>JARJIL010000005.1:14940000-16190000 GCA_038502395.1 Dittrichia graveolens
AAGGACTAGGACTGAAACAAGGATACTTCAAAGAAAAGAGTGAAGTTCAGTTATTGTCAAGTAACTTCTACCCACCGTGCCCCGACCCGAGTCTAACCTTGGGAATATTACCCCACCAAGATCCAAGTCTTATAACTCTTCTCTATCAAGGCAGTTCTGCTGGCCTCCAGGTTCTCAAGGATGATCAATGGATCAATGTTGGAGCCATTCCTAATGCCTTTGTTGTTAACATTGGTAATCAACTTGAGGTAAGCTAACTTCATTATTTTTCATTGATGTATTTTTGTAGAAAAAGGTACCATAGATTGGGTATTTTACCCCTGGGACAGAAATCTATTGCGGTGGTGGTGATGGTGGGCTGTTGAAATTTGAAGATGAAGATCGAAAGAAACAAAGTTAAACTGAAATAAATATATAAAAAATCCTTGAATGATTGTTAGTTGTTAATATTAAGCAAAGTTAACCCAAAGAGAAATAATTTTTTCCATGGAAAAATCACCTTTATGCATAAGCGATTGACAGTTGGAATTCATTTTTGTGGGTACAGATTATTAGCAATGGGAAGTTAAGAAGTATTAAACATCGAGTCGTGACGAGCCCAAACGAAACTAGACGAAGCATTGCAACCTTTGTGAATCCGTCTCCTGATTGCATCATCGAACCAGCAAAAGTGTTGGTGAATGAATTGGAACCGTCACGCTACACACCCAGTCAATACAAAGAGTTTGTTCAGCACAGCAAGGCGTTTGGTGACTACACCATCGCCATACAGAACGCTCTGCATTCGGAAAGTTAAGTAACATGTGTTAAGAGTACTGAATAGTTTATTTAATTGTGGTTTGACTCGAACTTTGATTGTCTGATGATAATCCTACCAAAAGTTTGCTTGTTTAAATACCTAGTGCTGTTTAAGTTGTAACTGATGTGCATTCACTTGTACGTTTAAGTTACAACTATTATGCAGTGTTCACCTGGACCATAAACCGTCACTCCTTGATTTTTTTTTATTATTAATTTTTTTTTTGAAAAGCAAAATTATATTAAGGGATAATTTCATATATATCCTTCTAAACTTCAATTATTACGTATATATCCTTCTAAAGTTTAATATTACGTGTACGTCCTCCTGAAACCTCTAAACTCTCATATATATCCAAATGTCTATTTTATTATTATCTAATCAATTTAAAATGTACTGATATTAATCATCTTATATACTTATTTAGGTATTTACTACTTTACCCTTGTATGAAATTAGATTACTCAACCTCACATTTTACCCCCAAATCCCAAACCATCGATCAAATACCTGTGCCCTCGTGAGTTTTGACTGTGCGTATCTTCCAAAATTGAAGCGACGGTTCATTCTCTTATTGTTCCATCGATCATCTTCTTCATTCTCCTACTATTTGGTCGATCATCTTGTTCATCACCGTGCGATCATCACTTGTTGCTTAGAATCTGCTATGTGCGATTGAGAGTCCTAGGATCGAGACGTTGGGTTGAATACACAGGTCAAAAATACAATTTAGCAGATTAGCAAATTCGTTCGATTCATTCAAGAAACCAAACCAGAATTCATTCAATCGATCACTCGATGGTACTAAAAAAATCAACAAACGAGAGTAGCAACTTCATTTAATGCTCTTGTAATACACAGGTCAAAAATACAATTTAGCATATTCGTTCAATCGCTTCATTCAAGAAACCAGAATTCGTTCAATTGATCACTCGATGGTACTAAAAGAATCAACAAACGAGAGTAGCAACTTCATTCAACGCTGCTCACTCGATGTTACCTAAAAAATCAAGAAACCAGAATTCGTTTGAGGGAGATGAGTAGCAACTTCATTCAACGCTGCTTACTCAATCGCTTGGGGAAGATTACAGCTTCAATCGATCGCTTTCGAAAGAATAGCAGCTTCGATCGATCGCTTTGGGAAGATTAGAAGCTTAACTCGATCGCTGCTCAATTGCTCCTCAGTCGATGATTGTATGAATTTGCTCACTCCATCAGTCGATCATGGTTGAGAATTTTGAAGGATCGCTTGGGGGAATCTTCAACCTAGGGCATAGTAAACACAGACGATGGTTTGGGCTTTGGGATTAGCAGCTTCAGCTGGCTCAACCATGAACGCTTGGGGGGATCTTGAATCGAGAATTTTAAAGGATCGGAACCTAGGGCAGAGGTATTTGATCGATGGTTTGGAATTTGGGGGTAAAATGTAAGGTTGAGTAATCTAATTTCATATAAGGGTAGAAAAGTAAATACATAAATAAGTATATAAGATGATTAATATCAGTACATTCTAAATTGATTAAATAATAATAAAATAGACATTTGGATATATATGAGAGTTTAGAGGTTTTAGAATGACATACACGTAATATTAAACTTTAGAAGGATATATACGTAATAATTGAAGTTTAGAAGGATATATATGAAATTATCCCTTATATTAAAACCATAATAGGGTACAACTATAGGAACATCTGATCGATTTATATATCAGTCTGGACCACCATAACTCCTTGATTGACTATCTAAGTCGTTAATCTATAAATTAGCTAATTTAGCTATTATTTTTATTTTATTTTTTAATTTTTTTGTTATTATTATTTAGTATACTCTTTTATTATTTTTTTTCTCTACTATTGCGGGAGGCTTTTCTGTAAGCAATATTCCTACCTATTGGTACAGTATCAACTACATTTTACCTTTTTCATATCTTGTGTAAGTGATATTGGTTTGATTATTGTTGGTGATATCGCTATGTTAGAGTAGGTGTAGTAATGTCATCACACTATTATTCTAATTTTCAATTTTTATATAATAAATAAAATCATATATAAATTAAATAGAAATTTATAAAAAGATGCAACTATCTTTGCACTTTTTTTTAATTTATGTAACGTTTTTTAAGTTTTTCTAATCAGGTCATTTAACTATACATTTAATTCAGTTAATGCATCAAGTGAACTGTAGGTTGTAAAACGGTAATCATTAGAGTGTGTGTACAAATATAAACATAAAATAAAATTATATAAATAAAGAAAAAAACATTTTTATTAACATACAATATATATGTATTATATTTATTTAGTTATTTATTTTTATTTTCTTTTATTCTTATCATTATTTTAGTTTTTTTAGTTTTCAAAAAACATTCTCTTTACCTAAGTATAGAGTATGATTGTTTACATCTTAGGGCATGTTTGGGATTGCATTTTGGAAATAGATTTTACGTGTTTTATAATCACAATCAAATAATTAGCTGTAACATAACGTGTTATAAAATAATGATGTTTGGATTTGATTACGCTGTTTTATATTACAATAATCAGTTAGTTAGTTTTTGAGTGTTTAATAAAGTAAATTAATTAGTTTTTAAAGAGTAAAATGACAGTAATCAGATAATTAGTTTGGAAAAAAAGCTCAAAAGTAAATTCTCAAAATTAACAATGTTTTGTAGTCTCTAAAATGCATATACTTGATTTTTAAAATCATAACCCCAAACAATCTAGACTTATTATTAACAATTTCAATTCACAATAATTATATAATTAATTTCCAAACACGCTCTCAAACACCCATTTAATTAGTATTTTACATTTCCTATTAGGCGGGATTGAATTATGTTGTTGTATGTGTGTCTAGTACGTGTGTTCGTCCAATAAAATATATAGGCCAAAAAAATTATCACATTATGGAGAAGTGTTGCTCGATCCTTCGAAGTAGCCGTTGCAATGTTTAATAATTTACAATCCGTTAATTCAATCTAGGGCTTATAAACAACCGGCATCACGAGTCAAAACGGAGTAATGTAACGATCATGATGATTGAGTATAACGAGTTCATATAAGCTCTACTCCGCATATATATATATGGTGAGGTTATACATAGAACATTGCTTATACATAGAACCTAAAGAACAAACCTGGTGATGACATGTGACATCAAGAGTAAGGACAAAACAGGATACTAAATTACAATTCAATACTCACGGCCTCCCCCTCCTTCAACCTCTAGACTTCTAGTTTTTAAAAAAAAAAATCTTACTAAACATCCAAATGGACATAATATATTCATGTTTAAAAATTTTAGTAAAAAAAACATACCATTAGATTCAGTTTTTTTATCATCTTTAATTCAAGACCATGATTGATATGTTTTCTAATTTTTTTTCAAAATGCACCTACGAAAATGCGAACTGTTTGACAAAAATGTAAATGCTATAAAAAACAGATAACAAAAATGCAAATTGTTTGACGAAAATGCAACCCACATAAAGAAGATAACAAAAATGCAATCTAGATGAAAAAGATAACCAAAATAAAGAAGATAATCAAAATGCAAACTAGATAATGTGATAACCAAATGCAACCGAGATGACGATGATACCCAAAATGCAACCCAGATGAAAATGATAACCAAAATGCAACCCATATAAAGAAGATAACCAAAATGCAAATAACCAAAAATGCAAATAACCGAAAAATACAAATAACGTTAAGTCATTAAAATGCAATTAACCCAACGATTTCTTTTCAGATCTACATTTACATATCTCAAATGGCGGTTTTTGATTGACACCCCGTGGTTCTCAGAAGAACAAGTCGTCGATGGTGGCTCATCAGATGTGTAGGCGCCATTGAAAGGGGAGATCCAATGATGATTGCGAGGGCGGTGATTGACAAGGAACAAAGTTGGTAAAATTGCGAGGGCGGATATGGACAAGGAACGGAGGCACTCGATGTCAATTTGGAGTTGATGTGTACCATTCTTCAAATCTAGGAGACGATGAGAGAACGTGTAGTAAAAAATGGGGAATTGATAAACCATCGATCTTTGAAAATGAAATTGTAACCGTACAATTGTTTTAATTTTCCAAAATTACCCATTTAGTATGTAAATGCACGTAGAATTATCATTTAAACATGTGTTCCTTTTAGTTTTAATCTCAGTCACATATGATTAGATCTAATGGTCTAATTTAGTTCTTTAGTTTCTATGGTTAATACCAGGTTCTATATTGATCATATATATACATACACACACTAGCTAAGCGATCCGTGTGTTAACACGGGGATGATATAAGTCAAATTTAAACTTATATAGCTTTAAGGAGTACTAACACGTATAATAAAAATAATTAAAAATAAATTAAAGCAATTCCGATTAACAGACAATTATGGTTGGCAGATTCGAGAAATAATGTTGATCATGGCAGTAAGTTCAAGTTCATTAGTTTATCGTAATTCATATATTTAATTTTACTTAAAAATTTCATTAACTTTAATATATACCTATTGAAAATCATCCAAAGATTAAAACGATTATAAAATGATGATGGAATCATTTACTCAATCATATGTGTATATATATACACAAGTGTATATATATATATATACACACACACTCTTGTCATAAAGCATATAAAATAAATTTAAATCTGCTGTACTTTATGTAAATTTTAAACTAATTTCTAATTTAAAATTAAACGCACCGTTAGATACATCATTAAAGTAATCCGTGAACTTGTTCTATCATTTTTAATCGTTATTGAACTGTTATAAACAGAGTTGTCATGTATAGAATGAATCACCTTTGATTTCTTCCTTTCTTTTGAATGTTCTTTCAATGAATGTTACTTTAGAGCAGATGAAGGAGATTGTTTATTCTTCATAATTAATGACTATAATAAAAAGAACAATATATTACATTAGCATATGTAAATCATTTTCATGAAATGTAAACAAAACTTATTTACTTGAAGAACAATAAATAAATGGTGCAATCTTTTCAAAGAGTTGCAAAGAATTTTGTGTTTGAAAATTTGAGTATCTTATCTTATAACCTTAATAAAAAAAGGATGATAATGTCATCATCCTTCTCAAACTAAATTTCCACCAATCAAAACCTCCCATTCCAACAGCTTAAGAAAAAACGCGGGTCACGGCTAACCCGGATTTGAAACAGATTACTCTAAGGGTTTCTGGAAACAAAAGTCGACTTCTTCTCCGTTACCTTCTTCGACAGCTCGGCTTCCTTCCGACGCTTACCTCTTCGACAAACACAACCCTTAACAACAGTTTCCTAGTTGTAACTAATCTAAAATTCAAAAATTATTTTTTTGGGATGACGTCACTGTATTCCTAAACACGATTTTTTTAATTTTTTTAAATGGGATGTTGTGATTGGTGGAAATTTAGTTTTGTCATTTTTTTATTTTAATAAGGTTATAAGATAAAATGTTTTAAAATCAATAACTAAACACTTTGAACAGCATATTAAAGTTGATCACTCAGCTCATCACCATAATAAAAAAAAAACCCCATCTAAACAAAAAATTACCTACCCACTACTATTTAATGTATAACAAAAAATTAAGAATATACTAATTTTAAAAAAGTGTCATATTACAATAAAAATGTACACCTAAACGTAGATAAAAATGAGACGGTCGCAAATATATAATTATTTTTTCTCTAAATAAAATATCTCACAAGTTGCTAAACATAATTTATAAACAACCTATAATTAATTACATTAATATACAATTTTTATAAAACTCTCTCACATTTTCTTAAATGCACCTCACATATTTTATAAAACCCCTCACAATTTTTATCCAGCCCCCTCAAATCTTATAACCTATTTATAAAATTCCTTATAAATAGGATAATATCATCATTCTTAAAAATATAATTTTTTGAAAAGAATGATGATGTCATCGTCCATTTATTTTAAATAGGTTATAAGATATATATACAGAGAGAGAGGAAGGTTTATGCAAGAAACATTAATTTTACGAGAAGTACGAAAAGTATTCTAGACCACAAGATGACTAAATCAATGACTAATATTTATTGTGACATTTTAGTAAATAATTTTAAACTTAATGTTAGTTAATAAATTAAGAAAGAATAAAAATGTCATTTTATTATAAAAAGAAAAAGGAAACCTTATTATTTGCTCCCACCTACCCTCTTTCCTCTCTTTTTTAAACCCACCTACCCTCTCTCATCTCTTTTTTAAAACCACTGCCCTTACCTCCTTTGAATAAGTGCCCTAATTTTCATTTTTTCACTCCCTTCTCTCTCTACGTACACCATAGTTGCTCACCAGTCGGTCGACGACGAACACCACCAATCTACTAGCCGACAAACATAACCCTTCTCTTTCCTTCAACTACTTGCAGAAAAAAAACCCTGTTCGTCCCTCTTTCCCCTCAGATACCGATGAACATGTATTAAGTTAGTGCTTTTTTAGATTAACAGATAATTTAGATTAGGAAGCTAGAGTTTTGTTTATTAGAGAACAATTCTTTTTGAAGATTTTAAGTATGACTGATACAATTGTAAATCTGTGAATTTATAAATTTTTAGGCTTGTTATTTGTTGATTTAGGTTATTCATTTTTGAAAGTAAGGTTTAATTTGTTAATTTATATGTTCATTGTTCATTATTGTAAGTTTAATTTGTTAATTTATTAGTCTATGGTTCATTAATGAACACCGGAAAAAAAGAACTTTAAAAAATTTGATATTATGCATGTAACATGCTAGCTAGTGAACTTTGTATTATAGGGTTTAAAAGTTCATTATTAGTTTTGATAATTGTTGGCCATGAATGTCTTCACTAATGAATATTATATACATAAAGAAAAATTTATAAATCATAGATTGTGTTCAGTAGTGAACACCGTATTTAATAATAAAGTAAAAATAAATTTTTAAAAATCTGAAAAAAATTAATTAGAGAGAGAAAAAACTAATTTGAGAGAGGAGAGAGAAAATATTTTTGTTTACTAATTTATTTTTTTGAGTTAAATAAAAATATTAATTATGATTAATGTGAACTACAATATCAAAAACCAATTGATAGCTGAAATTGCTTCTCGCACTTCTCGCAAAAAAAACACTTCTCGCATGAACCATCCCATATATATATATATATCTTACTTCTTTATAATATATTTACAACCTTAAAAACTCTTAATTTTAAGTAACTTGAATATACTAAAATACTCCTTCTTAACAATTTCATTCTCTCTCCTAATTTACTTTAACTTTTAAAATACTCATTTTTAACTATTTCATGCTCTCTTCTAATTTACTTTAACTTTTTATCTATTTAAAATATCTCTCTAACACTAAAACACCCTTCACACAAACACAATTATCCACTCGCATCAACATAATCTTCAAAATCTTATTAACTTCTCCCTCATTATTTCATAAATATAAATCTTTTTCTTATTTTCATGTCTTTTAGAATTTAATTTTATAATTAATAAAATAGTTGATGCAAATAAAAAATAAAAAACTGACATTGTACGACACTTTTTCATGACATTGAATTACGCGAATAACATATTCTTATATTTTTAAAAGCAACATGATGTAAAATAGAAATTATTTGCCGTCGCAGCATTGCGCGGGTACGTTGCTAGTATATGTATATGTATGTATATATATACATATACATATATATGGGAGGGTTCATTTGAGAACCAATTTTATTACGAAAACCGTTTGTGACCATTGATGATGATTAGTCAAAGTTTAATATTAATTGTGGCAAATATGTAATTAATCAAAAACATAGTTGTTATTTTTACTTTTCAAACATGTTGGAAGGGTATTTTAGGTAAATTATCTAAATAAAGGGGAGACCACTTACCCCCCACTTTTTTAAAACTAAAATATCTCCAAACGCAAAGGTATTAAAATACGAAAATTATATCAAATTAACGAAAAAAAATATGCTCTTTAATATGACATCCATATTGCTATACTTTTTTCAAAGAAAAATATTTTCATTTTTGCCAATTTTTTTCTAGCACGGCATGAGATATATGCACATGTGCATATAACACTCGATTTTTTCAAGCACAGTTGCATATGTGCATCACCTGTTCATACTGCATAAGTGTGTCTCGGTGCATATATGTACTGTGCACACGTGCATGTGATGCAGATATGCATATGCACATGTAAACGTAATTCTGGATCTTTTTTCAAACACAAATATAGATTCTACACATGTGCACGTAAAACTAGAATTTTTTGTTATACAGGTACAAATTTGTGCATATGTGCACATACACATGTATACCTTTATATGCATATATGCAACTGAAAGTTGGTTAGGTCAAATTTAACATTAGCAAATACCCATTAATTGTCATACTAAATATTATTGTAACTTACGTGTTAACAAACATTATAACAAAATTGTCTACTTGAATCATTACACTAAACAAGAGTGAAAACACATGGAAAATAGTTACACAAATTTACATTTGTTTTTTTCACATTATAAATTTTAAAATTTAGTGCTTGTAACTAAAAGTAGGCCAATCATTTAAAAAATGGTCTTTTTAGATTCATTTGGTTATTATACTTGTGAAAATGAAAAAAAAAATTCTTTGTCAATCTCCATTAAAAATGTAAATAATTGTGACCAATAAATAGAGAAGAAAGAAAAAAAACATAAAAAATAATTTTTGCTATCTATAAAAAAGAAAAAAAGAAAAAAGAAAAAAAAACTAAAAAAAAGGGAAGCTACTACATGATAGATAAATAAAAAATTGCCAAAACAAATATATAAAAGGGTGGTCAAGAAATCGGAGCATGGCCATGTGCTGTAATAATTATTTAATTGACAAATTTACCATTTTTAAATTAATTTAATTGGTTAAGATAAGTTAATAATTGATTGATCCATAATGATTTTCACGATTCTTTTATTAAAAATGATTCTTAAATGAACTTTACTATTACTCTTTCTTTCTCTCTCTATATATATATATACACACACTTTTTTTATAAAAATAAATTGCTAATCCTTCTTTAAACACCAATTAGACGATTGAGTACTGTAGTGCCACTTAATTGCTCGAATTGAAGCAATTAAGTTATTAATTTCTTAGACTCTTGATATTTTAAAATAAACATTAAATTAATATATATATATATATACACACACTAGCATTGTACTCGCGCAATGCTGCGGTGACGAATAGTTTTTGTTTTGCAACATATCACTTTAAAGAATGTAATGACATGTTAATGACATAAAAGTTTTCTTCGGCAACATGTTTGTTTTTTCAGTTTTTCTTTTATTTGCATCAACTATTTTATTAATTTTACAAATGAATTTTAAAAGACATTAAAATAAGAAAAAAAAGATTTATATTTATGAAATAATGATAGTGAAGTTAATAAAAATTTAAAATTTGTGTTGATATGATTGAATAATTGAATTTGTGTGAAAGTATATTTTAAATAAATAAAAAGTTAAAGTAAATTAGGGGAGAGTGAGTTAAATGGATAAAAATTGAATTGAAGAGATTAATTTAAATAAAATGAAAAGTAAAGATGTTGTTTTGATTGAATTTTAAGAACTCTTATAGTAAATGAAAAGAGAGAATATTAAATGGTTTATATATAAGAGATGATTCAAATGAGAACTGTTTTTCGTACGAGAATTGCGAGAACCAATCTTGGTCATTCAAGTGGTAAGTGAAATTTATGGATAAAGAGCATGGAGGATTGAGTGTGGCAATAATTTCATGATGAAACTTAATTAACCTTAAAAATAGATGGACCATCTAATTAAAATGGCAAATTTTTAAAACTGATCGATCGAGTTATTTTACTTTTTAAAGTGTGTTTCATTTCGTCTCATGCTTTGCTTTGCTATTTTTTTAATTTACTTCCTCGTTTTGTTTAATTACTACTTTACTAATACAAATATTAATCTATCAGAAAATAGCAACACATTTAGTTTTAGAAAACTTCAATTCAATTATCACAACTTTAATTAAGTTACTATACATTAATGTATATCGAGAATTGAAGTTTAATCGAAAATTGTTTTTCGTATGAGAACTGTTTGTAACAACACTGGTGACTCAGTAATAGAGATACGTATTTTGTTTTTTTATATATTTACCCAATCGTGTGAATTGCGTTCAGATAGGTCGTCATTAATTTGCGAGGCTTGATTTTCTAAAAAAATCCCTTATTAATGCGTTATCAATGAGCAATTGACGTGTCATTAATGATACATTAAAGAGCCCTTAAAAATTTTAAACCATTAATTAATTTTAATCAAGAGCTAAGATTAGTTCTCTCAGTTTTCATACGCAAAATAGTTTTCATTTGAACTTTCTCTTAATGTATATACTTATATAATCAATTTAATTAATACTTTTAAATTTGACAACTAGAGTTAATTATCGGTTATTTAAGAGTCTTTGACACAACGATACCTAGCTGGCGTTTAAAATGATCTTGAAGGTCTTAAATTAGGTAGGTTTAAAAGAAATTAACAAACTTTTTCTTTTTTTAGAAATTAAAGCAAGGCCTGTAATCAATGAATTCGTATTGTATAGGTTTAAGAGTACATAGCTTTAAAAGATGTGTGATATATATAAAAAAGAGTATATATAAGAAATACGTTATGATTTTGTCAAATACAAATTTTGAAAACAAAATTTTGGAATACTTTGTTGATGAACAAAATGCTTTCATCTAAAAAGGGATGAATATGTTGGATTCATCAAAAAGAAATTGATGAAGAACTAGTTTTAATCAATAAAGATGATGAACTAACGATTATCAGTTGATATATATACCGAAAAATGATCAAATAATCATCCCTTTTACCATTTTTACTTTAATTTTCTTTTTACTTGATCTCTACCCTATATATATATATATATCCCTCTATATATATATATATATATATATATATATATATATGCGTAAAATGATGGTTGATATTTGAATGTTTGGAGTTTTTCTATCGATCTACCGGCCACTTGCCCATCACTATATATAAAAGGTGTAATGACAAAAAAACAAAATGTTGTTGATCGATAGAAACTAAATTACAACAAACTTTTAAAAGCAACCTCCATCCGCCGATTTTGTTTAATTAATTTATATAAAAAATATTTGATCTGAGAACTAGAAATCATTTATCCTTTATAAATTCATAGTTTGATCGATGTCTCATAAGTCATTCATGACATTGTTAATTTATGACTGCAGAAATTCGGAAGACGCTTTGATTTTCGATCAATCTCTCTACTTCTTACAATAAGTCACTGATCGAGGTATTATATATATATATATATATATATATATATGTGTGTGTGTGTTGATCAGTGCTTTATATATATAGAGAGAGAGAGTTGAGATCTTGTTTTATATGTGAGATCGATTACAGGTTGTGTTATTGTATTCTTGATTAGGATTCGGATGTTCATACAAGAATAAAACATTATTTTTAATTTTGGGTAAATTATATAAAAATACAATGATATTTGTCTTAGTTATTATTGTATATAATCAACTTTAAAAATTTAAAAATAATATAATTAACTTTCATAATCCTCTTATTGTAGGCAAATAACATTTTCATATGTCTGTTGTTTAATTACCATTGTATACAATGAACTTTTTTATAACTTCTATATTATACAACAAATTGCATACAATGTGAGAATTATGAAAGTTGGTTGTATTATTTTTAAAAAATAAAGTTGATTATATATAATGATAACTAAGACCAAGTTCATTGTATTTTAATGCAATTTGTTCTATTTTTTTTTTTGTTAATAATTAATAAACGGTGAATTTTTTAGCACCCAACCATGCAACTAGACACATATTGGCTTCTATATATAGGTGAAGAGTGCTTTTTTAAACTTTTTTTTTTATTATTTTTCAGTCGGGAATTTTGGTGTGCCAAGTGAGATCTGCACTATTGAGCTAAAAATGGTATATAATTCTTGAATTTGTTATCTACGGATTATGGAAATCCTTAATCAGCACTTAACTAAATATATGCATACGTACATTTTATACGTATACGCATTTATACGTCGTACATATCTTTCTCTTTCTACATGCATATATATATATATATATATAACACATATATGTATGATCGATCGTTTTAAAATTTTACATCGATCAATTGTGAAACACATATATTGATTTATTTATATTAATTAAATAGGGATGAAGGAGGATAAAGATTTAAGTTGGTTTGATGTTGAATGTGTTCCTAAGGATTACATATTGGCAAAGGAAGATAGACCACAAAATCTTTATCATCTTCCTGTTTCTGATCATGCTAATATTCCTGTTATAGATCTTGCAATATCCAAGGCTGCAAATGGACATATCCAGCTGCCAGCTGAAGAAATCTTGACGGCTTCTCAAGAATTCGGTATCTTTCAGGTATTTTTATTAACTGTCACCTATCTTAAATACAGAAAAATTTAGTCATATTAATATTTACTCGTTAAGCGATTTAATTGTGAGACCTAAATCATGTGATATTAGCATATACTACTGATATATTATTTCCCCATTAATTTTTTTTACTCGTAAAAGTTCAAGCATTTTATCATCTCTGAGGCAGAATTAGCGTGCCTGCATGCCGATTAATTAATATACTAATTAATTAATATTATACTACCTGATTAAACTTTTGTTCGTAAAAATAAATAAAATCTTGAAACTGCAGGTAATCAATCATGGAATCCCAGAAAAGATAGTGAGTGATGCAATGAGTGTTGTTAAGGAATTCTTTGACATGGCATCCAAAGATACAACTGGAATCATCCCACTTAAAAAAGGCTGGGTTTACGCAAGCAGAAGTGATCATAATTCAAAAGATGGGGTGCATTTATGGAGGGAAAATCTTAAGCAAGCTGTTTGTCATCCATTGGAGGATTGCATTCATCTATGGCCAGATAAACCAACCACATATCAGTTATAATTAAGTTTAATTAATTAACTAGTAGTAATATATATATATATATATATATATATATATTTCAATTTCATTATATATATATATATATATATATATATATAAACATGATGCATGATTTCTTTAACTCTATAAATGTATCCTAATTAATTAAGGTAAAATTGTATCTTCAGGGAGGTAACTGCAAGGTATTTAGTGGAAATAAAGAAATTGAGTGGGAAGATTTTAGAGCTGATTTGTGAAGGACTGGGATTGAAGCAAGGCTACTTTAAAGAAAAGAGTGAAGTTCAGTTAATGGTATCTAACTACTACCCACCATGCCCCGACCCGAATCTAACCTTGGGAATACCACCACACAAAGATCCAACTCTTATAACACTTCTCTGTCAAGGTGGTTCTGCTGGTCTCCAGATTCTCAAGGATGGTCAATGGATTAATGTTGGAGCCATTCCTAATGCCATTGTTGTTAACATTGGTAATCAACTGGAGGTATAATATACATATATACATATATACATACATATATATATATATATATATATGTTTTTATGTAGCCAATATGACAGTTAGATTTAATTTTTATGGGTACGTACAGGTTATTAGCAACGGGAAGTTAAAAAGTGTTGAACATCGAGTAGTGACGAGTAAACACGAAAGCAGACTAAGCATTGCAACCTTAGTGAACCCGACTCAAGATTGCATCATCAAACCAGCAAAAGAGGTGGTGAACGAATTGGAACAGTCACATTACACACCCATTCAATACAAAGAGTTTGTTCACAGCAACAAGGCATTTGGTGACCACACCATCGCCATAATGAATGCTCTGCGTGCGGAAAATTGAGCCACAAGTGATTATATATAGTTATTAGCTAGTATATGTACTAGCTTGTGGTTTAGTTAATAACATAACAATATATGATATACTATATATGCTGATAATCCTACGTACAAAAGGTTTGCTTGTTTAAAAGGTGTACCTAGCTAGTGCTGTTTAATTAAGTTGTAACTAGCGTACGTGGAGTATCCAAGTCTAAATTATTAAATAATATATAACTATATGTTATAAGAATATATAAATTCTTAATTATATATACTTCTTTAAACACTTTTGGAAGATTGAATTCTAAGGGGTGTTTGTATTTTGAAATACACATATACACATACCTAAAATAAGGTTTTTTAGGAAGAACACAATTCTCACATAATGCACTCCTTATACACATGTTTTCACACTATATATGTTAAAACATCTTGTTTTTAGTCGATTTTAGCAGTTATAATATATATGTACGTTACGGCTTTCAATTACGAGACTTGTATCTATCGTGCATCTTGATATAATATATGTACGTACTCAAAGCACATCTATGAAATATTATTATTTTAATTCATAAACAAATAAAAAAGAAAATGTTAATTAAGGTTAGAAAAAATAAGCATGCAATTCGTTGTCTTGTTATTTATTTTTTTGAATTACAATTCCTTAAAAGTTTCCAACCGAAAATAGGATTGTTAAGATCGGGAGACTATTTAAGATTATATATATTCGTTTTTGTAAGTGAAGATCATTATTAATTAAGATCGATATGATATGGATGATAAATTTCTAAAAAATGTCCTAGTTTCTTCATATATAGGGTTGCCAATTCATATAGAATAGATAAATACTAGTTGCATGATATCACAGTTTTTATAAAATTTTGAAAGTTCAAAACATAATACGTAGTCAATTACTACGTAGTAGTAATTCATATTTATCAATCTGGTCAAACTTGTAAGTTAATTAACTGATAGATCATGTACCTAGACAGCTGTAACGTCTGATAGATCTCTCTCTCTATATATATATATATATGTATGTATGTATATATATAGCCGATGGGGTGCAATAGCTAATTAATGTACGTACAGTTGCAAGACAATCGGTGGATCACATACTGGTAGTGGTGGAGCAAATTAATGAGTCATCAATTTAAAAGGAGCAAAGACAATATATGGAAGTATCCGGGCGTGCATTTTGTAGTATGCAATTGTACGTCTTCATTCTATGTATTGAAGTCGACCGACTTGAAGGCTTGAAATCACAAATTAAACTTGATGAACTGAAGTTGCTGACAATTGACGTATTAATTGATGCAGTTGAAGAATAGTGAACAATGCTGGGGTGTCCCGTGGATTTTTGAGGCTATCTACGAAGAGGAAAAACAACCCCCTTAAACACACACGCACACCACCAAAACAAAAATTCATTGATATAAGGATATTTCAATAACTAAAACAAAAAAAACGATAATAATATAGTTTATATTATATAGTTACATAAATCATTAAATTTTCCTAACATTATTGGAATCGAAGTATGACTTAACTTTTAATTATTAATACTTCATAAGAGATAGAACTCATTAGCTATCATTATCAATCTATTAAGTCTTTCTTGTGATATTGTAGATCGTAAATTAGACTTTAACAACTTAAGCTCTAAGAAACTTATTTATGCAAATGTCACCATTACTAGAATAGTCACTGTCACTAAAATAGTCAATAAGACTTTATATGCAACAATTGAATATACATAAATAATTGAAAGTTGAAACATTAAACAACTATCACTACAAGAAATCTGCTAGTTACTGACAACAATAATCGTCGGAAAATAGTCGCTAAAAGCCGTTTTTGACGATTTACCGACCAAAATATTTGGTTTGAAAAACCACGGTCACTAATTTTTCTAACCATTTTTACCGACGGTTTTTGAAAATTTTCCGATGAAATTATCGTCATTATATCGTCACAAACGGGATATTAAAATTTTTAATTAAAATAAATAGTTATTATTAATAATAATAAAAATGCATAAATTATTCTTACCAACGCTATTGTGACGGAAATAACGACATACCCGACCAAACTTGTTTTTATAATTAATTATAGATTATTTATACTGACAATTTACTGACGATATTTATTTTTATATTTTTAATAAAAATTGATTTATACAGACGAAATACCTACACAATTTTACCAACAAATTTCAGACGCAATATTACCAACAAATTTCTAACGCAATATTACTGACAAATTACTTACGCAATATTACTGACAAATTGCCGACTATAAATTACCGACGATAAAAATATTTTGTTTTTTAATAAAAAGTAATTTATACTAACAAAATACAGACGAATCACCAACAAAATATTACCAACTAATTACAAACGATTTTGATTTTCATATTTCAAATAACTTAATTACCTACAATTTACCAACAGTTTTGCATTATTATTATTTATTTAGATTTACTTTTACCACGTTACCATGGATGTTGCTACAAAATGTAATTCATATTTTCTATTTTAATTTAAATCTCCGGATGATCTGCTAATTGTTTGGTATTTTAATACAGTTTTATTTTGCTAGTTTTATATCCATATTACAATTGAATACAAAAATCCGCTACAAAAATGCATTCAAGTCACAAAGTAACACATACAATCATAAATTTAGATATAGAATATCAATATCATAATGTATAAAAAAACATTCAATCCAATATAATGTAGCTACATGTCTTTTAACATGAGATGGAGGGTGATTGAGTCATCGTCATGGTATAAGTAATAGTTTCAATGCCTCAAACCAATATAATGTAACTACATGTCTTGTTCTTTTTTTTTCAATGTAACACTTCTTGAGTTTGTTCATAACTCCTTTTCTTGAGCTTCATCCGTTTTACTTCATTTCAAGACGTTTCTTCCATGCTATTCACCTGCATATATTATAAACACATTAGTGTCAAATATGATATTAATCGGATCTTTATATCAGTCGATTCAAAAAATAGCCCAATATTATAATGTTTTTATCTTAGTTTTCTAGATAACACCATTTATACTAGCTTTTGATAAAATAAGATTATATATATATATATATATATAGATAACTGAAATTCAATCTTGATTTTTACAAGTAATCTTTCTTTTTTTGCTTAAATTTATTCGTTGTCGGATTGATTAACTTCCGATCTAACATCCGACTATCAAACCTCGATCAATCTTTGGCAAACTCCGACGAAACAGAAACTCGGACCTCCGATAAAAACACCGCAACCTCCGGCAACCCTTCCGACAAAAATCAGGCTAAACATAATATTCAAACCGACCTCTGATCCGAAATCGACCAACCTAAAGCCACCCTAAACTTTTACCAAAACAATAAACAGAAAACTTTGATCCACGCACACACCCGAATGACATATGAAAAACACAAACACTTACCCAAAATACGCTTACCTTGGATGGAGAATGTGATATGCGCAGAGAGAGAGGGGATGGCCGAAGACGGAGCGTAGACAGGGAGGCTGCAGACGTCAAGAGGAAGAGACGGTGAATCTTGAACAAGTGGAAAATGTTCTTCTTCTTCAAAGAAAATGTGGAGTAGAGAGAGTAAGTGATAGGTTGTAGAAGGAAAGGAAAAAAGAAAAGTAAAAAAAACAGAGAGAGTGCCGATAGGAATGATGGGTGGGTGGATGGATATCTAGGTGAGTTTTCAATGAAATATTTAAAATGAATTTAATTTGGGTGTGATTGAAGTTTTGGGCGGGAAACGAAATTTTGGGGGGAGACGAAATTTTTTCGTAAGGGAATGAATTTTGAAAGACGATTGAAATTTTAGTTTATTTTTAACATAAAAGGATTTATCACTCTTTCTTCTGAAAATTTTAATCTCTTAAATTTAAAGTAATTTAAAATTACTAACTTACTCTCATTTAACATAAAAGAAAACTATTGAATTTATTTAATTAGATATTTAAAAACCATTTTAATAAACAAACATTCTATAAGATACAATGTTTATAAATGTCAAATCAATACAAATTAAATTTCAACCTATAAGATATTAATAAATTAAAAATTAAATAAAAACCTCCATAGAATTATTATTTTAAATATTCTATCATATAACAAATATTTTAATTTAAGTATTAAAAAAATCGTATAACAAAAACTCATAAACCAACCCGGATTTATAAGCACTCATATAAGTAAATAAAATGTTTAATTTATCAAATATCTAACATTACTTTACTTGAATTCTTATTAAGTAATAGAAAATTACTAATATAATCAATATCCTTACATTTTTAAAAACACACCAACCAGTCCACTATTACATTAAGTGACCGATATATGATTGTCATTCACCCACAAGAAAATCAAAGCTTCATAGACCAAAGCACTTCAAAAGGAGGATTTACATGCATAAATTACATCTACAATTTGCTTGAAAGCCATAACAATAAAACTTTACATTTAACAGAGTGATAGCTAGCAATTAAAGAATTCTTAGATAAAAAAATGGTAAATTATACGAAAATACAATTAACTTTGTCTTAGTTACCATAGTATATAATTAATTTTAAAATTTTAAAAATAATACAATTAACTTTCATAATCCTCTCATTGTATACAAACAACTTTTTTACATGTCTGTTGCTTAGTTATCATTGTATAAAATGAACTTTGTCATAACTTTCATAGTATACAACAAGTTGTATACAATGCAAGGATATTATGAAAGTTGGTTGTATTATTTTTTTTAAAATAAAGTTGATTGTATATAATGGTAACTAAGACAAAGTTCATTGTGTTTTAATGCAATTTACCCATAAAAAGACTCACTTACAGGATGGTGATGGCAGTATGTGAGCCAAAGCGCGAGGGATTCATTCTGAGGTTCTGATTTACGATTCAACTTACACTAAAGTTTTGATTGGGGTTAGTTCGAGGTTTACGATTCAACCCTAAGAGCAATTTATGATTGTGGCTTATACACCCAATGGTTTTCGAATTTCGATTGTGATTTGCGATCTAGGAGAATCCCTTAAGGAACTCAACCCTTAAACTTTTACTCCCTCCGTCCCATTTCTATTGTCAACTTTTGACTTTTTTAAGTATTTTTTTTTACTTTGACCTTAAATATTTTTGTTTGTGTTATATAATACTTGATACAAAATATTATTTTATTACAACTCGAAACCAAGTATTACAAATACATCATAATAACATAAAGTGTTAAATTTATACAATTTTTTTCTAAATTATTTTATACACAACATCGCTATACTGTTATAATTCAGACATAAATTGTAATAAATGATTAAGTATCAAGCACCAAATTTATTTAATTATTTTTGAGTTATCATTTACAAACAATCGCTATTTTGTAGGAATTTCTGACCATTTTCCAACGAAAATTATGATACATTATAATACTATAAAGTATTAAATTTATATAATTGATTTTTAAATTATTTTAAATATAACCTTGCTCAGAAATTTAGACTATTATCTAACATAAGTCTTAATAAATTAAGTATCAATTAAATGCTTTTGGTTTTCTTTTACAAATAGTGTCTTTTTAGTCCGAATTTCAATGATATATTTTCTAAAGAAAATTGTAATTTGTAATACATAATACAATATAAACTATTAAATTTATTTAAATTTTTATTAAATTATTGTATACAAAACGTCACTATATTGTCTGAAATTCAGACTATTTTCCAACAAAAATCATATTAAATTATTCAATATCACGTATTGAATTTATTTCATCGTTTTTTAGTTATAATTTACAATCCGTCGATATTTAGTCAGTATCTCTGACGATTTTCTAACAAAATTTGTAATGCATATTAAAATAAAAAGTGTCAATTTTATTTGATTGTTTTCTAAATTATTATTTACAAAACGTTTAAGTACCAAGTTCATTTAATCATTTTTTAGTTATCTTATAGATCAGTCACAATTTCGTTGGAATTTCCAACGATTTTCTAACAAAATTTGTAATTCATTATTAAATATAAAGTCTTAAATTTTTTTAATTGTTTCAAAAAATATGTATATAAACTGTTTGCTAAATCGTCGGAAGTTCTAACCATTTTTCGACGAAAATTATAGTTAATTATTACATATCTAAAATTGTATTTTATTTAATTCTTTTTTAAATCATTTTATACAAGACGTAGGTATATGGTCGAAATTTTTAATAATTTCTAGACGAAAAAGATAATATATTATTAAATTATCATTTTTAATGTTACGGTCGGTATTTTGACGGTAAATTGTAGTGAAATAGCTACGTTTTTCCAACATATCTAGTATTGTCGTAAATTGGTCGCAAAAGGTCGCTAGAGGTATTGTGGTTTTTAAGTTATTTCCGTCGCAATAATGTCACAAATTCGTCAGAAATTACCGACGGTTTTGAGTCGTCGGAAAAAATGGTCGAAAATAGACAAATTTCTAGTAGTGACAAAAAGTCACTATTTAGTCGGAATTTCTAACAATTTTCTAATGAAATTTGCATGACATTATTAAATATAACATACTAAATTTATTTAATTGTTTTCTAATTTATTTTATACAAAACGTCGCCCTATCGTCGAAAATTCCTACTATTTTCCGACAAAAATCTTAATAAATTATTAAATATAATGTATTAAATTTATTTAAATGTTTTTAAGTTATCTTTTACAAAAAGTCGCTATTTAGTCGAAGTTTCTAACGAATTTGTAGCAAAATTTGTAATACCTTATTAAATATATAATATTAAATTTATATATTTGTTTTATAAATTATTTTACACAAACCGTCGCTAACTGTCAGAATTTCAGACTATTTTCCGACGATAAGTATTAAATATCAGATACTATATTTTATTTAATTGGGTTTTCAATTATTTATTCCAATCGTCACTATATCGTCGAAATCTTTAACGATTTCCTAACGACAATGATAATAAATTATTAAATTTATCACTTTTAATGTTCCGGTCGGAATTTCGTTGGTAAACTGTAGTAAAATAGCTACATTTTTTCGACATATGTAGTTTTGTCGCAAAATCGTCACACAAGCGATACTAAATTGTCGCTAGTGTCATTATGGTTTTTAAGTTATTTTCGTCACAATAGTGTCGCAAATTTGTCGAAAATTAGTGACGGTTTTGTATTGTCGGAAAAAAATGGTCAAAAATACACAATTTTCTAGTAGTGTATTATATTTAAACAAACCTAACTTGTGACGTAGATCGAATGTTAAATATTTCAGATTCTCCTTCATCACCTCAACCTCGGCACCTCATATTTTTTTCTTGATTGCTAGACAATGAATGAGTTGTCCTAATATGTATTTTTTTGGGTTTATAAAATTAATAACTATTTTTAATATAGACTTGCTAGTATTCTATATTAAGTGGCTTTAAAAAATTATAACATTATATCTATATATAATATATGTATATTAAAAGTTGGGTCCCCTTTTAAATGTGAGACCTGTACAGCCGCACCTTCTACACTCTCTCAAAGACACCCTTGACCATTAGTAATTAGGGATTTAAAATATAATGTTAAACCGTGGAACAGTCAACCGAGAGGCGTGTTGGACTTTAGCTTGGCCTAAGAGAGCAGAATGTGTATGAGTCATTTAAAACCTTGCATATTATGTAGAGATATCATGAAACTTATGTTATTCGTAGGATCGGATCGTTAAAAAATATTACGGTCCTACAACCATAGTAAAATCGGGATCGATTTTGGTTAGTAAGATCATGAAACTAAACCATCCTATAGACATAGACACAATTTTAACAACTTTGATTCCAATTGATTTGCCACTTGTTACACCCAAGCTCTTTAAATTGTGATTTTTTAAAAAAAATAAAAAAATGAACAACTAATTACTTTAAAATTAGGCTAAAATGCAAAAAGAAAAAAAAAATAAAACTTACATATTATGTTTAAAAATGATTCAATCAATAGTTTATATTAATTCAGATTCCGAATTAACTAGTCTCTTTAATTATCTCTTGCTTAGAAAATGATTCAATCGGTTTAAAAATAATAAATTAATTTGTGCCGAGATAATGACCTTTTACTTAAAAATGTATTTAGACAACAAAAAAGTGGTTTTCAAACTCGAACCTTCCATTTTATATATGTTTAAAAGTGGTTTTCTATACGTTAAGATTTAATAAATGCACTAAACTTTCTCTTTCATACTACAAAAGACATTTGATAAATGTAACAACTTACTACATCATCTAGCTAATTTATGTAAATTAAATTTATTTTTAATATAAAGTAAACAAAATTACGTTTATGTAGTACGTATATCTAGAGTCACAATAAACCGTTACTAGAGAAATCTTGGGGGTGAGTTGAAGAAGGAAGAGTTATATAACGTTGAGATAACATTCAAGATGAAATATAAGAGATGAAATATTCTAATTTAAAAACAAGTACTTTCTTTCTTTGAAGTATTATTTATTTTGATACCAGTATTATCGTTCTTCCCTTTAAAGTAATTTATAATGACGCGTGCAATTCTTATCTTAAGTTATCTCAAATAATTTATTTTTAACTAATCTTTGTTGTTATATGTTCAATATAGATAGCGTGATAAACAAAAAGGCAAACAAGGATGTAAGTTATTATTAGAGCAGCGAAGGTGATCATGACGCGATATGGTGTCACCCCACGTGTTATAGCTAATGTGATTAGCCCGCCATGCGGTTACTCGCATCGTGTTTCTATGATTTCTATTTTTATATGTATTAATTAGGTTTTTGAGAGAGTGTATGGTAATGGTGTGACAGAATACGTCAATACAGTTATTAAGTGATCGCTAGTATGACGCGAGAAAGTGGCTGTGATACATAGTGATGGTATGATACAATACCTCCTTTTATTCGTGAAACTTCAAGACACTGTGTTTATTTCATAACATTGATAAAAGGGGATTTATCATTTTAGTAGGTTTTTTTGTGGAAATTAAGTTATGCTTTTGATATGCCCTACCTAATTGTTTCCGTAACATCTAGTCATTCAAGATGTTCATCCAGCTATTATTGAACAGGCATTTCTTTTTAAGACTTTTCAAACATCTTAGTTTGAAATGGTTAAATAAAAGAAGAATGAATGTATTAAGTATTTCACTAAAAAAACGTGTATGTTAAGTTGTCTCGATCATCGATCGAAGTTTGTGTTTTGAGATTATAAGTCATATATATTGTGGTCATACAAGCTACTCAAGTTGCGAATGTTTGGGATTATAGAAATGAGGAAAGTATGTTCATTATTTCCTCTATTTGGAACTTCATGAAAAACTTATATAAATACATGAAATAAAGGTATTTTATCTGCTCAGTATTAAAAAGTAATTCGTCGTACAGATCTTCTTAAAAGAAAAATAGGGATGTAACGAGTCAAGCTTAAACATAATACTTATTGAGTCAGGCTTTTAGCTCGAGCTTGGCTCGTTTAAAATATACAAAGCTCGAAATCGGCTCGTTTAAAATATATGAAGGTTGGCTCGGCTTGTTAATTAAGGCTCGCTTAGACTTAACTCATTTAAACTCGGTAATATTTTGATTTTTTATCAAAAGAATATATACAAAAATATAAATAAGAAATAAATTTATTTTGTATATGAAGTTCGTTTAGGCTCACGAGCTTAAACGAACCCACTCTTTAAGTCTCGAGCTAGAGCTGGTTTACTTAATGAACTTTACTCTAGGCTCGAGTTCGAACTAGAACTTGTTAAGGCTCAACTCATTTCAGGCTTTTAATGATCGATGCTCGAATCATGAAGATTCTAAACCGAAAGTTAGGAAGCTCAAAGAATACTTTGTGTACCCTATAATTTCAAAACTGTATTGTGAATTTACGAATTATTAAAACTTTACAAAATTAAATAAAATCGATTATTATGATCGAAAATTAAAAAAATTGGGCTAGTTTGGGTTAATTTATTGAGCTGCATTTTATCCTCGATCATTGAGGAGTGAACATGTCAAATCGGGTCACACTAGTTCACTAATACCCGCATAATCATTTAAGGCCTAAAACAGTGAAACCAACAAAGTTCAATACTGACGTAAAATAAATTATCTTGCTATAAAATATTCCAGAAATCTCAAATTTAGTAGACTTAATTAATTTCTACAATTGTTTAATGAATATATATATATATATATATACTAGTGGGGTACCCGTGCAATGCGACGGCCACGAATAAAGAAGAGGTCGTGATTTTGTGCAGAATAATCACAAAGAGCTAATACGAGTTTGTGAAGATTCCTTGCGAAACGAAGATAATAAGAGTTTGTGAAGATTCTTTGCGAAAGCCACTTTGAAATTAAGAATTAAATTGCTAACTCTGAGTTATTTGTCTTTCAGTTTGTTGGAAGAATTTTGTCGCATGGTTGAATCGTGAAGTTGTTGATTATATATATGTATGTATATGTGTGTGTGATGTTTCATAGTTCCAATTATTATGTAATTGAGTTAGAATGCAATGTTTATAAATTTCAACTCTTTGACTCTTTCATTTGTTTGGTGTTTGTGAAATCTATTGAACTTGATTTATTGAAAACAAGAATTTAGGTAATCTCATGAATCAAAAGTTAATATTAAAAATATATGATTAGACTTAATTCAGTTATAAGTATGATGATCTTATGAATCAAAAGTTAATATTAAAAATATATGGTTAGAAATAATTCAGTTATAAGTATTTGTTTAAATTCAATAATTGTCGGTTATGTTTTCAATATTTATTTATTTAAATTCATTAATTGTGGACATAAAGAAGAGTAAAGGAGGGGTATTTTAGTAAATTTACTCTTCTTAAAATTAAGAGTTTTTTAGGTGGTAAATGCATTATATAGGAGTAAGATATATATATACATATATATATATATAGGGATGAGATCAAATAAAAAGAAAATTAAGGTAAAAAGTGTAAAAGGGATGATTATTTGATCATTTTCGGTATATATATCAACTGATAATCGTTAGTTCATCATATTTATTGATTAAAATTAGTTTTTCATCAATTTCTTTTTGATTTCAAATACAGATTTTGAAAACAAATTTTTGGAATAATTTGTTGATAAACAAAATGCTTTCATCTAAAAAGTGATGAATATGTTTGATACATCAAAAAGAAATTGATGAATAACTAGTTTTAATCAATAAAGATGGTGAACTAACGATTATCAGTTGATATATATACCGAAAAATGATCAAATAATCTTTTTTTTACCCTTTTTATTTTAATTTTTTTTTATTTGATCTATAATATATATATATATATATATATATATATATATATATATATATATATATATATATATATATATATATATATATAAGCCTTACCGGACAAAATAGAAAAAGTGACGAAATAGAAAGAAAAAGACGTAACTACTTTCAGTCATGAAACTTGATGATGTGCATCTCGGTATTCCTATCTTCAAAGGTGCATCCACGTACTTAATATTATTATTTTAATTCACACACAAAAATATATGTGTCACTTGTTACAAGCAAGTTATAGAACTTTTGTGATTCTAAAGGTTAAACTTTTTCAAGTCATTCACGATGGATATTAAATAAATAAATAAACTTGAGAAAACATAACTAGGATTTTATAGTTCGCGCGTTGCGTCAGGTTTTATATATTTAAATTTTTTTATCACAATAAATCTTAGGATTAGTTGATCTACATGATAATATATTAATAAAAATCTGTAAAATATAATTAATAACACATATTTAAGAATATTTTTTTATCCAAAATGGCAGAAGTTGCAACGTCAAAAATTTCGGTTGTTCTGTGACGATGTATTTACATCTTGACCTAACGATCAAACTATAATATGATACATACCTACATAAAATCAATTATAAAAAACTTAAAGTTTAATGGTTAATAAAAATAAACTTAAGCTTTAATGCTTACACAATTTCAGAATAAAGGTTAATGGTTACATAATAAGCGTAAGCTTTAAAGTTATAATATGAAAAAAAGTTTAAGAGTTTAAACTATTTTTAACCTTAATCAAAACTCTTATATAAATAAATATATTAAAAAGTGTTTACATAAAATTATAAAAAACATATATATGAAATTAATATTAAGCAAAAGAAAATAAAAAAAGGTAGACATGATGCTTTAAGAAAATAAAAGTTAAAAAAATAAAAAGATTAAAACAAAATTTTAAAAAGGGTTAAAATTCGGAATTCACGTTTTTAAAAAATTGGAAGTTAAAATAGGCCAAAAAAGTTTTAAAAATACAAAGATAAAAAAAGAAGACATAGCAGGAATCAAACTCGGGCCTCCTAGATAACAATCATAAGCCTAACCACTCCGCCCAACCAAAGTTTGATTATCAAATGCGTTATTAAATATATATTATAAAAGTTATTTTTTCTGATAAATATATGATATTATAATGGTTTTCATCCTACGTTTCTTTCCTTTCCTTCTTAAAAATAACTCAAAAACACAATGTTACTATCATGCTTATATGGAAATCGACACCGTCAAACCTGCATATATGGAAATCAATTCAAAGCATATCTAACCTAAATCATAATCAAGATGAATATGAAGAATCGCATATTCAAACCCTAAATCTTAATATAGATGATGAAGAACCACAATGGTCGTGGTCTTCTTCTCCGCATGCATATCAAGGATTCTAAATAGAGATGACAATAGATCGGATTTGGATAGGATAATGACATATCTATATTCATATCCATTTCGCTTTTCATCGTCTGAATCTATATCCACTTAAAATTATTTTATACATCCATATACATATCCAGCGGATTAGATGGGTAAATGGATATCCATTAGGTGTCGAAATAACTCTTTTTCTCAAAGGAAATTTCATAGTTTATATAAAATTTATGATTTTTCTTGCATAAATACATAATTTCATTATAAAAAAAATATACAAATCAAAATATAACTACAATTAAAGAAAAAACATACTTTGAATTCTATGATATTATAATTTTAAATATATACCTTCTGTATTATATTTATATATATAGATTTATAAACTTAATTATATAAAAATTTAATTTTGGACTACATTGTATTCATTCATGGATGGATAATCGTTATCCATATGCTCCATATCCGATATCTACCCATTTAACTTCATCCATATCCACCACCGATGGATCAGATCAGGTGGATGATCATCGGATCGGATGATCATTGTCATCCCTATCTCCAGGTGGTGGTCTTCTTCTTCTAACGTGCTCTGATGTTCATCTTCATAATAATAATAATAATAATAATAATAATAATAATAATAATAATAATAATAATAATAAAAACAGAATCTTCTAAATTAAATAAAAGACTAACCTTCATCAATTTAATTAGAAAATCTTGATCTTTCATTTAATCAAAATTAAATCCTATCCATTTATTTTATTAAAATTGAAAGTCTAATTTTGACTTTTTAGTAGTCAAAGTTGAAAACTCAATTTTAAAATTTAAGTTAATAGGAGATAAGATAGTTAGTAAAAAAAATATTATTTAAATTTTCAAATAAATTTTAAAATACATACGTACAAATAAAAAAAATTTAAACTCACACATTAATAAATATTCAAACTTTTAGGAATAAATATTCACTACACATTATTACTTGATTTGTGACAGAATTATTATCTAATTCAAACTTTTAATCCACTACATTAATTTAGGAATAAATATTCATGTTCTTTATCATCATCTGCGGTTATTATACGATACAAATTTTACCGTAATTAAATTTTACATTACTTTTAAAGTTGTCATCAATTACTTTTATATGTCAACTAACTTTAGTATAAAATTATTTTAGCTTTTGAGAAAGTCTTATATTGAGTTTTTCTTTCGTGTTGGAAGAAAGGGTTTGATACATGGTTAAGAATAACAATAATAACTTGGATAATTTCATGGATCGTGTTCAATACACTTTTCGTAATCTGTAATTCGATTCTTTTGCCTAGGGTATCACGAATTCAGATATAGGATAATCCAATAAACTTGATTTGAATTACAAGTCTTATACAAATCCAAACACAAAATATTTTGAGTTTCGTTTATCAGAAACTATTTCGGCAAAATATTGACTTGAAATCATATATTCTTCTCTCATATATTTCGTATGTTGTTCGTCTGTTTCGTGAAAAAAAACACAAAACCCGAATCGCCTATTTATAGGCGTGATCCGCGGCGGTTACCGACGGACCGACGGCAGCGGTTATGGTGGCGGTTATCGGCGGTTGGCGGCGGTGATTCAATTTATATATATATAATTTTTGCTACGGGACGCTACCCCTCAGACCCCGCCAGGGGCGATGCCCCTTGGAACCTCACCAGGGGCCAGCCCCTGTACCGTATTCCTGATACCAATTTAGTTTATTCGAGTGTGCATTGCACACCTCCAAACCCAAATATAACTAAGTTTAGAATCGGCTAGTCTCGTGTCAATCCCGATTATAATAAATGGTTTGATAATACTAAAATCACCAACATTATATCGGTATAAAACAATTATATATTTAAATAAACAAATATAAAATAACATTTTATGATTACCCGTGTATTTACACGGACATTTAAACTAGTAAAGTAATAAAAAATCAAAAGTGACCTGCTTAACCTGTAATTGTTACATACAATATAAATTTTTGGTAATTTATACCATTAATCTGAAGAAATTTTAGTATGTTACACCTAATATTAAAATAAGTATATTTTGATAATTTTGTATGCAGTTAACCCGAATAAAAATAAGGTTTCAAGTTATTTGGGTTTAGATATTTAGCTTTTACCCGTAATAAGCTTGGCCTGTATGTTGAAAACTTGTAATGCTGGGCTACTTATTGGTGACATGCTGGGCTAAATAATTACTAGCAAGTAAGCAACCGTGTCCATAAAAAAGTTTAATACTTTAGCTGTAACTTAGAAAAATAATATCTATAATCAAAAGTAAAAAAATTCAATTACTTGAAGAAGTATATATTGCCATTACCATATTTAAATTTACAACTAGTGAACAATAAAACAGGTTTAGTCTAGAAAGACTTGGGAGTTTGTAAGTTTTGAATCATCAACAAGAAGCTTTTTATTTCTTTTACAACTTCAGTCTAATAAGAGTTAACATATTATGTATAATTTAGGGTCTGTGTGGTTGGACGGAAAGGAATGATAAAGGAATGAAATAAACGAATGAATGGAATAGTTCATTACCATTCCATCAGCATGTTTGGTTACTTTCACGGAATGGAATGAATCATTTCTGCAGTATGTTTGATAGACAGAAATAGACATTAGCATTAAATGAAATAAATAAACAATGACCAAAATGCCCATGTATTAAATTATAGATATAATTTAAATTTAAATAATTTCATATATAAAAATTTATTTTAAATACACTTTACACATCTTTAAAAAATTAATAAAAATCAAAACTACGAAATTATCATTAATAAATAAAAATCAGATTGATGCTTCAGCTACTCACGATCAGATTGGAAAAGAAGCAGGAACAATGGACTGAAAATATAACAGGGAAGATAATCTGGGGATAGGATCGTGGGTTAGTTAGAGGTATAATGGTCAATTTTCATGTAGACAAGGAATGAAATGAAAAAAAACAGGGGGAGTGGATGGAATGAAAGTGAAGGAATGGGATGACTTGTGAAATCATTGTTTCCTTTCCGTTGTCTTAAACAAACAAGTTTTTAACAAAGGAATGGAATGGGGCATTCCATTCCCTTCTTCATTCATGCATAACAAACACTACCTTAATAATCAAATAATAAGAATCGATTTCGAGTCAGACGGTTTATTCATGCACAATTTTTCCTGACACCAATAGTTTTCATACAAGGGGAAGGTTCAAACGAGAACTGTTTTTCGTACGAGAACAAATCTTGGCCGTCCATTTTGGATAATGGAATTCATGATTGAAGAGTGTGGGGGGATTGAGTGTGACAGGGTGCATGTAAGGAATTCATGGGTGGACAATCCAATTGAAGAAGGAGGAATTGGACGGCTAAGATTGGTTCTCGCGATTCTCATACGAAAAACAGTTCTCTTTTAAACTTTTGTCTTTCATACAATTTGTACTTCCATTATGTTTTAGAGTGATATCTTACTTTTTTGTTTTTTGAAAAAACAAAGATATTATTGATCACTCTTACTAAGACGTGTGTGTGCGTGTTTTTTTTTAGAGAAAACACAAAACACACATTAATGCAATAATGCCACCCTATATGCATTCACTTACCAATTCAAAATTTGTAACTAGAGTCTAGAGCTCACAAAATTTACCTATTTATCCATTTTTGGATCAATATGGATTAACATGGGCTGTGATATATTTTTTGCTTGGATTAACATGGGCACTAAACAAAATTGACGATTAAAGACACGGGTCACATTGGGCTATTCAGATGAAGTCACGGGTAATATGGGCTGACTTAGAAAAGAACTTTGGACCGGTGGTACCGTGGCTAACTGGTTACGTCATCGAAGTACAACGGAACAACACGAACTCACGAAGAGAAGACTGTCGTCGTTTGATTACTATAACTCCATCACTCGATTGATAGACGATCATTGGTACAGTCGATTGATACTTGAGCCCTTAAATCTCGATAATCAGTTCAGCCGATTCATACTCAGATTTGACCCGAACCTGTTCTGAACCCTTACCCAAAGTGACCCAACCCGCCCGTTTTGCCACCGTTATTTGTAACATTCACAAACCAAAAGCTATAAATAAAAATAAAAATATGCGATACAAAACCTTAAAGTAAAAATAAACAAACTAGACATCTGGTGGTTATTATACTTATATAATTTCTATATAATCAAATTTAACATTAGTAGATTATTATACGTAATCTAGATTTTATATTATAACACAATTTAATCTTTAAACAAATGTTTTAATCTAAAATTTTCTAAAGTTGTTTACTCTAACCTTTAAAACTGGTTTCCGGCACAGGCAACCAACTTTGATGATGTTTTACAACGATCAACTCCAACTCCGGTGATAAACTTGCAACTCCAGTGACCATGTCTAGAAAACCCTTAAAATTTGTCGTAGTTTAAGGAGGAGGAGGGTTTCAGGGGCGGTGGTCGTCAGAAGAGGGGTCGGATTCTTGAATTAGATCGACGGAACTGAAGGGAGGTTTCAATTAGTGAAGGAAGCAGATGGGGTGAGTGGTCAAGGGTTTTTAAATTAAAAATATAGTCTTTCTAATTAATTGTTTACTACACAGGTGAGTATTAAAAAATGATAAATGTTAAAAGATTAATAAAAATATTAAATAATTATAAAACATGAAAGAAATGAAAATTAAAAAAAAATTGACAACAAAAGTTGGCACCACCAGATCAGCAGTAACGTGTTGACGTGAGGTTGAGGATAAACGTGACAATTGAAATGTGGTATCATGATACTAAGAAACATGATTATATTTTTTGTACAAGTCATTGATCATTGTTATTACAATCAGCGCAGTAAAATTAGGTCTTTATTACTAAAAAGAACTATGGTTTAAAAATTATAAATATTTAACACTAACAAAAATATATTAAATAACTATAAGACGGGAAACAAGTGAAAATTTAAAAAGATTTAAATAATATGACTTTGAAAATAATATGTTCAAAAAGTAAAAAATGTTTATAAACTACACAATTTAAAAATCAATCCAATGATTAGGTGAAGCCTAATTAAAAATAACTAACAAATTAAATGATTACAGTATTTTGTAACATTTATTTCAGTAGTGAAATAATCTATACAAGCATGTTATAAAATTAAAAAAAAATTAAATAAACTTTGATACTATTTAGACAAATTAATGTTGTTTAATTGAGTTGGTCTATGATAACAAACTATCACACTCTATAGTCAAAATTGATTTTAGTTTTGACCAAATTAATGTCTATGATTGCTCAAATAAAAAGGTTGTTAATTAATTATTAAAACAAAACTTTATATAAATCAATAGATAAGATTATTTAATCGATTTTATGTGTATTTGTTTCACTGTGTGTTTGTATAATTGATTTGTTACGTAAGTAACGTTTTGTTTATTCATAATATGCAATTATAAATAAGAATTATTAATTTTTTGAATCCATGATTGATTTGTTTTATTTATATTATTAAACCTTATTTACCATTCATTTGATTGCTTTGTTTTGTTTAATAACTTTAACATGAGAAAACAATTAACATTATCCAAAGAAGAAAATTGTAATTATGCAAAAAAAAAATTATATGTTTAAATAAAGATAAAGTACATCACGACTTTGAAATTTTAACTTTTTTTATATTTTATAATAAAATTAAATTTGAACATTATCTTGATTTAGAGTTTAAAATTAAGTTCTAAATTTGATAATAAAAGTCAAAGAATTTTAATTGTTATAAAAATGGATGATTGAGATTTGATAATTAAATATTTTTATTAAAATCAATGGTTACGATTGTTTAATTGATTTATTTCATGTTAGTCTTTTATAAATATTTTAGATTAGAAGATTGTAATTCAATTAATTAGCTAGTTGATATCAGGTATTATTAATTACAATATAAAAGATCATGTGGCTATAACGCAATGTTATAAAAATTTGAGATTAAAGCAATTTTTTTTAAAAAAATTATAAGTTAAATCGTTTTAGAACATAAACTCTACAAGTAAAACCGTAATTGATCTTTTAATCAAGTCGTTTGTTTTTGTCCTTGAAACTCTTCTACCGTGTCATTTTTATCTTACTAAGACCATTTGCGGTCATGACATATATAGTTGTCATCGCTAATGTTACGTTAGCATTACTACCCCATCACTAATACCTAACAGTAATAACATGCATTATTACTATCACTGGACCTACATACAATAGTTTTGCAAATCCTCTAAGACCATCAACATCCATCTCACACTTTTTTATTGACACATAAGCGCTACATCTTTTTTCCCTATCATCCCATTTTATCCTACAAACTTCACATCTATCACATACTATTTTTATTAATTTAAAAATAATTAATAAAAGAAGAGAGGAGAGAGATAGAGAGAAAATAAATATAAAGAGAGAGGAAAAGGGGAGAGGGTAGTAATGTCATTTTGTAGGATAACAAGCTCTATGAAGTAAGTTAAATTAGGGCCCTACCAGAAGGTTTATCCTATTATATGATAGTACTCAATACAAAAGTTGTTTCTATCTCTTATGAAATCAAATCCAGTCTTTGAATAGCTAGGCTAGGATCCCATCCATGTGACTTTGAAATTTGACTAGGAAAAGTAAAACATATATATTATCTATCACTTGCGAATTATTTATGATGCCACAAAAAGAACATATAAGGCTATAAGCAACTGCGTTCACATTGGGCCATTTATCCAGATATTATTATTAGCCCAAAGATTCTGCTTTATAAGTGTATAACCCGTCTCAAAGTTTGAATAAATATTTACTTCTTACTCAAAGAATATAAAAGTTGTAAATAGTGTAAAAGTTATGTAACATGGTGCAACGAATAGTGTCATAGTTGTGTAACATATTAATGTCATGTGAAATAGTGTAAATGTTATGCATCACAAGGCAAAATACGTGCACCATAGTAATATGCATTACAATGTAAAGTTGGTACAACACAGTGTAAATATTATTTAACATAATTTTAAAAAATCTACAATACTAATATCAAACTAAAAGATCATAGAATGCTCTTTTAAATGATGCATTTTTTTAAACTTAAATATACAAAAGATATTATAACTTTAAGTTTTTGAGGGGTTTCGGGGTTTTCTAATTAAATAAAGGAAATCTTACTCTTCTTTCCAGAAAAGTGGTCTCCGCTCGCCCCTTGTTTTTCCGATTTTACCCCTCTAGGTATGTTTTTGCTATGCCCTTGGACATTAATTGGATTCCCTTTAATTACGAAACGTAGTCAAAAAAATCTTATCATTCATTCATAAGATGAATTTGATGAATAATTGATGATATTATAAGTTGCTATATATTTAAAAACCCTTCTCAGTCTTCTTCCCTACCAAATCTGTCATGTGTGTGTGATAGATCATAGATGCATGCATATGCATGGATGTATATACACCACAAAACCAAAATGCCATCGAGAAGTCGATTAGAAGTTGGATTGACCCACGTTTCTAATTCAAACCCAACTAAATTAAGAACTTTCCAAACCTTCTCGTATTTCCGCCATTGTCACCTTTGATTCTTGACCACTTTCCACCTCTATATAATATTCACCTTTATTTCCAACTGTCGTAATTTCCACCTCTAAATATATCCCTATATATCATATTTTCTACCTCTAATTAATTAAAACCGGCCAATAACCATTAGTTAAATATATATTATATATATAATGGATGATCATCACGCCGGCGCTTCCAAGAACCACCAGAAGGATGGCGGAGGAGGGACGGAGGAGGTAAAGTACCGTGGAGTTCGGAGGCGGCCATGGGGGAAGTTTGCAGCGGAGATTCGTGACACTAACAGGAACGGTAGCAGGGTTTGGCTAGGGACATTTGCAACGGCGGAGGAGGCGGCGAGAGCTTATGATAGAGCCGCCTTTGAAATGAGAGGTCACATGGCAGTTCTTAATTTCCCCGAGGAATACCCGCCTACATTTTCGGCGGCGGCTTATAATGCTTCAACCATGGCTGCCTCGTCATCAGGGGCGGCGGCGGCGTCGTCGTCTTCTAGCCGTAGTAATAATGCGCAAGGAAGAGAAGTGTTTGAATTTGAGTATTTGGATGATAAACTGTTGGAGGATCTTCTTGATTACGATGACGATAAAACCAACAAAAAATGAGGTCTCGTGTAACATAACATGACATTTACTTTTTGAAATCAAAATGTCGATTTTCACACGACCGATTTAAGATTTAGAGGTCAAAATTAATTAATAAGCTAGTTTCGATGATCAATTGGAATGTATTATTTTAATTATTTCTCTTCTTACAATAATATATATCATTTGTGTTCAATAAATTTCATGTAAAAAACATTTTTTAAAAAATTTTAATATTTAATCATAGTTGATTCAGTATACAATCATATGTGATTTGTAAAAACATCACATGTAAATTACGAAAATACCACTCCGCCCAAAATTTTAAAATGGAATATAAACAATTGATGTACCACCACTAGTTATAGAACGTACAATCATATATATATATATATATATATATATAGAGAGAGAGAGAGAGAGAGGGGGGGGGGAAAGTTTAAACGGGAACTGTTTTTCATACGAGAACTGCGAGAATCAATCTTAGCTGTCCAAATTCCCCCTACTTCAATTGGATTGTCCACCCATGAATTCTTTACATGCACATTGTCACACTCAATCCCCTCACGCTCTTCATCCATAAATTCTACTTACCACTTGAATGGCCAAGATTGGTTATCGTAGTTCTCGTTTGAACCCTCCCGACCTCTATATAAACATATATATATATACTAGCATAGTACCCGTGCAATGCAACGGCTAAAAATAATTTCTACTCGATAGCATGTCCGTTTTTAATAACGTAAGACTATTATATCACGCATTATAATGACATCGAACAATTTTCGTTCGCAATATATCTATTTTCTTTCCCATATTTTCATTTCTTTTATTTCTCTTTTCCTTATAACTCTTTTATTAATTTTAAAAAACAATAAAATGAGAAACAAAAAGAATATTAAATATATTATAAATTAAACCTTTTGTTTTGATTGCACGAGTCATTTAAAAAATCTGTAAATGTCTATAAATTTAGGTTACATGTTATTAGGTTTATAAGTTCTAGCTATACGTATTTTTTAATACTTAAATTAAAATATGTGTTATATGATAAAATATTAAAACTATTATTTTTTTTAAAACAAAAGTTTTGTTGAAATAAAAAAAAACTATAATTAAAATCAAACTGCGAAATTTTTTTAACAATCAAGATTAAACATTTTAAAGCCCCAAATAATCTTTGTTAAATATCAAACCTATAATAACAATTAATACACTTTCGGTTCTGGTGCTCTTGATGCAAATAAAGAAGGAAAGATGGAAAAGATATTTCTAATTGCTTAACCCTAATTACGTGATGATTGATATCATATATAAACTTAATTAGATAACTTATCTATTTCGTATATAATTAGACTATTAAATAAGATAACTCATGTAACATCCTCGATTTTGGCCTAGTTGTAATTAGTACGTGAGTATACGTGATTAGTATAATAGACGAATAATAGTTGTAAGTACTTGTGAATATAGAAGAATTAATGTTGAGTAAATTATATGTAAGTATGTATATGTATATATATTAAATAAATAAATATATATATATATATATGTACTAATTGTATGGATTAGAAAAGAAATAATAAATGAATAAAGAAAAAAAATAGAAAAGAATTGGATATTTTATCCAGAGGCGGTTTGCCTCTGGATAAGATTACATATATATGTGTTGTGTTATTTGACTCCAAAAGTCAAAGATAGCAAAGGTTTGCAAAGAAAAACACACTAACACATACTACTCTCTTTGCTCTCGTAAGTTTTGAAGAAGAAATTCATAAAGTTTGAAAATTTGAAGTTCTAAACCTTAAGCAAGGTTAGTATGGTGTTTGTAGAATGAAATACATATGTATTATGCTAGAAACATGTGAGTTTCATGGCTGGAAGTTAAGTTGGAGTTGAAAACCCCATGGATGAACATGAGAGCTTACTTGATAAGTGGGTTTCTCATGTTTTGATGTTTTAAATGGTGTTAAAGTTGTTCATGAAGTTCATATAGGTGGTACATGAGGTTTAGAAGTGTTTAAAAGTGGAAAACCAACATATTTGAAATCTGGGTTTTTGAATATGTTGAATAAAAGTCGCATGAACTATGAACAAGAAGATGATGAAGTGCAGAATTTGCACGCGACGCGACGCGTCGAAGAAGGGAACGCGACGCTGTAACACCGTGCTTTTGAGAACCAAATTTTTCTTTTTAAAATACTATTTAAGTTTTCAAACCGCGTGGGCTTGACTTTAAAGAGAATATTTAAACCTGTCTTATAATTTAAAAATGCAGCGGAATTAAAAACACGTGGCAAACTGTATAAACAGTCAAAACGTTGCCACATACAACATTTGGTGTTACAGACACATAACCGGCCGACCATTATCTTTAAACAAACTTAAACATATTATAACAGAGTTAAACAAAAACCAGTGTTCCTCCAAAAAACATGCAACTACCCGCAGGCACCCGAGCTTACAGCCTAAGGTACACCTGCACATGTGAAGAGTAGTATCTGTTAGCAATAATAGCTAGTGAGTGCACGATAGCATGCAATCAATATAAACATACCACATATCATCAATCATGCCTAAATAGTTCTATCCTAGCATCTCGCGATGAGCTGGCGTAGTTAGGAGGTAGCATATCTCGCAGGGTAGCGAACCCGACTCAATGCACCAAACTGGGGTACCAGACACATCAACCGCTCCGGTGGGGGAGCTGTTAAGCGTCCACCGTTGCGTTTTAGAATCAACCGATTCCTCTGTTGTACAGCCGCAGCTATACCCGAAAAGGACAGCTTTGTCCGAGGCAAACCTTGCCCAATAGGTAGGACAGCTTTGTCCGGGGCAAACCTTGCCCAACAGGTAGGACAGCTTTGTCCGGGCAAACCTTGACCAATCACAAACACATAATCTGATTCAACCGAATCATCAATCAATAATCATGTCCATATAACATACACCTAAACAGATGCATATTATTTTATACCAATCAAATATCTAGCATCATCATGCCATTCATTCTTTACCTCATTGCGCGCACACAATAATGTATATATATCTATCATCATAACATACACCTAATCAAATGCATACTATTATGTATATCAATAAGTTAAGCTTAGCATCATCATGCTATACAATCTACATTTAAACAAGTGCGTATCATACTGTGTCAACATGTTAAGTCTAGCATCGTCATGTTTTACAAACTACACTTAATCAAGTGCGTATAATATCCTGATAATCATTTATCATACATACTACAAGGTATACAACCTTTCAACAACGTATTCAAACGCTTAATCAATTGCTTACAAGTCCGGGTATTCAATTCAATTCATTGTTAATATATGTTATAGATATATTAATCGTTATGTTATCAGGCACTCACCTGTTAGGCTAGAATAAGCAAAGACCTTGCTTTGGCGCTCACGGATTGTCAATTCAACCTATAATACCAAGACTTACGCATCAATCATTTGAACACGCGAGGAACATCTAGGATACTTGAAACAATACCCTAATGGTGTTTTTAAACCATTTATTAACTAACTATAGTAGTCCAAGCAACAACACGCGAACACGTAGCACAATACAAGTTGAACATTATATGAGAATTGATGACGATGTGGTCAAGATGGAATTTGTTTCTCTCATTTAATTGGGAGTATAATATCTCTGGGCCCTAAAACAAGTTGAACATTATATGAGAATTGATGACGATCCATGTCTCATGTTCAACGAGATGTTAAAACAAAGGGATAATTGATGACTTACCTATAACAACGATTTGTAGCTAGTGAGTTAACTTCGTTGGTGAAAGTGTTGATCAACACACTTTATTTATTATTAGGGGCAATGGGATGTTGCTAGACGTTCTTACCATCGTCTATATCGGCTTAAGTTGTAACTTGTGCAAGTGGGAGATTGTTGGTTCTATGTGCACAAGACACAAATTAATACGATATTACTAATAATAAATAAACCCATAGGGTCACACATTTACAATCAATGGACACCAATTACATATTTGAATATGATTTAAATATGTTTCCAACTCATTATATATATGCATTGTTGCATATTATTATTTATGTGAAATAATAATATCACTCTTATATATTGATATAAGGTAATGCATATCAAATACATAAATATAAACATATGATTTTATATATATGTATGAATATATATATATATATATATATATATATATATGTATAAATATATATTTGTTACAAGTAAATTGTTACTAGTAACAAATTATATAAATGTATGTATATCCTTGTTACAAGTAAAGAGTTACTAGTAACAATCAAGTATGTATATAAAATATATGTAGATGTATTTTATACTATGTATGGTAGATCTAGTATACTCTTTTATGTATTTAAAAGAATAACTAGAAATCCACACATAAATCATAAAGGGGGCCATGTTGACTTTCTTGCATGGATCTTAACCAAGCATGGAGCTAAGATATCTTCAAGCAAAACAAGCAAGAGGGGACCCTCCTCCCCCTCCCAATTTACGGCCAACAATAGGCCAAAGGAGGGGCCTCCCTCTTGTTGTGTTTTTTCTTGGTTTTATATACATGCATGGTCCTTTTTATAAAGATGTACATGCTACCACCTTTGCTATTCTTCAAGAAAACATCTAAGTGTTCTTAGACATTTAAAACATCCTTACTTTATAGTATTGGTGTTTCAAGTGAGCAAAGTGTGGTACTAGAATACATACTCATATACATACATAGTAAGTTCAAGAAGAAGAACAAGAGGTTGTTGCTTGCTTGCTTGAATTTCAAGGGTTGGAGAGACTAGCATCTTGGAGGTGTTGGACTCATTGATTTGTGGATACCTTGGAGGAAGTCTTCTCTTGGCTTCTCATAGATCAACCACTTCATCAACGGTTTACTCACGCTACAAAGGTTGTAGTTCTAAACACCCTATGGTTGTTTTGTTTCTTAAGGCTTGCATATGGATCATTGGTGGGGAGTTTTAAAAGTTTAAAATTGTTGTTCATGCTTCCGTTGCTAAAATATATTTTGAAAAACCGAACAAACCCCAACAGTGGTATCAGAGCCACTTATGTATAGTTTTAAGAAACTTTTTGAGTATGTATTGTTTAAGAAAATGGACAACTTTTCTTTTGTTAGAAAAGTTATGGATTTTCTTGTTGGCAACTTATATATGTTTATATATTTATTTTGAGAAACAACCAAACCACATGCATGTTTGGTTGTAAAAGTTGCCTAAATATCAAGTGTTGATATATATGTTTTTTTTAGTGTATGTTGTGCATAACAAGCCATAGACCTTTTGTGATGTGTTGGAAATTCGATTTGGTTGTAAAATTATTTTTTTTCATTTGGTATGTAATAATAATTTTAGTTTTGTTTCATCTTGTTGTATTTTGTAAGTAGTAGAATAGTTTAGACTAGTTTACTTTTATAAAAATGTAACAAGATGAAGAAATGACCAAGTTGGAGTTTTCAAGTGTGGTGGAGTCAACCATGAAGGCTTGGAGTCATTTGCACTATAAGGAGTTGTTTTGGCAAGTAGGAGCTTCAAGTTCATCACAAGAGAAATATTTGGTCCTTAGTTATGACTTGGTACTTTTGTATGGCTCACAAAAATACCACTTAGGATAAATGGCTTGGTTATGCACTTATACATGTTATTTGTGTGTGTTTATGTTTATATTATTATGCATGGTTGAAAATAGGATTTTTTGCATGCTAGATAATATTTTTACATAATATAAATCACACAATGGGAGTTTGGTATTTTAAGTTGACATAACATAAGATGTAAAATGAATTTTATATATAAAAGGAGTTTTGTAAAGATTAAAATTCATTATGTCAAAATATATATCTTTATATATATATATATGAGTTTTATAAAATAGAAATTTTAAAACTCAACCAAACTCCATTCAAGCTTAATAATAAAATGGTTTTATTACAATCTAAAATTGGTCGTATTTGCGCGCTCGAAACTACACACGTTAATATAGGATATTAATACTAGTTTAAAATTGAACGCGTTGAGAGTTCGTAAAATATGGATTTTAAGAATACTCAAGACCAATATATATATAAAATATGATTTTATCAAAACGTGGACTTGTTATTGTATGCATGCAATACTAGTCACACGACTCGTTTTGTTTTATTTAATAAATATACAAAACGGTAAAAGCCCTTTTTTCAAAACGTAAGTCTATGCCATCCCATTTTAAGACACTCGCTTGTTGCAACGACACTCACGTGGAGAGAGCATTAGCCAAACGCGTGGATTGTTTTTGTAACAACCGAGGTGTTTTTCCGCGAATTCCATGAACGTCTTGGGCCGGAAATTCACCGTCTTGAAATAGGACGACTTAATCGGAATCTTATTACGGAGAGAGCATTAGCCAAACGTAAGGAAGCCCGAGGCATAGATGGGATCAAACATGTCAAAATTGAAAATCGTTGTCTAGGATCCCATAAAGATCTAGGAATTACATACGAGATGTAATTGGTAAACGTTACCTACCTTGTTGTTTTAACTTGATGGAGAGAGCATTAGCCAAACATTCAAGGTTAAGTTCAACTTGGATCCTAGCCTTTAAAAATTAAAGAATTTTATAATTCTAAAGGGTATTAATTATTAAAGGATTAAATATCGAAAATACTAAATAGAACTTTGTTAATTTTGTAGATGGCCCCTAACTCAACTACGCCCGTTAACAACTTATCTCTTCGTTCAATCTTAGAGAAAGAAAAACTCAATGGTACAAATTTCTTAGACTGGTATCGTAACTTGAGAATCGTTCTTAAGCACGAAAAGAAATTGTACGTACTTGAGGATCCCGTCCCTGAGGAACCTCCATTGACTGCGGCCAAAGCCGTTAGGGATGCTTGGGTGAAGCATTCCGACGACTCGGTCGAAATTTCATGCCTCATGCTTGCTACCATGTCTCCGGATCTTCAAAAGAACCTTGAGGAGCATGGAGCATATGAGATGCTTGGCCAGCTTAAGGAAATGTTCCAAAAGCAAGCGAAGCAAGAACGCTTTGAGGTCACTCGAGCTTTCCATGCATGCAAGATGGAGGAAGGTCAATCCGTTAGCGACTATGTGCTAAAGATGAAAGGATACATTGACCAGCTTGCTAGGCTTGGATCTCCCATAACCAACGAGTTTGCACAGGATATGATCCTTAACTCGTTGACCAAAGCCTATGATCAATTTGTCATGAATTATAACATGAACAATTGGGAGAAATCTGTCTCAGAGTTGCATGGGATGCTTAAAACTACTGAGAGTAAGATTCCAAGCAAAACACCTCAAGTCTTGATGATTCAAGAAGGGAAAATCAAGAAGAAGAAGAAAAACAACTCAAAAGGGAAGGGCAAAGCGAAGGCAAAGGGAAAGGACAAAGGCAAGCAAGTTGCCAAGGCTCCTACACCCAAGACGGCGGGAAAGGTTCCCAAGAATGACCCGTGCTTTGAATGCGGGGTGGTAGGACATTGGAGGCGCAATTGTCCAACCTACCTTGCAGAGTTGAAAAAGAAGAAGGCTGGCGAGGCTAGCACTTCAGGTATATATATGATTGAAATGTATACTTTTTCCATTAATTCCTGGGTATTTGATACCGGTTGTGGAACTCACATTTGTAACAATGTGCAGGGGTTGAGAAAAAGTAAGCTGCTGAAGCCAGGCGATTTGGATCTCCACGTGGGCAATGGAGCAAATGTTGCTGTTGAAGCCCTTGGAACTTTTGAATTATTATTACCAAATGGCCTGTACTTAATATTTAACAATTGTTGTTATGTACCTAGTTTAACTAGGAATATTATTTCAGTAGCTCGGTTAAGAGAATCTGGATTCACTTTTGGTTTCGTTGATGATGGCATTCGTGCCTTCAAAAACGACATTTTGTATTTTGAGGCTCGGCCTCTTAATGGAATATATGAAGTTAATCTTAAAAGATCTCTTGATGATAATTCTATATATACCACTAGCACCAAACGACCTAAGCATGACTTAAGTCAAACATACCTATGGCATTGTCGACTTGGTCATATAAACAAGAAACGCATTGCAAAACTTCAAAAGGATGGAATTTTAAAATCAAACGATTCTAGCTCATTTGAAGTTTGCGAATCATGTTTATATGGGAAGATGACTAAGGCTCCTTTCTCCGGTTCAAGTGAAAGAGCCAAAGATCTATTAGGAATCATACATACGGATGTATGCGGTCCTTTTAGATCAATGTCTAGGGATGGTGATAGATACTTCGTTACATTCACCGATGATTATAGTAGATTTGGTTATGTTTATTTGATGAAACATAAACATGAAACATTTGAGATGTTCAAGCTGTTTCAAAACGAAGTACAAAATCAACTCAACAAAACAATCAAGGCACTTCGTTCCGATCGAGGTGGTGAGTACTTAAGCCAAGAGTTTATGGATCATCTTAGTAATTGTGGGATTATCTCACAACTTACTCCTCCTAGAACACCACAACATAATGGTGTATCTGAAAGGAGGAACCGAACTCTACTAGATATGGTTCGGTCTATGATGAGCCGAAGTACTCTACCCTCGTCCTTTTGGAGTTATGCTTTATTAACAGCTGCGCGCATATTGAATATGGTTCCAACCAAGAAGGTAGATAAGACACCATATGAGATGTGGTATGGAAAGGTTCCAAACTTATCTTACTTGAAAGTCTGGGGTTGTGAGGCTCATGTACGACAAGAAGCTTTAAGCAAACTCGATCCTAGATCTATCAAATGTAATTTTGTGGGATATCCTAAAGATTCATTAGGATATTATTTCTACAACCCAGCTGAGAACAAAGTGTTTGTTTCTAGGCATGCCACTTTCTTAGAAAAGGAGTTTCTTTTGAAAGAGGCAAGTGAGAGCAATGTAGACCTTGAAGAAATTCAAGAACCACAAAATACAAGTCAGGTTGACACTAGCACTCAACAAACGGTTGCTGAACCTGAACAATTGGTTGTTCAAGAACCTACTGAAACACAAAGTGTTCGTAGATCTGGTAGACCTCGTCAAGAACCCGAGAGATACGGATTTCTCGTGTCCAATGATGAGATTTTCTTGGTAGACTCTTCTGAGCCTACTAACTACCAAGATGCTATATCGGATCCGGAATCCGATAAATGGCTTGATGCCATGAACACTGAGATGCAATCCATGTATGAAAATCAAGTATGGGACTTGGTTGATCTTCCTCCCAATAGTAAGACTGTAGGGAGCAAGTGGGTCTTCAAGAAGAAGACAGACATGGATGGAAATGTACACACATTTAAGGCAAGGCTAGTGGCGAAAGGTTTCACTCAAACTCATGGTATTGACTATGATGAAACTTTCTCTCCGGTAGCCATGATTAAATCTATTAGAATACTTATTGCCATAGCTGCATATTATGACTATGAGATATGGCAAATGATGTCAAAACGGCTTTTCTAAATGGACACTTAAGTGAAGATGTCTATATGGTTCAGCCTGAAGGTTTTGTAGATCCTAAGTATCCTAATAAGGTGTGCAAGCTTAAAAGATTCATCTATGGACTAAAGCAAGCATCTCGAAGTTGGAATCTTCGATTTGATGAGAAAATAAAAGAGTTTGGTTTTATCAAATCAGAAGATGAACCGTGTGTTTACAAGAAAACTAGTGGGAGCGCAGTAGCATTCCTTGTCTTGTATGTTGATGACATACTACTCATTGGAAACGACATCCCGACCTTGCAAGACATCAAGTCTTGGCTTGGGAAGTGTTTCTCAATGAAAGACTTGGGAGAAGCCGCCTACATTCTTGGAATAAAGATCTATAGGGATAGATCTAGGCGTCTTATTGGCCTAAGTCAAAGTGCATATATTGACAAAATCTTGAAACGATTCAAGATGGAGAATTCTAAGAGAGGATTCTTGCCAATGGCACTAGGCACGGTTTTGAGTAAAGCTCAAAGCCCTAACACAAGAGAAGAGCTAGATAGAATGAGTGAGATCCCATATGCTTCTGCAATTGGATCCATCATGTATGCCATGCTATGCACTAGGCCAGATGTCTCGTATGCTTTGAGCATGACGAGCAGATACCAGCAAAACCCAGGATATAGCCATTGGATGGCAGTCAAGAACATTTTAAAATACTTAAGAAGAACCAAAGACATGTTCTTGATATATGGGGGTTTGGAAGAAGATCTTTGTGTAAAGTGTTACACAGATGCTAGTTTCCAAACGGATCGAGAAGCTGCATGGATGAAGAAGTTCATTGCTGACCTTGGGGTAGTAACAAGCATTCAAGACCCCATAGAAATATTTTGTGATAATGAAGGTGCTATTGCCCAGGCAAAAGAACCTAGATCACATCACAGCACCAAACACATCCTCAGGCGTTTCCACTACATACGGGATATAGTGGATAGAGGAGATGTGTGTATTCGCAAAGTTCATACAGATCAGAATCTTGCAGATCCTTTTACGAAACCTCTTGCCTCGACTAAGCATGAGTCTCATACTAGAGCAATAGGTCTTCGCTTTGCAAGGGATTGGATTTGAATTGTAATTTAGTATTTGGATATTTTGGAACATTATGACAATATCTATTTTATCTGAATGATGTATGGGATATGATCACTTCATTAATATATATTGTGTTCTTTATTAGCATGTTTAAATCCATGAATAATTCTTTATTCTAAAATGTCCATAGTCGGTTATAACTATGGGAATAGTTATGAATTAAGACTAATGTGAATAAGTTGGTTGACTTTCATTCGTGATGAAAGTAGGCAAAAGGGTTTGCAGCCAAATTCACTAATGTTTGTTAGGGAACAAACATTGGACATGACCCGCTCTTAAGATCGCTTCATGGATCAGTGTCATAAGTAAATCTTGAGAAAAAGGTGGTATCTTTGTATCCTTAGACCTGAGACACATACTGGGACTTGAGTATGAGGAGTATCATGCTTTAATGTGGTTAAACGCTATCTTTAACCGGGTAGTTATAAAGGCCATTATTAGGTATGATATGAGTCTTATAAGAGACGTATGTGGTCAAGATGGAATTTGTTTCTCTCATTTAATTGGGAGTATAATATCTCTGGGCCCTAAAACAAGTTGAACATTATATGAGAATTGATGACGATCCATGTCTCATGTTCAACGAGATGTTAAAACAAAGGGATAATTGATGACTTACCTATAACAACGATTTGTAGCTAGTGAGTTAACTTCGTTGGTGAAAGTGTTGATCAACACACTTTATTTATTATTAGGGGCAATGGGATGTTGCTAGACGTTCTTACCATCGTCTATATCGGCTTAAGTTGTAACTTGTGCAAGTGGGAGATTGTTGGTTCTATGTGCACAAGACACAAATTAATACGATATTACTAATAATAAATAAACCCATAGGGTCACACATTTACAATCAATGGACACCAATTACATATTTGAATATGATTTAAATATGTTTCCAACTCATTATATATATGCATTGTTGCATATTATTATTTATGTGAAATAATAATATCACTCTTATATATTGATATAAGGTAATGCATATCAAATACATAAATATAAACATATGATTTTATATATATGTATGAATATATATATATATATATGTATAAATCTATATTTGTTACAAGTAAATTGTTACTAGTAACAAATTATATAAATGTATGTATATCCTTGTTACAAGTAAAGAGTTACTAGTAACAATCAAGTATGTATATAAAATATATGTAGATGTATTTTATACTATGTATGGTAGATCTAGTATACTCTTTTATGTATTTAAAAGAATAACTAGAAATCCACACATAAATCATAAAGGGGGCCATGTTGACTTTCTTGCATGGATCTTAACCAAGCATGGAGCTAAGATATCTTCAAGCAAAACAAGCAAGAGGGGACCCTCCTCCCCCTCCCAATTTACGGCCAACAATAGGCCAAAGGAGGGGCCTCCCTCTTGTTGTGTTTTTTCTTGGTTTTATATACATGCATGGTCCTTTTATAAAGATGTACATGCTACCACCTTTGCTATTCTTCAAGAAAACATCTAAGTGTTCTTAGACATTTAAAACATCCTTACTTTATAGTATTGGTATTTCAAGTGAGCAAAGTGTGGTACTAGAATACATACTCATATACATACATAGTAAGTTCAAGAAGAAGAACAAGAGGTTGTTGCTTGCTTGCTTGAATTTCAAGGGTTGGAGAGACTAGCATCTTGGAGGTGTTGGACTCATTGATTTGTGGATACCTTGGAGGAAGTCTTCTCTTGGCTTCTCATAGATCAACCACTTCATCAACGGTTTACTCACGCTACAAAGGTTGTAGTTCTAAACACCCTATGGTTGTTTTGTTTCTTAAGGCTTGCATATGGATCATTGGTGGAGAGTTTTAAAAGTTTAAAATTGTTGTTCATGCTTCCGTTGCTAAAATATATTTTGAAAAACCGAACAAACCCCAACAATGTATTATAACACTAATTCTAATGGGCTGATATACGATTATAAATATAAATTAAAATCATTTAAAATAAATAATAATAAGAATAAAATATAATTCTAAGTACTGGAATAAAAATACTAAATATATATATATGTACACACATACATAAATGTATAGAGTAAATTATTAAAAAAGTGTTAAAGAACTAAATGCGAAACTATTTGAAATCCATAGGGACTGAGTTTGTGATGTTATAAAAGGGCAAAATGGTTATTTTGAAATTTATAACACAATTGCCGTTAGTTTAAACGGCTAAAGGACCATTTTAGTAACAAAAAGCAACCATAGGGACATGTAGTGTAATTTTTGATCTTAAAGGACCAAACCAGTAACTTTTGATAAACTACATGGACCATTTCAGTAATTTACTCTATATATATGTGTGTGTGTGTGAGGGTTATTGAAGAAATGAAATTTTACGTGAGAATGAAAATAGTCATCTATTAGATATTGATATTTTAGATCTCATGATTGCAATTCACTCATTGCAATTAATGGTTACGTTTTAATAAAATGAAGGGTTAAATATAGACAATACGATAAAATCAGATGAAGAGTCAAGAATAAGTCTCTTATCCTCATGATTATTTGCATTCGTCGGTGACAATAGACACCAACGTACATTAAGTATAATAATCGTGGTCACTGCAACCAGGTCGACTTATCATGTGTTTTTCATACACATACATACCCAAACTAGTCCCGAGATTTTGAAAACGTTGTGCAATTTAGTAAAAAAATATCCTAAAACTTATAAATTTTAAAAATATTAAAAATAAAATTCTAATTTTTCATTTCATTTTGTAGTATACTTATAAGACAATAACGTTGCCATCATTGATTATATTTTCACGAGTATGATAATGAACATCAATAAACAAATCATTTTCATCTTTCGACTTAATTGCCAAATTGATTTCAAATCCGCTGAGTTCTAAGTTTTAAAACATGAACGACTAAACGCTAAACTTATTAATCTAAAACGGGGTTTAGGCCACAAATGAGTATACGTAGTAGTACATTTTGATAAATTTATGGGTCCCTAATATAGTAAGGGTCCTATTCATGGGCACATCTCGAACCCCCTTGAGGCCATCCCTGGTTAGATATGTTCACTATGTTCAAAAGAAAAATCAGCCTTGGAGTTTCTACTAGAGGTTTCAATTGTGTTTGATTTTCCCGATAGTCAGAGGTGGGAGACGGTGGTATCAAGGGTGGCGTATGGTCTTATTTTCCCAAATTTAGGAAATGATGATGTTTGGGTGTTTGAATGTTTAATTATGTTAAGTTAAGTTAAATAATAATAATAATAATAATAATAATAATAATAATAATAATAATAATAATAATAATAATAATAATAATAATAATAATAATAATAATAATAGTATTTTTGATTTAGTAAAAGTGTTTTTGAAAATGATTTAAAATCAATATAATGTAATTAAAAAAGGGTATATTAGTCTTTTTAATTTGATCAGAGACCAAAAATACAATGAATTTGATTCGAAAGAGATCAAACCTATAAATTTAAACCATAGGGATTATATTTGTAATTTGGAGTAAAACGTCGTAAACAAAAAATGTAATTAATTAATGGCGGTTATAAACTTTTAATGAAATTAACTATTATTATTATTATTTTTTTTTTTTGGTAAAGCGACAGATGAAACAACTAACAATTAATTATTATGAAGAGATCGATTTCTAGAATATGATTTTCCTTGTCCGCTTGAAATGTGCTCCACGTCATTTACGTGCACAAATCTTGACCTTGACACTTGGTTGAATTTTGACTCTTTTTTTTCTTTCAACTTGGAATTTCATCGTACGTGATATATAGAAGGAAACCGGTTAAGTATTATGCTATCAGAGTTTTTTCAGGCTTGATTTGTTAGCTTCGTACGTTTTTTTGAAGTCGAGTTGAACAAGGTCGAGTGTCACCTTAGCTTTTCTTTTCTATTTATATAGACTAAACATTAATTCTATATGTTCTTGTTAGTCGGACATTATTATTATTATAGATACATACAAACACACACACATACATAGGGTAAGGTTCTATATAAAACAATTTTTAAACATAGTTTTAAAGTTTAAATCTCAGTTAATTATTTAAAAGAGTAAAATAGAAATTGGTAATTACACTCACACGTCTCTCTCAATAAATTCTTCAGCTTTCCTTTTTTATTTTAAATATTATCTTTAAAACCTTTAAATTAACATAACTATTTCAATTTTGAAAATTTAAGCAAAAAACTATACTAACCTACTCATTTTTTAATCATATTTCAATCAAGACCACTCTTCTCATATTTCTATTTTTTTTAATGCAAACCATATAAAAATGATACTAAAATGTTATCATTTTAAATCATATGTATTTATATCATATTCGGCTGAAAACACGTGTATTCATATCATTTTCGACTGAAAACATGTGTATCTATATCATCTTTGACTGAAAATAAGTCTATTTTTATCATTTTCATCTGAAAACATGTGTGTATAAATTGGATCAAGATACTCCATATGGTTAACCATAGCCCCTAAAGTCTAATTATAGATCATTAAATTTATTAAATTAATGGTTAAGATTTAATAATGACATTAATATAATTATTTAAACAATTATAAGATTTAATTATAGAAGTAAAGTTGTTATGGAAATGTTGGATTAAACATTTAATCCCCCACCCCCATAATCACGTTATCTTCTTTTCTTTCCCCTAGAGTCTCGTTCAGCCGAAAATGATGTAAACTCCTTCCGGCCGAAAATGATATAAATATACGTGTTTCCAGATGAAAAGGATAATATTTTTCAAATAAAAATGACAACAATAGACTTCTTTAACTGAAAAAAATATAAATACACATGATTCAAAATGATAACATTTTTGTATCATTTTCATCAAGTTTGCATTTTAAAAAATAAAAATTTTAGAAGTATGAAAAGAGTGGTTTCGATTCAAAGATGATTAAAAGATGAATAAATTGGTAAAAAAATTATGTTCAAATTCTCAAAATTGAATTAGTTATGATAATTTTAAAAGTTTAAGAGGTAATATATTTTTTTAAAAACGGAATTGGTTGTTTAAGGCGTGAGTCTTTTTCTCATTTTTCAATTTCTTTTTTGCCCTTTTAAAATATTGGTTGAGATTTAGACTTTAGGGTATATGTGTGTGTGTGTACATATATATATATATATAGGCAAAAGTTCACACGAGAACTGTTTTTCGTACGAGAACCGTGAGAACCAATCTTAGCTGTCCAATTCCCCCTCATTCAATTGGATTGCCCACCTATGAATTCCTTACATGCACCCTGCCATACTCAATCCTCCCACGCTCTTCATCCATGAACTCCATTATCCAAAATGAACGGCCAAGATTTGTTTTCGCAATTCTCGTACGAAAAACAGTTCTCGTTTGAACCTTTCCCTATATATATATATATATATATATATATATATATAGGGGAGAGTTCAATTGAGAACCAGTTTTATTGCGAGTACCGTGAAAACAATTTGTAGCCATTAATCATAATTGATTAAAAGCTAATATTAATTGTGGCAAACATGAAATTAATTAAAAACACACCGTCATTTTCACTTTTAAAAAATGCTGGAGGGATATTTTAGACAAATCGCTTAAATAAAGGGATGAGCACTTACCCCTACTTTTTTTTAAAACTAAAATATCTAACAAACGCAAATGTATTAAAATACGAAAATTATATACCAAATTAACGAGAAAAAAGATTGTTTTTACCAGGTTTTTTCTAGCACAACATGAGATGTGTGAACATGTGCATATAACACTCGATTTTTTAAGCACATTTGCATATATGTATCACATGCTCATACTATATAGGTGCTTCTTTGTGTATATATGCACCGTATAAGTGTGCATCTCGTGCATATATGCACATGCACATGTAAACGTAACATTAGATTTTTTTCAGTACGAATACAGAATTTTGCACATGTGCACGTAAAACTATTTTTTTATAGCACAAGTACATATTTGTGCAGTTGTGCACATACACATGTACCCTTTATATGTATATATGCAACTCAAAGTTGGTTAGGTTAAATTAAACAATAACAAGTATCTATTAATTATCATATTACATATAATTATAAGTTACATGTTAACAAACTTAATAATAAAATCATCTTCTTGAATCGTTACACTAAACACGAGAATAAATAAATGGAAAATAATAATACAAATTTATATTTGTTTTTCACATTTTACTATAAGTTTTAAAATTTAGTGTTTGTAACTAAAAATATGTCAATCAATTAAAAAAAAGGTCCTTACAAATTATTTTGTTTACTTTACTTACCAAAACATTTCTCTTTTTTTTATCTCTAACAAAAATGTAATGTAATAATTGTAATTAACAAATAAAAAAGTAAGTAAATAAAATAAATAAAAATAAAAAAGCAATTCTTTACAACGTATAAAAAATTAAACAATAGATAAATTAAGAAAGCTGACGTATATAATATAATATGACGTATATAATATAGGGTTTTGTTCAATATAGTGCGTATTAAAATCTTAGTCCTGAAAGACAATTTTTAGCTATTGGATTTTAAGATCAATGGTCTAGATTTAATCTTCGATAATAATTAAAATTGATATAAGGAAGGACAATTCTGACTTTTTACATATTGATCCCCACTTTCTCTTTCCTCTGATTTATTTAAAATTAATTATCTCACTAACCTTTAATCGTTAGACGAAACCAATTATACCGTTGCGATCCTCGTGTTTCCCTCTTTTATTAGAGAGGTCACTTGATATACTTTTGACAAACTTTTTTTTTATTTTGTTAGGTTGGACTTAAATTTTATTAATTAATAGTAATAATGTGATTCATAACAACATTAGATGTGTTGTTTTATTAATTTTTTTATCTTCTTAAATTGTATATCATTTAACGTTTTTTAATTTTGAATGTTTGCTTAAAAAAACCAACGTTTGCTTAAAACCGTTTATACATGTATGTACATATTCAAATTCACTCAATCCAATTGCATTGTCTACCCATGAATGCATATATTGTGTATTAGCAACACCCTATCCCCTCTATCAAAGGTCCAGACGTGTTCTCCTTTGAATTCGATGTCTTTTATATTGGTTCTCGTAATAAGAATGGTTCTCGTTTGAACAATCCTCTATGCAATCATATATGATTGAATACCAAATCCTCATGTTTTTTGGTATTTAATCACATGTGAATCTATACAAACTCTCGTGTGATTCTGTACAAAATCATATGTGATTAAATATGTAATCATATGTGATTGAATACCAAATCTTATGTTTTTGGTATTCAATCACTTGTGATTCTGTAAAAAATCACACGTGATTGAATACGCAATCAAATGTGATTGATTCTGTCAAATATGTGACATAAAAATGCTACATTTAATCAAATCACTTGTAATTATGTACATATATAAGAGATAGATAATAACTTAGAATCACTTTCAATTGTTGATTTTTTGTTATTAAACCATAGAACTTAGCCGGATTATCAAACACAAACTATAATTTTATAAAGACTATATTGATCACACCTCTATAAATCACATGTGATTATACTTTAATAAAATTTAAGTCCAATGTAAAAAATGAGAAATTTCTTTTTAGTCGAAAGTATATTAAGTGACCTCTCTAATAAAAGAGGGGAACACAAGGATCGCAACGGTATAATTCGTTTCGTCTAACGATTAGCAGTTTGTGAGATAATTAATTTTAAATAAATTAGAGGAGAGAGAAAGTGGAGACCAACAGTTAAAAAGTCATAAATGTCCTCTTTCATATAAGCATATCAATTTTGATTATAATTTAAGATTGAGTCTGGACCATTAAATCTTAAAATTTAATAACTATAAATTGTCACTCAGTATTATAAATTAAATTAGAAATTTATTAAACATTTCTCATATAATATAATATGAAAATAAAAGAATTGGAAAAAACTTGAAAAATAAAACGGCGGCTACAAAGCGCCGATTTGCTAGACAATTTTTTAATTTACTATTTTGTTTTTTTAATTTAATTTAATTAATTAAGATAATTAATAATTGATTAGTCTATAATGGTTTTTCTGGTTTTTATAATAAAAACGGTTCTTAAAATTTATATATATATATATATATAATTGATCAATATAGGTCTTATGATTAAATATAATCACTAATGTTCAAATCTAGATCATTAGATTTTTTAAATCATATATCAATATCTAATAATAGCATTAATATAATTAATTAAACAATTATAAGATTTTGTTATATAAGAAAGAGGATTATAGGAATCCTCCATCCCAAAAATCACGCTCCTTCCTTTTTCCCCTTTTATTCTCGTCCAGCCCCTAAGCCCGAAAATGATAACATTTTTCAACCGAAATAATAATATTTTCTAGTTGAAAAATGATAACATTTTCTCGTTGAAAATGATAATTTTTTTCAAATAAAAATGATAATAATGTACAACATTTAAAATGATAACATTTTCCAAATGAAAATGATAAAAATAAACTCGTTTCCAGCCGAAAATGATATAAATACATAGGTTTCTAGCCAAAAATGATAAACACATGTTTTCAGCAAAAAATGATATAAATTCACATGATTCAAAGTAATAACATTTTGGTATCAATTTCATATGTCTTACATTTTTAAAATAAAATTTTCAGAAATATAAGAATAGTGATCTTTTTTTAAAGACAATTAAAAAATTAATAAATTAGTATAACTTTTTTGCTCAAATTATCAAGATTAAAATAGTTATTGAAATTTTAAGATTTATAAAGCGTGTGAGTTTCAATTTTTTATTTTAATTTTGTCATGTTAAATAAATGAGTGGGATTTAGACTTTGTGATCTATTTTTAAAGATGAAACTAATATAGAATCTTACCATATATATATATAGAAGTTAATTTAAGAATCAATTTTATTACAAGGCAAAAACTATTTCTGAATAATCAATCTATTTTTTTTCTTTAATATTTTATTTAAATTAAAAAACGCAAGAATGTAAATTGAAAATTTGTTCGGCGCTTACGGTAGTAACGGTAGCCGCCTTTTCTTTAATTTGCTCAATTTGCCACAACAAACTTAAATGCAGCTTTTCTTAATTTCTTATTTCTTATTTTTCTTTTTTCTAGGTTTCAAGAATTAACATTTTTTTATTTTCTTGACCTCGTTTTTATTTATTATTTATATATTTTTAAAGATGAACGAAAAGAATAGTTTTTATTTTGATAAATAGGATAATTTAAATAATCTAAATAGACCCTATTTAATTGATTAACCTGTTTTTAGTTACAAATTCTAAATTTAAAATTTAGAATAATATGTAAAAAAACATATGTAAATTTGTATAGTGCTTACCGATTATTCTCTTTCTTGTTTAGGATAATGATTCTAGTTAGTGATTTTGTCAAAATTTATGGTTTAGATTAAATTTTTATTTGAATTTATAGCTAGAATTGTTAATATATTTTAATCATGTTAATCTTTTATTTATGTTAGAAGATATAGTTTTTTTTCTCTTTTGATCTATAATTTTCAAAAATTACAGAATAAATTGTATATTTTAAAACATTTTGCCGTTTTGGTCCTTTGAGGTTAGTGAAATCTAAACAATAGTTGTTAAGTTTAAAAAAAAAATTATTTTACCCATTTAACGTGTTTCCCTTTTACTCATTAACCATTCTAAAACATTACACATAAGGTAACTAATTTTAAACACCTCTTTTACCGCCTTTACCCGTCGTAAACCACCATCACAGCTTTTGACTACCATAAACCATCATTATCAAGCCACTAATCAAAATTCATAAAATTACCAATGATACATGAACCAATCTCACAAAATTCAATATAGAAACCTAAATCAAGATGAAGTGATACTAATGAAACATGAGCCATTCCCGCAACTTTTAAAATTACCAATAAAACATAAATAATCACCTTTGAAACAAAATCATAACCAGAATACCATTTTTGACATATAATCAGCTACATGAACAATAGAGACTTATGTTTAAAAAGTTGTAGCATTTTTTGACATAATTTAGATAGAGATCGAAGAGAGAGTGTAATACCCGAATTCCTGTAAATAAATAAAAAGAATATTTTATTGAGAAAATATAAGTTGTGTTGACTTGTGCACTTAGTTATGAAATATTTTAGATACTATGGGCTTTTTTTATAAATAAAGTGGATTATGCACTAGTTATGTGTATGTAATTGGATTATTGGAATAATGGGCTTAAGTGATAAATATGGGCTTGGCCTTTAAGAGATGTGGTATATAAAGCCATTAGGGCACAACCCCCAACATTCCACTGTTTTATCCATTCAAACCAGGAGAATTTTCTTGTATGTGTGTGTGTGCTTAAACCCACGAGCAGAGGAAAAGGAGCTATCAAGATTGTTGGAAACTCAAGGAATTTGCAAGGAAATCATCAGGTAATAATTCATATCTCATTGTGGTAGTGTAGCTATAAGTTTTATCTTGATTAGATGATGTTAGCTTGGGGTTTTGATCTGGGTTTTTGAAGTTATGGGTTTATGAAGAACTAGAGAGAGAAATTATGATATGATTTTTGCTACTTGATGGAATATAGTTAAATCTTGAAAGAAGTAACTAAATGAATGGAGAAATGTTTTGGAACAAAAATAAAGTGATTTGGTTAAGTTTTGAAAGAGTTGGATTTTGGCTATGGAGTCTGGGTTTTAGAAAAATAATGAACGGATGAAGATGATGATACCCCATGCGACTTTCATGTTCCTCTATGCGACCTACGCATGAATCCATGCGACTTTTGTAGTGTTCATGCGACTTATGTATGTTGAATGTATATCCATGCGACTTTAGAACTTGTGCTATGCGACTTACATGTCACTCCATGCGACTTTCAAATGTAATTGTCTAGAATACATCAAGAAACACAAGATAGTTTAATATTTGCGGAAGCTTGTGGAGTATGAGCTATCAACCGCGTGCTGGAGCCCCGCCGTGGCCATCACCTGAAAAGAAGGTTAAACAACAACCGTAAGCACAAAGCTTAGCGAGTACACTTACTTACAATCGACCATATGACTTCACATCATTGTCTTACAATCGTGTTACATCTTTCATTCCCGCTACCGTAGTAGACGGTCCCAACATTCCCGTCACCGAAGTGAACGGTCTCATCATTCCCGTCACCGTAGTGAACGGTCTCATCATTCCCGTCACCGTAGTGAACGGTCTCATCATTCCAGTCACCGAAGTGAACGGTCTAATCATTCCCGTCACCGAAGTGAACGGTCTCATCATTCCCGTCACCGTAGTGAACGGTCTCATCATTCCCGTCACCGAAGTGAACGGTCTAAGCATCAGCATAACATAACACATTACCAATGTATCAATTCATCAATCATCATTCATCATTCATGGGATTCATCATTCATCATTCATATAGCATGTAGCACTTTAAACTCATACATTAATAGGTTTAGATGGTAAGTAAGAATACTCACGAGTCTGCGGTTCAATCTCACAGTCTTAGCTTACTAGAACACTTGTGGTTACTTGCTAGTCAACAGTCACCTACAATAGGTCTAATAAATCAATACCGTGTACGAATCTCTCGTTCGTTTACCCCCCGTAATACATTCGGGTTTCACAAGGCAAGTAACAATAAGAAGTGCATTAAAGTCCATAAAGTTGGGAATGCGTCAGGTCCCTCAAACTGACGCGTCGCGTCGAGTGTATAAGTATCGGATTTCACAATCCGGATTGAGTGTCGGATTCTCAATCAAATTTATAAGTCACATGAGTGTTTCATGAGCTGCCCCATGCGACTGTCGCACCATGCGAAAGTCGCATGGGATGTTTCTACGTAGGTGAAAGTCGCATGTTAGCATTGTGCCCCATGCGAAAGTCGCATGAAATCCTATTAAGTGCCGCATAAATCATTCACATGAGCATGTATTAGCATATCAGAGAGTCGAGTGAAAAACGAATAAGTTAATTGGGCACCGCATGCGACAGTCGCATGGTACACCCATGCGAAAGTCGCATGGCATCTACAGGCTCACGATTGAAAGTCGTATGAATCGTATAAGTCGCATGAACATCCTTTCGAGCCAACTGAAAGTCACATAGTGTAGCACCCTGAATTTTGGTACAAATTTAAACTTTTTATATTTCCACAAAACATCATCACAAGTATGTTTGTTTACATCAAAATGCGGAAGCTTGTTCAGATTTACAAAAAGTGGTGTTACTTGTTGACCCGAATACACTACCATTAAATAAACAAAATAAGAATAATCATGTATTCCAAACATATCCAAAGGCAACAAGTGCTCCCCAAAAGCTTCAACCCGCCTCGCCGGCAACATACTATTGCTTATCTGCGGATACAAAACATAAACACAAATTTTGTTAGCCGAAGCTAGTGAGTGTGCCAAAATCATTTAAACAGGTAAACAAGTCATCATAGATCATAAAACAGTTATGGCATCATAAAACAGTTCACACAAGATGTGGGGGACAAGTCCACTTATACTTGTATGTTCCATAGGGGCCAACCATGGTCAACAAGTCCTTGTGGGGGTGTGTCCACATCTCCCGTCAAGGTAGGGAAGCACAAAGCAGTCCACCATACAACGGTTCTCTGGAGTGTAAGCCCTGTTCACCAAATCCACTCGTGTTACCCGGGCTCGGTGGCTCGTCAGCCCAGTGAACCCACACGGTCATGATGGCTACTGACATACCCCTCCACTCTCTGCACCGATCCCTCAACCACCCGTACCTCGCGGTTCCCCAATTGCCGAAGCCACAGGAACCTCTGTGTACGTCCCAATGACTAGGAACCCTATGGTACAGAGTTCACATCACAACAGCGGTCCGGACCAAAGCACATAAACCCCGAAGGGTCACATAGCACATACCCCGAAGGGCCACATAAAAAATTACCCCAAGGGGTCACATAATCACATGCAAGTTATACACACAAGGTCACAACTTGCCATAACCAATTCATAGCATAACATGCTTTAAAACAGGTGAATCATAGATTCAATTGCATAATTCATTATCATAAACATGATAATATCAATAACAGTTCACTTGATGCCATACATATACATAAACATGTTTTATACGAAAACAGTTGATGACTTGCACATTAAAAGCATTTTGGGTATCCGCAGGGCACAACTCACCTGATTGAAGTGATGAGGATCACTTCCACTTCACAACAAGGCCACAAATCACTTGCACAACGATCCTATGATCATAACACAATGTTAACTTAGTTAAGTTAACCATACATTGAAGTTACACGCTAGTATGGACTCAATACAGGACTTAAACGCTCATTCCGGGTCTTTCGGACTCCCTTTGGACTCCCTAAAACCATTAGAAACAACCCCAATCAATTACAAGGTCAAATGGGGTTAAAAACAAGTTTTTGGACCTTCCAGGGGGTCTCGCGCCGCGAGACAGGGGGCCTCGCGCCGAGAGAAAATCTCTGGAAAAATGACCATTGCCAAAGACACTCCTCGCGCCGCGACGCAGCGTAAACAGTAATTCTGGGCCTGTTTTTGTTTGCTGCAGCCCCGATTTTTCCATAAGTTTTCCAATCAAAACTTATTTCTTCCATTATAAACTCTAAAACAACAACTAAACTACCTCATAACCATAATAAACCATTTTCAACCATTTTTAACCACTTTCAAATACATTCAAACACAATTTACACATCAACTAAACCCTTAATTCTTTCATCTTTAAGCTTTTGACCCATTTAACTAATCCAACCCAAATTTCACCATCAATCACCAACACTAACATTTAATACCACAATTTAAATTCAAGAATCAACACTTTAAACACATTGACTCAACCAAAACCCTAACTTTAGCCATAATCCCCAAATTTGACCCATTAAACACAATAAACTCAAAATCAACCCAACAATCACCAAATACAACTTTTATAACTCAAATCAAACACCAATTTCAAGTTAGAACTTACTTGTGGTGTTGCTTCTTTGCCTAAATCCAAGCTCCAAATGAAGGATTTCAACCCACAGTACTTGTTTTCTTGAATGCAACACACAAACCTTCAAACTTTTCTTTGATTTCTCTTTGTTCTTGAACTTCTCTCTCTAGTCTCTCTCTCTAAACTCCCTATCTCGATGCTTCTTCCAGAAATTGGGTCTTTGACTCCAATAATTGGAGTCTAGACACATATATATTGCATATTTACATGTTCAGCCCCTCATCTTCCATTCACTTTACATATATATATATATATAATTTTTTAGTTATTAAAACACCAACCTACTCCTATTAACACATAAATAACAACAAACACATAATTCTATTTCTTGGCAAGCAAATTGACATTATATATATATTTTTAATAATTTTACAAAATTACGGGTTTTACACATAGTAGATTACAAAGTCGCATTGAACACTTCTCCTTTTTCCCCATGCGAAAGTCGCATGGGGCAAACACCCCATCGCACGACCTTCCAGCATAACTCGCATGGCTTATACTGAAAGTCGCATGAGCCCATCTTCTTCATCAGTTCATCATTTTATAAAACCCAGACTCCATAGTCAAAAAGCAAACTCTTTCAAAACTTAACCAAATCGTTTTATTTTTGTTCCACAACATTTCTCCATTCATTTAAACACTTCTTTCAAGATTTAACTACATTTTATCAAGTATTGAAGCTTATATCTTAAATTTCTTTCTCTTGTTCTTCATAAACCCATAACTCAAAAACCCAGATGCTAAATCATGCTATTATCAACCAAACAAGATAAAATTGATGCCTACAGCATCCTAGTGAGGTAAGAAACATTACCTGATAAATCTTTCAACAATTCTTTGAGTTTCCCAGCTGATTCTTGCCTCTTCTTCCTTGTTTCCTCATGGGTTTAAGCACACACACACACACTAAAACTTTCTCTCTCAATGCAACAGTAACAATCTTCTTTGAAAGGTATTGGGGGCTGTGCCCTAATTCTCTCTCTCTCTATATATATATATATACATATATATCAAAAAGGCCTAAGCCCACATTCTCTTATAGATTGGGCCCAAGAACATAATTCAACAATACACAATAGTCTAGCCCATTTCTATTTCATTAATTCATTCAAGCCCAACACATACATATTCAACCCAATAAAACTTAACTAGTCCATTATAAATTTCACAACTCAACACAATATTATTTTCTTCAAGAAATATTCTTTTATTTATTTATTCGGAAATTCGGGTATTATAAGTTGAAATCCGATAGTGGGGGACCCGGATTCTTGAAATACGACACTTTGACTCGACGCGACGCGTCGGCTTGGATCAGGTTACGAGTCTATGAGAACTTGTGTATGCCTGTCAGACTTGTAGAAGTTGTAATAGTAAATCTGGGTTATTGCCCGATACTGATTTGTCAGACTTGGATCAGGTGACAGTTAAAGTTAGAGGAAACAAGTAAAGTTCAGTAAGAACCAGTGACAACTGCTAGGTGAGTATTCTTACTTGCACACCAAACCAGTGGAGAATGTGAATGTGTTATGACCGTGTGCTTCGGCAGCGGGTAGTTATGACCGTCTGCTTCGGCGGCGGGGAGTATGACCGTCCGATGCAGCGGCGGGTAGCATGACCGTATGCTTCGGTATCGGGTAGTTATGAGGCGGGTAGAATGTGTATGGTTGGGATTATTGTGTAATGTCGTAGGTTGCAGTAACTTACTCACTAAGTTTCACGCTTACTGTTGTTAATTTCTTATCTTTCAGGTCGGGACCATGGTAGAGCTCCAGGAGAGTGACGACAGCTCGCAGCCAAAGGAATTTCAACTTGTTTTCAAAACTTACCATAGTTGAACTAATGTAGACTTAAACTTGGAAGTTGTAATTTACTCGTAATGTCTTTTGATACTTTCGCATTTACTTTGATATGAAATGATGTTACATTCATGTGTGTCTTGCAAAATAAAAAATAAAAAATTTGGGACATTACAGAGAGAAGATCTTAGTTAGAGTTTATGTTTGGAAAAGTGGTGAGAGATAGAGAACAGGAAGAGGAGTAAATACAGGATGAAACAAGAAATAAGGTGGTGTATTATGCGCTGTAAGATGGCCTTTCTACGAGTACCCTAACATAGACACACACACACTCTCTCTCTCCCTACACTGTATCTCTTTTTTTCTTTCTTTCCTCTCACACACTCTATCTCTATCTCTGCCAAACATATTAGGTTTTTTAATTCTAAAAATGGGATAAAAGTAAGAGCTAAAATATGTATTTTTTAATTCAAAATACATGAAAAAAATAGAAGAGGAAGTGATGTTATGCTAAGAGCGTCCGTAGTGGATATCTTTTCACGAGGATGATGAGACAAGTTGCCAAACTACGAGCCATGTAGCTAGTGACCACCATTGCGGCTAGTCTTCCGTTAGCTCGTCATGCATGACACGAACCGGAAGGCTCGTTAAGTTTTTTTTTCTTTTCATCCATCAAAATCAAGATAAATAATTGTGTGTAAGTCCAATAATAATGATTTATGTTTTTAATACAAGCTGTTAGTAACGACGAGTTAATAATGTTAAAATGACGGTTAATGATGACACTGATGCTTTAATTTTACAAGAAAGATTGGAGGAAGACAAGAGGGATATACCACATAATGACCTCTATGCTAGTTAATAAATAATTTTTAAAACTTAATTAATTATTATAGTAGTTAACATAGAATATAGAGAAAATTAAGATTGTCAATTCGGGTCGGATTTGTGTTATTCAGGTCAGGTTAGTATCAACCAAATTTCGACAATTAGTTTCGTGTTAGGTTCAAGCCATATAATTTTTCGTGTAGGGTTCATGTCGACCCATCTCGGTGAATTGTCATCGACAAGTATTTTTTCAATTTCCGAATATGGTTTTCCGTTTCGACTCGATTTTCTTTACAATTTTTCAAATTTCATGTTAGTTTTCCAAATTTTAGTAAGAATTTCAAAAATGATTTTCGTTTATATTTAACATCAATATTCAATGTTTCTTTCGATTGTATTCAAGCTTTAAATTTGTTATTTGTTTCTGTCTCTGTTTCATTTGATTTTTTCTTTTACTTTTTTATTTAACTTATATTGAATAGAATTCTGATTCTAATTTAAAATACTAAGTAGTATCACATATACCAAAATCATATAGTCAAAATAATAAGTACCAAAATGATGTACTATTGTTTTAACTGTAAATCGTTTTTGTTTATTTTAAGTTTTTAACGTTTAAAGATTTCGTACATTTGTTTGACAGGTTTTATTGTTCTAAAATGTCATTCTCTTCTTTGAATTCACAATCTTCTTTTCGAAATTCAAATTTCAAGTATTAAAGTAAATTTTATAATATTACTGTTTCACCCTTAAACATGTCAGTTTCGGGTTGTCGCTAACCCGACCCCTTTATTTCCGTGCCAATTTCGTGTCAACCCATTTCAAATTCATGTCGGATTCATATCACTTTTTTCGAGTCATGTTTCGTTTAGGCCCTGAAATTACTCGCCTTAGAGAAAATACAGTAATACACCACCTAAATTTTATGTCTAACTCATCAGTACAATAATGTGCTTTGTATCTTTTTGGATTCACTTATCTAGACTTTTGATTTGTTATTAGCAACCACGTATATTCTGTTATTAGAAGTCTAATTGAACACAATAAAACAGCATTTATGATCAGAAAATCGTTCTAAGTATGAAAATTACCAACAAAAGATCGACTTAAAATTTACATTGATTCACAAATTAAGATTATAACATACTAATTAATCGAAGATGAGTCGATAAGACTCACCCTCAAGAAGTGGCGATTTCCAAGGAATTCAAGTATTGCTCAAATAATCAGCACACGAATACTTGCCGGCGGTGACTTTATCGTGTTTTCTGGCCCTTTGGGAGTGTCGTTTCTTGAGCGTGACCACCGGCGAACACCCTTCTTGAAAACCATACTTCATCTTCTTCAGTGATTCCTTCACTCTATCCACCGGAAAATTCAATACCGCCAATGACCCTCGCATCGTAAACGCTGCTTCGTCGTAAGCCATGGCGGCTGCCTCCGCGCTATCAAACGTCCCCAGCCATACACGGATGCCATGCCTAGTCGAATCCCTTATCTCCGCCGCAAACTTCCCCCACGGCCGTCGTCTCACGCCACGGTACGACTTGTTATTGTTGCTGGATTTTGATTGGGAGGTGACGCCGCTGACGGTGGAGGAAGTGGATTCCGCTGACTGATGGTGATCCAACATTGATGCTGCAATCATGTCAAAAAGCAGCATATCTTCGGAGTCGTTGAGATTGAAAGGGAGTAAATCTTGACGGAAAATATCCTCCAAGGACCATACAGATCCTGGTGAGTCATTCCGGTTAGAAGCATCCATAGAAGACTTTTGTTGCAGGAGTGGTTCTGTCGAAGTCATTCCGGTCCAAGCATTATAATTCCTTAAATATATAAATAAACGGAAACGTTTATGCGGTTAAAATCATTTATTACACAATCTTAAACGAATAATTGATTATCATAACCCTCGTTTAAGTGTTTGTAAGTGAGAAAATACTTATTTTAGGTGCTGTTAAAGTGTATATCATATCCTCATAGACTGAAAAAACCAGCAATCCAAATCAAGTCGGATTGAGATCTGTTTAGATCGAAAAAACGAACTTTACGAAACCAAACTGGACCGGATAGTAACCTGAAATTTATAAAAAACAATGACAGAAGACCAGACCGATCGAGCCTGGTCTAACACCACCAATAGACCGAAAAAGCGGACGAACCGCGCTGTTCAATCCGGTCTTCGGTCCTAGTCTTTTTTTACAGATTTCAAGTTTCGGTCCTTCCCAGTTTGGTACAGTTAATAACACAACCAATAGACTAAAAAACCGACGAACCAAATCAAACCGGATCAGAACCAGTCGGTCTGGTGCTTAGTCATTTTTTTTATAGATTTCGGATTTGGTCATGTTTTTTCGGTCCTGTCCGTTTTTTGTTACGATCTCACCCCTAGACTCACGCTTCCGCTCAATCATGGGTATCATAAGAGAAAGTCGCATTGGAGAGGCGTGGATTGATACCTCGGAAGATGATCAAGCCGGGAATATATATGCAAAAACAAGATAATTTTTAAATATTTTAGTTTCTCATACTAATGAAATATTTTAATAATTATTATTTTGTGTGTGTTTATATTAGTGATAGTAATTGTGTCATGTTCGGGTTTATGGATCGTAGGTTGGCGGGTCGCGGATCATGACTCGAACATGACTCATATAATTATTTGTATTAGAGTGTGTGACATGAATCCGTATAGGTGATCAAAACATGACACAACCTTCATAACCAATTTGAATATATGTGTTTGGTCATTGGCAGGTTGATGGGTCATTCATAGGCTCGCATGTCATAAATGGGTTAACAGGTTAGTGGGTCTAATTTTACTAAATTTGTCATTTTTTTGTCAAAATACACAATCTAGATTTAGTTCAACCCTACCATACAAATTAGCTACAAGTGAAGAAATATTGGTTATTCAATAGTGTCTTATTTCGATAGTCTCAAAACAACAACGGAACAAAATGGAAACGATGTATTTGTTTTAGGTTTACGAGGATCAATGAATAAGAGAAAAGCCTAATAGTAAAACATGAAAAATAAATGGGTAAATAGAAAAATAAAAAATATCAAAAAGTATACGGGTTGACGGGTCAACCCATGAACCAGCTACCTAACCCGAACATGACATGTTTATTTATACGGGTTGATGGGTTAGTTTGAAAATGATGTGGACCCGTTTATGCTCAACCGAAACCCATTTATTTGTGTGTCGAGTTCATGCCATATCGATAATTGTCACCCATAGTGCAGTGTGTGTGTATAAGGGAGAGTTCAAATAAGAATTGTTTTTCATACGAGAACTAATCTTAACCATTAATCTTATTTGTTTTGTTCAAGGTTCCTAATTATTTATGAAAGGTAAAATTGTCCAGATATTTTTCCTACAAAACTAAAGCTACAGCGCATTCATGGAGACTTTTCATCAACGATTAAATTCATGCCTCCGATCAAAGATTTTGTGTCTTGGCTTCTTGTTGATTTATTGAACTTAATTGCATTTCGAATGTTTTCAGATCCCACCTTTCAATTCTCGATCTGCAGGTCTTAAGTCTGCCGGCGACTAAATTGGCCACCGCCAAGCACAAATTTGTCACCGGCCACCGACAACCAATCGATCATCATGTATATATTTGAGTTATTTAAGGAGATCTCTCCAATTCCAAGACGAACTACCAATCATACCCTAAATCAGATTATTTTTTTACGCTAGCTCGTTTGCACGTAACAGTGGAAGAACTAATTAAGAATGACATGGCAAGAGAAGCTTTTTATATATCTAGGGTTTCAAGTAAGGAAAAAGCGGGTGTGTTTGATTTTAGAAAAAAATACTAATTTTTTAGAAAAAAATTTCATAGAAAGTGAAAATTTTAAAAATATGTTTGGTTGATACGTTTCTCAAAAATTTTAAAAAAAAAGAGTTTTCATTTTTCCAATTTCCTGGAAAATTAGAAAACTCCATATCCTCTCTATTCCATTTATTTCTAAACATGTTTTCTAAAATTGAAAATGAAAACTCTATCGATATTACAAAACACGTTTTCTAAATTTTTTACAGAAAATTAAAAATGAAAATTCCACCCACTTTCTAAGAAAACTGAAAACAATTTTTCGTAACCAAACACAACCTTAGATTTGTGACATGAAGGTTGTAAAGTGGGTAGTTGTTGCCAGGTCATTCACTAATTCCTTCCAATCAATACAATAATTAATGCCTAATTTCTTTTATCAACTTGGTGAGATTTGTAATACCACTTCACTTGTTGGCATTGTGTTTTGTTATGATTGAGCTTCAACTTTAAAACATGGCTTATCATTCTTTGTTTTTCTTAATCCTTTATATTTCTTAAATCAAATATGCTTTAATTTAGATAATGAATTCTGATGGTTATTTGTTAGTAAATTCAAGAAAAATTTACGAATCATGCGTTTTTAGACAAAAAATATTACAAAATGATAACCAAGCTTTGGTTTTGTTACCTAATGATTATACTATTTTTTAAAAATTTTATTGTATTGCTATAAAATTTATATGTTTGATAACCACTTAGTGGGTCTTTTAAAACTACTGGTTAGCCGTATAAAGTTGTTTATAAAACTACCAGTCTACCACTACCATTTTATGGTTCTTTAAAATTGATAGTTAGTGAGTCAGTAAATAACGATACAAAATGATAACTCTACATAAATATTGGGTAGTAAATAATCGTTATGTTAGTGGTTTTCTAACTAACCTTACAACTTGAAATTTTATATAAAGATTTTATTTGTCTAAGTTTTTTTTTAAACTAATAACTTTGTACATAAAATAAATATTATTATTACATGGATATTTTAATTCAATGCCATCAAGTGTTTTCGATTATTTTTAATTAAAATATAAATTATAATTAGCAATTCATTATATATAAACAGAATCTATTTTATGTTAGAATCTTACTTTTATATAATCTAATTTAAGTATACTTAAGATTGATGTCATTATTATTTAACTTTTAATAATTTAGTTTATAATTCTAAAGATTTAAATATATAATTAGCTAATAAAAATCTCTCTTAAGTACTTAATATCATAATATTAACAATAACATTATAGTCATGTCTTTACAATATCGAAACAAAGCTTCATCATAAAAAACACATTAATATTATACAAAAAATTTTAAACGTGTAACATGATTTTATTTTATTTTAAAAAATCATGTATAAAAAGTATTAAATATAAAAAATTTATTTACGTATACGAGCATATCAGGATTAATACACTGGATATTTATGGAAGTTATACCTATCCGTAACATGTTGGATTCAAGCATAGTTATCAAAATCGCGATCCTGATCGTAGGATTGTACGATCCTACGATCCCACCAACCAAAAACGCGCCGGATCGTATTTAGGATCGTAAATAGGTAGGATCGTACTCAGGATCGTAAGATCGTAGCAAGATCGTAGGATCGTATAGCGATCTTACGATCCTACTATCCTAATTTTTTTTTGTTATTTTACATTTTTTAATTATTACTATTATTTTACATTTTTATTTTTTACATTTTTTGGTTATTACTATTATTGTATTTTATTAATTTTAATTTTCTAAGTGATCAACTTACAGTTTTCTACTTTACAAACATCACATTTTTCATTTTTCTTTTGTTATAAGAGAGAGGTTTACGAGAATAAGATTTTTTATGATTTAAAAAATTAATGTTGTGCACAATATGCTCTAGATTTATTTATTGTGTTTAAAAGTTACATTTTAAATTTTATTATGATATATGAATTGTAATGAGTTGTTATCTATTCGTTTAAAATTTGGACGATCTGATATTTTGTTATTTTAAAATTTAATATTTTATTTTCTGTTAAAAATATTATATACTTGGTTTTTGATAAAAATTATAGCAAATATAAAAAACTTTAGTGACTTATGGTAGGATCTTAAGATCCCGATCTCGATCTTACGATCCGATCTTGCAAAGACAAAAACGATCTCAGATAAGATCTCGATTTTGATAACCTTGGATTCAAGTTTGCCCAAATATAGGTTGCTAGCTAGGTTAAACCAAGAGAAAAGGATTGGGCGCAATTAATATATACTTGGAGGCTGGAGCCGCCACTAAAAACAAAACTGTACGTACGTATTGTCCAGCACTAATTAAAAAGGCGAAATCAATATTTAGTCGTAACATGTGCTTCTTTTGGGTCCCGACAGCATCACCAAGAGACCACGAGTAGCGAATTAGGTGGGAGATACAGACGTCAATGTCGTTTGCTTCAAATATATTTTATACTTTCACAATTACCATAACCTCAAACATCATATATAATAGTTTTGCGCAAAAAAATTGGCTGAACCGTTTAAGATACGGCTGGTTCGAATCGATTAAATCGGTTCTCAGGTAATTATATTCGGTTATGCGGGTTTTCCGTATAATTTTTGGTTTGGCTATCGGTTTTTAAAGAATACATTTGGGTATACCCGAAACCCATTTACTTTTTCACTAAACTTGGGTCTTCTATACTTAATAGTTACGTGTGTCTTGTCAATGATGGTTTATTAGGTTTAAACACATAGAGTTTATAACTATTTTTTACTTAAAGTCATACCCATCCCACGCTTTGTATCCGGTACACACGAATACCCACACACGACGATCGTAATCCATGATTCATGAGGAAGAAAAAACATAAATATCAAATGGCTATGAAAGTACTATAGTATTAAAAGTCATCTGTTACATGTCAATTTCTATGTTTTAATATTTTCTTAATTTTATGTTTAACTTCATTCTTAATTTCTTACGAGAAGTAGCCAGCAACTGAGCAATATCTATTTATATCTTTTCCTTCATTTATTTTATATCTTTATTTTTTTTAAGTGTCACAAACAATAATCACATTAAAGTGGAAATGATAATATTAAATGCGATGGCTAGAATATATAATTATACATTTCTATTATTATGCAACGAAAAAAATGGTTTTTTCGGGTATAACCAATACTAACTGACCCGACCCGACACCTAAAATAACCATACCCGCCTAACCAAATTGTAATTCGGATTGGTTAACAAAATTCTTTTAATAATAAAATACCCGATATACTTGACCCGTCATACCCAAACAACACCCCTAAATATATGATTTTGATTAACCTAAAAATCGAATTAATGGAATAAAAACCTAGACACCCTTATTCGGATGATCGAGTTTGAGATGATGATATCGAGCAGTCCATATATTAATTATTTTAATTTAATTTAATTTGTACGTCTTTTGGTATGTAGCCTTTCGTTGGTTAGTGGTTGAATGTTAGATACCTAAATTTATTTAGATGTGATGAAATGTTGTCAAGAGGAACCTTCAATGTTATGAAATAAGTCAAAATGACTTACGACATTAGTGCTAACTAATACAAATAAGGCATGTCTGTCATAGAAATGGTAATGGTAATGATAACAGTAATGCATAAAGGTTGTTGATTATTTTTAATGTGCCGAACCACTAAATTGCAGGTAATGAATTTAATTACGTACCCATGTATATTTAAAAAAAAACCTTTAATAAATAAGTCTTAAGCGAGTAAGCCACATCGAAGAGTAAACACATTGCATAGTCGATCCATAACGACATGTTTGAGAGAATTCGAAATATTCTTGTAGATCAATAGTGTTGGATTTATTGATTGCGGAAAGGCTAAGTCGAGTAATAATTTTGTAGATACCGATTCCGAGTCTAGTTACAGAGAGCTTTTATAGATTGTGCAACGAAGAGTTAAGATTGTCCGATAGAGCCTTTATGATTGTTGCGTTTATGTATAATGGTTCCCGCGACAACCTAGATGATGATAGAGAATAGGACAACAAAGACTTGGAGGATGATAAGGTACAACCATAAGTAGTTATTGATATAAATATGATCATCTTATGGATTAGATTGAATCTCACAATTATTGCAAAATAAATTGCTCTCACTTGAACCATCATATATAATACACGTGTGGGATCGCACTCACATATATAAAACTATTGTATCTCATTTAAAAACACTGCATCTCTCTAAAGCCACTACATGTTAGGTGAAATATTCTTTGGTTTCAAAGTGAAGGTAATAATACTCACATCTTCTTGAAGGCTTGGTCGTTGTTTGCTAGTCACAACTGCTCAAATAAAAACACTATATCTCGCCTAAAAACCCACTGTATCTTGACTAAAATCACATTCCCCAAAAACCATTGCATATCGGGTGAAGGATTCATCAACTTTTGAGTGAAGGCATCAATTCTCACATCTTCTTGAAGGTTAGCCATTCTTAGTTGGTCTTCCTTCGCCGCATCGTGTCCTCCTTGCAGCTGTGATTGTGATTCAATTGATGTCTTTCGCTACAGACTAACGAACTAATTACAATAAATGAGCTACAATTGTGATCCTGAATGTAGAATCGTACGATCTTACGATCCTACTAACCAAAACCTTGTTGGCTTGACATATGATAGTTTTTTAGGTAGGATCAAAGTAAGATAACGGGATCGCTTGTCGGTCCAATCTTGTAAAGAAGGTTAAGCTTCTAGTTTTGACTTTTGGAATATGGTAGGATCATAAAATTGTTTGGTGATTTGATCTTGCAAATAAGCTTACACAAATACTTTTGACACGTAAAACGAACTTTAACTTATAGTTTTGACGTTTTTCAAATGTCTATATTGATTTATGAATTGTATGATTTTTGAGTTTTGAAAATTTCATGAAAATATAAATATAATTAATATTTAAAATGAATAGCAATATTTTGGGTTAAGATCCTCTCATATTTTGTCAAACATGATCAATCATGTTCTTAAACGAACAAGAGATTGAGACCCTACAAAGTGACCTATTATTGACTTAAAATAAGGGACTCACTCTTGTGTATATGAGATAACATAATTGGTCATATTTGACTACAATATGAAAGTATCTTAACCCCAATATTTGTGAAGATAATTAGATATCTTATTAGTTTATTGCATTAATCTCAACACGACCATACAATATCATCAATCTTGCGAAGTAAAAAATGATCCTATGTAGAATTATGATCTTAACAACTCTTAGCTATGGGTCCAGTTCCGATCGATGTGTTAGGGTTCCAATCCAACAGAAAAGGAGAAGACGTACAGAAAGAGAAATCGAATAGGAGGTAGCCGTCGATTGAAAATGGGCGGATTATGATGAGATGTAGGGGACAGAAACAAGAATACAAAAGCAAAGCAAAAGATCAACTCACAATATAAAAGATCAATTCAACTGCAATACTGCATCTTTCTTTATTATTAAGAAAAGTAATTAGTTCAAACCTCCTCTCCTATGCAATGCAATGCTATGCAAAGCAATGGAATGAGTTAATTGATTGAGCATTGCAATGGCCCATGTAAAACCTGGGCTGAGATTTGGGCTCTTTTTACACGGCCCGTGCACAGTAAATAAATCACTTCAGTTGGAGAGGAATGAATATCAAGTGATGGATAGAAATACCTAAAAACAAGATACAGCTTCATGTTTAATTGTGTATGTTAAATCAATAAAAATCATTTGGATAAAAAATATTATATTATTTATTTAAATTTAAATTTCAAATGTTAAAATTATTAAATGTGTATTAAAATATTAATTTGATATAAAATTGGGTAAACTAAAAGGAGGGCTCGGATATTTTAATTTTAATATATAATAATTAGCAGAGACAGAGTAACCGTTTCGTTTTTGTTTTTTTAATAAAATATAAATAAAATTGTTGTTGGAAGGAGTAGGATTTAGGAATGGTAAAACCTGATACTTTTAGCCGAAAGGCCCACTGCTTGCTATCCCTGTCCCGGAGTTTCCCCAATCCACTATTTTATTCTGCAGCTATTATTTTATTTTAGTAATAGAGTCCTACGTAACAAATTATATTATATGTTATTAATCACTTATATTTTTTTGTGTGTAGAAATTTTGTTACGTACAAATCAACTCTATTTTATTCTACATAAACTAATATACATTCATACAATAAAACAAATATTCATCTTAAAATCCATATTTAACTAATTTTCTCTTTATTTTTTTACTTCACAAAATAACGATTTTTTATGACTTTGGAATTCTCTTAAGCATTTAAAAAACTAACTAATTCTTAGTGAATAATTTTTTTCGCGAACTTCATAAATTTACTTTTTAGCGCATTTTATTTTTTACTAATATATTTGAGAACTGAAAAAAGTTTGGTAAATTTGGGTGCTATTTAGTAAAAATAAATAAATTAAGACGTTAATACATCAACTTTCTTTATAGAAGGTGATTTTTTTGGCCGTAGAGAAATTGATTTTTCGATATAAACTATAACATTTTTTAATCTATATTTCAAGTTGGTGAATATTTCATTTTTTGTGGATTGACCAATTTATTACGTGAAATAATCATTTTTTTTCTTTATAATTATGATATATATAATATATATCTTTGAATATAAATAAAATACTAATTTGATAAAATTTATCAGACAATCTGAACCATTCATTTAAAAAAATATTTAATTTTGACCATGTATTAACTTAAAATCAAAAAATCAATTTTGACTTTTTAGTGTCAAAATTATTAACGATAATTTCATATATGCCCTTATTAAATCATATAAAATCATATTTGCCACCTTAATTTACGAATATCATATTTACTCTTTATAATATTTCAAATATCATAATTAACCAAATTCTTAGTTTTATCATTCTAAAATATTTTATAATCATTTTAAATCCTTTTTAATTATATTCAATAAAGTTTAACTTTATTACCCTTAATTATAACAATAGTGATTGGTGACTTATATAATAAATACAATCACATCTCTTCATATCATGATATCACATTTCTGTTGTAAAATCTGCACTATCACTCCCGTCGATGTTTCCACTTCTAGTTAGAGTGTTGATGTCATACATCGTCATTTTTTAAATTCTCATTTCATTCGCGTTTTATTATTATTTAATACGCTTTTATTAATGTTTAATAATTATTATCGTTTAAACCAACCTGTGTATTACACAGACATTTAGTCGTGTGTGTGTGTGTGTGTGTGTATATATATATATATATATATATAAGGGAGGGTTGATGCAAAAGGTTTCTTATTTGCGAAAAGTGCGAGTAGCAATTTAAGCCACCGCTTAGATTTTGATCTTGTAGTTCACATTAATCATAATAAATTTTTTTATTTAATTCAAAAGTATAAATTAGTAAACGCAAAATATTTTCTCTCTCTTCTCTATAATTAATTTTTTTCTCTTTCCAATCTATTAATATTTCTCTCTCCAATCTATTAATATTTCTCTCTCCTAAATTTTAAATTAAAACAATAATAAAAATAATTTTCTAGTATTTTTATTAATTTGACGGTCTACATTGATGAACATAACCAAGTAGTCAAAATGTATATTAAAAGTATACAAGTTTTAAAAATGATTTTTTAGTAATTTTGACTATGTTCAACATTGAATATTGTCAAAAGTATATGAGCTTTTAAAATGAATCTTATAATATTTAATACTGAACACGTTTAAAGATATATGAGTTTTTATCACTATTTAAGTAAGTAATCTCTACTTGTTGTGACGACCGCGATTTCCCAAAATTTACCATTTACAAAAATCTTGCAATTTTATCAGAAAACATGTAACGGAAGTCTTTAGCCATAAAATACATCTTACCGAAACGATAAGAGATTACATCAGTTTGAAAATCACGACATCACGTTCATAAACATTAATCATAAAGACATAAATTGTTTGATGTGATAAAACAAAATGGTATCATCTAAGACAGTACACTACCCAAAGTCCCTGTCTCACAAGCAATCTTCTAAGCAACCTGCACGAGTACAAGACACATTTCAAGAAACAAGTGTCAGCCTAAAGCCTCGAGAGTCAATAGAGTTAAGAAAAGATTCAATTAAAACATAACATACTTTAGGCGGTAATATCAGAACAAATAATAATCCATTCCCTCCCATTCACATAGCTGACCAACCCATCATTTGACATTTAGCACATAACGGTCAACTAATCATAGTACCTCAAACAGCTATTTCATATACTTCGTTATCGTAATTCTTTAAATCATAACTATCGTCATCATCACAATCATCATTAATGGTCTAGGGATATTATCTTAACCCAAGATATAGACCCGATTCACGAGTTACGTTATTACCCGTCTAAGAGTCATTGGAGCGCGACTTCCAGTAATTCTTAGGCTGTAACATCTCCCGCTATCGCTACTCCGGCGACGTGGTATACAACGTATTCCACAATGCCGTTCAGGTGAAGTAATAACGGTGTTTTACCTCTTACACCTCCTCACACCCGCATGATATTTAATAAGGTACAACCTCTAGTACCAAATATCATTCCAATGAGTATAAATACATCATCACGTTGTCCCGGACTTGTCATGAACGTCCGGTAACCCACAAATGGCTAGCACTTTTCCTAGAAGGTTCAACCTACTAGTCATCATTAATAAGGATTGGACTACCCCCATCCCAAGGTCTCGTAAATAAATATTACATTAAAACTCATAACTTCATAACATAGCATAATCATCATACGATTTCATAACACGTAACAATCATATATATATATATATATCACATATTTCATGCATAGGTAATATATAAACACATATTACCATTTTATAGTAAATCATTACTTTTGAAAATATATCATTTTTGTCTAGTACTCGGTTTTGAGAAATATTGAACTCACCTTAGTCCAGATAACGAAACACACGAGCTTGAAAAGACAAATAACGCTCACGGATCGTCAAGAACGCGAACTCAAACGCCACAAATAACCTATTGAAGGTTACTACGTTAAAAACACGATCCAAAGATTCTAGAGAAGTTTAAACTAGCTTAGAATACTTAGACATGCAAAATAACAACTCCCGACCAAAGATTATCGCTTCACGTGCTTAGAAACTCCATAAAAATGCATAAACTCGACATGCATGTAGCCTAAACATCTTCATAGTCGAAATAGAAGCATAAGATTAAAGAAATATACCTCTCGGATCAATTCTCGCAAAACCTCGATCGAAGCTATGCTCGTAACAATATTTTTTGGTCTCCCGTAACTTCTATACGAGTACAAACGAGACTCTGCTCAAAGTACCTCACTATTTCCTCACAGTGTTTTCTCTATTTTTTTGTAACTCCTTCTATCTACTCTCTATATATAGAGATCGATGTGTGTGTGTATATATATATATATAACATGAGAAGTAAAAGCTGCAAAAAAAGGAAAACCATGGGTGCAACCCACTCACGTGGTGAATTCAATTGGAATTCAAATTGAATTCACAAGTTACACTTAGGCCCCCTTAATTTACACTTTCAGTCCTTTTAGTTAGGTTTGAATTTTATTAAACCTTCAACCTTAATCTTTTAATTTAATTTCTTTCTACGACGTAATTTAATAACTCTATTTAAATATCTATCCTCAAACTCCTTGAATACAAAGTATATAAATATATATTGGCAGTATTATTATACGTATAATACTAATATATATACGCGTATCTTAGGAGTAAAAACATTCTTAATATATTCAAAGAATATATTTCTATTATTTGTATATCCTTAAATTCCATAAATATATAATTCATGTCTAAGAATTTTTACAATATTTTCAGGTCGTTACACTTGTTCACCAATGAATTTAACTAATAAAATATATAGTTTTTATTTTCATCGAAAAATCTACAATAACTTATACTTATTCACCACATAACATTTTACTTTTCATTCATTATGTAACACTTTCCACTAAAAAATACATGTTATAAAAATAAAAACAAATATAATCCAATACCAAATTGTCAATACAATGCTAAAGAAGAATAAAATACATTGTTGAATATTATTTCTAATAAATCTCAACAAACCATAAACAACAAGAACAACCATGTTTATTATTGAACAACATCAATATTTAATGATGAACAAACTATAAATAACTAAAAAATCTTTAAAATTCACCACCGAACATAATTTATATTTACCCCACTAGACAATATAATCTAAAAAGTAAACTATAATACTTGAAATACTACCTTACATCAATTACAAAAATAAAAATATACTTAATTAAAAAGATTTAGAAAACAGGAATTAAAAAAAACATAACTTTAAAAAAGTTCAAGAAACCCACTGTTAGCCACGACGATGGCGATGGCGGGGCATAGCAGATGGCGGTAGTTCACCGGGAAGGGGTGGTTATACTCAGTGAAACGGTGATCGGTGATGTATCGGCCGTGGGGTGTATCAACGGTGGGGTGTATCGGCGGTGTCACAGAAGATCTGAACAAATCCTAGCCGCCGCCGCCGAGAAACTACCGGCGGGAGCACTGGTATCGGTGCAAAATGCATAGATCTGAACAAGAATCATCAAACCATGAGAACAGCAAGCGGCGGCACAGATCTGGAGTAAAAACGTGGTAGGGATGAAAATGAGTCGTGGTGATGGTGTAGGCGAGGTGAGATGCTGGTGATGGAGTCGATGAGGTGAGATGGTGGTGATGGTGTGGGTGATGTGTGAGTCGGCGTACATCTGCAACAAAAACCGCGAGGTAAGTCGGTGGTGATGGTGTCGTCGATGTGTGAGTCGGCGGTGAGGTGAGGTGAGCCAGCGCTGAGGTGAGCCGGCGGTGGTCGGCGGCCGCCCGGTGCTTGGCTGCTATGTGGATAGAGAGAGATATGAGAGAAGAGAGATGTTTGGGTTTTTAAAATGGGGAGAGGTAATAATTAATTAAGAGAGAGGAGAGGGGTAATAATTAATTAAGAGAGATGAGATAGGTAATGTTAAATTTTTTTTAATAGCTTCGCCTCAGCGGTAGAGGCACATGATCGAAAAACGGTTGAACTGATCAGGGCCCCGGTTTCGATCCACTCAATCTACACCCCCCTAATTAATTCGGTATGGCTGCTTCACCAATGAGGGAGTGACCCTCAGCTACTCCTAGGAAGAAACCCTCCGGAGAGAATTGAACCCAAGACCTCTCATTCACTAGGAAAACTCCCTTACCGCCAGGGCAAGCCCCATTGGTTAGGTAATGTTAATTACTTTTTTATCCTTTGTTTAACTAAACTAAAACCATTGAATTTGTTTTAATTACTAAAATGCCACAAGAGATCATAGTCGTTGATTAAATGATCAGATGGCTCATAACGCTTCTCGTATTTTTCGCAAATAAACCTTCTCTCTCTCTCTCTATATATATATATATATAGTATTATTAACAAAAGTAGTGAAAACAGAGTGGGCAATAAAGTGATAACTAACAAATTTGTTGTGCCTTGGATTCGACAACCTAATGTAATTTAGGTTGTGTTTAGCAGGAGAAAAACTTTCTGTTTTTCGTTTTCTGTTTTTTTGTGAAAAATGGTAGAGTTTTCAATTTCTAAAAAAAAATAGAAAATGTGTTTATATGAAGGGGTGGAGTTTTCCTTTTTCAAAAAAAATGAAAAACATGTTTGGTTGAAATGTTTTCCTTGAAAAGTTGTTTGAAAAAGTATGAAAGTTTGGAAGAATAAAATGTAAAAAAGTGAGAGAGTTTTCTAAAAAAATGTGCAAGTGAATATGTTTTTTCTGATTTTTTTTAGAGTAGAAGCTCTTTCCTCCACCCACCGGCAAATGTTTTTTCAATATAGTTAAATTTAATTTTTATGTTTTTAATAAAAATAATTAGAATAGTTCTATGATATTTATTTTCTTTGCTAAGACATTTTTTAATTGTAAGAATTAATAATACTAAACAATTACATAGTATGCAATATGAAAATACAACAACAATAATATCTAATCCATAAAAAAACTAGGATGAGAAAGTTAGATGTAGATACTTATACCTTCACTCCTGCGTAAAGACACTGCTTACCGAAAGACCTCCGGTAAAAAAATGACCACAAGCTAAGTGCCAAATTTATATAAAGTATAATTATAACAATATAAATCTAACATAACCTTTTTATTCATTAATAAAGTTAGTCATATTAATTATCACATACATATGCGACTGTGTGTGCGCTTGCGTGCGTGTGTGTGATTGTATGTATGTAAGCATGTATGTATATATGTAGGTAGGTATGCATGTATGTTAATAGGCTTGCTTGGGTCTATGAATGTACAAAAGTATGCATGAATGTAAGTAAACTAGGATTTTATAGCCCGCGCGTTGCGCCGAGTTTTATGATTGTAAAATTTTATTATCATAATAAATCATAATATTAAGTTGATCTACATGATAATATATTAATAATTTTATAAAAACACATTTAAAAATAATAAAATACGAGATCAAAAAAATAATCACAGGAATGAGTTTCTAATATGATGCAAAAATAATGAAACAAAAAAGAGTCAAAAGAGATTTCAAAAGTTATAGATAAAATATTGACTTTTTCATCTTATAAAAATTTATATTTACCCATCAAGTTTAATTTTTTTGTAAAAAACCACTTTAAATAGCAGTAAATAATTAATATAAAGTTTATAGAAAAAGTAAAAGATACTTGAGTTATTGTTTCTTAAAACATAATTATCCTACGAGATACATGAGAAGTGATTAATATACACTAATAATATGACTGTTAGAAAAAAAAATATGCAGTAATAATATAACTTTTTATTAAAAAATTTACCGTTGTTATTAAATCTCATAATTAAATATAACAAATATTGTTTATATAAGAAATACAAAAGAAAAAAATTATAAGAATACAATGTGGAAAAAAAGTACATAAATATTTTATTTAACAAAACTAAAAACAAAAGCGATAATGACATACTTTTCTATTTTGGTTTAACATACAAACTTTATTTTGCTTTTATACTTAAATATTATTTCCGCATCAAAAAGTAAGTTTTATTTATTAAACCTTCAATCTTTTTCGAATGGGTTTACCTTTTAATAAGTATACATATTACTAATGCACAAAATTATAAGTTAGGTTGATAATCACATTTATGATAGATAATAATAATACTAACATTGTCGAAGAAAGTAAAATTACTATCAAGTTTAAATAATAATTTTAAGCACTAATATATACAAAATATATATAATATAGATATATAAAAACAAGATTTTATATAAATTAATACTTCTAATTTTATTGCAATGTTATTATCATAAAAATATGAATCATTAAAAAAAGATTATAAAAGAAAATTAATTCATAAAATGATAAGAAGTTAAAACTTTAAGATTTATTTATCAAATAATACAAATTTTAAAACTTTAGAGTAGATCATTAAAAGTCCTAAAAACCAAAAACCAAAGAAAAAAGCAACTAAAAATGCAAAAAAGATTAATTTGTAAAATAATAAAACCAAAAAGAAAAAAAGATATAAAAATTACGGGGGCAAGGTTTGAACTTGGGTGGCCTTTCCCACCAGCTAACACACTAACCACTTCTGCCAACTTAACTTTTGTTTTAAACATCTTTTATTATATATAAAGGGAAAAGATTGTAAGCAGAAAAAGACAAAAAAATTTCGTGCAAATTATAAGGTATTATATAATGGGTGTAAACATGAACTAATATTATAATTTAATTTTTCTATTATATTTTTTTCTTTGAAGGTTAATTAAGGTGACTAACGATTTTCTAGATTGAAGCATCTAGGACAAACATATATATATATATATATATATATATATTGAAAAGTTCATTTGAGAACCATTTTTATTACAAGAACCGCGAGAACCAATCTTAGCCATCCAATTCCCCATTCTTCAATTGGATTGCCCATCCACGAATTCCTTACATGCACCCTGTCACACTCAATCCCCCCACGCTCTTCATCCACAAATTCCACTTACTAATTGAACGGCTAAGATTGTTTCTCGCGGTTCTCACAATAATAATGGTTCTCAAATGAACTCTTCTATATATATATATATATATATATATATATATATATATATATATATATATATAGGGGAGTGTTCAAACGAGAACTGTTTTTCGTAGGAGAACCGCGAGAACCAATCTTGGTCATTCAAGTGGTGAGTGGAATTAATGGATGAAGATCGTGGGGGGTTGAGTGTGGTAAGGTGCATGTAAGGAATTCATGGGTGGCCAATCCAATTGAAGAAGAGGAAATTTGACAGCTAAGATTGGTTCTCGCCGTTCTCGTACGAAAAATAGTTCTCGTTTGAACTTTTCCCTATACACACACACATATACTGATATACCTTTCTAACCTCAGTAGCTAGCCCTAAAACCAAGCTAAGACCTATAAATTGCATAGACCTAATCCTCAACCCTAATTCTAGTTCTTCAAGCCTTCCTATCCGAGGTCATATCCTTCGATAGTTATAACTCCTCCACGTTGAGCCTCAACCTATCCTTCAACCATCTCATGTCTGTATCATAATTAACCAAGTATAAGTGTACATTTAAAAACGAGTCTTTTCATTTAAATATGCAATTAAGCAACTAGTTTGACAAATATTTAGAGAAGAGCATGTAGCTTATTAGTCTCATCAAGAAAATAAGTATATATTTATCGGTAGGATTAAAGTTGGTGTTAATTAAACGTTTTACATATTTAACTTGTACTTTTCCATAAAATTAGACCACTTTGTGTGGAAAGGGTTGTATAACTTGCTTTTTATTTCATTCAAGTCGGATGTCATAACATTCTAATTATTAATTTTTTAGACTTTGTTGTTGGTATATATATATATATATATATATATACTAGTTTAAATGTTCGTATAAATATACGAGTAATTATGAAATTGTTGTTTTATCTTCTATTAAAATTAAATTTTAAAAATTGAGTTTTCAACTTTAACTATTAAAATTCAAAATTAGACTTTCAATTTTAATAAAATGAATGGATATGATTTAATTTTGATTAAACGAAGGGTCAAAATCTTCTAATAAATGGATGAAGGTTAGTGTTTTATTTATATTAGAAGATATATATATATATATATATATATATATATAGTAAAAAGTTCATTTGAGAACCATTTTTATTGCGAGAACTAATCTTAGCCGTCTAATTCTCCTTTCTTTAATTGGATTGCTCACCCATGAATTCCTGAAATGCAACTTGCCACACTCAATCCCTCTCACGCTCTTCATCCATGAATTCCATTATCCAAAATAAACGGCTAAGATTGGTTCTCGCAATAAAAACGGTTTTCTCAAATGAACCTTCACCTATATATATATATATGACGATTGTTCGATATAATCCATAATTAATTCATAATCTTAAGAGACTAGTTTTAGCATTTGGATCAATGTCATCAATGGTCCAGATTAAATTTTAAAAATTTGGACGAAGTGACATTTTCGTAATTTTTCGTAATTCATATGTGATTCTTTTACAAATCACATGTGATTGTATACTAAATCACCTGTGATTGAATATTAAATTTTTATGACTATGTTTTTTTAAATGAATTTTATTAAACACAAAGTCATATATATATATATATATATAGTTATAAGCTATATTATTTTTTGTATTAAAATCTGTTTCAACCCATTTACTACATGTAACAAAATTATATATTTGATTTATGAGTCATATTTTTATGATTTTTTTTAGACTCGGATTTTAAAACTATTGGTCTTTTTATAATTTTAAACAACTAAATTACTCTTATTTAATTTATTCATTTTCTTTTACCTTTATTATATTTTAAATAATCTTTTAAAAATATTACCTTTAAACCCACACACTCCCATCCTCAACTTCTCCGACTTCAATATTGATCCGCACTTGTCCTCCCCATCATCTCCAGATCTTGGGCACCAATGCTAGTATTCTTTTCATCAACACACCTATAAGTGTCGCATCTCTTTCTCTACATAAATTGTACATGGTGATGGCCATAGTTGATAACAACTAGGTTTTAATTTACCCGCGCTACACGTCGGGATTAAACTATATTTTTTTTGTACAGTAGAATACACATATTATCCAATATATGATTTGAACCAAAAATATTTTCTTTCCTTCCAAATTATTTCATTTTTATTAGGAAAAAAATTAAAATAAAATAAGCCAAGTTTTCATCCTAATCCGTCAATTTCCTTCCCTAAGTGAAACTTGAGAATACTTCTTTTTTTAATTTTCTTTTTAATCCTTTCCTTTTCCTCGTACAAAAAGCTCGAGAATAGATTATTGGATAATTCTATATATCTCTCCTTGATTATCTATATAGTCCCCCTAGATTATTAGTCATTCATATATCTTAAAAAGATGTAGGGTGCTACTATTTAGCCCCCTTTTCCTCACAAACCAACATGTCAAATCAAGAGGGCTACATTTTTAATGTAGCTTTTTCACTCCACATATCAAATCAAGAGGGGCTATATAGATAATCAGGGGTTAAAGATATATAACATAAAAAGTAGTTTATATATACATGGATGCATAATTTTAAAATATCATGATAAGACCAAATTCTCATGAGTTAAAAACAATTACCTATTTACCCTTGAAAATATCATGATAAATTATCTTTTTACTTCTTGAATTGATAGATATGAGTATGATTGTTGAAGGTAAAAAGAGAGGATTAACCTAATTAATTAATTCTAATAGCATCATACCCGCGCAATGCTGCGGCGGCAAATAGTTTTTGGTTTACAATATGTCGCTTTCAAGAATGTAATGATATGTTATTCGCGCGATTCAATGTCACGAAAAAGTTTTCTACAGAAACATATCCATTTTTTTTAAATATTCTTTTATTTACATCTAACTATTTTATTAATTTTAAAAAATAAATTCTAAAAGACAATAAAATAAGAAAAAAGATTTATATTGATAAAATAAAAAGAAAAGTTAAATAAGATTTTAAACATTATATTGATGTGGGTGGATAATTGTGTTAGTATGAGAGAATATATTTTGAATAAAAAGTTAAAGTAAATTAGAAGAGAATAAAATAGTTAAAGATTGAGTGGATAAGATTAATTTAGATTAAATGAAGGGTCAAGATTCTATATTGATTGAATTTTAAGAAGTCTTAAAATTTAAGAGGAGAAAGAATGTTAAATGGTTTATATAGTAGTATAGATAAGTAATTATTTAACTATTAAATGTTATTCTAAATTGTGTTATAATTTAAAGAAAATGAATAAATAAAGACACAAGGGCAAATTTGTGATTTCAACTTATGAGGGAATAATAGCGTAAGAAATCCAGACTGGGAAGGACAAAGCTTGTAAAACTATTAGGGATCAAGTTCAAAATTCTGACCAAATCATATTGATCAAATTTGTAATTTACTCTAAATATTATGTGTAGACTACACTTTTAAAAATTTATGCACCTATAAATGCAAATATCTTTTCTACAGTTATAAGCCCGAAAAATGTTACGAATTTGTAATTTCTTCGTGTTTAAAATATAGTTATAAACTTTTACAAGTGAAATCAATGTGAGATGGTTATAAGAAGTAAACCTAACCATCATTTGATGAAGAGTATGCTCATGACCAACTCTTGTCTTTTTTTTTTTTATAAAAAAAAATCGAAATTGTAAGGCTACTGTTTCCTTTGACCATCAATTCCATTTGGATATTAGGTTAAAATAAGTTAAAAGGACACCGGCAGAAAGGTATCACTTTAAGCCATAGCCCTAGAGAATGGACTAACACATGCTTAGTGCCCACCCTTCCTACCTCCACTTTTCTTTTTCTACAAGTGTTCATATTTTTTTATTATAAAGTCAAATTTTGTATTCAACTCCACAAATTATTATTATAGTAATATATCTAAAATAATAGGCTTCATTAATTGTTGAAAAATAATTAATTAGTGGTTAGGATTTTGTATACGTACATGATAGATATATCAAGTCTTGCATCGCATAAAATAATAGGCTTCATTCAATTCAATTAATTGTGTATATATTTTCCTATACCAACTAATGATAATAACACCCACGGCTTATGGGTTATGGCTCGTTGTTCGCATCTTCGTGGTTTGTTTATGGCTTCTTATTTCGAGTTTGGGATTAGAAGTTTACGGTCGTTTCATGGGTAGTTCATGGTTCATGTTTGGGTTTTGTGGTTAGGGTTTAGAAGTTTATCAGACGAGGTTCATGATTCTGATTCTTGCATTGCCATCACATGGTTGGTCAGTGGGCCATTGTTATGTGTTAGTTCCTGGTTTTTAGCTTTTTGTTTTTGGTGTTAAGATCGAGATTGGCTAGTGTAAAATTCAACCGGGTGTTTTCCATTTTGTGACTTGCTAGCTTTGGTTTGATTAGTTGGATTCACCTTTCATGTCGGATTTTATTGGATCTATTGTAAATTGTAATCAAGGTAAAATTCCATATAATATCGATATAGTATATTTTACTTGAGTTGTGTTTAATAAAGTCCATTTAAAAAACATAGTTCTGAAATTTTAATATTTAATCACAGGTGATTTATTATACAATCACATATGATTTGTAAAATTATCACATGTGAATTACAAAAAATTACAAAAATGTCACTCCGTTAAAATTTTAACATTTAATCTGAAGCATTGATGAAATTGATCTAAAGGTTAAAATTAGTCTCTAGGCTATAAATTAATTATGAACTTTATTAAACATTATTCTATCTTACTTGTTTTAATGTTAATAACAATAAATTATCTTTCAAAAAAAGTTGTTTTACTTTTTTCCCAAGGAAAATTCTCGAATGCTAGATAGTGGTTGCGTAAGTTAAAGTTCCAATTTGAAAAGGTGGACTCGTTTGTTGCAATCACCATGTCAAATAGTATAATATAGCATTTAAATTATTATTTTAATTTTTAAATTAAAACCTTCCAAATAAAGTTAATTAGGTTACTAAACATCATTTTAATAACTAAATATTTTATAATAAAAATATTTAAAAATATCAACTCAATGTAAATTAAAAATAAGATATTAAATACAACATAAAGATCAAATAAAAATAATATCCATTAAAAATAATATTTTTAAATATTCTATCTTATAACATATAATTTAATTGAAGTCTTACAATATACATATAACTAGAACTCACTAACACACTCTCTTATATCAACATACATACATATCCACGTCAACACAATTTCCAAAATCATGTTATTTTTCACTCACCTTATTTTATAAGTGGTGATCTTTTTCTTAAATTATTGTTTTTTAAAAATTAATTAAAAAGTTTGATGGGAGAAATAAAGGAAATGAAAAAGAGAAAGAAAGTAGACAGGTTGTTAAATGAAAATCATTAACTACTACCGTATTACGTGAATATCATAATTCTTCATTCTTGTAAACAGACATATTGTCAAGTGAAATTATTCGCTTTCGTTGTATTACATGTGTACCATAGTAGCTAGTATGCTAAATATTGAATTATGAACTATTAAACTTCTATGTTTTAAGTGATTTTAGAAATAGGTTAAAGTCTTAAAAGAGTTGGGGTATGAGTGATAAAGAATAGTATTTTGGTTACTTTTATATTTTGATATATATATATATATATATATATATATATATATATATATATATATATAAAATAAGCGGATAAATATAAGTCCTACACAATTATATATCTATCTATAGTTAGAAACACTTCTTTTTAAAAGAGGCCTTCGACTCATATATATTGAATAATAAATCAAACCTTAGTCGTATAAAAAAAAGTTTTTTGCAATATATTAAGTGATGGATAAAATATCGGATTTACATTAAATGTTAGACTTAAATTGTTTTTAAGGTATTATCATTTCTTCATTTTCTTTATACAAATTTAATATTAAATTAGCATAAAGTTAGTGTACTCCCTGTTTATAAGCATAAAAAAACCTCGTGCCACTAATTTTTTTTTGCTATACTTAATTAAATATAAGACATAAATAACAACAAAAATAATACGAAAATTTTATTGAATAGTAACTAAATTAATGTAATATAACATTATAACATGTCAAAACTTGTTTCAAAATTTACAAACCATTTATTTTACCACCTCTATTTGCAAACCTAGTCAGTAGTCACACCCACAAAAAAACAAATCTAAATAGTGCTTTGCTTGGTAAGCCCATGTGCAATACAGTCCCAACGTTCATCCGTCAACGACCAGGTGTCGTCTACGGATGTAAATAAGTCAAGCTACTCACGAGTTATTCGAGCTCGGATCATTAAAAGCTCGAAACAAGCCGAGCCTTAACGAGCTCGAGCCTATATTAAAGCTCATTTAATAAACGAGCCGAACTCAAGCTTTAAATAGTGGGCTCGCGAGATTAAATGAGCTTCATATATAATATAATTTATATGTTTAGTTTTTAATAAGTATATATACCATTTTAATAAAAATATCAAAATAATACTCGAGCCTAGCTTAAACGAGCCTAAACGAGACGAGCCTGAGCTTCATAAATATTAAACGAGCCGAGTTCGAGCTCGAGCTTAAAAAGTCCTAAACGGGCGCGGCTCAATAAGTGTCTGGCTCCGCTCGGCTAGTTTACATCCCTAGCGTCTATAACGTGTCCATTCATGCGCTAAGGACTTCTTCATGAAGAAAGAGGGTTGACCCGCTCACACAAACGAAAGCATGGTTTGATCAACTAAAGAACGGAGAAATGGTATGGGCCACCAACTTTTTCCCCATGGCTCACAAGGGAATAGACAATGTCTATTCACTTTCGGATGGGGTGTCCATGGGTTGTAAATGGCCTAATTGAGCTTCTTCCCTATAAATTCTTAACTCATCTAATTAATGACAAACGTGAATTACATTTTCTCACTTGTTAAATTGCTATTTCCGTACATGATTCATTGACACACGTGAATTACATTTTCTGACTTGTTAATTTGCTATGCATCCATTACGCCATCTCTCTGTTTACAATATTAGATCACCAGTATCCATATTATCTCTCACTTCCAACCCTCTATAACCCACAAATCCTACATCTAATCCTTTTTAACCCAATATCAAATATTAATTAAAAAATATATATTAAATGAGAGAGAGAAATAAAGAAGAAAAGAAAAAAAAGGAAACCCATTGATGCGATGGTATTCTTGGAGGGTAGGTGAATCAGCAATCGCGAGTTGATTGACCGATGCGGTAGATCTTATGGTCTATTTCTAGCGTCTCAATTATTTGACCAAATAAAATTAAAATTAAGATTGAAATAATTAAAGTGAAAATATGTAATTTTAGTCATAAAAAAAGTGAAAGAATTAATGATGAAGTATTGTTAGCTAGATTTAACCCGTAGAAGGTGGAGTGGAAATTTCGAAGATGCCGAAACTAGAAAGAATATACCATAGAAGATACTCATACTATTTGTTGCATATAAATCTAAACCTTCCCCCGATCTTCCATCACCCTCACCTCACCAACTGATCAATCCATTTTCAGAAAATCAAGGAAGGTCAGTCGGTATCAATTCATTTATTCCTTCAATTCGTCCTTTTCGTTGAATTCTCTTCTGCTTCAATTGTTTAATTACTTCTTATTATTATTATCCTTTTTTGTGTATTTAACATACATGCATGCATGCATGAATCACAAGCGCACACCTACTCTGTTTTCTGCATGGAAATTCGATTCTCATGAATGGCGATTTTTGGTTATTTCCTAGTTGATGTTACAAAACACATTAAGAATTGTATCTTTAGTGATCAATAACTGATGAATTCTGTGTGTGATTGCAGAATTAGGGTTCTTTGATTGATTAATCAACTATGGCGACAAAAGAGAATCTGAAAGTTCTTAGTGCTCTTGATGGCGCGAAAACCCAATGGTATCACTTCACTGCAATAGTGATTGCAGGAATGGGTTTCTTCACGGACGCCTATGATCTCTTCTGTATCTCTTTGGTGACCAAAATGCTTGGACGAATTTACTACACAAAAGAAGGATCACCCAAGCCCGGAAGTCTACCGCCAAATGTATCAGCCATGGTGAATGGGGTTGCACTCTTTGGGACTCTTGCCGGCCAGTTGTTTTTCGGGTGGCTTGGTGATAAGCTCGGAAGAAAGAAGGTGTATGGTATCACGCTGATGCTCATGTGTCTTTGCTCAATTGCATCGGGTTTGTCTTTTGGGAGCACACCCAAGTCCGTAATGGCTACTCTTTGCTTCTTCCGGTTTTGGCTCGGGTTCGGGATCGGTGGCGATTACCCGCTCTCCGCCACGATAATGTCGGAATATTCAAATAAGAAGACTCGCGGTGGTTTTATTGCCGCGGTTTTCGCTATGCAAGGGTTTGGGATTTTGGGCGGAGGGGTGTTTGCGATTATCGTGTCATCGGTATTTGATGCTCGGTTTAATGCCCCATCGTACGAGGTTGACCCGGTGAGATCAACAGTTCCTGAAGCTGATTACGTGTGGAGGATTATTTTGATGGTTGGAGCTCTCCCGGCTATCCTTACTTTTTACTCAAGATCAAAGATGCCGGAAACAGCTCGTTACACTGCCTTGGTGGCCAAGAATGCCACCAAGGCGGCGTCAGACATGTCAAAGGTCTTGCACGTCGAGATTGAATCCGAGCAACAAAAAGTCGATGAGAAAACCGAAAATAGTTACGGCCTTTTAAGCAAGGAGTTCCTAAAACGACACGGGCTTCACTTGCTTGGAACCACCACCACTTGGTTTCTACTTGACATTGCATTCTACAGTCAAAATCTATTCCAAAAGGACATATTCAGTGCCATTGGTTGGATTCCACCAGCCAAAACAATGAACGCCATTGAAGAAGTTTATAGAATCGCAAGAGCACAAACGCTTATCGCTCTTTGTAGTACTGTTCCTGGCTACTGGTTCACCGTCTTCTTGATTGACAGAATCGGGCGTTTCACGATTCAATTAATCGGTTTCTCGATGATGACAATCTTTATGTTTGCTTTAGCATTCCCTTACAACCACTGGACTCAACCTGAAAACAATATCAAATTTGTGGTTATGTACTCATTAACTTTCTTCTTTGCCAATTTTGGCCCCAACACGACCACATTCGTGGTCCCTGCAGAGATCTTCCCGGCTAGGGTGAGGTCAACTTGCCATGGTATCTCTGCAGCATCAGGAAAGTTAGGAGCAATGGTGGGTGCTTTCGGGTTCTTGTACCTGGCTCAGAATCAAGATCCAACCAAGACAGATGCCGGTTATCCGGCTGGTATTGGAGTGAAAAATGCATTGATCGTGTTGGGTGTGATAAATGCTTTGGGAACTTTGTTTACTTTTCTAGTGCCTGAATCAAAAGGAAAGTCACTAGAGGAGATGTCCGGTGAAACCGAGAACAAAACCACCGGTTCACAAGCTTAGCTAAAGTTAGATGTATCAGGTACCATTAGTTCATCATTTACAAGCATGATTAGGAGGTTTAAAATAATAATCTTGCTATCGTTTGACTTTCTTCAACTCATTATTACTACTAATTTCCAGTTTTCATTTGTTCTCCGGTGACAAATTTGACTCTTTTACTTTAACAAGTCAATTTAGCAAGTCAAACACATAAAGTTGCAAAATTTATTTTTTATTATATGCAACCTTCTACTCCATTTCAAAAGGTTGGGGCTATTTAATATATACACACTTGCTCTTTACAAAAATAAAAAATTTAAAATTCAGCAAAAGTTTATTGGGTCTACCCAATTTGACCTACGGGTTTCGAAATCAGAGAATCATCTGTTTTGACTTTTGCCGTCTAAGCGAGACCCATTTTGCTAGCACTAGACTCTTTCTTGTCACCAAAAGACACCATACTTACATCATCAAGAAACAACATAAAGACAGAAGGCAACCGTGCATATATGTATAACAATCAATGTCACAAAATACATAAAATGATCCTTACAGTGAATGGTTACCCACTTAAGACTATGTAAAAGCAGATAAACATGATCAGTAAACGCGTTCTCTGAGTACCTCGAGCTCCATCTCTGTAGAATCAGTAGCTTGAATCTCGTAGTGAACACCATCTAAATTATGTCTGAGACTGCATTTGGATGTTGCATACAACATCTTGGCACGGATCCGTGAGGATGCAGGTGACCTACACAACATGCAAATCAAAGACAAACTGAAGTTCAGTGCAAAAGATAGCAGTATCCTTCAAATTTAAAGAAAATTGCGCCTTTAAATATAAACAGACCAATAATTTACAAGTAATCATGGTCGACATGGCAATTGAATGGTTTTAGGCTATCAGACGCTTGTGGGTGAAATAACCTGACCCAACCCACACCAAAAGATTGTTTCTTTTTCAACCGAATCCATTTCAACCAAGTCAATTTATCACCCGTAAACAAAATTAGGAATCTTGCAGATGAAAATAAACAACTTCAACTTTAGGGGTAAGAATAAGAGGGGTGAAAGCTAACCAAGAGATGAAGAATATCTTGCTCTTTTGACAGTTCTCAGAAGTCACAAAGTCAAAGTCATATACGGCATATCTGCAATCATTCTCGGGTAATGCCGACGTGAAATCATCGTAACTTTCAGCAGGACTGCCTGTTTTCTCAACAACAACTTCGTTTTTCTTCTCATCGATCTTAAAAATCACATAACGGTGAGCCTTCTTCCTTTGCAGTTCCAAGAATGTGCCCTTGCAATGCTCAGCAACACCCATCCCAGAAGAAGCGTTTGGCTGCAAACATTTTCGTATATGTAAGAATTGATACCGAGAAGCATTATAAACACAAAGTTAATTCGTTGTTTATGTTTCCAATTTGTCACAGTCGTTGATTCTTAGAAAACAGAGTTCCTTTTTCATGATAACGAGAGCAAGGATTAACCAACGATTTGACTTTGAAATCATTGAACTTAGTCTTTCTTGGCAAACAGCCAAGTATGATAATGGGTTCAAATTCATACTCGTAATTTGACCAGAACTAACAAGAGCGCCTTATACACAACCACAAATCCAAACGGCAGCCTGATGACAATTCGTCGAATAGCTCAACGGCCTCCTGTTTCGTTCAACGAGATTGCCAAATCCCAGGTGAGCAAACATCCCCCATCCCCCTAATTCGACAAGAAGTGATTCCCAATAACATGTAATAGAAATTTTTAGATGAATACGTACCCCGCCTCCAAATCTGAACGACATGACTGCTATTGACGTGAATAATCAATCCCCAGACTTTGGGTATAAGGAACTCGAAGATCACTAGAAACGGGGTTGACGGTTCATAAGGTAACCCGCGAAACGAAAAGATTGGTGTAGAGTAGGAAGGAAGATGGGGAGTCCGACTCCAATCGATAGTTTGGGAGGCGGTGCGTTGCGTTAACTCAACGCAACTTTGCCGACTTTTCTTTTCGTGTTTGTTTTGGGTTCCTAAACCGCAACCAGTTTCCGCTTCCCAAATATTTTTCAAGTTACTTGTTAGTTGTTATGATATATATAGAATCAAAACAAAATAATTATTCGCTAACGATTTTTTTTTTCCTTTTAAACACCAGAAAACATTTTTTAATCTTATTTTTTAGGTTATATATTTAAAAGAATGTTTAATATAGTCCATATTTATTCATAATTTTAAAAGATTAATTTTAGTCTTTGGATCAACGGTATTAAAAGTCCAGATTGCATTTTAAAAATTTGGACGGAGTGACATTTTCGTAATTCACATTTGATGCTTTTACAAATCACATGTGATTATATACTGAATCATCTGTGATTATATACTGAATCATCTGTGATTAAATATTAAAATTTTAGAACTATGATTTTTATATGGACTTTATTGAACACAATTATATATATTTATTCACTATTAAACTTTTGAACTCGTAATATGCTAAAAGAGTGTTTGAGTTAGTTTCTTCATCTGGAAAGCTTTTTTTATAAGAAAGTATTTTTATAGTTTATCAACTATAAATACAAGATAATATCAAAAATATTTTTATAAGTTATAGTAATTAAGATGTTCTTTTTCTTATTTGAGGTTAATGTTCAATTTTGGTTATAACATAGTGGGGGTCGTTGGGGATTAGAGTTGTGTTTTTTCGGTTACATTAAAAAAAGCTTATTTTTAAGTTGAGGAATATACGATGCTAACAAAACCCTGTTTATGTTTTGTGTCTTTATGTGATTAACTACAGAAATGTCGTTAACGACATGTTCTCTAGTTTTTTAAAGAATGAAAGAAAAGAATTTGAAAGAAAACATTTAAAAGAATGTTTTATTTAAAGAAGAAGAAAAAATTTAAAATTTTTAAAAAACAATTTTAAACTTATTTTGATATCAAATCTATCATCCTAAAGTTACAATAATTTAATAGAGTGTTTGGTAGAGAGAAAATAAATTGGAAGAAATAAAAATGGAAATAGGGGAGAAATAGAAATGTATGGAGAATTTGAATTGATTTCCTTGTTTGGTATCAGGAAAGAAATAAAACAGAGAAATGGTGGCTCAAGTTGCCGGACGGCAGTTGCGGCGTTGGCCGCCTTGCCGGACGTCGACGGTGATGATTAGAATGTCGGAAACACATCGTAACCGGACATCGACAATTATGAGTAGACATTGGTTGTCATTTCTCTCTATTTCTCCACAATTTGAAGAGAAATGAAAATATAAACGAATGAAAGAAATGAAAATAAATGAAAAAACCATTTATGCCCCAAAATTATAATCATTTCTCTCAAAACAAAAGAAACAATTTTATTCATTTCTTTCTCTCTATCAAAAACCAAATAAATTCTCCCTCCCAACCTTTCATAAATAATAATAATAATAATAAAGAAATGTGGTCAAATTACGCAATATTCCTTTGTACAACAAAATGCTGCATTTACTGTTTTTAATCCCTGCCATCACATGCGTCAACTAAATAATTTTGGGAATTTTGAGGAGTACCAAAAGGGTTTTCTACAAACTCACGATCACACACTGTAAATCGCAGTAAAAAAAACATGGAATCTGAAGGTATTCCTCACGAGGGTGATTCTTCTTCTGTTTTTCTAATTTAAAATGTTCAATTACAACTCCAATTTCTCTTTTAATATTCAATCTCATGTTTAGGTCAACAAAACTCTTCCAGCCCATCAGCCCTGATCGCAGCTGTTCTTAGCAAAAGAGCCAAACATCATGAGGAACTTCGAAGTATCGAAAAACAGGTTTGATTCTTCATCTTTTAACTCTGCACTTTCTTAATGGTTTTCGTTACTTGCGATAACATTACAATCTGTTTCCTTTCATTCGATAGTTAGGTCTTTTTTTCTTCTGATTGGTTCAAAGGTTCGTTCGATCATTGAATCTTGTTTTCTCATTTGGGTTTGAGGATTTTTTTCTGGATTAAGAAAAAGTTTCTAGATTTTTCGATCAGTGAACATCTAGTAAGTGGGTTACCCTAACTTTCTAAACATGGAATGTTTCAAGATTTTGCATCAATGGAGGGCTAGCAAAAGATTCACAATTTCACCTCTGCTGTGTTTTTGCGGTGCTTTTAGATTATTAGAGGGCTAGGGCTATCAAAAGATTCACAATTTCACCTACATTATGTGTTTTTAATCAGCTTTCTATGTAATGGAGTTTCAAGATCGTTGTGGGGCTTACCTGAGAATTTAGGTCAAGGGGCAGTAATTGTGAATTCTTCCTTGCGTTCCACTGTTAGGGTTCACTTCTTGAAATCCCAAATAATCGATTGCTGTTAGGGTAGTATCCCAAGGGGACATAGTATAATTTGGGTATCATACACTAACAAAGGGCATACGTAATGCCTTCTGATAATACATATTGACTAAGCAACCGTTCCATCGAACAAATCAAAGTATTTCTTCCTTAAACAGTGTTATACTTGTAAACCAGGGTCTTAATTTGAATCAGAGGGAGTGTTTATTTATCATCTCAAAGTAATAAGGTGTTTTCTTTCTTTAGCGTTTTGATTCGTCATTTGCAGTTACTTTTAGTGCGATACACGATGCTTATTTGAAAGTTTTGCATAACATCAGTATTTGCATTTGGAGGAAAGCAGGATTGTGGTTACGGTATTTCATTATGTGGACTTTAGGTCATGTATGGGTCAATTTTGTTAAAAAAAAATACGACAGTGTAATCTTTTCCTATTGTCACTGTAACAACTGATGAATTCTTTGCCTTGAATAACTTTTTTTAATGATAAACGCTCTAAAAACTTAAGATCTCTGCCATAAGATTGTAGATGTTTTTATAACTCTTAGAATAATATAAGAGCTAAATGGTTTAACTGTTTAAGTTTGATTCCAGGTTTATGACATGGAGACGGCTTATTTACAGGATCCAAGCCAATGTGGAAATGTGTTAAAAGGTTATGAAGGGTATCTGTCAGCGTCTAAGAGCACTTCACTGTAAATCCTAAAATCTCGCCCTTAACTTCTACTTTATGTTTCTGATTTTACGATGTATTCTTTTGTTAATATTCCGTCCGGTCCATGCAATTTGCAACTGCAAATTGTTTGTTAAAAATCTAAAATACCCGCTGACAAGACGTTGGTTATGGACAAATAGATAATTAAATGTGGAATCTTTGCAAAATAGTAAATGTTGTAATTCGTTGATTTTTATGGGACAGGAGAGAGGTAAAGTAATTAAAATTGGGTTTACTTGTCATGATTGCAGCTACAAGCGAACTAGGAAATTTCAGCCCGAAGATAGGCTCTTTTCACTATCATCAGTTACCTCACCTGCGGTAGGTTTTGTGAATTTTCATTTTCATTTTTTGTTTGTAATATTTGCATGTTGTCACCAAACGTTGTTTTTTTTAGTATGAGTTAAACAGTACAAGTTAACAAAATTTAAGCAAAGTTCAAACCAGTGGTGCAATTTAAAAGTATCGCAAAGCATACTCTAATGATTACAGCCTCTTAAATTGCTTTAAATAAAGAGTAGCTCATAGTTGTAATAACCAATTGCCATAATCATATTAGCTATATAAATCTTTATAGTAAATCAACTAAAATGTGATAAGATAAACACAACTTGTGGACTTAACTCTAAAAATTTACCTGTGTGACCAGAACCTTTCAACTTATTACCCAACATATTGCCAGTTTGCCACCTGTTGGTTCCTGTTGCCTACCAGATTTATTTTTGATTTGTATATAAAGAGTTTCTGCTTCCTGTCAATGTGTAGCAAAGTCTGTTATTTTTCAACTTTTATGTAACAAGTTGCAATTTTTGTTCGACTTCTATGCAATTTCGCAGACTGAAGAACAGGCTGCAATGGGAGCTGCATCTGGGATGGGCCCGTAAGCATTTTCTTCTACATAACTAATTCAATTTGGTTTTTAATTGTTTGATCTGTTCTAACTTACATTAGATGTTGCACCCAAGTGCTGAATTTTTTGTATGTCTTATTTGGTCAGGGGAAAACCAAAGAAGGGTAGACCTGGACCGAGGGATGTGAGAAGAATCAGGCAGTACAGTGAACCTGATTTTGATTATGAAGATGATCTGGATTTGATATGAACTATTAGCTTTTATCGAGGCTTAGAGCTAGTTATGCTACCAAAGAGGTTAAAGATATAACAGAAGCTTGGTTTTGTTAGTATAACTGTTTGGAGAAATGGATTGCCGTTAATAGTGCCCTAAAAAGATTCCTGTTTATTGATGTATATACATGCATATCAGTGATTATTATGAATTTAAGGGCTCATTCATCTGGTGCATATGATGAAGAATTATTGATGGATTTCATCATATGTTCATTTTTTTTGTTTGTTTTTGTGATCTACCTTTCTTACGTTGACTATGACACATGTCAGCAAGGTCCCTCCTAGGGTTGGTTACCTAAAGAATCATTGATGGGTTCAGTGGGTTGTAAACAAGCTGACGAACAAATGGCTCATTAACCCATGTAGCTTTGGGGGTTGCTTGACGGACCCATGATCGACCCAAAACCATTCTTTTCCCATCAGTGATTTACCTTGTTTGTTGTTAAATGATGGGCTCCGTGGGTTGTTACATGGTAGTTGATCGATCAATCATCCTTTTTGTGTCTTCCCTTTAACCTGTGAACATAAGTAGGAGTTGCTTGCCAAAGATGTGAGTCATTATTCTTGGCTCGATCTATGATACACTCATTCTTTCCGGTACAATTCACGCTCTCACGTTCAAAATTAACTTAGGGTTGGAAGCGAGTTCAATTACGCTTAACAGGTTTATTGCTGAAGTATTTTGTAGAAAGGGATCTAGTGATGCCAAATCGTACAAAATGCCAAATCGTCATTTTTGGCTTACGCCAAAGTCAAGTGAGTACAAGTTCTGAAATTTATCAGCATTGACTCATTGAGAGCTACTCAATTATACCAAAATCGTACGAATAAAAAAGAAGGCAAAGATAGTTACATTATTCTATACTTATTATTAGTGTTATACACTCGGAAAAAAAAACTTAAAACACAATTATTTATAGAAACTTCATCATCCATCATAGGTAATTTTATCCTTTTTCCTTATAAAAAGAAGATATGATATATATACTTATGGCATGATCTGTCAAATATATTAATGAACACTAACTGTGTAGAAGGTTTAAATCTTTTGCAGATACACTTTCATAATTACGCTTATATCCTTGTAAAACTTGAAATTACACACACGCAAACACACACACACACACACATATATATATATATATATATATATATATATATATATATATATATATATATATCCTTAAAAAACCTATAAAATCAAGTATATATCCAAATACTTAATTTAATAATAATCCATCTATTTAATGATTTAAAACACTACTTTTAAATTAGATTATAACTAAATTACTAAAATACTCATTTTCCATAATCATTTCAAGACCCAATCACCAATTTAGAAGTAACTATGAATGATAACAATTCAAATCATCTAAGAGATGAGCAAAGAAGTTACAACACAACTGGTTAATATAGCTGATGTTGTTTTGAAGATCCACGAGAGTATCTATAGCAATTTCAAGTACCAGACAACCGTAGTTTTAGTTTAGTTCCCAGTGTGCATTTTGTTGATTTAGTATTTATTATTTGGTTATTCACTTCATAGTTTTCCCTCATTGGGGGATTGATATCATGGTGGGTTAGAATTCTTAGACACTAGCATTGTTTTTTTTCTTAATTGTATGTTGTTGCTTTATATTGCTTTACATCCATAGTTCCACATTACCATAGCCAATATTTTAGTTCCTTAAATGAGTTCTTACAACTCAATTTGCACAACATAGAAATACACAATACAAAACAAAAACTTACAATTCTTCAAAATACTCACCGATTATACCCAATTCAATAGAATACTATGATCTCTTCAATCTCACCACTTTCTTCCAACCACATACCATACCTAATAATTGGTGTCACGATTACAATAAAACAAAACATTGGATACATTTGCGTGACATAATTGCCTTTAAAATAGATACTTAAATGCAAACAACACTAATCAAAAAAATATACCCACAACAATGACCAAATATACAAGGAGAAATCGTTAAAATTAACTTCACTCTCAAAGGCAAACAACTTTGATATACGCGTGTAGACAAATTTAAAGACTATATATCATGATTCGATTTGCTCCTACAGAAGTGGCGCCACAATATGCTTCTCCTTGATTAACGTGATTTGCTTCTTGAAGCTCAGTTAGGGTTCAATCAGACCATATCCAATTTATATTTTAGGTGAGTTTAATCCACACTAACTTTGTTCAATCGATCAATATACTGCGTGACTTCATGTTTTTGGATTTGGAACCCCAATTCTTTTTAATCAATCGAACTCATGTAGTCATGTGTGCAGGATTTTGGCTTTGTACCTGTTTGGATAGATAGGCAACTCGAAGGACATATCCAGATTTCTATTGATATGTTGGGAATGGTCTATTTGGGATAAGGGTAATCTTGTAATAGTGCAAGTTAATTAGTTTTTTAATAATAAAAAATCAATTTGAAAATAGTGTTTTTAATTTTTAGATAGATTAAATATTATTAAGTTAAATATGTGGATATATATATATATATATATATATATATATATATATATATATATATATATATAGGGAAGGGTTCATTTGAGAACCAATTTTATTGCGAGAACTGCGAGAACCAATCTTAGTCGTTTATTTTGGATTATGGAATTCATGGATGAAGAGCGTGGGGGGATTGAGTGTGACAGGGTGCATGTAAAGAATTCATGGGTGGGCAATCCAATTGAAGGAGGGGGATTGGATGGCTAAGATTGGTTCTCGCAATAAAAACGGTTCTTAAATTAACTTTTCACTATATATACACATGTGAGTTTACAGGTTTTGTAAGGGTATATATGTAATTTCAAATTTTAAAGAAATGTTTATAAGCACTAGTATTGTATCCGCGTAATGCAACGAAGATTACTATAGTTTGTGCTCGATAACGTGTTCGATTTTAAGTATATAGGGTATGGTATTTGTAGAATGTGGTGTTAAAAAATGAAATCTATTCGCCAACATATCCATTTTCTTCTTTTTTTTTCTGCTTTCTTTATTTCTTTTTTTTCTAATCAACTATTTTATTAGTTATTAAATATATTTTTAAAAAACAATAAAATAAAAATATATTATAATTTAATAATTAGAGAAAAAAATAATCTAACTATAAAAATTATAGTGATGTAAGTGATTTAACTAAAATTAGATTAATTAAATAGTCGTTATGTTTAATAATTTATTAATTAACAATTGTCATAAATTTATTGAGATAATTAAGAGAATGTTTGATTAGATTATTACTTTTAAATGTTTATATCATATGAATAAAAATATTTACTACTTAAATTTAACAAATCTTAAAAGTTTTAATAAAAAAAAGTTAAATATTTTATAATAAAATATAGAAACTTACCATAAAGATTTTAAAAATTAAATCAAACGCCTACATATGTTGAAATTTTTATTGCACTCGTTGGTGACCACGTAGACGATGTCGTAGGGGCCGTCGCAAACAATGCCTCCTGGTTTGCTCCTCCTACCTCTTGTAAATAACGAATTCACCGGTCCGATCAAATAGTTGGCTGCAGGTATCTCCTTCGTCTTCTTTCCACTTCCATCCATGAAGTCGCTGGTCTGTTCTCTTCCGATCAACCCCTTATTTATGCTAGTTAGTTTCTCTCTGTGTAAATCATCTGATGCTTTTGGTGGCAGGAAAAGATTAAAATGCAGAAGAACTCACCGGAAAATCTGTCGTCAGAAGACGTCGCCGTGTCCGTGTCGTGGACTGAGACCTCCGACACCGTCTCTCGTCACTTCTTCTATCAACCCGACGGCCAGTTCTCCGTCAGTATTCAATCCACCTTTTTTACATTCTCGATAATCCCTATCCAATTTCATAATTAGTACCGTCATTTATAGTTGTGAATAATTTACCATCTCTTCTGTATCTTATAATTTTTTATAAAAGATTTTGTTTCGTATTCTTAGAGTTTTGCTGAGATTTTTCCTGATTTATGGAGTTCGCTGCTCCTCGGTTGCCATTACAATGGCAGCTTCTGATGATATGTTAGATGTTAGATTTATATCATCTCCCTACGTTATAGACAGAATGAAGGCAACTAGTTGCTTAGGGTGATAGGATATTTGTGAAGACTGTTTGCGGTATCATTTTGACTTATTGGTAGAAGTGATTATGATGATATCTTGAGTGGTCTTAGTAGTATGAACTCTAACTCTTCTTTAATCATCATTTTTTGCTAATCAAACCCATCATTTCTTGACGTGTGTGTCACAATCTTATGTAGATGTTTAGTGAATAGACGAATTTACAGACATCTTTTGGTATAAATGCTCAAGCTTTTCTGGATATATTTGAATTAAGTATGTTTGGAAGACGAACACCGTTACTCTTTTCTATTATAAAGCTTGACAGTAGAATCTTGTGGGTTTTTCTTTTTCTAGGTGAAGGTGCTTGATGATTCAAGACCCATTATCCACAAAATGGCTGAATCCTTTGTTAGTAAATTCTTCCCCTCTGGTTATCCATATAGGCAAGTACATTAAACTTGATTTCATATAAGTTAAAGTCAAGTAGTGTTGTTTCTTATGTTCCATGAATCCTACCATCTCTTGCTACTGCAGTGTTAATGAAGGATACCTTAGATACACACAATTTAGGGCACTACAGCATTTTTCAAGTGCAGCACTATCCGTGTTATCTACTCAGGTCCTTTTCTGACACACAGAAAACAATCCCGTTTCTTAAACTTCATTTTTACATAATCCGTGAAAAGGTCATTGTAGCGATATGTATTTTACCCCTTTGCAGTCACTGCTATATGCTGCAGGTTTGAGACCTACCCCTGCACAAGCAACTGCAGTTAGTTGGGTGAGAAATAGTTATTAATCTAGAATTTCAAACGGGCCGCCCAATGCTACAGAAAACTTTTACTGATTTTCTTGATGTTAAACAGATACTAAAAGATGGAATGCAGCATGTGGGAAAGCTAATATGTAGCAATTTAGGTGCACGAATGGATTCTGAGCCCAAACGGTGGAGAATTTTAGGTATGTACCATTCCTCATATTCTTATTTGTATGTAGCTATGGTACACTGGACTTTAAGAAAGTTTCATTTTTTAATTTGTAGCTGATGTGCTCTACGACTTGGGAACCGCTCTCGAAATCTTTTCCCCGCTATGCCCATCGTTGTTTCTTGAGACAGCTGGCCTTGGGAATTTTGCAAAGGTAACAAAGTTCTACATTATTCACAATAGGTGGCAAATGGGCGGGTATGAGTACCGGGTCAGAGTCGGTCTAACATGTGTAAAACAGTTGGGTTGATGGCACCATTTTTTCTCCGCTTTTTATAATTTCGTAAATAACTAGGAGTATATATATGATTACAAAACTGTTACTGAAATAATGATCCAAGGTTTTTTGAATGAAGCAATCAAAGTAGGTTGTAAACATCTGACTACACTTTGGGGGACTTTTAAAGTTTTAAATTTCTTGACCCGTTTGCTGACTTATTAGCCATTGGACCTGTTAGCGATGTAATATTTTAATGCGCGTATCTCATAAAAACTTCAACATACTTTAGTCACTTTTCTATTTTGGGGAATATAGCATTTTCCTCTCATAGCATGAATTTAGCTTTTAAAAAAGCATTTAGAATCAATCTTGTACGTTAAAGGGTTTTCAGGCACCTCGTCTCTTAGCGTCTAGAAATAAGTGAACGTGGTATAAGTTACTAACATGTCAGTTTCCACTTCATCATTTTGATCGGGAACTGGTTCAAGTTCATGTAAATAGACATCTTTTGGAAGTCTCATCATTTGTATTTTCTGTATCAAAATATTTTAACATCAAATACTATGAGAGCAGAATTACTACATTCCCCAAAATTGAAAAGTGAGCAAACAATGCTATCTTTTTCATGTAGTTCACCCTAATGCATAACATAAACTGATTATTTTCACATAAATGGGTTGAAATTGTCCTCTTTATATGATAAGAGTGAAAACAAAACAAAAAGATTATTATTCATCATTTAACAGGGAATGGCTGTAGTTGCTGCAAGAGCAACACGACTACCGATATATTCTTCATTTGCCAAAGAGGGTAATCTTAGTGACTTGTTTGCAAAAGGAGAGGCGATCTCAACCGTGTTTAATGTCCTTGGATTAGGTGTTGGGATTCAGTTGGTCTCAACGGTTTGTTCATCAATGCAAGGAAAGGTAGGGGCCAAAGTCAAAGTTTTCAATTTACATCGAAGTCGTTGCCCCTTTCTATATGGCAAACAAATTCCTCGTGTTTCAGTTCTTCTAACTATGCTGTTATTTTGCAGATGGTTGTTGGCCCCCTCCTTTCTATGATACATGTATACGGTGTATGTGAAGAAATGCGAGCTACTCCCGTCAACACATTGAATCCACAGAGAACAGCAATGATTGTAGAAGAGTTCCTAAAGGTTGGTAAAACAAATGCGAATAAGGTCTTATTAAAGTCTCATCACTTATATTATATCTTTAGGCTAGAGGTAGCAGTTTTCACCCATTCACTAATGACTGGTCGTCAATTTGGATTGTGTTCTGTCTCAAATGAGTTAAATGGGAAAATAGCTGAAAGGATAATGGGTCCAACGGGTTAAAAATCACCTAATGCCTATTTTTAATGCATATGACCTCCAAAATCATTTTTTCAAGAATTAGGTCAATATGATAGTTTTGTTTTGTAATTGTAATTAAAACATTAAGTGGTTATTTTTAGTTTTCAATTTAAAATGGTCAAAAAAGTATTTGCAGGTCCATCCATCTTGCCGCCATTATTTTAGGCCATCAAACATTCTCGTTTTTGTGGTAAAGCTCGTTTTGACCCCTATACCAAAAAATGGCATGATTTGGGTTATTTATATCAAAGGATTAAATGGTTGAAACAAAAAAAAAAGTTAACCGAAAAGCTAAGTGGCCAAATGTGTCGCACAGATTTAACGGGTCAAAATTTTATAAAATCTAATCCAAGTGCTTACATTTAAAATCACCTATTCAGAATATTGAGATTGTTAATCTAAGTGTTCTGCTAACCATAACCGCTAGGATTAGGTTAACTTCAGACTACATTCTTGAAAAATATTGGATTCATCAATCATTTATAGGTGGTTTTTTAACCCCTAACCTCCTGAAGGTGGTTATGTTGAAATTGGTAAACACTTAAAACTTTCACAATATACAATAACTTCTTTAACCACCACTACCAAGTACCAACCCACCAAAAAGTGCTTATGGGAGAAGGGCTGTTAACCATAGCCTATAGAGCTATGGTTGGCCTTTTCATTATTTTAGTGATATTGTTTTGTAGTTATAAATATTAAGTATTTGTAAAATCAGGAAGAAAGAACAAAAATCTGTTGGAAAATCTAATCCATTCGTACTTAAAGAAATGACCCGTACCTATTCGACCTACCCATTTTGCCAACTCTATCTTATGGGTATGTTAGGATGAATGTAAGAGTGTAAGACCCCTCTTGAGAAACGAGTTTGGGATCTGCAAGGAAGAAAATGGTAAATATGAAAAAAAATTCTTTTTCTTCTGTTATTATTATTATTTTTCTTTTTTTTGAATCTGATATTGAACTGTATATGACTTAGACAGGAAAGGTATCGAGCCCTGTGGACCTAAGGTACAAAGAAAATCTTTTATTTCCTGGACGGCTCATAAAAGGTGCTGGAAATGTTAAAGTCGGTAGAGATTTGCATAAAGCAATCAAGCCATCAAGACTGAAGGAGCTCAAAGAAATCTTTCCAAATGAGAAATTTCTATTAAGTTATGGAAACCAATGGACAGACATGGTGTTGGAGCACAATGCTAGCGGCGAAGATGCATTAAGAGGGTGGCTGGTGGCAGCATACGCTTCAAGCATGAAGAAATCTGTTTTGGAACAGAATCCCTGCGTGTTACCAGAGGCGTATGAGAAGATGAAGTCAGTGATGACTTCCTTGCTTCCTGAACTACAAGCAAAAGGGTGGCATACTGACCGTTTTCTTGATGGAAAAGGTATACGTATTAGTTTCTAAATTTTAGTAACTCAATTCGTTGTAGCATCGAAGTTAGTGTAAAACTAGAAATCTGTTATTCCTAAACAGCCCATGTTTTGTTGTAAACTTTTCAAAACAGTGAAACATAATCACCTCGCTATTGCTGTCCTTTGGCTTACCTTTTGAACTCATTCAAACTCACTTTAGATTGGTCTCTAGTTGGGCATCTATCATCAATGAACATGCTAATTATAACATTTTGTAGGAAACTAGAAAAAGAAAATCATAAACGACATAAAACATTTGAAAAGTTTAGAAAATCATGATTTGCTCTGCTCTGATCTTACCCCAAAACTATCTATCTAAATTCATTAATTTGAAGTCACTGAGTCCGTCAACAACTGAAGGTGGCATGCTCACTGTTTTCACGATTATGCAGTTTGGTTTCTTCTTTTGTTAGACCGGGCGTATAGCCCTCGGGCTCTCCTAGGGCTGTCAATGGAGCAGATTGAATCGGATCTTTTAAAGATCTGACCTGACCCGTCGACCCATTTAATTGGATTTGGATCAGATCCAATAACATGGAGATCCAATTAATTGGATTTGGATCGGATCAATTACTATTGGATCTTGACCCGGATCGACCCATTTAATATTAATTTTATTTATTATTATTTATATAATAAATAAATCAAATATTTCCCCCACCCCACCCCACCCTACCCCTACCCTACCCACACGAGTGGCGGCGGTGGTGACGGTGATGGCGGCGGTAGCGGTGGCGGAGGCGTTGGTGTGGCGGCGGTGTGTGGTAGGGTCGGTAACGATGGGTGGAGGTGGTAACGACGGCGGCCGTGACGGTGGTGGCGGCGACGGGTGATGAGGGAAGTAATGAGTGGTGGCGGTGGAGATGACGGTCAATGGTGGGAGGTGAATAATAAATTGATGATAGTTGGTGGTTGTTAAAATAAAATTGTAATTTAATATTAAATGGATCGACCCAGACAGATCTTGGATCGATCCACGTAGTGATCCAATTAAATGGGTCGACCTATTTGATCACTTATTGGGTCAATGAATCTAGTTTTTTGACCCGTTGAATCATATAAATGGAGCGGATCAGATCGGATTTGGATCAAGATCCGACCCATTGACACCCCTAGGCTCTCCCTTCGGGTTCAAGCGGCTCCTTCGGGAGCACCGCTATACCCTATTCAGGTTTCCCCCTCCTTTTTCCTTTTCGGTTTCGTGCACCCGAGCAACCACAACATTTATTTTTTTATTTTTTGGGTTGATTTGGGTTGGGAAAGAAAAGTAAGAAAAGCTGATATGGCACCCGAGCAACCCCAACATTTAATTTTTTAGTTTTTTTATTTTTTAGTTTGGTAGAGAGTAGGAGAGAAAAAATATTTAGGTTGATTTGAAATGGGTGTTATTTGGGTGTTTGATTGATTTGGATTGAAAGTACGCTAGACTCTTGGTCTTATAGAGCAACTTTATGTATACTAGTGTCTAGGCTATAGGATTGTAAAGAGTAAAAGATGGGTCCCTTGAATATAAATGCTTTCTATTTAATAAGCAAAATTGGTTAATGCTATAATAATAATAGTTAAATTATTATTATTAATTAATAATCAAAACAAAACTGAACCCCGTCATCAATATAAAAACTATAAATTCCTTTCGCTCACACGGCCCTCGTAAAATATGGCCCAATAAAAACAAAATCGATTCACACATCCTAACCCAACAAGGACCGGCCCACATACTTTCTTTCTTTCTTTCAGAGTATTACTAATTTATTCGGTAATTTTTTTGATTTTCTTAACTGTAAAAAAAATGAAATACTCTGTATGTTAAAATTTAGTAGTAAGACAACAAATTATTGATGTAAACGACTAAGGGTACATGATTTTAAGCTATACATAATAAAACTCAGAGTTATTTAATTATGCAAACTTTTGAATATTTATGATTTTAGCTCTAAGATTACTGTTTCAGGTTTTTTATTTTTGTTTTAGATCTCCAATTTTATTGATGGTGGTAATGGTTGGTTGCGATGGGGTTGAACCTGTTGTTGTTTACTTTTGGTTCATTGTTTTCTCATCTTTTAAGTCTTAATTCTGTTCGGTTAAGTTTTAATAAACTGCCAATAATTCAACCTTTAAGATTCTTTCATATAATTCTTGCTTTTCATAAAATAATAGGACTAACTTTACAAAATGTGTACAACTTTACCCGAATTTCTATCATGTGTATTAAACTTTAAAATACTGTATTTTATGTATCAGCTTTTCCATTTGTGAAATTGTATGTATTTTGGCCTGCTGTATTAGCTAGGCTTCAATAGTTGTCGGCATTGTTGATGGTCATTTTCCAATAGCGTTTGTTATGTTTGAAGCTTCTGACCAAAAGTTTTAATATTCTCTTCATCATTCTTCAAGCCAAAACATTCTAGAGAGTGTATAAATGGTTCCTGGTGAAAGTTGCATCTTTCTGACAAGGTTATAAATGTTTTCTAACGAAAGTGGCAAGTTTCTAAACGAGGTTATAAATGGTTTCTGCTGAAAATTGCAGATTTCTAATGAGGTTATAAATGATTTCTTGTGAAAGTTGTTGGTATTCTGTAAGATTAGCGGTATAAACATGATACAAATACACAATAAAAAATCTTAGAAGTTTAGTACATATAATATATTTTAAAACCAAATACATATAATAGGAATTCATATAAACTTAAATATACTTTTATAAAATTTGTCTGAAATATATGGATACTTAAATTTCTTTCTTGAAAAAACAATTTAGTGTAGCACAAAAATACACTTGAAAGTCTCCACGTTTTGCGGTTATTGGCCACAATAACAAGTTGGAGTGAGATCCTATCGATACTTATATAACGTTGGGAGTTCACTTTAAAACTTATTACCCTATATTATCATCAATTTTATCAAATAGATATAATAACTACGTTAGGAAAAAATTCTTATACTTAACGATAAAATACATATGAAAAGTCAACCATAAAATTTTATTATTTAGCAACATATAGGGTAAACGTGGGAATCAAAAGTACTGAATTGTACTTGAACTAGTACCGAGTTAAACTTTTTTGTTCGGTACTCAGTATTTGGATTATTGCTAAATCAGTACTCGATATTCGGGATAAGTATCGAATCGACTAGGTAAAACAAGTACCCGATAAATTTAATACTCAATAAAATTGGTACTAGTACCGATCAATATCAGTCCGACACCATGCTCACGCCTAACAAGATCCGGTGTCGAGTTGGTCTATTATATCCCCATAATCACCACCACGAGTAGCAAGGGGAGATGTATATTAGTACATTTAGCACGTTTTTAGTATAAGAAAGGGGTGCATGATGACACCTTTCTAGTTTCCATCATTGTTTTAGTGTTGTACTATATAAATATATATTACTCCACTACTTATGAGATCTTGGGCAATTGGCATTTTTGAGTACATGTTGTCTATCTGGATTTGACCTTTTATTTTCACATCATCACATGTAAAGTTTGATATATTACTCTTTATTAAAAAATTAATATAAAATATAAAAATTTCTTATTTCTTAAATATTTGAAATTCAACTAATAAAAACACTTAATTTCATCCAATTTTAACTTTTAAGTTCAAAATTAACATTTTTTCCATCTTTAATCTCTAATCTTCTAATATAAATAAAATACTAACTTCGATAAAATCTATTAGATAATCCTATACATTAAATATTTTAATTATCAATTCTTAACCATCTATTTCGATAAAAATTAAAATTTTCTTTTTTGTTAAAATTGGATTCAATTTTAATTTTAATTTTAATTTTAATTTTAATCAAAATTATTAAAGATAATTTCATATATGCCCTTATTAAACCTTAAAATATCGTATTTTGACCACCTTAATTTGCAAATATCATATTTACCCTTTATAATATTTTAAAATATCATATTAACCAAATTTTTAGTTTTATCATTCTAAAATATTATACAATCATTTTAAATTATTTCTTAATTATAACTAATAAACGTTTTATATTATTGCTATAATTGTAACAATAATAAATGATAACCTATACGAGAAATAAATCACGTGTTTTCTTATCATTATACCACATTTCTACCTTCACGTCTGCACTACCTCTCGCGTCGATGTTTCTAACCCGTGTATCACACGAAAATCTAATCTACTATATATTTAAAGAATATGGTTATGATTTCATCTTTCATTTTTGAATTTTTTTCCCCTAATCATGCTCATTTTTCCCTCAAACGCCTTTAAAATTAGTAGTTTTTTACATCAAAAACCTTAAGTCTTATGGTTCAAGATTTCCATTTTTTAGATAACACTAAAATATTTTAACAAAAAGATTTATTTAAATCATTTCATAGATACATATACATATTTTCGTGGTTATTTATGTAAACATATAGACCAATTTAGTTATATTAAAAAAAAAATTTTCAGTATCCAATTAATGATACTATTTTATTTCTACGAAAATGACGCTATAACATATTATTTTCAATACCTTATTTCTTTTTTATTTTTGTTTTCTATCATAGAGATGTAGATAATCATGATTCAAGCTGATATAGCAGCTGCTTTTTTTTTTTGTTTGTTTCTTCACATATATTTGCTAAGAGACGTATCTTCTTCATAGTTTAACTTTCAGTTACAGAGAATAAAAAATAGTTTTCATCAGTTCCAAAGAGAATTTCAATGGGACAGTCTTCAAGAGAAAACAAGAAAACACTTTTCACCAGAACTATAGATGACATTCATTTTCAAAACTCACCCGTATCAATTGAAAATGATGGAAGAACTTCACAGACACATTTAAGCGATATATTTAACGGTACATTTAATACTAATTCATAAACTTATTTCTTAGTCATATATTATTTTTTTCATATTTTATTATCTGTTTTATTAAACCTAATTTAAATGTTTGTCATCTATTCATATTCATTATATAAGCAGTATTGGTGAAGAATCATTACACGCCCCTAACATTTTAAATTCAATAAAAATATTAAGTTTCTATTCGACAAATTAACTTTAAACGTAGGTGTGAGTGTAATGCTGCTTAATAATATTAACCAATCTAATGGCCTGTGTAACAGAACAAGATTACAAGTTACTCGACTTGGTGCACATTTGGTTGAAACAAAAGTTATTTCATGTAATAATGTTGGAGATGTTACTTACATTCCAAGAATGGAATTAATCCCAGTGGATCCTAAAATACCATTCATGTTTTAATAAAGACACAAAATCTAAGGCCGACCGTTATCTAATGCTTGATTGTTTTTTAGATGTCATATTTCTCCCACGGCCAGTTATATGTGGCGGTTTCTCTAGTAAAGACTAAAGAGTAAAAATGATTCAAAATATCTAATTTGTGATGTACAAGATAACCCTACTAATAAAATGATGTATGTTGTTTATAAACAGATTCTACAGAAAATCTAAAGATAATTTTATCTTACTATGTATGAATTTTTTATTTCTAATACATTTATCCTTTTTTAAGAAATTCTATATTTTTATATGTGCTTTACAATTGTTTTACTATACATATTAGGACTCTTTAACACTAGAAATAATTAAAATTTACTTTAATCATGAGAGTGATAAGCTAGTTAATTATTAAAATCTCAAGAAACCTTAACTAAGAAGGTGAATTGTTTCTTTAAATTGCGTTTGCAAAGTTATTATTTATCTTGTTTTGAAGAGGCAAGAGAGATGTAGGTTCTTTATTCTTTTTAAATATTAATATTAGATTTAACTTTCATTGTTTTGACAACAATAAAAATATTAAAACAGACGTAGTCTAATATTTGACGTGTTTGATGTTCACTAACATAGGGTCCATCATGAATAACGAACCAACATTTTGGTAAGGAATGAAGCAAATATCGAATATTTTCCGCGTTTTGAGCCGGGTTAGGCTCGAAGTTCAGGGTATTCAAATTTAATGACTTTAATAACTTGTCAATAATGTTAAAGACATTGTTTTTAATTTGTATTTCTACACAATAAAAGTTACAAGAAATCATGTCAAGGATAATACAATGATTTCTTTCTTGGACAAGAGAATATGTAATTTCATGTTTTATTTCTATTTATAGAAAACCAAACACTTCCAACTACTATTTTGACGGATAAGAGTTATGCAAACAAGTCAAAAGTATCAGTTTGTGCTGAAAATTTAAAATGCGTTGAACGACTCAGTATATTCAATTTCAATACTCAGTTCTAATTATCAGCTTCCCCGCTGATCACTCGATTTCAATACTCATTATCCGTTAGCGCTTTTTGGTTAAATACCCCACCCGCTAAGTGGCCACCAAGCACGAAGTAGCATGGTCACTGCCCTTGGACCTTGCTAGTGGCGCTAGCAAAGGACCCAAAATGGGACGTAGACCCCCTGGACTCCTCTCTATTTGTGTGTGGAACTTGATCTTGATTAATAATAAGATTAGCACTCTGCATTACCTAACCTTTTTACCATGTTAACATCAAAATCCCTTTGTATTACATTAAAATCCCTAAGTTGCTAGGCTCAAAGCTCAACACGTGAAAAGATGCAAACTCAATGCTAGATCGGCTCCACTAATAGGATTCCAAGCCATAAAATCTAACCAAATCTTTTATCTAAGTTTTGTTTGTATCTTATGAAACAAAGAGTAATTGTAGTGGGGGAGGCATAACTGCGTGGTCACCGATAATTTTCACTCTACCACGACATGAGTGGCTCTTTTGCTTTAAAAACAAAGCGGAAGAAAGGGGTAGTAAGTTAGTCATTTAACTGGTGTAGTGGGATCGAAGAGACCACAATAATTCTAAGTAGTGGGAATACATAATTAACGTAGCAGTATGATAAACACGATAAAGAGTTAAGAGTATCTATCACTCTAAAAATAATACTTTTAAGAAATTGCAAATGATATGCCTAAAACTCTAAAGCCTACAAGAGGCTAAGACCAATGGGTCAAACAAAATTGAACTTTATTTTGGTTCTATAAGCAAAGAATTATTAATTTTGTAAGTCTATTAACGGATAACACGTAGGAGGGGTCTGTTGTTACAATTTTTTAAAATTTAAAAGTTGTAATAGTCAAATAATTTGGTAGATTTTGTACGGGTGGGAAATGATTTATTTTATGTTATAATAATTACTGATAACGAAAAAGATGTTAAAAGGGGAAGTGTTATAGCTTTTAGGTAATCACAAGTTGAGTGTTGAACGTTGAAAGCGGCCTCAAATCTTATGTCGGTATACCCTTCGGCCCCATCTACGATTTCTTGCTTAATTCTTTTCTTTCATTGTCTTGTCTTCCTTTAGATGCTCCATCGCCTAATACAACATAAAACGATATATATTATAATTTTCAAAAGCCCATAATTTGAAAAATAAAATTTTAGAAAGCCAGTATTTTGATTAATATAATAAAGAAGTAAATATGTTGATCGAATATTTTAAGAAGTTCAGAGAAACGGGGTTATCTAAGGCTATCGATGATACCAAGGAAGTTGCAATTAAAATGTATCCGTTATTCCCTCAGAGACGTCAAGTTTGTAGAAAAAACAACTTGATGAGAAACATGTGATCGAGATGCCTTATTTTCAGCTCAGGAGAATTATAAAGTTAATTATTTATATATATATTTTTTATCAAGCTGGTGCTACTCTTAAAACCAGATTTGAACTGTACATATAGTATGAAAAGGTATTTTATTTTTTTGTTTCCTAAAAAGTTAAAGAAATTTGATGATAAAGATCTTAAGTCGTTTTGTAGTTATTTTGAATCCACACTTAAGTATGACGCAAAATTAGGTCTTGATGCAAATGAACTTCATATGGAGTTAAAGTTGATTGACACGTTTTTATCCTGAGAAACTATCCGACCTAACGATGTCTTAAAATACCCGGAAGAAGCTGATTATTTTCCCTATGCAATTATTGCATATAGAGTCATGTTGACTATTCCAATAACTGTTGCATTTGTAGAAATAAGTTTCTCAAAACTTAAATTGTTGAGTTCTACATACGGTTCAAAATGTCACAAGAAATGCTTAATGGATTGAAAATGATAGTTATTGAGAACGATATCATGAAGAGTATTGGATTACGAAAAGTTGATATATAATTTTGCTTTCACTAATGTTAGGAGAACTTTACGATTCATGTAACTATATATGATAAATTATTTTACTATCCTTATTTTGTTTTAGTTTTTTTATATAATAAATATCGTAGTATTACTGAATTTTTGCTTATGTGTGTGTATAAGGAGCCCATTTTTTTATTTTCCACAGGGCCTTTAAAATTCACGCAACGCCCATATATATATATATTAGCATCGTACCCGCGCAATGCTGCGGAGTCGAATAGTTTTTGTTTTATAATATGCCGCTTTCAAAAATGTAATGATATGTTATTCGCAAAATTCAATGTCACAAAAAAATTTCTTTAGCAACATGTCTTATTTTTTTTTTCAATTTTTCTTTTATTTGCATAAACTATTTTATTAATTTTAAAAATAAAATCTAAAAGACATTAAAATAAGAAAAAAAATCATATTTGTGAAATAAGGATAAAAAAGTTAATAAGATATTAGAAATTATGTTGTTATGGGTGTATAATTATGTTTGTGTAAGAGTATATTTTAATTGAATAAAAAATTAAAGTAAATTAGGAGAGAGATTGAAATGGTTAAAGATTGAGTGGATGAGATTAAGTTAAATAAAATGAAATGTCAAGATGTTGTTTTGATTGAGTTTTAAGAAGTCTTAAAATTAAGGAGGAGGAGAGAGAGTGTTAAATGCTTTATATAGTAGTATAGATATATGAAAAATCTAAACAAGAACTATTTTTTATACGTTTATAATATCATTAATGACTCAAACAATACCTGAATATAACGTTTTAAATGAATTTAAGAAGTAATAATTTAATGTAATATTACCCTCAAACACGTTTTATGATTTAAAATGTATCAAAAAGAAAGAAAAAAAAAGACAAAATTTGGACATACATGATGACGTGATGTTAAAGGAGTCAGAATGTGTGTTAGTGTGCGAGTGCTCATAATCAAAAAACCATCATCGATTCATCGACCATATACTTTTTTGTACATGCATTTAGTCTCCACTTTTTTCCATTAACTGCTATCAATTTGTACATTATAAGAATTTGTTATATATAAGAATCATAATTTTTTTTATTCTTACAAAATTATAAATTATTTTTTTATTCACATATTTAAGAATAATACTGTTCAAACATATACTTTTGTTATCTATAAGAATGACAACGGAACGGGTTCGGGGCTGAGATTAGTCATTCGTCCCGTCGCTATTTAAGAAAACTGTCCTTCCCGCTTAAAACCCCCCGGCAATTTAAATGTGGATCCCCGTTGGGTATCCGAAAAAAACCGCAGAAAAACGCGTACCTCCGTTTAATATAAACATGTGATTAAATGAGTATTATTCACCGCAGAGATATCCGTTAAAGTAAAACTATGATTTTTCATCACGGAGTTTATCACTGATAAGATTTTACCACGAGTTTAGGAAACAATTATACTAAATTATACTAAATTATATAACATTATCTAATACAAACATATATGAACCGAAATTAAAGTCTTAAAAAATCTTAGTGCATACAATATATCAAAATCAAACAATCCATATAAAGACAACGATTAAAATTAGGTTGACTGAAAGTGTATAAAGATTTATATATTTTCTATTTAAAATTAATTTTATGTAACTTTATATATATATATATATATATATATATGTGTGTGTGTGTATGTATGTATGTATACTTAATATTAAATTATAATCGGCTATCTGGTAATCGGTGTTGAGTATCGGGTAATCGGGTTGGAGATTATCAAACATGTCCCCATTTAAAGTAATTGGGTTTTTCCCATCCTACTTTGTTATGCACGACAAGTATTTGTTTTGCACAAGTCAATCTTTATTAATTATTACTAAAAATGTCGATGTTTTAAGTGCTCGCTTTTTTTATTATCTTTAAATGATTTTACTACTTATCTTTAAAATAATATTTTATTTTATTAAATAGAATGGTATTGTATGGATGTATGATTAATAGACAACTAGGTTAAAGCAAGTATACTTTTTTTGATAAATTTGTTTACTTCTGATATTATTCAATATTTATTATTTGAGTGAAATGAGAGATAGCACATTACCATATCATCATATCGACTTTTTCTCCAATCATTTAATTCGGAGTAGTGACGACTCCTCACATCAAATTCTGATACTTACTTGAAATACACTAACAAATCAAAAATTTTAAAAAAAGAAAAAAAGAAGAGAGAAAGATTAGACTGTTGGGTTCATTATTAACTCGTATTTCCTCACTATTTTCCGTTATACACCATATCCTTCCCTACATCACACCTGACACCTTCATGGTGTTACACCACATCGACCACTCAATTAGTCATTTGACCCGACCTTACTATTTTTACTTTAACAATTTGTATATAACCAATTCCTTATATTTATAATATAACTAAAAGTAACCAGCATTCTAATTTTATTTTTTAAGTTTCTTGTATAATAAAATATCTCAATTTAATTACCATGTATTTACTTACTAAACACTAAATTTCATTTTTCATCATGTTCAATATTGAAATATAATTTTTTATATTGAATGTTTACTATGTTTAAATGTGTGACGTGCTTGTATCGCTGACGACAAACCCTAACCTACTTCTTATGTTCTTGAAAAATTCAACAAAAATTTATTATTTTCCATTTAAAAATAAAAAATGGTTGAAACCGGTTGTTAACCTAGTATCACAAATCAATTACATACAATGACACATTTTAAAAGTTATTTATTTTTTATATTTTGACGTAATTTACTGGTTAAATTTAGGGGTTTTACCAAAAAAAAAAAGTTAAAAGAAACTTTTATATACTTTACAATTATACATGAGAGAGCAAAGTCGTAGTCGCTAACTTCAAACACATGATACAATGCAATAATGCAAGAGGCATACACGGCCGCTATACGCGCATGTGTTCACACGTATTTTGACCTTCCAATGTCAAAAAGATATAATATTATCTAAACATAAAAATAAAATAATCTCCACATGTTTCTTGCGCAATTTTTTCTATTAATTTATATTATTATTTCCAATATTAAATACTTAAAACGTCCCGATTAAATTCTTTAAGAAATCCCTATCAATTTTATTTGTTAAAAAAAAATTGAATTCAGTTTTATTTTAACCATATATTTTGTTTCATTTGTAAATTTATTAAAAAATTGAAATGAAATTATATCAGATAATTAACATACCCTTTATTCACTTTTATGTAAAAACGTCATTAGTACTCATACATGTATATATACAAAAATATGTACATACACCATGGACCGGAGACGTTCAATTTGCTAACGAAGGGAGTTGTTTTTAGTGAACAATTTTTATCATCCGTTGATATACATTCGTTACGATTCCTTTTTGTGTTTGTTTATGAACAAACATAATGTGTTTAATTTTGGGTTAATTTTATATATACCCTTATTAAACATCAAAATATTTTATTTGCCCAACTTAACTTCTAAATATCACATATACCCTTCTTAAACTTTTATAATATCTTATTTGCTAAGCTTAACTTATGAATATCATATATACACTTCTTAAGTTTTCATAATATCTTATTTGCCCAAATCACCATTTTTATCCATTTTCAACAATTTTAAATAAACTATAATTATAGAATATTATCAAATCACTATTATAGTCCTCTTTTAATTTTATTTGTAATATTTTCACCTATACTCTTACTAAACTTTATAAATCTATTTGTGGAAGGAGTCAAAAAAATGTTGCTTAACCATCCAATTTGCATAAATTTGATAGGCAATATTTTTAGCTAGTACGAATAATTACTATTGAATGGTTTTGTATATTTGCATGTCAGCCTAATTCATTTGTTTGTAGGCAATTTACTTCCGACGATGTTCATATCTTTCATAAGTGTTAGTAAACTTATGTTTAAAAATGTTGTTTTAAAAATTATTGTTTTTAACGTAATTCTTGATTGGTGCCTTAATTCTTTATATACACACACACACACATATAAACCGTACTTGATCATCCAAATTAGTTAATAGAATCTTGTGTGTGTGTGTGTGTACATATATATATATATATATATATATATAAAACTTGGATAAATGTGATATTTAAAAAGTTTAGTAAAGATATAAGTGAAATTTTATAAATAGATTTAAAATATAAGTATAATAGTCATTTGATTATATTTTATTATAGAGTAAATATTATACACAGTCATTCATTTTATTATAATGGGAAATTTATAAATTTTAAAATTCATCTTTGTTTATTTATAGTTTATATTTATAGGGGAAGGTTCATTTGAGAACCATTTATATTGCGAGAACCACGAGAACCAATCTTAGCCGTTCATTTTGGATAATGAAATTCATGGATGAAGAGTGTGGGAGGATTGGGTGTGGCAGAGTGCATGTAAGGAATTCATGGGTGGACAATCCATTTGAAGGAGGGGGAATTAGACGGCTAAGAATGGTTCTCGCGGTTCTCGCAATAAAAACGGTTCTCAAATGAACTTTTCACTATATTTATAATCTTTAAATGTAAATAAAAAATTAACTTTAATCAATTTAGTTAGAGAATTAATTCTAACCTTTTATTTACTTAAAACTAAATCCTAATTATTTAAATGAAACTTGATTAAACTCTAAATGGTCTAAATTGTTACTCAATTTTGACTCGAAATCAATTTAATTTGTGTTAAATTATTTCTTTATTCCATACAAATATTTAGCTAAAAGAATATAAAACTATACTTTTATATAAATGATTATGATTACTCGAATATTTCACACAATATTTAATTACTAGTCTCTTTTTAAAACTGTGAGGAAATATAGCTTTTGAATAAGATCCAAAAGTACGCATTATTTTGACTAGTAATTATTATATTCCATTTTTGTTGTCCTCATGTGTTAAGTACCCTTATCCATGACACACTATATAAACCCACGCTTTCATGTTTCTTCTTTCATACCTCATACTCTCCAAGTTCTAAATTTTCTTCTGCAAGTCGGAAATTCTTTAATAAGAAAAAAATAAATCCGGGCTCCAAATTAAAACTCTATTTACGAAATAAAATAATTAATTTAGAGTTTTAAACATGGTTAGAGCCCCGTGTTGTGAGAAGATGGGGTTGAAGAAAGGCCCCTGGACACCTCAAGAAGACCACATCCTCGTCAACTACATCAATATGTACGGTCATGACAATTGGCGTGCTCTCCCTAAACTCGCTGGTTTGTTTCTTCTGCTTGCTTAATTGCTTCTTCATCACAAATTACGTACTGAAAGTATATTTCAAGATTTTAATTAATTTTATTATAATTACTTTTTAATTGATTACGTACGTACAGGTTTACTAAGATGCGGAAAAAGTTGTAGACTCAGATGGATTAATTATCTTCGACCCGATATTAAAAGGGGTAACTTTACTAGAGAAGAAGAGCAAACCATCATACAATTGCATGCAGCCTTGGGAAACAGGTTTGTTAATTTTGTTAACACATTACTCACATTTAATTCTTAGATAACACATAAAATTAACATCATATATATAGAAGAGTAAGATGTGATTTTTTATTGATTATCCTTAAATCCGTGTAAGTGTATTCTTAATTAACTTAATTACTCAAATTGTAGGTGGTCAGCCATTGCAGCACGATTACCAGGACGTACAGATAATGAGATAAAAAATGTTTGGCATACTCACTTGAAAAAGAGAGTCAACAAGCGCGAAAACAAATGTTGGGTCTCAAATCACCAGCAACAATCACCGAAATTAAATGAAGACGAAGTTGAATCGTCGCCGTCGTCATCATCATCGAAGCTGTCGGGAATCAGTCCCGGACAAACAAGTTCTAGTCAACTTAATTCTCCTCAGCATTCTTATAGCGAGATCTCATCTGTGCTTGATAAAAGTGACAAGCAAGTACCGGAAAACTTAGAAGAAACGGATGAAGATTTCTGGTCGGAGATATTCTCCGGTGAGAGCTCGGATGAGTTTACGGAGATGGAAGGAGGAGTTGGGTATAAGTATATGTCAAGCATGCATGATGACATGCAGTTTTGGTTTAATGTATTAACGAGAAGAGATGAGTTGTTAGACATTTAATTAATTTAAACGTACGTACGTACGATGGATGGAGATTTTGATTTATCATTGTACTTGTTTTTCTGCTACAAAACATTATAAAATCCTCATTCATATAGTATATTTTCTTGTTAATTAAATCTATTCATTATTCTAAGTTATATTTAAAAAAGAATTAGTAGACTGTAGTAGAAAAAATTGGATGAATTATATATAAATATAAACACTGTACTACTTAGTTTAAGAAGTTCAATACGGTACGATATCTAAAGTGGATGCAAACCCATAGCTAGCTAGCTTCGTCGTTCTTTCTTTCTTTATATAAAAAAATAAAAGTCGTGCCTGAATAGAATGGACTAATAGAGTGAAGAACGCGACAATTTTGACTTTTTGGCATTGTAAGTCAAAGTTGGTGGACTCTAAATTCACAAAAAAAAAAAAATTACCAGGCGTGTAAAGTAGATTTTGTGGTGGAGGTGGAGGAGACTTTTTTAAGAGTGAAGAACTTTAGAAACCAACTAGCATTCTTTTTTTTTTAATGTAGAAATACCATGTTTTCAACCATATTAATAATTACTTCATTTTTTTATAGTAAATTACTATAGTCGTTTTTTACTTTTTTATATTTATACCAAATTATTCGTTTACTTTTTTACTTTTAAGAACTATGTTTGTGATCTTTGATTTTAGATGTTTAGTTCATCAAAATTATTCAACTTGTTTTATTTTTTTTATTGTCTATGTCAAATTTTAAAAGTTTCTAGTGTGTATCACACTTTTAATTTTTTGCTATCGTATGTATTTTGATTACATAAAAAGAGAAAAAATGTATAAGTTACATACAATAGAAAATTAATACATACAATAACGACAAATTAAATTTTTGATATACACAATACAAGTATTTAAAGACCGATACATACAATAGCAAAACGTAACTAGTAAGATATTGGTTTCCAAAAAAGATACAATTGCATGGGTTAAATGGAAAGAAATTGTTTTCAAAAAAGAAAATGGGGGGCTAGAAATTGGTGATTTAATGGCATATAATCTCAGTCTTTTGGAAAAATGGTGGTGGCGTTTCTAGTCAGAAAAAGAGTCGTTATGGGTCAAGATTATTAAAAGTTTACATGGGGTCTCGGGAGGTCTTTCTACGGGTGGGTCGGGGGTGGGTCGAGGGGTGGGGGTGGCTCTGGTATATGGGGTGGGATAATTAGGGCGGGTAGGGATCTCTCTCTTCGAGGGATAAATTTGTTTAATTTTCAAAAAATAATTATTGGGAACGGCTTGCACACTAGCTTTTGGTTTGATAGGTGGTTGGATCCCGTTTGTTTCGCGGAAAAATATCCAAGAATCTTCAAGAAGTTTGGAAATCCTCACAAGCTGGTTGGGGATTTGGGCCATTGGCGTGATTCAAGATGGGTTTGGGATATCGGCGACACCAACACTCTAAGAGGGCGGGTTCAGGAGGAATTCCAAAGACTAAGCTCCCTTCTACAGCCGGTTGTACTACAAAAAGACAAGCAAGATACCAGAATCTGGTCTCTAAGCATCGACAACAAGTACTTGGTCAAAATGATGAGGGAGTTAATCGAAGACAACTATGGGCAAGCAGGTCAATTACAACAACAAACTTTCTTGTCACAACTAATCCCAAAAAAGATTTGCATTTTCAATTGGAAGATGGATCGCAAAAGACTACCTGTTCTTGTAAATCTAGATAACAGAAGGATCGATTTACCTTCTCTTCTTTGTCCGAGGTGCGTGGAGCAAGTGGAATCGGTGGAACATGCAATATTCTCGTGTGCAAGGCTGATCAATCTATGGTCCATGATCCATCAATGGTGGGGGCTGAAGTTTGCGGGTGGCAGCTCATTCCAGGATCTGTATCTCAACGGACTTAATGATCTTAATGCAGGTTCAAGAAGGTTGTGGGGTTTGGTGGTAAGATCTGCTGCGTATCTAATTTTGAAGAATAGGAATTCTATGGTCTTCTCGAATGTAACCTTTAACTCGGAGCTCCTGCTTTTGGAGATAAAGTTGAAATTATTCCATTGGCTCAAGGTGCATAAAAAGAGCGGCGGAGATTTTTCCTGGAGTACATGGTTAACTTCCCCAAGGGCAATTAATCAATCTTGGTAAGTATACGGGGTCAAAGTTTCGATAAACCAATTAATGGTACGGTTTAACTAGTAATCCATTGTAAATTATGTAGATCGTCATATTTTGAGGGGACTTATCTGGATATTCCACCATCACACCTTGTGTAGTGGTATATCCTAGGGTAAGTCCTTTTAGCCGGAGGTGTATTACGTTCAATTTGGTATATAATATAATATAATGTTGCTTGCCTTTCAAAAAAAAAAAACTAGTAAGATATATTTTCGTGAACTAAACCCTATATTTTAACCCGAAATGTATTTTTATATGAATGCACTTTTATTCTAATGTTAAACATCACTTGCATGTTTTTTCTTGGTTAACCAGGCATGCATCCTTTTAAGCTTTCAATCAATTGATTTCATAGTTTTTCGCAGCATGCGTAGGTTTGGTGTTTGCAGCTTGCAACAACTTCAATTCTGAATTTGGTTCAGTTTTGCTTGCACTATGTCTTATTTTAATGGAATCGGTATAGTCTATCAAAAAGAAAAAAAATGCATGATAAAGTGTAAACTTATAGTTAAAAGAAACGTGTCAAAACTTATTTGTACATAGATGGTAGATCACTACTATAAATATCATACCAGCAACCGTTAAACTATGTATTATCGTGGAGACCCCCTCATATACTTTGGTCATGAGTGCAAAATAGTAATTTACCTACGCCTAGCAATTCGGGTCGTGTTCGTGCCAACCATATATGTGTCACTACTAGAAAAAGGCTAATTTCCGATGCCGAAATTTGTCGGAAATCCGTCGGAAATGGACGTTTCTAACGGATTTCCAACGGATATTGTCCGTAGGAAAAACCTCGTCGGAAAAAAATTTGCGACAAGTTTTCCGACGGAATGTAATATTTCCGACGCATATATCCGTCGGAAATCCGTCGTAAATTATGGTTTACACGAGGCGTTTTAAAACAAATTTTCTAACGGGTTTCCAACGAACTTCCAATGCTTTACAAATGTGTTTTCAATGAATTTTCCGATAGATTTCCGACGGATTTCCGACAAAATACCAATATATTTCCAACGAACTTTCGATTGAATTACGACAAAGTTATAACAAATTTCCGACGAATTTCCAATGTAACTTTGACGGATTTGCAACCACATTCTAATGGATTTGTGACGGATTTCCGACAAACTTCCGACAGTTTTTAAGCATCTTGCAACGAAATTTCTCACAATTTTCTAAAGGATTTCCGACGGATTTCCAATGGATTTCTAACATATTTCCGACCGATTTCTAAGAATTTCCGAAAGATTTTTGTTTGATTTTAAACATAATTTTCGACGTTCCAATTAGATTTACACCCAAATTTCCGGAAAATATATAAAAGATTAATAATAAATATTGAATTTCGATAACAATAAATAACATAATTATAGCAAATCTATAAACAACTATAAACAAATGTCAAACATCAAAATTCAATAGCAAGCTTCAAATTTAGCTAATATCCAAGTGTTCCAAAAAGCATGTAACTAGTTAATTTGCTAACACGCATTAAAGTATGCAAATAAGTTTTGTTTAAATAACAATCGAGAGGAATAGTAGCTAGTTAGGAGGTGGTGGGAGCCTCTCATTCAAAATCTTCAAAATATCATTCACCTTTTCATTTGTTTTCTTACTTTCTTCTTCTAATCGAGTCACCCGTTCTTCAGCATTATTCAACCTTTGTATCTACATATATAAACACATACAAATTAATAACCATCATAATAACTTTGCAGTACATATCAAAATTTTACAAGTTACATACATCATTGTGAGTTTATAAATCCATTATATCACATTATATGTGAATAAAGAAAATAAATATATACATGCTATGTCTACTTTTTCATATTTTTACATATTATGACCCACATGTAATATATTAAGACTTGAAATACTAGGTATGTATGGGTCACATTGGCTGGAATGACTTAAGTACAATATGGCAATAATATTTCTAAAATAACCATTACAACCCAATAGTGCACAAGATAACTCGCATAACCTATTTCAATCTAATAGTACTCACTTTCTCCATTAAGATCGTTATAACATAGCATTCATTTATTTCACCCTTAATCAATCATACAAGTCATATTGGATTAGAATAAACCATAAGAAAACTACTATATAAGTCACACATGAATTTGAAATATATGACGTTACAAATTCTAATGTAGCACGCTTCCATTCTAAATCTAATGTAAGTTTCCGGCTTATAGAAAGAAATATAATCAAGTCTAAAAAAATATCTAACCTGATCAGCAGTTGGACTACTAGCATCATAAGCATTTGATGTGACAGTACTTGACATCCCTAGACCACTAGTGCAATCACCGGGGACTCCAAACAATCTCCCTTTTTTCATCCCTCCGGTAGCAGTTTCCCATAGAACCCTATCAAGATTGATTGGACGATTAGCATTGTCCTCTCCATACTTCTCCACCACGAGTTCTGTATAAACATCCTATGATATATAAATATATTAGCAAAATAAACTAGTTAAACCATCTTAATAAAAAATATATAAAGCATAAGACCAAAACTTTTTTAGCCCTTTGTGTAACAAAATCTTGTGATTCACTCCCCGATGCCTCATCTGAAGATGACCTTTTCTTTTTCTTTAGATAGAAGTTTTTAAAAACTTCTAACTCGGATACGGGACCACCGCGTTCTTTTTCCTACAAAATTCATAATTAAGAGGCGATATGAATATATAAATTTGTTAATTTTATGGTTTTTTAGATCTGTTGTCATGTCTCACTTGGCCATTTTGTTAATGAGAATCAAAAAAGAAGTATGGCTGTCAGCACTATTTCCAAACAATAAGTTAAAATGGTTTTAAATACTTAAGAAGTGAAGATTACAAATTGTCTCAAAGAGTTAGACTAAAGATGGGCCTTATATTTAAAAAAGACAGATCTTCATTGCATTCTTCTAAGTTTAATCCAAAAGATACATCCTCTTATTGTTTTCATGATCTTCAAACATACTGAGAATTCGAAAAGATACATCCTCTTATTGTTTTCAGCGTGTGAATTATATATAAGGGTACAATGTTGAATGTTCTACACCCGTACGAAATATTCTTGATTATTTCTAAAATGACACCTAGGTTAGAGAAAGAGATCCTATCATCTAAACGGCCTACATTAGAAGGACATGATCAAACTAGTATTGGACAGTCTAGATTACGACTTTTAATTTTAAGATAATTTAAAAGTGAAGATTAAACAATATCGTATAGATGATATCGGTTTTTAACCATCTCCTGCTCATGCTTGTGCTGCACTAACTAAATTTGATTCAAGATAGAAAGCAGTAGATTCAATTGCAGGGACTCGATGCTCCTTTCTTTCTTATCTTTTAGTAAATCAAGATTGCTCCTATCTTTAGTTCTGTTTGTAACTGGTTCTTTTTTTGTTTTCTTTTTGGCAGGTTGATATATAAACATAGTAGTTTTGAGCATATACAAGTGTTGTTTGCAACTTTCAAGTGAAGCAAAGAGACAAAGGTTAAATAATCAACCATAAACTTATGTTCTTAATAAGCATGAGTTGCATCGTTTTTGTGTAATTATAATCAGACCAATTGACATATATATTATGTTACAATTTACCTTTTCTAAGGCCCTTTTTTCTTTTTACCATTTTGTTGCAGGGAGCCACTCATTAATTGTTGCCCTGTTTGTGGGGAGCTTCTTGAAATATCAGATATGCTTAATTTAATGATTCACATGTCACTCTGTTTCGATGAAGGCACAGGACCAGGTTATGACCAGATGTTTTATAACTGATAAACAGGCTTCTTACAGGTGAGATTGTTTCCATTATTAGTTCAATCATTATTTTTATTTTTTTATTTTTCTTTCTTATGGTAATGATTTTTGACACTGGTTTTACATCCATGTCTTTGGCTTTGAAGGTGGATGTTTAAACTATCTGAATGGCCCCATGTTTCATCCTATTATTTACACAGAGTTTTGCTAATGTTACACCTTTTGCCTTAAATCAATCAATTGCTTTCATTTATTAGTATCTACTTATGAAGTTATAATCCAATTTGTCAATGTTTAGTCTTTCTTCTGTAACACAGATAGTGATAGTCCTTTGTCATACTTAGAAGTTAATATCCCTTTCTTATTGCCTTTGCAATAAATTGATACTAAGTTTATAATTTACTGTTTCATGTTTCTGATTTAATGGACTTTTTATATTCTAGGATCAAATTAATTTGGCTGAAGTCAAGTATCCTATAGATGTAATAACTTATTTGTAATGTTTTGAATTTTAGATTGTTGCAATTTTGGTCCTGTGGATGTATGGTAACTTTTGGATCACTGGCACATTATTTATTGTTGATTATATTACTTAGAAATCATGCACATTTGCCTACAAATTAAGTACTTTAAGAGTTCCTTTTTGCTTCTAGTTCAATGATAATGGATACCAAGTTCAAACAATCTCTAAATTTCAACAGAAACACATAAAAAATCAACATAAATATGAAGATAGAAAAACAGAAAATCGTTGACAAAAGAATGAGTGAATATAAGTGCATTCTATTTTTTTTGGAACTAAAAATATGAATGGATACTACTAACCTGTAAGCAATCCAGATTTTGTGATTTGTGGGTTGAGTTAACTGTAAACAAAACCACAAGAAGACATCGTATGAAGCGGTTGAAGATGAATGGGTTTCGAGTTTTGTCTCACGTGTAAACAAGCACAAAGTCATGAGTTTGACAGCCCAAAATCAAAACCAAAACATAGAACAAGACTAACCTGCTATGCCGTAACCAAAATTCAGCCGACAAGCTAACAATGGAGGGCTCGCCGCCGGTCAACAGTTGAGTCGAAATCGTCGCCAACAGTGGAGGAGGGCTCGCCGCCGGTCAACTGTTGAGGAGGGGTCGTCGCTGGGCAATAGTCGACAGGAACTCGGGAGTAAAGGTTAGGTCGGCGTGCACAGATTGGAGGGGAGGGAACACTATACGCTACATGTACGATAAAATAGGTTAGAGGAGACGTGAAGGAGCGGGAAATCTCCAAAGAAGAAAGAATCGTGGGAATTGGGAATTGGGAATAGATATATATGACTAATGTGCGTACAGTTGTATATTATATTATTAACTACAAATAAGATAAGTATATAAGAAATAATAAGAAAATATATTATATATAAAACCTAATCTTCTAATATAAATAAAACACAAACTTAAATAAAATCTATTACATATCTTAACTATTTAATTTAGATAAAACTTTTAATTATTTTGATACCATGTTTCTTCATTGTCTCGTGTCAATGTTTTCATTGTTAGTTTGAGTATTGACAACGTCTATCATTATTTATTTAAATTCTTATTTCATTCGTATTTTATAATTATTTAAATTCTTTATTAAAGTTTAATATTTATTATTTTTCAAACCAACCTTGTATCTCCATATATATATATATACATATATATATATATATGAGATGGTTCATTTGAGAACCGTTTTTATTGTGAAAATCGCGAGAACCAATCTTAGCCGTTCATTTTGGATAATGAAATTCATGGATGAAGAGTGTGGGAGAATTGAGTGTGCCATGGTGCATGTAAGGAATTCATGGGTTGGCAATCCAATTGAAGGAGGGAGAATTGAACGGCTAAGATTGGTTCTCGTGGTTCACGCAATAAAAACGGTTCTCAAATAAACTTTTCAATATATATATATATATATATAGAGAGAGAGAAAGAGAAGTTCATTTGAGAACCGTTTTTACTACGAGTACCATTTGTAACCATCATTAATGCTCATTAATAAGGGTATTTCGTTTAATCAAGGATCAATGCTTATTAATAAGCCATTAATAAGTCAATAATGAGCAATTAATGAGACTCACTTTTATGAGCCATTGATTTGTTTTAATCAAGGATTAAGAATGGTTCTCACGATACTTGCAGTAAAAACAGTTTTCAAATGAACCGTCCCATATATATGTGTATATATGTATGGTTACTTTCATAATTATGTCTTCATCTCATCTCATAACTTAATATAGTTGCGAGATTTTGAATCACAAATCAGTTCATGTAGTTGAATCACAAATTAGTTTATGTGGTGGACTCACAAATTGGGTTTATGGGATTGAATCACAAATTGGTTCATGTAGTTAAATCAGATTTAGTTTATGTGGTGGAATCACAAGTTGGGTTTATGGGATTGAATCACAAATTGGTTCATGTAGTTGAATCGCAAGTTAGTTTAGGTGGTGGAATCACAAATTGAGTTTATGGGACTAGATCACAAATTGGTTCTTGTAGTTGAATCACAAATTGGCTATTGAGTCGAATCATAAATTATATTATTAAATGTGTAGTGGGCTTATATCAAGAGATTAATTATTAGAATCAATTGTAGGTTATTGTTGACAAACTCGTTAATCCTACAATACCGTTGATTTACTAATTGTGTTGTGTTGCTGTTCTAGTGAGTTTTCACTAACTTATATCTTATATTGTGATATGTGTTCATATGTGATACTATTATGATTTTATGAGGAGATGACTCATTTGGTTGATGGCCACCCCGCCTACGTGGCATGTTTGAGCATATGGCTCATTTGGCAAATGACCACCCCGCTTGTGTGGCATATTTGATTTTGACTTATCTGATTAATGTGATACTTGATATAGTATATGAGTGTAGTGTGCTCGCTAAGTTTAATGCTTAACCCGTGTTTGTTTAATACTTTTAGGACCGTCTCGTACTAACAAAGGGAAGACCCTAGCTTGACGGCTACTTTTCACGCTACCATTTTTATAAATTCTGAATTTGAGATAATTTACCAAAACTACGTTAATTACTTTGATTGACTTCGAAACAGTAAGTCTCGTGTGTTGGTCCGGTAACTATTTAGTGTTTGTATGGAATATTTTTGTCAACTCAGTTTTAATGAATTATTGTGTTTATTTCTTTTAAAATTTTGGGGTGTTACAACTTAGAAATCCGTTTTTATATGCTTAACTACTCTACCCTTGGAATTTTGTTAGAAATTTGTCTGCATTTTTTGACGGATTTCCTACGGATACCCTTTGTAGAAAAATCAGTCGGACATCCATCGGAAATCTGTACTATTAACTACGCCTCCTCAGATTTCGGATTTCGTTAGAAATTTTTAATCCTTTCCAACAAATTTGCAACGGACCACTATTTGTCAGAATTGCGTCAAAAATGTGTTGGAAATCCGTCGTTATATACATAGCTATTCTACCCTTATAATTTCGTCAGAAATCTGTCGACATTTTTTGACGGATTTTCTACGGATCAAACTTTGTCAAAAAATCAGTCGGAAATCTGTTATTATATAGTTAACTACGTCATCCTCGGAATTTCGTTAAAAATTCGTTAAAAAAATTTAATCCTTTTCAACAAATTTGCAACGGACCACTATTTGTCGGAAATCCATTAAGAATCGGTTGGAAATCCGTCGGTATATACATAGTCACTCTACCCTCGAAATTTCGTAAGAAATCCGTCGGAATTATCGACGGATTTCCTACGGATTTCAATTTGTCGGAAATAATTCGGAAATCCGTAGTTATATATTTTGGTACGCCATCCTTGAAATTTCATCGGAAATCCGTTAGAAATTTTTAATATTTTCCAACGAATTTGCTACGGACCACTATTTGTCGAAAATCCGTTGGAAATTCGTAGGAAATCCGTCGTTAAACTATTAGCCTCTCCACAGTCGGAATTTGTCGGAAATCAATCGGTATTTTCCAACAGATTATATCCGTCGGAAATATCCTTTTTTCTAGTAGTGTGTTATTTTCGTGTCGATTCATTTTTTACCCAATTTATTTTCGTGTCGTGTTAGGTTCGTGTCAATTAATTAGTGTTCGCTTCGGGTCGTGTTTTCGTGTCGACCCATTATTTAGAGAATAAATTGAGTTATGTTTTCGTCAAATAACTTGATTTTGATCGTGTTAAGTTTCGTATCGAATAAATTTTTAGATCACAAAAAAAAAACTGCATTCAATACCTAGAAAATATCAACTTGATTATAAATAAAGAGGCAATAATGATGCTTAAAGACCAAAATCACAAGAATTGCATTCAATACCAGAAAATATCAATTCTAGTTGGTTTCTTGTACAAAATTTTATTGGGTTTTAATCATAGTTCTAGAATCAAACCCATATACTGGATTACGAATACTAACCAAATAGAAGGTTCTTGTTTCTTAAACTAAACCAAGAACCACAATTAGATCTTTACACAACATATTTAATCTTTGTTCCCAAAAATTTTAGCATCAGTTAGTCGCACACTTTGAAAATGAGTATAAACAAACAAACACAAGACAAGCCACAGTCTGCCCTAATTCAGTATTTTTTTTTGTGTGCTCAAGAAGACTGGAACGATTGAAACCAGAATTAGAAACACCCATACCTTCCGGTCAACGAATGTAACGATGAAATGAAAAGTTTGATTCTACTGCTACTCCACAATCAAGCTTGAGATTTCAGGTATGCCGAGGGGACAGGCGCTAGCCAAAGATGAGTTGAAGTTTGATTTTAGGTGACGAAGCAGATGATATATATCAGCCCAAAGGAAAGCCGAAGCTTTGAAAAAAATTAGGGTTCACAGGGTAGAAAGCTACGAGGAAATGGTAGGAGAAATCAATGGAAATAGGAAAAAGCTGACACGGGGAACAGAAAATTTTATAGTTTATGTTGAAATTAGTCTTGAAATTGTTTTTCCTTATCTTATATTTTCTTCTTACATATGATGTTGATTTTTTAATTTATAATTATAAATTTGTTAAAATGAAAATTTTAAATGGCGCCAACTTTGGAGATAAAAGTGCCGCCCATTTTTTAGATATAATAATTAGTTATTACTTATAATTTTTAATTTGTTAATATTTTTAAATTAAATGTTTGTTTGTCTTCCTATTTTTATTACAAAAAGATCGTGTTAAACAGGTCACCTACGGGTTATCGTGTTCGTATAGACAATTTTCATGTTATATTTGGATCAACTCATTTCTGACTCAATTCAGTTTTATGTTGTGTTCGTTTTGACCTAGGTCGTGTTCTGTTTGAGTTGAGGTTTGTTTCGATCTAGGATTTGAGAGCCCTAAATTTACCCATACTAAAATAACTATTTTATTTCTTCAAATCCATTGGTAAATTTCAAGTAGGAAGTCACGTGAATCCCTAACCAAGTCTAGCCAATAAAAATAAAAGTGTCAACAATCATTGAGTTTAGTCGGATTGTTAAAATGAAATCTTGATATATTTTATGTTCATACAACTGTATCCGACAAAGTCTTAGGCCACGTTAAGCGCTTCCTCAAGCCTTGGTTCACTACTTGGGAGAATATATGACATTGAAACTCTTGTAACCGTCCCACCAAACTTTTCTTATTTAGTTGGAACGTCATACTATTTCTTTGTTTATGTATTAGATATAAAGTTGCCCACATTGTTTCTTTCCAAGATTCCTTTGTTGTCGCTGATTGCAATCTCGAAACACAATTGTCTAGCGGTCCCTAGACAACAGATGCGATAATCAGTCCAATCCCTCACCATCCGATAAAATTCGAACGATACTTGTTTAGTCTACCGTTTCTTCCTCTTGTTACTCATTTCATTTCTTCAATGCCTATGGTGAGGCGTGATTCACAACAAACGAAGGGGGAAAGCTTGCTTTGCTTGTTGTAGCCCTATTTTTAGGCTTGGTAAGCATAAGCTGTTGTCGTAGGCTCGAAAAGGGTAGACTTGCTTGAATATGTTTAAATCCAATTTTGCTTAGGGTTTTTATTGGGATTTTAATTTTTCCTTGAATTCATCTTATTTCCTTGTACTTTCTATTTCTCCTCTGACTTGTATACTGATCTTCTTGCGGGTCAAGCGTTTTTCATTAATTACTTCATAACTTATTCAAATACAACAGGAGTCTTAAAAGATGTGTATTTTCATGGATGCTATGAGATAGTAGTTTCCATTTCCTTAATCAAGAACATAGATCTAATCATGGCCCATTGTGATTCATAGAAGTTTCATAGTGGCACCTCTTAACCAAGAACATAGATCTAATCATGGCCCATTTATATTAATTAGGGTTTTCTAATTTTGTGTTTACAAATATCATAGCTAGGTTTCGTTTAATCTATGCAGCTTAGGGTAACATCTTGTAAACAACTTCAGTCATAATAAAAAAATCTCTGATTCCTGGCCGTTTGACGTATGTCGTGACCTAACAACCGAACCACGTTATATCTTGGTGTTTGTTTATTTTGTTTTTGTTATCCGCATCTTCTAACGTACGTGTTCTTGTTAAGGTTTTTAAGTTTGATCCTTACGAGGTGGTGATCTGATATCTTGCATTTGAACCCGTGTGTGAGATAAGTTACTCAACATATTAGAAATAAGTAAACATCTTGACCGTCAGAAATTTGTTTTGATTTAGTGATAAGCGTCTTGATCATAGAATTGAAAAAAAGGGTTAGTCAAGCAAGTTAGTTAAGGAGCTAAAACAAACTATGTGGGTCAAAACATGCTATTTTAAATCTTTTTCAGTACTATTTAATATGGGTATAAAAATTACATTGCTAATTATTAAAATAATATCTATTTCTCTTTAATACATTAAACATTTAAATGAACAAGATAATATCAAAGTTCAAACTATATTTCTGAAATCACATACATGTTCAAATCGATACAAACATACATATTTATAGTTGAGGATGGCTGCTATTTACAACGGTTACTGGCCAGCGGTTGTAACCGTTGGCGGTTACATACACGGTAGCTAAGGGTGGGGAACGGTGTTATGTTACAATAATAATAATGTCTTAAATACCTAACTAAACTTTGATTTATATCATTATTTTTAACACGTACGTACGTTAATTGTTGATAATTCTCCTGTATTAATAATTAACTACGTACATTACAGGTATGTAGAAGATAATGAGGTTGATCCGAGAATAACTAATTAAGCAAGCTAGGGCTACCACCAGTATGAAATATGATTAACACAGCCTAAGTATAAAACTCATCGTACCTTTTGTGTTCATACAACTTTTCTTAAAAACTTTTAAAAATTGTTACGAAATTATGCCAATCGAATTTATAGACATCGCGTTTCGCACTGTCTATGAATTACCTAGTAATCTAGTGTGTATATATATATATATATATATATATCACTACTAGAAAAAAGCGAATTTCCGATGGCAAAATTCGTCGGAAATCCGTCGGAAATGGCCGTTTCTAACGGATTTTGTCTGTCGGAAAAAACCTCGTCGGAAAAAAAAATTGAGACGAGTTTTCCGACGGAATGTAATAATTCCGACAAATTTATCCGTCGGAAATCCGTCGAAGATTATTGTTTATATAGGGCATTTAAACCATAATTTTTGACGGATTTCCGACGAACTTCCAAGGCATTATGAATGGTTTTTCAACAAATTTCCGACAAATTTTTGTCGAATTTGCTACAGATGTCCAACGAAATACCTAACATATTTCCAACGAACTTTTGATTCATTTATGACAATTTTCCGACGGATTTCCGACGAATTTTTAAGGTAAGTTTGACAAATTTGCAACGAGATTGTAATAGATTTTTTATGAATTTCCGATGAACTTCCAACAATTTTACAGCAATTTTCAACCATTTGCAACAAAATTTCCGACAACTTTCTAAAGGATTTAGACGGATTTTTAACAAATTTTCGACGGATTTTTGTCGGATTTTATACTTAATTTTTACAAATTTTCAATGTTCTTAATAAACTTCAAACCAATTTTCTAGAATATATATAAAAAATGAATAATAAATATCAAATTTCGATAACAATATATAACATAATTATAGCAAATATATATAAACAACTATAAACAAAAACCAAATATCAAAATCCGATAACAAACTTCAAATTTAGCAAATATCCAAATGTTCCAAAAGGCACTTAGTTAATTTGCTAACAAGCATTAAAGTAAGCAAATAAATTTGTTTAAATAACAACCTAGATCAAAAGTAGCTAATTGGGAGATGACAAAAGCTTCTCATTCAAAATATCATCAACTTTTTCATTTGTTTGCTTAGTTTCTTCTTCTAGTTGAGTCATCCGTTCTTCAAGATTATTCAACATTTGTATCTACATAGTTAAACACATATAAATTAGTAAACATCATGATTAACTTTATTGTACATATCAAATCTTTACAAATTACATACATTATACTATTAAGCAACTAGTTAGACCATCTTGAAAAAGATATAAAGAATATTACCAAAACCTTTTGAGCAATTTATGTAACAAAATCTTGATGGTTTTCCTCTTGGCTAGGAACTTCAACTTATACAATTCAAGATAATAATTGAATATAGTGTTAGTAAAAAAATAAACATCTAATAGTTCCACCATCCAGTATATTAGTAATCTTACATGAGCAATTTTTCATTCCAGGCTAAACTTTGAATGAGATTGGCATCCTGTATACATAAATTAGTATAATTATCAATTGTATTCCATTTTCTTTTCATATGATAAACCAAGGCAAGTGTTATACTCCTTATTCATATATTAAGTGTGAAAATTCATTTGAGGTACCTGTTTTGTTCTCTGTTATTCCATGTATTTACACATATTTCAGCATAGTTTCCCATCTTAACATCATTGAAACATCCCACAATCCATCTTTAAGAATTCCATCAATAAGAGTATTTGTCCAAATTTAGATCCCTTTCTGAAGTAAGATACCATTCAACATAAGCATCAACGAGATTAATCAATGAATTTAAGGTAATCAATAGTTTAGGTGCAAACAGATACCTATAAGCCCTCAAAAAGATCAACATGAGTGTAAAGACGACCCTTCACATGTTCTCATATTCCATAAGTAATACTACTTAAATATGCTTTAATATTACCAAGAAATAGAACTATCAAACACTATTAAATTCACAATGAATAAATATGTTAAACATTCATACTAAGTTATATCTTCAGCTTGTTCAACTTTGACTATGTAAACTCAACCTTGAAGACCGTTTGTTAACTTCCCAAAGCCTCTTCCACTAGCAACAATTTAACTCTTTATCAACAACTAGATCAAAGAAACTAGTTCCACTTATTTCAAATCTAGACAAGATTTTATCATGAAGTAAGAAGAACAAGAAATCAAGATCATAAGTTTAGATATTTTGTCCTTGTGACAAGTTGAAACAGATAAAAAATGAAAGACAAATATCAAGAAACATACCCACACGACTACTTAGAAATTTGGAAGGGCCGCTGTCACGGAAAACAACATTGGTTTGATGCCATGCGACTCGGTGACGGATCAAGAAATTTGGGATAACAGGGCCTATATTGTAAGTGGTTAATAGAGTATAGAAAAAAAAACACTTAGGTATACAAAATAAAAACAAAAAGTCATATCAAATAATACTTATTAAATTTACTAAAAAATAGATTTCATAACAAATACAAGGTTTTAATAATAATACCACAATTAACTATTAATTATTAATCCTATGTACTATTTAACAATTAACAAAAACCATAATTAACATTAATTACCAATCCTAATACCCTAAATCAGTTAACAATTAGAATATAAAAATATAATTACATAAGCCTGAATGGAGTAGTAACCTGTGGCAGGCACCAGGTCTCCTTAGTCCTTACCAATTACCAAACCTCACAAAACACATCACAAATATCTCCTTACCTAACGTCACAAAACATAATTAACAAATAGAAAATAGTTAGCCTGCCACTCTTTATCCACGAATCACAGTTCACAAATCACAAATAGAAAATTGTTACTTCACAAAATGGAGGGGCGTTCAATCTGTGAACCGCCATTTGAGAGATAGAGGGATATCAAGAAACGAAGAGATAGTGACTTACAAAATGGAGGTGCTGCGTTCAATCGACGGCTCGGGTGAGTGGGGTTGTCGGCTGTGTTTGCTTCTGTAGATCTGTGACTGTGGACTGTAGAGGAGATATGGAATGGCTACTCTTAAGGGTTTCAAGATTCGAGACCGTTTGGTCATTCAAAACATTCTGTCGATGGAGAGTTTCAAAATTGTAGATGAGATGAAGACATGGTTTGAAATTGACACTCCGACACTCGAGATTGGCTACTTCAACCTTCAATTGGCACTCGGTAGGGTTTGAAATCGTCTAGGGTTCAATAGAGAGTTGGAGTTTTGGAGAGGAAGGATGGAATGTTTGCAGGCTCATAAAGAGAAAGGAGAGGGAAATTAGGTTAGGCGAGGGAAAGTGAAAATAAAAGGAGGGAATTGAAAAACAATTTAATTTTCAACTTCCTATTATTAATTATGTTATGGTTTATGGTTTTAGACATTACACTAAATTTTTTATATTAAAATATATTAAATATCTTTGAATTCGTATATATATCGAAAACGTAATTTATGTTATTATTGGTATATTATCAAAATGGCCATTCCAAACGAAAATATATATTTGTTAACTCAAAATACTTTATTTTATATTATTACTAACATAGTAACAATTATTTTGGTATACAATATATGAATTAAAATTGTCGATTTTAGATGTAGTTAGTATTAGTTTTTTTATTGATCTAATTAAACCATGTTTAAATAATTAATATTGATTAAGTTTTGTGTGATTTGAATTTATTGAATAATTGTGATAGTATTTGATCCCATCCGCTACAATTATTTTGAATAATAAAAAAAAGGTTAATCACGATTTTTGAGAAATCTCGGCGTTACAATTTTTACCTTGATTCATCATTTTTGTTATTATTACGAATACCGCGAGTACCATTTGTAATCATCATTTACGCTAATCATTATGAGAATTTTGGTCTTTCATATTTTTTTCTCAACCGTTATTAAGTTCTAATAAATTACAATGTATGTGGTTTTTGTAGTTAAATAAAATATCTACTTTTATGCAACAATATTGAAACTTATTCTTTATTTAAATTGAAAAATAAGTGAGATATATACAAGAAGCTAATATATTAATTTATTTTCATCCGGTGCATCGCACGAGTATCAAAAACTTGTTTGCATCAAACGTTTTATAGTTAAATGAATTATTCTTATTAGAACAATAACTATAAATGAAATGAATTAATTTTTAAAAAACTATAAATAATGATTGTCATATAATATTGACTTTAAAATTAATACTTAAAAAGTATTTGGAATGAATAAGTCAATATCAAACATGACCATACTTTTCAACATGGTTATATATGATCACACTCGTTCGACAACAATTAATTTGGTCATTCGCTATCATGGTTTGTTGAAATCAAATATATCATAGTCTAATATTATAAAGAGAGCAACTCAATATCAACTAAATAAACTTTGATTAGGTTTGGAATAAGTTGGTTAAAGTGAGACATTATCATTTTGTTCAACCATCGCCACTCAAAATTGTACTCGCTCAGTTATACTTGGTTATTCACGGACATACTTGGTTGAAATGAAGTAAAACCGTAATCATAAATAAACATAGTAGTATAATCATACTCGATCATTATTTAGTTAAAAAGTTCAATAATGGTATAACATGTTTATAAGTTGGTGAATATTTTTAATTACACCGAATATGGTTATTCAATTTCTTGATTAATCATAATCAAAGAAAGTTACTCAGTCATATTTCGTCATTTATAGTGAATATGGAACATAGTGATATGTCATTCTATTGATTCATAAGAGTTGTTGACATAAGTCAATCAGAATATAACGTTGTAACTCAAGGTCAATCACAAACATACTTAACCCAAATCGGTTAAAAGATGCCGATCATAGTGATCACATTGGTCAACCATCATAAGAAATTTATTTTTTCAACAAAATTTCAGTGGTTATTTTCCGTCAAAAAATAAAATATAACTTCGTACATATTTCATAATGACCACTTTTAGTCGGAAAATTTGACATTTTACAATTAGCTACTCCACAATCTGAATTTTATCGGAATCATGTTGGGATGATTTTATATTTTCAAACAAATTTCCTACGGATCAGTATATAGTTAGCTACACCACTCTCGGAATTTCATCGAAAATCTGTCGGGAAGATTTATTATTTTCTGAGGAATTTTCCTACAGAAATCTCCTCGGAAATTCGTCAGAATTCCATCATTATATACTTAGATATTCTACCCTTGGAATGTCGTCAAAAATCCGTCGGAATTTTCCGACGAGTTTCCTATGGATCACACTTTGCCGAAAAATCAGTCAGAAAATCCGTCGGAAATCTGTCGTTACATAGTTAACTACGCCATCCTCGGAATTTCGTTAGAAATCCGTTAGAAAGTTTTAATATTTTCCAACGAATTTGCTACAGACCACTATCCATCCGAAATCCATCGGAAATCTATCGGAAATCCATCGTTATATACATAGCTACACTACCCTCGGAATTTCGTCAAAAATCCGTCGGACTTAAGTCGACGGATTTCCTACGGCTCACAATTTGTCGGAAATCTATCAGAAATCCGTCATTACATAGTTACGTACACCATCCTCGGAATTTCGTTAGAAATCTGTTAGAAAATTTTAATATTTTCCTATGAATTTGCTACGAATCACTATTTGTCGGAAATCCATCGGAAATCCGTTGGTAATCCGTTATTAAATTTTTAGTCACTCCACCGTCGAAATTTCGTCGGAAATCCCTTGGTATTTTCCGACGGATTATGTCCGTCGGAAAATGAACTTTTTCTAGTAGTGTATATATATATATATGTGTGTGTGTGTGTGTGTGTATGTATATGGAGACACTTCGAGCTCTAAATTTTATTATATATACGGTGGAAGACATATATAAATATATATCGACATGTATATACATCGTTAGGTTGTCTTTGCAACTTAACTTTCAAACGTTAAAACAGGAATATTAACAACATGGAAGAAAACCAATCTCATGTTGCTACAATCTCCGAGCCCTGGTCTCTTGAACCAGGAGATCAGCTCGGAATCTAGAAATAAACTCCTCTGCCCTCTCGTTAATCCCGTCCATTTGTGATGACGCCATCACCAACGACTCCCACATATCATCTGCCACACCTTCACCACATTTGCCACCGCTCGTCCCCGCAGCCGTGTTTTCACTAATTACTCTCCCCACCACCGGAATCTCCGCCTGATTAATATTCTTCTCCAAAAAAAGCTGATCAACGTAAACCGGTTTGGTTTTCTTTCTGGAGTATCTGTGGATATCTTTTCGTTTCCGTTTGAATCGAGATTGAAACGACAGGGAGAGCCAGCTGCCGCCGTTGACTTTTGACGTGGGACGTTTCTTGATTTGCCGGCGGTGGGTGGTTTTGGATCTTTGGAGTTTGTGTAGGCGGAGTTTGGTGGCGAATAATCTTAGAACCTTTTTAGCGTCTATAAGCCTCTTGAAACTCTTCAAGTACGCCATTATTGAAGTGTAGAAGATTGAGCTGTGAAGGTGGTTTTATATATAGCGTGACGGGTCGGGTTGATGGATTTTGAGATGGGGGTTGTAAAATGTAGTATAACTTAGTTTTTAAGCTACAAAAACTTTAGCGTTATTCGTTTTGTGTGGATGATTTTAGGTGAGTGGAGATTCTGATCTACTTTTTGTAGTTCCACTAGCAGGCACAATTCGATTCGATCCTTGAGTTAGCTTCAACATTAAGTTGGAGGAATCTCATTTTGGCTTTATCATTATTCTTAGGTCTAAATTTTTAATTACTTGGAGGAAAATGATCGAGAAAACTAGTTAATGTTGTATTTACATAATAATCGGTTAAACCATAATAACACGATCACCATCGTGTGAGAGAATAATTACATTTGAAGTTTGATCCATACATACATATAACATATTTAGTTAAAAACATTGAAACTTGAACATATATAGCAACTAGGATAGCGATATCCAGACTATCAACCCCATTTATGTGAGAACGATAACATTCAAAACATAAATAACTTGGATAACAATGGTAGGAGAGAGGGAGAGAGAGAGAGGAACTTGATGGATGATAAAACTTGGGTGACGATGGTTGGCGAGGGTGCAACAATAGTTGATGACATTAATTAGTGAAGCCAGTGTAAGGAATATGATTACCACCTTGTAAAGATCGAACTTAAAACCTTAACAAAAACCCGTTTGAAGATGCGGATAACAAACAAGATATACAAACACAAGAATATAACGTGGTTCGGTCAGGGTCATGACCTACGTCCACTGACAAGAACCAGAGACTTCTTTAATAACTGAAAGCGTTTACAAGATGTCACCTCAAAGATACATCGGTTAAATAAAAATTAGCTACGGTATTTATAACTAAAGCAAACTATAAATCCTAATCTAACAATTCAACCGAACATAGATAAGCACCAAAATTCAAAAATAACCAATTTTGAATTATCCTACATAAAATCGGCCATTCTATGTCCATTCAAAATATCCAAAATTCAAAGTTCATGCCATTATGGATAAGATTGATTTTGAATTTCCAAGCCATTTAATCTTTGTTTCATCGCCTTTTAATTAACTAATAATTAAAACTGGCAATTTGCATTTACGTCGTGCTTCTCATTAAATTAGATTCAAGTTTCAATAGTTCGTACCGCTAATTGCAAGTTTTACCTAACAATCTCTCCTTTGACTTGAACTCTCTTCGACCAATCAACCAAGATTATTAAAGAAGCGTCTCTTTTCTTCCAACCTCCCCGAAGGGATTACCTCTTTACACGAGCCATGAAGTCCAACACCGCGTCACGCGATTTCACCGAAGGAACAAATACTGTTTCTGATAAAGCTTATAACCCAGCTTTTTCCCACAAACTGGCAGTCGTCGTTTGATCCACCTCTGTACCACACCTCATCGGTCAAACACTGCAAAACCTGCTTTTGTCAGAACGTATTTTTCCATTCTCCCCCATATCATCTGAAAGTTTATCTTTTCCTTATAATGTTGTCACATAATTATGCTGAACCAGAAGAGCCCTGCAAAATCGCATAACCTGCTTTTGCCTGAGATTTACAATCAACAAATACGCGAGCCAAGAAAACCTGGCTCTGATAGCACTTGCAAGGAATAGGATCGCCACCTTGTAAGAATCGAACTTGAAACATTAACAAGAAACCGTTAGAATATGCGGATAACAAACAAGATAAACAAACATGAGAATATAACGTGGTTCAGTTAGGGTCACGACCTATGTCCACAGGCAGAAACCTGAAACTTCTTTATTAACTAAAAGTGTTTACAAGATGTCACCCAAACGTGCATCGGTTAAATGAAAACTACGATATTTATAACTAAAACAAGAGTTGTGTTCAATAAAGTCCATTTAAAAAACATAATCATAAAATTTTAATATTCAATCACAGGTGATTCAGTATACAATCACATATGATTTGTAAAAGCATCACATGTGAATTATGAAAAATTACAAAAACGTCACCTTGCCCAAATTTTTAAAATTTAATCTTGACCATTGATGTCATTGATTCAAATACTAAAATTAGTCTTTTAGGACTATGAATTAATTATTGACTATATTGTTAAAGTACTACATGCGGTCCATAAGGTTGCAAGAAAAACTTAATGGATTGGCAATAATAGTTATTGAGAACGATATACTAGAGAATATTGCTTTTGAAGATTAGTTGATCCACAATTTTACTTCCAAGAATGTCAGAAGGCCCTCGCGGTTCATATAAATCTTTAAGATAAATTATTTTATTATCGTTTTTTTTTGTTATTCATACAACAGTTATTGTAGTATTAATAAATAGGCTTCATGGGAGGGAAATTAAGCACAATTCCATATAGCAACCTACATGCGTGAACGTTTAAAAAATATAGTTTGCTTAAAAGTAACTAAAGTTACATAAATTTTGGATCTACTTGTCTAAATTTTAATTAGTAACCGAAAATTTCATAACAACAAAGTATCAGAAATTAAATGATTTTTTTATAGTTGTTTAATTAAATTTAAAATGACTTTTAGAGTGCAAGAAGTGGATCTAGTGGTAGTGGTGTGTAGTGGAGTGACTATTTGAATGATGGTGTGGTGTCACACGATGAAGGTGTGATGATATATGTGGTAGTTAATTACTACTTGATAGAAATAATGTGGTGAGTTAACGATGGGCCTAAAGCTTATCACGTGTTTTTTGAAAGACAATTTCATACATTTTAATCTAAAATGAGAGAGCAACAAAGTGAGAAACGCCTCTCATATCTATCGATTATACTCTTCATAAAGTAGCTAGCTAGTGGCATTAAATAACAAACAACATTTATTGCCCCCTTAATTTTCAGCTCCCAATTAAATCCATGTATAGTTTTTAAATAGAGACTCATCCATGGACATGGACTTGCTGCTGCTGCTGAGTGCTGGCCCAATCCACCTGGTTGGGTTGGGTACTTGGGTTCTATACTTAATTGGAGCCAGAATATCATACATATTACATACTACATGCAATTATGCAAACACCCTTACATTATTACAATTCATGTTTCATATTTTATTCAAAAATTTTACTTAATTATTATATCAAGTGAATTTTAATTTAATTTATATATATACGTACAGTCATTATACATGTTATGATATTAATTAAGCATATATATATATGATATATATATCTTCGAAATTTAATTACTCCGAAATAAAGATAAAATAATCAGAATTTGCAAGAAATCAGAAAATCTGTCCTGTTGGCGAATACATGCACAGTTGTCCAAACGAAGAAAACACTATCGCCAAGTGTATATACACCATTTCACGCACCACCACGTTGAAGCCACCCTCATCCACCAAACCCAGCGAGGTGGCGTTTATCGGGGCCTAAAAACAGAAACTTTGCGCCACACCCTGAATTTACTCCCCCTATAAATCCACCCCACCACCACCTACCCCTCAACGTACCTCACATCGACCTCCCAATTAACAACCATGGTTGCTAAAAAACTACTCTTCGGCTTCTTTCTCTGCCTCCTTGGCACCAGCGTCATCGCCACCACACGCTCCCCACGCCTCACCACCCCTGAGTTCTGCAACCTCCAGCAACTCACCACCACCCAACCGTCAAATCGCTATGAGTTCGAAGGTGGTTCCATCGAAGCCTGGGATTCATACGATGAACAGTTTCAGTGTGTCGGAGCTCAGCCGTTGAGGGCTACAATACAACCCAACTCTATTTCACTTCCAAGCTTCCACCCCTTCCCTATTCTAATCTTCATTGAACAAGGTACCTACCTATGTAACTAATATATCAGTACTCCTATCTAATTAATAAGTGAAATGATTAAAATAATTAATATTTATGTGAATGTAAATATTGGTGTATTCGATCAGGTGAAGGAATCGTGGGAGTACACCTCCCGGGATGTGCCGAGACATTTGATACCGGAGTACAACAACAGGGAGTACAGCACCAACAGGAACGCCCACGCCGGATGGTCAATCAAGGCGGTGCAGGTGTAACACAGGACTCTCACCAGAAACTTCACCGGTTCAAGCGAGGAGACATCATCGCTGTTCCTGCCGGCGCCGTCTACTGGTCCTACAATGACGGCAACCAAGATGTCGTGGCCATCGTCCTCCACGACTTGAACAACCCAGCCAACCAACTCGACATGCGACCTTGGGTACTAATATATATGAAAAACAATTTTTGAACAACAGAAAACACGAACATCATAAACTAATTACGGGTGTTTGTTTTTATCATGTTCGTGTAGACGTTTCCGCTGGCGGGAGGAATTTCAAGCCAACACGTTCAAGGAGTACGTCAAGGCCAAAAGAGCCAGCAGGATCAAGGTCATGGCCAGCAGCAACAGGAGGGCGGAAGCTACAACGTAGACAACATTTTTGCCGGTTTTGCCTCTGAATTACTGGCTGAGGCCTTCAACTCCGACCTTGAAATCATTAGAGCAATGCAACAGTCCGGCGATCGTGGGCTTATCGTTAAGGTCCAAGAACCAATGAGATTCGTCACTCCCGAAGAACAACAAATCCAACCAAGATCTGCAGCAAACGGAATCGAAGAAAAAATATGCAGTTCTAAGATCTTTTACAACTTGGATAACCAGAGAGAGGCCGACATCTTTAGCCGCCAAGCCGGAAAACTCAACATGGTCAACGAGCACAAACTGCCAATTCTTTCTTACTTAGATCTTAGTGCCGAGAAAGGACACCTTCAACAGAACGCCATGATCACACCACACTGGTCAATCAACAGCCACTCTATCATATACGTGCTCAGTGGCGATGCTCGTGTCCAGGTGGTGTCGAACAACGGAGAAGCCGTGTTCAACGACCAAGTAAACAAAGGTGACTTTTTCGTGGTGCCACAGTTCTTCGCGAGCACAGTCCAGGCCGGACAAAACGGGTTCGAATGGGTGGCGTTTAAGACCAACAAGTCTCCGATGAAGAGTCCGTTAGCAGGGTACACGTCTGTGTTCCGAGCCATGCCGATGGAAGTGATCACAAACTCGTATGATGTGTCACCCAGCCAGGCTCAGAACTTGAAAACCAACAGGGAGACTGAGAGCATACTACTTTCTCCACAGATGTCTAGCCAGCAAATAGTATCTTAGAATGAAAATGCAACCAGCTAGCATGCATGCATGCATGAGCTAGACAAGGCTAAGCGAAATTAAGGACCCTTTTAGTTGTTTTATGTTATGTGTACAAGAATAAAAGTGTATGAACCGGTTCACATGTTTTGTGGTTTTTGTTAATAAAGCGTGACATCTGAATGGCAAGTCTTACACTAACGGGTATCTTTTGTGGTCCTTTTTTAATCTAGCATAAAACGAATTTACAATAAGCTGGAATAGCTCAGTTGGTTAGAGCGTGTGGCTGTTAACCACAAGGTCGGAGGTTCAAGCCCTCCTTCTAGCGTTTTTCTTTACAATTTTTATTGCCCCTATTTCACCTATCCAATATTATTTCTCTATGACTATTCGAATGAATAAAAAGATATTAAAAACGTAATTTATGTTTAAAAAGTAGTTAGGATTTTATTAATAGCTAACTAATTATATTTTTGTTTTTATGATTTAGTTAAAATTACAAATTTGGGATCGTAATTTTTACGAATTTGATCCATCTTAGCCCCGAATCTCTTGCCTCATTGGTTAATGCACTAAAATTTCTTTATTTCTTTATTTTTTTGGTTTTAGTTCTATTTTAACATTTTATTTGATACTAAAACATTAATTTAATTAGAATTAATCTTCTAATCTAATATAAATAAAAGACTAACTTGAAATAAATTAATTAAACAATCCTAACCATTGATTTATAAAAAAATATTTAATTATCAAATCTCAACTTTTTCATTTTTATAAAAATTAAAAATCAACTTTGACTTTTATTCTCAAACATAGAGCTTAATTTTAACTCTAAATCAAGATAATGTTCAAATTCAATTTTAATATAAAATATTAATAATTTAAAACTAAATAGTCGTGATACTTTATCTTTATTTAGAAAAACTTATTAAAATTCTCGCAAATTTCAAATTTCTTCTTTGAATAATGTTAACTGTTTTCTTATACTACAGTAAACAAAGCAAATGGATCAAATGAAAGGTTAATAAACCAAATGAATGGTACATAAAGTTTAATAATCATATAAACAAAACAAATCAATCATGGATTCGATAAATTAAATTATTTTATTTATAAATGCATATTATGAATAAACAAAACGTTACTTACGTAACAAACAAATTATACAAACACGAAGTCAAAACAATTAATTACATACAAAAACTATTAGATAATTTTATCTATTTATTTATATAAAATTTTAATTTAATTATTAAGTAACAACATTTTTAATTGAGGAATCATAGATATTAATTTAGTCTAAACTAAAATCAATTTTGACTATAGAGTTTGATAGACTGTTACTCATAGACCGGCTCAATTAAACAACATCAATTTGTATAAATAGTATCAAAGTTTATTTAATTTTTCATTTTTGCAACATACTTATATAGATTTCATTACTGAAAATAAATGTTACAAAATATTGTAATCATTTGATTCACTAGTTATTTTTAATTAAGCTTCACCTAATTATTGGATTCATTTTTTAATTGTGTAGTTTATAAACATTTTTTTCTTTTTGAAGATATTATTTCTTAAAGTCTTATTATTTATAATTCTTTTAAATTGTTATTTGTTTTGCGTTTTATAATTATTTAATATATTTTTGTTAGTGTTAAATATTTATTATTTATAAACCAACCGGTGTGTCACACAGGTATCTAATCTAGTTAATTATATATGGTTAATCCTTTCCAGAACCTTAGAAAGCATTTGTGTCGCCCTGAAGGTCACCATGAACCACCATGAATCTTGAAGTTTTGGTTGACCACCATACCACTTCCAACCACTTATTGAAACCTCAATTTTAAGCATAGATATAAAGAATCTGGAAGAATTCGTGCTACATAGATAAATGAATAAAAGTTGATGTACCTTATAAGTTTAAAGTTGTGGACTACTAATAACTTTCATCATTGTTTAAATTGATTTTGAAGTTATTGGTCAAAAAACATAGCTTTAAATTACAGAATCAAAGATAGTTGCTTCTAAAAATTAAACACGTACATGTAACAAATTAGAGTAGTATTAGAACATGCCACAAAAGAACATACAAAAACAAATATAAACTGAGAATAACTACAATCTGATACAAAAATCATACACAAACAAATCTTAATTATCAAACACAGTAAAAAAAGACAATAATACACATAAAAAACCTAAGAGGAAGAACACGCATTCGATCTAGAAAATACAAAGACAGAAACCCTAATACATACAAATCTGAACCTAGAAATAATGAAGAACACGTATTCGTTTTTTCATTAATACCAAGTGAAGGTTTAGTTGGTCGATGAGCCTAAACCCTAAACCTGAGAAGAAGATGGGTAGAGATGGAGAGGGAGAGCGAGTCCGGTGGCAGTCGTGGTCGTTCATAAATGAGCCGATTGATGTTGTCGATGGATGAACCGGTGGAGGGCTTCGATAGCTAGAGGGACTTGACCTTCAACTTGGGTATTAAATGTGTTTGCAGTTGAGAGTGTATTCGAGACTGCAAGTTGGTCCAAACTAACGGTGATGGTTGCTATCAAAGGTGGGTGGCAAGGAGCGACAGTGAAGTGTCGCGTTGAATCGTTGATCGAGTCATCCAATGTGTCCAAAAATCGAATATTTGGGTGAATAATCGAAGGGGTTCAAGGGGCGAGGGCACGATGGCATTCAGCAGTCAGTGGACGACAATTACAGTGCGAACAAGTTGATTTTGAGTTGTTACAAGCACGACGGAAATCGATTGTCACTTGTCAATCAAAAGGGCATAATCGATTGGGGTAATCTTAATCAGAATAGCGGAATGTGGATATCAATTTTCGATGGAGTTATTGCAACCGGAAGGGCATATATATAATGATTGTTGCCCAACTCCAAAGCATCTCTTTATTTTGCCATTAGAGAGTCCACAAGTCACGACTCTTTGTGCATGCGCCCAACCTAGTAACGTATGCATTGGATTTAAGAAATGTTTCCCCAGGTTACTTTGCTGCCCTATGCCTGCGTCCAGGGCTCCAGGCTGCCCACTATATGGGCCGGCCATGCCTACTCTATGAAACGGCCCGTTAACTATTTGACCATATTGACATTTTTCACTTAAAACCCTCAAATTTGAACAATTGAGAATTCACATCCACACATTATTAAACCATCAAAAGTTAAAAACTATAAAGGAAATTTGATTTGAGCTAAATGACTAGTACAAAACCAGATTTACCCAATTGGTAATTAATCCTAACTACACGCATTAATCACTTGTTCATTAGGCTATAACACTTGTACTAAAAGCATTATCAGATGTACTTGCAACTTTTACAAATTTCGTTTTAATCATTTGTATCTTAAGCTATTACTTTTGTACATTACCAACAAGACCCACTAATCACAATCATTCAATAAATATATGTACTCGAAGCTTTAATTAGAAATAATACTCAAGTCTAGAATGACTTTTTCACCAATTTAATACACATCACTTGCATTGCATTGAAACTTGAAAGCTATCTTTACAATCCTACTAATCATTTAATAAACACAAATTCACTCAAAATAATTTTAATAGTTAGGTAATTCACTCAAAATAATGCATGGAGGATTGTCCATAAAAGGATGGCTACCAAAACGAATACGCAACATAGAGGAGTAACACTATTGTCTGTAGACTGCCCCCTATGTAACGAAGTTGAAGAAACAGAAGAACACGTCTATACCTGTTGCTCAAACTCGAAAAAAATACTACAACAAATTGGAGATTGGTGAGGCGTTAATTGCAATCACATAAATGATCTGACACAGCTCTTTAAGTGGGGAAACAACCTGGGTTTTAAAGGAAATAAGTTAGAGGCTTTCACGGCTGTGACATGGTTCATTTGGAAATATAGAAATGATAAGGTATTTCCAAAATTTGGCGGGATAAAGGAACACTTGGAAAGCAGCCAAATCCAAGCATTTTCATTTTTTTGGATCAAAAACAGGGGAAAGATCTTGTTTATAAACAATTGGGGGGCTTGGTGTAAGAATCCCCAATCTTGTTTTTGGACTAGTTTAGCTAGTTGTGGATAAATTGGGTTGTCTGTACTCTTAATTGTACTTCTAGCGTCTTACTAGTTTCTTATCAATATATTTGAGGTCATCTTGAGCGGGGTGATGGCCATGCCGAAGCTCCGTTCTTACACTCTCCTTGCCGTTCAAAAAAAAACATAGCAACGATTGAACATCCAACTTATACAAATGACGAATCTACATATATATATATATATATATATATATATATATATATATATATATATATATATATATATATATAGCACCGATATGCAATGCAATCCACAACCAAAGTAACAATACGAATATTCTTGTATATATAAAACCTTGATATGTCTCCATTGTCCAATTAAGAATGACATTTGTCATTTATGACAATTACTAATTGGGTTCATATCTTTTTATCTTTGGTTAAGGGTTATAATTCGTATATAATAAAATTTATTTATATATAAAAATTTATGTATTATTAACTCGTATTATTAGTTCTGGCTTGTATTTGTTATATATAAACGAAATTTGTTATGTATAAATCATCTATTGATTAGTTAAATTATTACTCTTCACAAATATGACAAGTAACATGTTGACCATGCTGAAATCTGAATCCATCGTAGTTACTCGTATACATAAAGAAAAATTATATATCTTTTTACTCATCAAAATAGAAAAGATAATATGTGTAAACCATAATTCTATTTCTTCGTCAAATCCATTAATTTGATATAGAATGAAATAATAGGAGCATAGTGAAATTATCGATCTAGACGACCTCCGGCGATTGGAACTCCAGCGGAAACATTCTTGGCAGAATATGAAGACCCAATACTTGTTGTCCCGCCGGTGAATCTAGAACCGACAACCGTGGTGGCGAAGATACCACGTCCACAACCAGAATCCCAACACCGCCACCGCACACAACGCACACCTTGCCACCACCAGCGGCAATATGCACCGCCCCTTTTAAAAACTCATCCTCCACAACGTCCAACTAAACTTCCATGGCATAATCGTACTACTCAACACACCTTTTGATTCATCCACCATATATATCGTCTCCTCATCCATCGTCGCCGCTGGCCCTTTCCAACCTCCCAACATGTCCGCCGGCATCTCCAACCACTCGTCGGAATTAACATCATAAACAGCTCCTTCTTTACCACAGGCGCCTTTCACGTTTACCATATACAGTTTTCCTCTGCATCCAACGGCATCAATGGCTTCCCTGCTAAACTTCACATCTCTCATAGATCGCATCTTTTTCCATACCCCATTCGAATCTTTACCTTTTCTGTCAACAAGTTTTGATTCCGGGAATACCCATTTCTCGACGGACCGAGCAACAATCTGGGTGTAGTGAGAGCCTATCCCACTCGCGACAACCACGGCGGCGCGTGAGACTCCTGCAGCACCCCAGCGGCGTGGAGCTGAGAGTGGAGGACCAAAGGACCAAGCGTTGGCTAGTGGGTTGAAGATCAGAGGGCGTGAGAGGGCGGGGAGTAGGTCGACGGAGGTTCCAGCAAGCAAAACGAGATTTCCGGCGACTGAAATCGAATGGATGGGTAAGTAACGGGCGATGAACGAGGGATGACGGAGGCACACGCGGTCAAAGCAGGGTGTTGATGGAGTAACCACGCGCCATTCAGAAGAGATTGGATCGAAAGAAGAGAGTTGAAGCGTGGAGTAGTTACCGGTGGAGAGAGTATAGAGAGAGAGGAACGGCGGGAAAGCTAAAGAGTAGATGAGGCGCCGCCACGAACGGCAAACAGAATAGAGAGTGGAGGGAGGGAGGGACAAGATTAAGACAAAGTTGGGCGATGTGATCAGGAAGACCAGGTAGCAGAGGCTGATGATGGTAGTCGGCCATGAGCTTCTGGCGCTTGGAGGAGATGGTGGTGGTAGCGGCGCGTGAGGTAGAAGTAGTAGGATCATCAAGTGAAGTTGCCATTAACATGGGAAAGGTATGCGGTGGAGCGAAGCTCAGAGATAGAGCTAAGGGTTGGGATTTGACGCGAAAGGGAAATTTATGCATCTAGGATTCACATAGCGATCAGAAATAAAAGAAGGTGTCGAGAGCATCTATCATAATTTTTTAATTCATCTACGAGTAAATAATAAAATAGCTGATACACAATTTATTTATCCAAGATGTTTGTATACTTTGATAACTAAAAAGTTGAAAATAAAAATAAAAATAAAAAGGGTTAGGCTTATGTTTGATTAAAAAATAAAGAAAATCAAGATGAAAAGGTGTTTAGTTGGATGGTAGGATAGAGACAAAAATATGAATGCAAAAAGGTATATGTTTGAGTGGTGTTTGTTGAATTTATTAAATAATAATAAATAAATAAAGCCATTCACTTTTTTTAGGTATCAAAGCTGTCCATCAACCTTATCCTTCCTAGTTACGTCTTTCTTTTTTTATTAAAATTAAAATGTAATTTAAAAGAATTTACTTACGAGAGGCCGGTTTATACTTTTATACCCTCTTAATCTCCTATTTTATATTCTTATTTGTTATTTTGCTCATAGTTTTTTTAGTTATAAATTTATTCTTTCGTTTTCTTCTCTCTTGTCATGTTATCGTAACATCACTTTTATTTCTTTTTTCCTTCTCTCAGTCTCTCATCATATCAGCGCCAACATCACTTTTTTTCCCTTTTCTTTCCTAAAATCAAAGTTTCACTTTTTAAATCTCTCTCACATTTTTTTAATTTTATCTTTTTTATTTATTAGAAGAGAGAAAAGACGGGGAAAGAAGAGTTAGAAGGCATAGGGTGATTCTAGAGTTAAGCAAGCCAATGGGTAGGGATTTATCGTGTAAGAGAGGGTGTAGAATGGTGTTCCTAATACCCAATTACCCATTAGAAGCTCTAAGATTTAGATAATTATTATAATCAAGAGATGATGTAAGAAAAAAGAATAAATGAAATTCGTATTTCATCATTTAGTCATTAAGAGTATGGAGTAAAAAATTTAGTATGAGGAAATAGAATTTTCCTTTACTAAAAAGGATATAGCGTGTCTGATTGAATTGAATGAAATAAACGTGGTAATAGAATCTGTGACCGAATTACGTGATCTATTGTATTTTATTATCATGTTTGTTTTGCATACCAAATAAAATAAGCCATTCAATAAAATTGTCTTTTTATGTATACTTATTTTTTTAACTCTAAGAACTTTTTTTACATGTTTAAAAAAATTAAATATTTTTTTATATATTTTTATTTAAAAATAATATTTTCTATATCAAAATTTAAAGGCACGATTCTGGATATATATATATATATATATATATATATATATTGCTTTTAGTTAATTTATAATTTTATAGAAAGTATAGAGATCTATATTTGATTAGATAGAGAGTTTAAAGATAAAAAATTAACAAAAATTGTTAAGATTATTAGAGAAAGCATCTTTTAGTAAATTTTTTAAAATATAATATTCAAAGGAATTTAGTGTTAACAAACATGTTTTTTTTTATTACATAAGAATTACTTATACGATTTAACTTTTTATTTCTTCGTAACAAACATTGTATTAGTTTTTAATAATTTAAAAATAAAATTTGTTTAAGTATACTAATTACCGACTAATAAAAATACCTCACATCAGGTCATGTAAAGGCCATAAATTAAACTAAGCTCCATTCGTTTCGCAAGAATTCAACGGAATTGAATGGAATTTAAATCAAAATTCATTGTATATCGGGTTCGGTAACATTTTTCTGAGTAGAATCAAATTCTTTGGAATATTTATATTCATTTACTTAAATAGAAAATCATTCCATCATTAACATGGATGGAATTTAAATCATTTTCTAAAAGAAACTTGACAAAATACTATTTTGCCCTTACTTTAACCCTATAGCGTCTCACCACCGCTATACACCGCTATAGTATAGTGCCTCACCACCGCCACCATCGCCGCCGCCGCCACCATCACCACCACCATCACCACCGCCACCACTATCACCACCCGCCCCCGCCACCACCCTTGTCGCCGCCGCCACCACCGTCACCGGTGTCGCCATCACCATCACCACCTGCCGCCGCGCACCCGCCACCACTACCACCACCACCGCCGCCGCCACCACCCCCACCGTCACCACCGCCGTCGCCACCACCGTCACCGCCGCCACCACTACCGCCACCATCACCACCGCTGCCGCCACCACCACCGCCACCATCACCGCCACCATCACCGTCGTCACCACCACCGTCGCCACCGAAACCACCACCACCGCCGCCATCACCACCACCACCCGCCACCGCCGTCATCACCACCCGCCGCCGCCACCACCACCGTGGCGACACGGGTGCTGGCGGCGGCGGGTGGTGATGGTGGTGGTGGCGGCGGTGACTAGGTTGGTGGTGGTGGCGGTGACAACGGCGGTGGCGGCGGTGACGGTGGTGGTGGGCGTGGCGGTGGTGGTTTCGGCCGCGGCAGTGGTGGTGGTGACGGTGATGGTGATGGGGCGGCTGTAGTGGTGATTGTGGCGGTGACGGTTACGCGTGGTGGCGGCAGCACCGGCGGCGGTAGTGGTCGCGGCTGCGGTGGTGGTTGCGGCGGCAGGTGGTGATGGTGGTGGCGGCGGTGACAAGGGTGGTGGTGGCGGCGGTGAAGCGGCGTAGTGGTGGCGGTGACGGCGGTGGTGGTGGTGGCGGCGGCGGGAGGTGTGGGTGGACCGAGGGGGGGTTGTGGTGGGGTGGGGTGGGTGTACATGTGTGTAATGATAAATTTTTAATATAAAAAATGAATAAAATGGTATTTTGGTCTTTTGATATGATTACATTGCAATTGTTTGGATAAATTTACAAACAAACGTAAAATAGGATCGGAATGAAATTCAATTCCATTCATTAATCTGTGAAACAAACATGAACATGAATTTAATTCTTTAAGAATTTAATTTCTATAGGAATCATTCATTCAAATTCCGTAAAACAAACATCACCTAAGTTTTTTTTAGCTAACAATTTCCAAATCATTATTACCTAACAATATTCAAATAATTTACAAATCATTATTACCTAAGAATTTCCAAGTTTTTTATTTATTTGAAAGGACATAAATTAAACTAGTTTTCAGTAGTAACCATATATGATTCAAGATTCAGTAACCGTCATTGAAAATGAAGGAACTGAATTTGAACTCAAAGTCAATCCAAGATGAAGAATAACACGTACATAATCAAATGTCATGAGCATCACTCACAAACCTACAAGAAAATATCAAGACAAATTAAGCACTGAATTGAAGAAACATATAGTCAAACATTTTTACAAACGATTCAAGGATTTGAACCTCTTCACCGCTCCATAACATTATTGTTAGTATCTATGCATGGCTGTAATCGCCAAGAAACATTTGAACTTCTTCTCCATTGTAGAGTTCTAAGACGATGGTTGTAATCGCCGACCCTCAGTTGAGGACAAATGATGGCTGTAGGTAAGTCCTACCTTCGCGAGTGTATAGCAGTAGACTCATAAAAAATAACCGATATCTGAAATCCATCCGTTAAAAATTCTGTTAGTTCTAGTAGGATTACTTGATTGTCGTTAATGTTTCTCAGTTTCGGGTTAACCGTTAGTTTTTTGGTACGCTTCTTACTTGATTAGGTACTCCATTTGGGTATACCCGATAACATGAATATATATATATATATAGGGTTGGGTTCTGTGGAGAACACCCCATAGTAGAGAACGATAAGAACACCCTATATCCGTACGATTGAAATTGAATTAATGGCTCTGATTTCTTCAAAATCAAACTAATTAACGTTTAATTGAATTAAAAAGGGTAAAATTGGTAAATTGAAAATTCACGCTCCCAGCGGTTTATAGCGTCGGCTATTTTACCGTTTTTTTAAACACCAAAATCTTTGATCGGTTGTTTCTTAGAAATCATTAAATTTTTTTATCACGATAAAAAATTAATAAATCTGATTTTTTATCTTCTTTCATTTGATACCGCTATTGCTTAATTAAAAAAAATATGCATCAATGTTGGTTTTGTATGAATACAGACCGTGTATGAAAAGGAAAGAAAAAGGTGTAGAATGAGAAATTGAAGATGGTAAAAGAAGGAGAAGAAAAAGAAAATAGATGAATTAAAAGTTACCTGGTCTTTATTACAAAAATCTTGAAATCAAATTCCTTCATCATTTGATACACATTCATTGTTGTGTACTTGAAATTACATTAGACCGCAGCTAAAAGCAAACAATTGATGATTGACAAAAGTTTTTTATTAAAATGCAGCATGGACAATACAGCATACATTCTAATTGATGTATACATCCAACATGAACCTGCATATGTTCAAAAAGAAGACATCAGATGAAACTATTGCATAGAAATCAAAGTAATGCATACAAACAGAAAATGCACATATTCAAAAGTAATGAAACTATAAAAATAATGCACCTAGACTACAACAATTCATGCATTCAACACTAATTCAAATTCTCGAAAATAATGAATAAGTCTTTAAGCCAATACATATATTCATAAAGAATGAACTTCTACAAATTAGTTAGGAATATAATGTTTGTATTCAAAAGTAATGCATCTAAAACAATAACCAATTCTGCATCAAGAATCTACGACATGCATCTAATTGTTAAAGAAATGCATCAAGTATAATTAATTCATAACTAATGCATACAATCATAATTAATGTTATAACAATGTTGCTCATCAATCATCACTTTCAATAATAATTCAACTTGAAGAGGCAGTGGTTTGCTTGATGCATTGAAACATCATCTAAAGCAAACCCCAATTTTGCATCAAGAATGTAAGATGTACATCCAATTGTATTTTCTAGATTTTGATTCTCCCTTGTTTCGGCCGAACTATAGTCAATAGTAATGAATTGTATCCTGCAATATCATATAAATAACAATTACATCTTAGATCATCAAGGTCCATCAAATGTATAAATGATATATCTTTTACAAACTAGAATGGTATGATAATACACATTATGGATATCTCTTTAACAATAAACTCAATGAACATATTATATACTTAAGTAGTGTGTTCCTTCAATTTCATGCAAAACAATGATGTAGAAATTAAGTAAATTGAAACCGTTGGCATAAATATATAGAATATTCAGAGCAAAAAGAAGAGTTATGCAGTTCAGCTAAATTTTGGTATTATTTATAATTTTAAAGCATGAAAGCATGATCCTACAATTTTATTAAGCAAGAAAAAACATATAACTTGCTGGGCAAAACTATCATTGAAGTTTATATCTCAGTTTACATATATGCACGAGTGTATGTAATATAGTCATGTTTATTTACCTTAAACAACAAAGGTAATATGTTGGAAAAGAATTTTGATCCAAAATGACACTCATTCTCCAAAAGTTCATTTAAAACAACAAGATATCCATAAATAAAATTCTTACTACTCAGCCCACTCACCATTATCTCATATATTTTGATATTCATGTAGCATCCCCTTTTTTGCATTATATGCTATTTGCATTAAAGAAAGTCGCTAAGAGATAATTCAAGGTTTCAATAGTTGGTAAATTATTTGCTTTCACCATGTCTTTATACACACAATAGGTTTAAGCCCTTTCTTCTCCTCAACAAACAAGAACACCTAATAATCGGTTAATTAAAGCAATATCGGGCTTATATCTAGATGAATTGAGTAAGAAAGGAAACATTAAAACTTCATAGGTTTTGTGGTACTTAATACCAATCAAACAACCTTAAAACAGCTTGTCTGATGTTGAAATGGCATATTTCACCATTTTGGTACAAAACCCTTGCATTTTATCAACCCTGGAAGCCATTCCCAACCACATGATTATGTGATAATATGTAATCTGTAGTGTGTTGAAACTAATTTTGCAATGAAGCTCATTTGAAAAATCGCAAAGGGGATTTTAAAGTGAAGGCCATTTGTACACCTTTCCCAAGTTTTGAATTGAAGGCTAATTTAACAGACACAAAGGGGATTAAGCCCATAAAACCGAACCTTAACCTTCGTTGTTGTTTCTGCATATGTCGTAGACTCATCGCCGTATAAAGCACAACAAATCTGATAGAAGGGCGCTTGGTAAAGAGAGAGTGGGGATGTGTAAGAAGAAATTCGTCAACAGCTTTTGATGATGATCGATCAACCTTCGCCGGATTGGAGACGCCGGAAATTCAACATCAACGTGAGAAGCAAGGAGTCAAGGGCTGAAAAAATCGAAGTGAGAGAGAGTGTGTGTCTGTGTGTGTGAGAGAGAGATTGTGAGAGCAACACAGTTGGAACTTGGGAATTAGAATCGGTTCTTCTTTTTTGTTTTCCTAAAATACCCTTTACTCACAAATCAATCTCCAAATTCCCACCGTCAGATTACAATTGATCAAAAGGTCAACAAGTGTTCTCTTGTTTTGTAATTTGAAATGGTTATCTCTAGAACCAAACTATATATATATATATATATATATATATATATAATCAACATCCCACACATACTAACTCATAGTCCCCAACTTGTTCCCATTGATTCTTAAGTTGTACAATGTCTTTATGTCCACGTTTATGATTAATAACTTTGACCCAAAAAAAAAAAAATCCACATTTCTTTTATTTTACATCTATTTACGATTTACAGATACTAGCTTCTTAATGGTATTATCCTTGTAATACCAAAAATGAATATAACATTTTACACAAGGATTCTTTGAAATGCATTTCAATTTGGCAAAAAATATATATAAATATTGTATAAGAAGCATTAAATGACGAATAATTTTTTAAAGAAAATATTAAATCCTCTTAGGCTGATCGTACCACCCTACACGAAGGTCACGGGTTGGGCTTCGACTCACCCGGGTTCCTTCGGGAACACCCAGGGCCAGTCCATCTATTTTTCATGCCCAGGACAAAGCGAGTTACTAATGCCCCCGTGTGTGAACAGTAAAAAATTTCTAGAACAATTTCAAATATAATGACACTTTCCTTTTATTTTTAAACCCATCTTATGAGTAAGTTTAGAAAGATCCCCAAGTAGACAATATAGAATACAACACCAACAAGTTCTTTCTAACTTTTGTTTATTTCATTTTTCTAGTAGAATGCTTAAATGGTATAATTCCTTTGCATGTTTGTTTTCTTTTAAAAAACATATTTCCACAACAAAACAGATAGAAGGTTATTATTATTATTCTTTTTATGTATATAATGTGGAGATTAGAGGGTAATAGTGCATGCTACTTCATCAGGTTAATTTTTTTTAATATTAGTGAATCAGTGTTTCAGGTGGTTTTGATTTGATACATATTATACTTATTGGTTAAAAAGTTTGCTAGTTCTAAAGATAACAAACTAATACTTATTTTGTACAAACAATTTACAACCTATTTCTAAAGACCACAAACTAGTGATTTGGTTTCTTCTTCCAATGGCATTATTTGGAAAATGGAGGATGGAAGTTAAAACTTTGCCGTCAAGTTGTTGGAATAATTCACAGAGCAAAAGAGAAGACTGTTATTAATAAAGAATGGATGGAGGAAAAGTCGATAGAAAAAGATGTGCAACATTAGTGGGCATTTCAAATTTTGCAAGGGATTGGATACTTTGAGTTGTTAAAAAAAGCATAAAAGTGCTGGGATTTTATTAACAACTAATTTGGAAAAAGGGAATGTGAAGTTCTCTTAGTTGTCTCAAGAAGCTAACAACTAATTTGGAAGAAATACATCAATTCTCATAGTAAATGTAGCATTAGAAGTCATTATCTCAGAAATAGCTATTAAAAACCACATTGGCATTTCATCGAACATGTTGTATGAAGAAACTAAACAGCAAAAAAAATGATGAATCAAAAATCACATACCTTTCTTTCTTCTCCTTTGAATCATTTATAGAGTTAAAAGCTTCCTCATTACATAAACTAACCCCATTCATCCCCATTAGCTTGTTGAATCATCTTCAAAATGTAACAAGAATTGCTTAAACTGAAAAAAAAAACTGAACTGAACTGTAATCGAGAAAGGAAATTTCTTGAATTAAAAAGCCAAGTACATTCTACAACAACTCAGTGCTATCAAATAAATTAATCTTAAACCAAAATATGATTATTAAGAATGAAATACCTTGTTTGAATCGTTCTTTATCGTTCGAAACATTCGGTCTTACTAAACAATCGCGTTTGTTTGTCTTCATCATTTAAAGTTGAAGGTTTCATGGTGCCGCCCTGGTTGATCGAATTTAGCATACCAATTAGGTAATAGAAAGCTGCTGTTTACTTTTTGTGCCCCCCAAGGTGAGAAAGCTAAAGGGCAAAGCCCGATTGTTGGCTAATTGACGCCTCCAATCTCCAAGGAGTATATGCCCCCAAAAAAATCTCATTTCCCATGCTTAGTATATTAACAATCGCCGGGAAAATTGATGCCCTCAACAAATCGATGCCCTGTGCCAAAGCCTAGGCCGCCCATAGCCTGGCCCTGGGAACACCTGTACTACCCTCTCAACCTGAGAGGGCCCGGTTCCCCTTGAGCTAAATCGCTTATTCTTTATTTTTATGAGTGTATAAAAGAGAGTACGGTGAGAAAAAAATATTTTGATTGTTTGGGTTAGGTGCTACTTGAGTTTCGAGTAAGAGAGTGAAAGAAAGAAAAAAATGATGTGTCAGCTAATGTAGCATTTGGGTTGGGTTTGGTTTGTGAAAACCACTACTCATGATCTTACAAAACAATTAATAGATGATCTACCCTTTATGAATGAGAGATAAATTCAAGCAACTCATATGCAATAGCTTGGCTATGGGAAATTGGGAACTCATCGGAGTCGTAATGAAAGCGAGCAATAAACTATAGTGGTAAAAGAACCTCGATTAGAGTTCCTCAAACTTAATAGTTATAAATTATTAACAAAGACGGGCCAACCATCTCTCATTTCCTCTTTGCGGATGATGCAATTTTTGTAGGAAATTGGTCAATGGAAAACATGAAAAACCTAATGAGAATTCTTAGATGCTTCCACTTGGCTTCCGGTCTAAAAGTCAAGTTATAAAAAACAAAATTATTTAGAGTTGGGATTACCTCTGATACATTGCGTTGGGCTGCCTCCAAACTAAATTGCAATGCTGGATCATTCCCATTTTCTTATCTAGGCATCCCAATCGGAGCTCCGATGACTAGATCGAGTGTCAAGCTAGCAACCTCTTCTCACGAAATTTCAGTCAAAGCTCTCTAAGTGGAAGGCCTCAACCCTCTCAGTAGCCGGTAGACTTCTACTATGTAAGTCTGTTCTCGGTTCTCTCGGCACTTATCTATTCTCATTGTACAAAGCTCTGGAGAAAGTCTTGAACCTTTTGGAGAAATTTAGGAAAGATTTCTTTTGGGGGTTGATCAATCAAAAAGAAAATCTCATGGATCTCTTGGAAACAAATAATGGCAAAAAAGGAGATGGGTGGGCTATGAGTGGGAAGCCTAAAAGCTCAAAATCTCTCACTATTGGTAAAATGGTGGTGCCGTCTAAAGGTAGAACAAAAACCAATTTGGAAACGGGTCATTACGTCTTTGCATGGTTTCAGAAGGGGAAGTAGCATTGACCCGTTGGATTTGGTAAAAAAGGGTGTGTGGGGATCTATTACGAAAACCCACTTCTTCTTTCTTCCAACATTGACTTGAAAGACATATTCATAGCAACTAACATAAACAATTCTCTTGGGTGCCAAATTAGATGGTTGTAGGATCTTGAACCCTCCAAATTTTTACAGTCAACCCGCTTAGAAGGTTCATCGATGACAACTCTCTCCCAACCTCCTCCTATGTTATTACTACCTGGCTAAAATCCCCCCTTGCAACGTTAATGTCCTAGTTTGGCGCCTAAACCATCTTAGGCTACCTACAAGATGGAATCTACTAAATAAAGGTCTACAACTAGAAAGTGTTGGTTGTGCCCTATACGACGCTAATTTTGAAACGAAGGAACACTTGTTCCTAAAATGTGGGATGGCCAAAACTCTGCTTTTGTTTATTCACGGGTGGTGGAACATTGAAACTGATATACCAACTTCCATTCAATCTCTTATCTCGTGGGGAAATTCCTTGGGCTTCAAAGGTTCTAAACGTGACACCTTTTCTACTTTGATATTCACCTTCTCTTGGATTATCTAGTCATACAGGACTGCTAAGATCTTTGAAGAAAAGGTGACGTCACCGGCGGTGCTAGTTGGCATCTTACAAAGCACAACGTTTTTTTGGCTAAATTCTAGAGGAAACCTAAATAGGAAACTATTGTGGATTAATTGGTGTGTAAATCCTCTTATAGAATCTCTTATGTAATTATCCTTTTCTAGCAACTTGCTAATTTTAATATTACAAGCTTTGCCATTCAAAACAAAAAAAAAACAAAAGTATGTCATTAAAAGAATTGAAAGAAATATTCAACAACATTACTTTTGTTAATTTTAGAGTAAATTACAAATTTTGTCCCTGTTGTTTACCAAAAACTTCACTTTTCATCCTTTATTTTTTAAAATTACATTGGTGGTCACTGTGGTTTGTATTTCGTTACATATTTGGTCCTTTACATTAACGGACGTCAACTCTTTAGTTAAATGACCCTCATGTGCAAGACACATGAGGGTATTTTGGACATTTCAACCTCATTTGACTTATAAACAAAAAGAAAACAAACAATTGCTGGCCCTTACAATTGCCCCATGAAACCTATCCACGGCCACCATCAGTCAAAACACCACCATCACCGGAAGTTACAACACCATTGTTGGCCCTTACAATCAAACCACCACCATCACCGGTGATTTGTCTCTCCCTCTCACCGTTGTCGACCTCGTAACCCCTCTCTGCTGTTGACTCTCTTCGTCAACCCTCGTCATCGTCATGGGATTCACAACCACCATTGTTGCCCCCTTTCACCTTCTATGGATCTGTCACTTCCACCACCATCACCCCTTTCACATTCTCTTTATCAACCACCGTTACCATTGAAGATTGAAAGTAAGCTAACTCCAGTTGCAAGGTTTCTGATTTTCTTCAAAATCGATTGATTGAGGTTTTGATTTGTTCAAATGTAAAGTGTTTGATTTGTTCAAATTGATTGATTAGGGAGTTATGTTATATTTTTTATGTATAATCCATGATACGATTTTTTTAATCAAGACATCTTAGGGTTTGAAGTGGATGTTCTTATTTGTTTAGATTTCAAGTGGGTGTGTATGTTTTTGTTCTGGATGTGTTTGTTTCAGGCGTGTATATGTGAAAGGAGGTGGTATGATTTGAGCCGATCTTGAAGGTGTAAGAAAGGTGGCGGTGGTGGTGGCGGTGGTGGTGGTGGTGATGTGATTTGAGCAGATCTTGAAGGTAGGAGAAAGGTGGTGGATTTTATGGTGGTGGTGGTGGGGAGGTGGTGTGATTTACGCAGATCTTGAAGGTATGAGAAAGGTGGTGGATTCCAGCTTACGGTGGTGGTGGTAGCGGCGGAAGCAAGAATAGGAGGTGGGGGTGGTGTTAGAGAGAGATGGGGAGTGGAGGTGAATGGTGGTTTTTTTATTACAAAAATATAAATAGTTTGGTAATAAGGTTGGTGGTTGAAATGTGGCACATGAGGGTCCTTTAACAGAAGAGTTGACGACCGTTAATGTAAATAATCAAATCAAATATGTAATAAAATGCAAAGCATAGTGACCACCAATGTAATTTTGAAAAATAAAGGACGAAAAGTAAGATTTTTGGTAAACCACAGGGGAAATTTGTATTTTACTCTTAATTTTATATAGGCTCAAAATATTGACAACAAAATACTCAACCCCTATATAGCAAGTATAGTAACAAAACCAAGTTAGCTAGTCATCGGCGATTGAGGATGATGGCTTCAGTGATGATTGAGGAAGAGTTAAAGGGTAAATAGAGATGAATGTGAAAAGGAGGTGAGAGAGAGAATTAAGGGTAGAAAGATAATTGAGTGTAGAAGCTAGGTTGAATTGAAAAGGAGGTGAGTTTGATGTCCTTGAACAAGTATATAACTTTATTTCTTTGTATTACATACACATAAATATATAAAAGTATAAACATATATCTATCTATATAAATATATACTAGCATCATACCCGCGCAATGCTGCGGCGGTAAATAGATTTTGGTTTACAATATGTCGCTTCAAAAAATGTAATGATATATTATTCGCGCGATTCAATGTCACGGAAAAGTTTTCTATAGCAATATATCCGGGTTTTTTCAAATTTTCTTTTATTTACATTTAACTATTTTATTAATTTTAGAAATAAATTCTAAAAGACAATAAAATAAGAAAAAAGATTTATATTGATGAAATAAAGAGAAGAGTTAATAAGATTTTAAAAATTATGTTGATGTGGGTGGATAATTGTGTTAGTATGAGAGAATATATTTTGAATAAAAAGTTAAAGTAAATTAGGAGAGAATAAAATAGTTAAAGATTGAGTGGATGAGATTAATTTAGATTAAATAAAGGGTCAAGATTATATATTGATTAAATTTTAAGAAGTCTTAAAATTTAAAAGGAAAGGGATATTAAATGTTTTATATAATAGTATAGATATTGGGGCGGGTCAAAGCAAGGCGTAGTTATTATATATTGAGGCGGGTCAGAGCAGGGCGTAGTTATTGAGGCCTGCCCTTTTCAAAGATATATGAGAACCAACCATTCAAAATAAAGTTCTGCTGCTGATTTTTGTAATTTTAGACATTAAAAGTTTATAAAAGCCATTTAAAGTAGCTTTTTACTTTAAAATTTAAGTCTAATAAAAGTTTCTTCTTATACTAAACAGGTTTATTACATTTTTAAGATTAAATATTAATTTTAACCTATAAAAGTTCTTCGTAACAAACATGTCGTAAGCTTGTTGGGCAACGTTTCTCAAGAAGAAAAGACTTATAATTTACGAAGTCCAAAAGTAGCCATGTGGTTTTTTTTTTTTTATATAAATCAAAAGTATTATTATAATCCCAAAACATTCCCAAGACTCAAAACGGCATGTATATAAAAGAATGACAGGAACGGCAAGCTAGATGAACGTATGTTGTTTAAAGTTAAAAAACAATGGAAGAGTGAGATATATATATCTATTTTGTACTAGCTAGGAAATAATTTTTATGTTTATATATATATATATATATATATATATTGTTTTAGGAAACGATGGAGATAAATAATAAAATCAAAGAATTACGAAGATTAAAAAAAAGATGTTCTATATACTTCTAGAAAAATGATATATTCTTACTTATCTTCTTCTCATTTAATCAAAACATATGTCAAAATAAATGATGAGATCAGATGAGAGAGTATATTACATTTGTCAATTATTAAATAGATAAGAGGATAGAGTATGTACAAAAAGAATTTTTCTTTCAAAAATATTTACCATGTGTCAAACGATAAATGATTCAAACAAAATAAATGAAACAAACATACTTTCAGGTGCATTTAGTTATTTTTTCTAATTTATACACATAATAGATCTAATTGCTTCATTTATATACTAATATATTGTCTTAATTGTACGTATGTTACACATGCATCTATATAAAAAAAACTCATATAAGTATGAAAACTACTTACATTGTCATATATTAATTCTATATAGAAGCATATGTGAAGTCATATCTTAACTATATAATTTTTGACATTCTCTGGGGTTTTTTAATTTCAAATGCAAAATGTGTATATTGAAACTATATATATATATTGTGAAATAGATGATTAACTAACTCCATCTATCGAAGAAAATGTTATAATTTAATAAATATAGTATTAGTATATGAAGATGCCAAGACTAGTTTAATTTGTAACCACAAGCTAATCATCATCAATTTAGGGTTAACATGATTGACTAAGTTATTAACTTAAATTATCATACTTTATTTATGGTATACTAGCTAATTATTAACACATTATATATGTAAAGCTCACTCATGTGCAAATAATAATGTTACATAAATACATGGATGATATTAAAAAAGAAACTAAATAATCATTGTCAAAAGGCCATATTATAAAATACATAGTAAGATAATTTACATAATATGTCATTACATATGTTCATGGAAACAAATACAGTAAGGATATAAATATTTCGATCTCTGGTTTATTTTCAATGAAATTTTGATAATCTTTTTTAATATGTAACTGTTTCAACGTGTAATACATTATATTTTCTTATGTATTTAATAGGAAAAAAAAAACAAGATTGTAATGGGATGTGTAATATAAAAATTAGATCGTAAATAGTTATATATTTTTTGTTATTTAAAAAAGATAATAATATTTAAAAACTCAATTATAAATTCATTTTGAACGTATAGACAAGATCTTTTTAATGTGCGATCATCTAACACAAGGATACCAAAGGGCTTGTAGTCTAGACGTCTAGCGGTATCAAGATGTTAAAAGGTGTTTCCATGACCTACCGGTCATGGGTTGTTCAAAAAAGATCTAATACAAGTGTGGTGAGGTAAGCCCTAAGAAAGCTTAGAATAAATTATATATCGATTTTAGAAATTGATAATGTGATAATAGTGACTTGTTTTATTATATAGATAAGAAGATGAATTAGGAGAAAAATCTTGCTACTTACATCCCAATAGCTTTTATATAAAGTGTCTCAAATACTAATATGTGTGTGTGATAATGGCCAAATATAAACTAAAAATATTTTGTTAAATAAAAAAAATCTAATCTTTAATTGGTAAAGTGTACATGGGTACAATGGGTTTGAGCTTAACCCTATAGAAAACCTTTCTATTTTTAGAAGTAGGATTGACTAGTGTAATAAGAATCTTGCCAGGCTCATTTACATGAAATGAATTTGAAGTCATTTTCCCAATTTGCTTTCCTTTTTGAACTAACACATTGTATGAACCTTCATCTTCTGGTACAAATTCTTCCTTACAAGTCACCTCACTTCCACTTACTGTTACATCCCAATATACAGTCATCCCCACCTGTTTATTTACCAATCAGTATATAATTCCATCACTACTCTAATGGGAAAACCATATGCCAATTGAATATATCATGTTCATTTTACTATCTTTAGTCATATGATGATACCTGCCCTATCAGGTATGCTGTTTTGATCAAGAACATCTGCTCCATGTCAAACTTGAAGTTTGTTTAATTATTTGAGTAATATGTTATATACTTAATTTGTTCATTTATCAAATCTTGCTGCTAAAACTCATTCTTGATCTCTAAATCTCACTTATGAACAGTAAAAATATTGTTCATTTATTATAAGAGTGAAATTATATTAGTGTTTTAAGGAATTATGAAAGTTGCGAAATAAAAGAACAAACCTCTGGTGTGGGTATTTCGATGTTCTCAGTCGCGTAGCCTTTGAGCTTCTCTTCCAACACTTTATCATCGGCCGAAAATTCACCACCTTTCCTTCCTAGACCACCATATTGAGCCAGGAGGTGTTCCGGCTCTATGAATCTTCACCATATTCAAACAAGTTTTCATCATTTCATATCTTTTTCTTAAAATTACAAACTAACACTCGGTTATTCTCATCATGAATGTAGTATTTCCAACTATTTAACCATCTTAACAAAATTACCATTACTACTTGTCCTTTAACGTGACATTAAAATGATATCTTTAAACGTGACAAGTTGGCGATACTCTTAATGCCGCATAACATCACACAAGGTCGCAAACTATAGTTTTCAACACATTAAGCCAGGGAGCCACCCAAAAACTTCGAATGAGAAGTACAATTATCAAGACACATGTAATGAAATCACTAAAACTTCACAGCATTTTAGTAGCAATATAAGAATATGTTCATAGAAAACTAACTTGAGAAGGGTGTCAGTGATGGCGGATGGCTTCACGTACATCACTTTATACTTTCTCGTCATCAATCGCATATTTAACGTGTAGAAAGCGAAAAACCACATCGGAACATTGACAATCACCTGCAACAGATGATTACACAAAACAGCAAATTGTTCATAATCTTTGAAACCTTATCCGAAATGTAACTGGAAACAGAAACAAACTTACAATTCTGTAAATAATCCCCGGATAATTTTCCTGCAAAATGGAGAAATATTTCTTGCTACCCTGAACCATTTCATTCAGAAAGGGTCTGGGTATGTTCTTCACATCTATGATTTGAATCACACAATCCGCTCCACCAGGTTTGAAATCAAGCTTACGAATACATCCTTCCATTAATTTAATCCGCCATCGAAGGAATTCGTTACTAGATTCTTTAGTCCCCAGTCTCCTCCTTAAAGTTTCTTTTTCCTTAAACCCCTCGTACAATTGGTAACATAACGGATGTCCTGCTTTATCCTTACCCTCAATATACCCAATATTGTCAAGCTCAGGCCCAAACATTTCGTCGAACACCTTGTCTACATTAAAATCTTCCCTCCACATAATCGTGCTTGCGATCATTTCGAGAGCGTTTTGGGCGTTATAATCTTTGGCTTTCAAGAATTTTTTAAGAACAACGTCGGTTCTCTCATAACATCGGCTAGGTAACAGAGGGACGCCCCAAAGTTCGATTTCTCTGAGATTCTCGTTGGCCTTGTACTGTTCTCCGATGAGGGTGTAGTTGATTATGGAATCTTCCAGACGAGAACGGAGGTCGAGCAGGGCTTTCCTTTTCTTCTTCTTCATCTCTGCAGCAATCGAGCTTCCTTGTTGTTGGTCATTTTTGGTTATTATCTCTCCCTCGATGGTATCGTGGAAGGTTTCGTTTGGTGATTGTGGATCTTTATTATCCTCCATGACTATGGATTTCGAGCTCCGGCGGTGTACCAGTGGCCGGAAACTCGAACGGGAATGTTGTAGATGTGAGGCCTGTCAGGCTCCGGTAGGAATATTAAATTTTCATAATTTCTAATTAATTTGCGGTCAATGATGAACTACACTAATCATGTTTTCCTAAATAAGGATTAGTTGTAGATAACCACAAAATTTCATTGTTTCCATTGGATGTGTAAACTGTCTGTCTATTACGAGTATATATATGTAGTTTAAAATAAAGCCAAAATATTAATACAAAGTGGTATATTTTCTTCTCTACTACTTTTTAACTTAATTTTTATGTTATCACATTATTCTTATGTTTTTTTCAATTTTTTAATTAGTAAGATAATTTGTATACGACACAAATTAGTCATACATAATAATTATGACTGTTATGCTCTTATCAACCCACTATCTTTTATTCTCATCTACAAATTCAAGGATATAATAGTTTAAACAATTATTTTTTGTTATATATATAACTTATTTGTATCGTGTACAAATCACTTTTATTTTAATTAGGGATGATATACACTTCTTTTTCTATATATTCTTAACCTCCATGTCAGTTTTGTATGTTGAATATATTATGTGCGAGATAGATAAAAAGCTAATGGTGCAAAGATAGAAAGGATAAAGTGAGGAATGATGTCATCATGGCACCTGCAAAACGGCAAGGGGTAAGCGGCCATATGCCTATATATCAAGTTTTGTTGGAACAAAAAAGAGATATCGTCGTATAAAAGTTTAAATGAAAATTATTTTTCGTACAAGAACCGTGAGAATCAATCTTAGTCGTTCAATTCTTCCTTCTTCAATTGGATCGCCCACCCATGAATTCCTTACATGCACATTGCCACACTCAATCCCCCCACGCTATTCATCCATGAATTCCATTATCCAAAATGAACGACCAAGATTGGTTTTCGTACGAAAAACAGTTCTCGTTTGAACCCTCCCCTATGATCATATATATTCTAGTGAATCGAGTAAAGTTGTTCCAAGTTGTAAGTTGGTTGGAGGGAGGTTCCTTATTTCGGGTTTTGCAGGTTTTGGAACCGAACCGGTACCGGCTACACCTAAACAGGACGGTTCTCGATTCTAGATTTTGGTCATTTTCGGATTCGGTCCGGTTTTAAAACCGAGCCCATCCCTACGTACATCATAAATCTACTCCTAATCTACACCTTTTGTTCATAGCAAGAATAGAACCCATAACAATAAAAAAACATACATTTCCAACACCTAATCACCGCTAAACTAAAAGCTCTAGAAGTCCTTTAATGCTTATTTGTTTTGGTGTGACGCTTTTTTGAGCTTCGCCTTGTAGCTCTTTTCCCTCTTTTACTCATCTTAATAATATTCATTGATTTTTCAAAAAAAAAAAAAAAGCCAATTAGAAATGTGTCACATGGTAAAAACCGTCACGTTTTTCCTAATGATCTTTGTTTTGTCGAATTTTATTCTTTTAGCCAATAGAGCTTTGGCACGTGTGCTCACTTACACGATATAAATGTTGTGTATTTTTGATATTTTTAATTTTAAGTTTTTAACGATTGTTATCTTCTTATTCATTATCTGTTTTTATAATTATATATTATGAAGAGTAACTTTTTTTTATTAAGATTTTAATTGGTGTAATAAAGCAAGGGGAGAGGAGCATATGAGTCAAATTGCTTAATTATCATACCATACATTTAGGAGTAAAAGAACTCTACTATATTGTATATTAAATAACATGATGATTGATGACAAAATGCTGATTCAGCGGAACGGTAAGAACTTGGTTTTTCAAGGAGGGGGCGTGGGTTTAAATTCTCTCCATACAAATTTCTGATTTTCCATTTTGTCACTTTTTCTTTCTTTCACTTTTGTATTTTTTTAATCCTTTTGATTCTTTTTAATCCTTTTGATCTTTTTTAAACTTCTAATTTCTTAAAATGTGGATTCCGATTTTCTAACTTTTTTTAATCTTTGTATTTTTTTAAACCCTTTTTTAACTTTTATTTTCTTAAAACATTATATCTACCATTCCTTTTTTTTAATTTTCTTTTGCTTAATGTAAATTTCATATACATGCATTGAATAATTTTTTGTAAACAATATTTAATATATATATATATATATATATATATATTTAAGAGTTTTAATTAAATTTTAAAAATAGTTTTAACTCTATTTCGATTAAACTTTTTTAAATACTTTAACTTTAAAATTTACGTTTATTTTGGTATAACCATTAACCTTCATTTTTAAATTGTTTAAGCATTAAAGTTTAAATTGTTTTGATTTAACAATGAAACCTTACTTTTACAACAGATTTTATGTAGATATGTATCATATTATAGTTTGATCATTAGGTCAAGATGTAAATAGGTTGTTATAGAATAACCTAAAATTTTTGACGTTACAACTTCTGCCTTTTTGATAAAAATATTCTTAAATATGTCTATATATAAAAAAAACTTTGCACTAACTCACTAATAATATGTTTTCTTAATCAAACAAAAGACCACATGAATTTCGTGCATTTGTAATGTGTACATTTATTTAAAGGTAAAACTATTCGAAGAAATTTGAAGGTTTAAATCAATAAAACTTAGTTTTTGATGACGGAAATAATGTTTAAGTATAAAACCAAAATAACTTAATACTTTGAAAGGTTAGCTTTTTTGAAAGTAAAATTTACAGGTTAAACAAAAATAATCTTTCAATTTTAGAGTTAAACAATTTATACATAAAGTCAAAAGATTAAATCAAAATAGTCTTAGACTCCAATGATAATATCATCGGAAAGTAAAATTTAAATGTTAAACCAAAATAAAGCTTCAATTTTAGAATAGAAAAGTAAGTCATTATCGTTTTCATTTTTAGCTTTTGTTAAATAAAATTTTTTTGTGCTTTTTGTTAAATAATTATGTACTTCTTTTTCTTATATAAACAACATCTGTATATTTAACTATGAGGTTTAATAACTACTGTAAAACTTTAATAAAGAAAATTATATTATTACAGTATATTTTTTTTCTAGCAGCTATATTAATCATTTCTTATGTGTCTCGTAAGATGATTAAGTTTAAAGAAACAATAGCTCAAGTATATTTTACTTTTCTCACAAACTTTATATTAATTATTTACTAGTATTATTAAGTTAATATGGTCTTAATGTATTATATTACTTTAAAATGATTTTTTAAAAAAATTTAAATTTGATGGGTAAATATAAGTTTTTTTAAGAGGAAAAAGTCAGTCTTTTATCTATGACATTTGAGATCTCTTTCGACTATTTTTTGTTTAATTATTTTTGCACCATGTTAGAACTCTTATCATGTGATTATTTTTGTGAGCACATGTTCTATTATTTTTGGATGTATATTTATAAAATTATTAATATATTATCATATAAATCAACCTAACCGTATAATTTATTGTGATAATACAATTTTAGATTTAAAACACCCGAATCAACACGCGGACTATTAAATCATACTTAAATGTACAAGACTTAAGATCAAGCTAGGAGAAACGTGTATAGGTTTTGAAATTTGCGGCTTCTTTGTTTTGTATTTGGTTTTTCCTACTTACAACTTTATCTACTTTTTATTACTATAAATAAAGAAAGAAAATATCCGAAAATGGTCCACTCCCAAAGCCTTGTGAGCACCCATACCTTTGACAGATCGATCGATCTCCATATGGGTGACCGGGGTCTTCACTTCTAAAGACATGCTAGACTTAAGGACCGGTTGAAGGCAGTCTAAAACGTCAGAAAAATCTCCATGACTCGAGGAGGAATAAATAGCCGTAAAATGATCTCGAACAAGGGCCTTAACATGGTTATCTTATTTCTCGAGAGTTTTGATCACCGAATTGCAACTATTTGCTTATTGTTACCGAAGTGTCTTTTAATTCGATCTACGTAGATCATATGCACATGAAGAGAGCCAATTTTAGATAGTTTCCCAACAGACACATGTTATTGTGTATCAACAGATAATCATTTCGTTTAAAGTTCAATAGCAGTACAAATCAACATCTAGAAAAACCTGCACACAACATTCAACTAAATCTACTGTTTAACACCATTCTTCTTGTAACATCTAAACAAGTCCCGAAAGACCTACATGTTTATGTCTAAAAACAAGTCAGGATTATGTACTTCCGATATTTGATGAAAGAGTTGCCACCTGAAAACTATCTTCAAATCTGTCCCGACTCCCGATATTGAGTTAGGTCGAATGTCAATGTTCTTGAACAGCTGCGGTAGAAAGATAAGCAAAGCATAAATGTTTAATAACGTGTTGCATACAAAGACCAAGGGACCATAAACGGGCCAGCACATTAGACCTGCCACAAGCGGCCCGCCTGACCTGTCTTGATCATAAACCCTTAAAACTCGATCCAATAAAGAATTGAAGACCAGCTTGCAGTTATTTGCCGAAAGTTCACGCCATATTTGTACAGAATTTACACGAGTACATTTTTCATATGTGTGTTAAAAATTAAAATTCTCTTATGATCATTTAACTTGATGTGAATTCCGAATATAAACGTACATCTCATATATGTGTACAATTGTAATGTGTAAAATATTGCAATCTACAATCAACATTTTTAAGCCTGCACTGTGTAAGTAATCGCATACTTCAAATATTTGTGTTTTCTATATTTGGACTAGTCGTTTTAGAGTAAAAGTTAAAAGATGAAATCTTTTGAGCATAAAATATTTATTTAAAAGGTAAAATTAGGCCCAAACTAGAATGGTCCAAAGCCGTCAAGTCTTTTATGCGGAACTCATTATTAATAATCATATAATAAATAAAAACGGAAAAAACATTAATAATAACAACTAGGATGGAGATGGAGAAAAGTTTACCCTCTTTCAGAGTCTCTATAAACCCCGACCAGAGCTTCAGCCTTGTCATAAAAGGTATCCTTGAGTGAGATGACAATACTCTGGAAACCATTCCCTTCCAGAAACTCCTGACTAGCCCTTCTTTCTCCTCCACATGATTTTGATCTAATGAATCCAGCTACCTTAGCAACATTCAGATTATCCAGTGCAGCATCCACCTCATCCAGTATAAAAAACGGTGATGGCTTGTAACTGAGTAGACATCATTAATACATTATATCAAAACCCTCAACTCAACAGTAACTATTACAAACAAGAAACTTGCTTCATTAGAATTGCATTTAGATATCATTAGGTTTTAATCATTATCAGAAATAGGCATATCTTTTATATATTTAAGACAAGAAACAAAATATGCCAAGAAATTAAGATATTTAGAGGCCCACCTGTGGATGGAGAAAAGTAAAGCAAGTGCTGCAACAGTCTTCTCCCCACCTGATAGTAGCTCCATATCCCGGAAACGCTTTGTAGGGGGCATAGTAGAGTACTTGACGCCATTTAAAAATGGTTCATCCACATTTTCCAAGTTTAAATATGCCGTACCACCCAGTGGATGTGTGTTGCTCTTCGTGAGTTGCTTGTAAATTTTGTCGATGTTACCAGAAATATGGTTAAACGCATCCATAAAACACGTAAGCCTGTAAAAAAACTCCAACATCATAAACTCAGTTTATGGGTCTATATATTCAACAAAGTATAAATAACAAATCTTACCTTCTGTCCCTCACAGCTTCAAACTGTTTGCGTATCTGAGTCTCTTCCTCCCGAGCTTCTTCATACTCTTTGCTTGCTTCTCGCTCCTTCTCCTGTAAAGCAGCATATTGATCTAGGGCTTTTAAGTTTGGGGCAGTTCGGTCAATTTCTGATATTAAGCTTCCGATTTTCTGCTTAAACTCTGCCTCAATTTTCTCTCTTTCAGCAGGTTTCATGTTATGTCGAAGTGATCTACTCAGTTGATCAAAGTCATAAACTGGGCCTGATCTTGAATCAACATCCATTGGGTCATCCACAATTGGAAGGTTAATTTGCTCCAGTTCACACTTCTCAAGAATATCTTGTTTCTTTGAGTTTAATTGTGTTATTAGATTCTCCTGAAAACACAAAATGGAAAAAACAATAAGTCAATAATGCACCAAGTATGCAGTAGCAGCTAAAGGAAATGGACATGATCAACAAACAACTAACCTTGGCATCTATCCTGTTCTTATGCTTTGTTATGTTTGTGGTAGCAGCAGAGATCTTTACTTTCCATTCTTTCATCTCCTTCTCACATGCTTCTGATTGTGACTTCCACTCTAATTAAAAAAGAAAGAAATTTATCACAAGTTTATCAAGTGAGATAAATATAAATGCCAATATGCAAGTATTACAAAGCTGAATTCTATGCACCTAAGAGGTTTTCCAAACAGACTTGACCCCACAGTGTGTGTTCCTAAGACATGCGACTATGATTAGAGGTGACAAAATGGTGTAATTTTTAACAGGTCAAAATGGTAACTTGAATCAGCCCAGTCATAAGTAAATGAATCGAAATCGCCACTTCTAGCCATAACTTTACATGTGGATCCTTTTATGACCTCGTAAAAATGTTCTTTTTTCTTTTCTTCTCTTTAAGAGCGCGAGGGGGGGTTTTGTGTGTGTGTGTGGGGGGGGGGGGGGGGGGGGGGGGGGGGGGGGTTGGATTGGTTTGAGTGAGAACATATGATGTAACTTCAGTTTGAAATAGAATGGGTATACCGAGTACTTCTTCCTTCATCGTATCAATCTCCTCGGTGGCTTTCTCTATAGTCGATTTAAGTTCTTTCTCTCTCTCGTCAACTTGAATCAAAGCCTCTTTTAGTTCATTCTGTGATGATTCCAGCTTACCAATGCGTGCTCCCATGTCCCTCTTTTTCTCATATTCCAGCCTGAAAGTCAAAGTTTGACCATACAGATATTTGAGTGCCAAAACACCAAAAAGGGATAAAGATATGATACTGGAAAATTTGGGAATGGTCCAAAAACTTTAACTCAGACAATTTGTTGGGAAGCTTTCATTTCTTAACTAAAGGTTGTCAATCTAATAGAAAATATCAACAAGTTGCAAACTAATAATTAATAGACGTACTGGTATTTCAACTTAGACAGCTGATTACTTAAGCTAAGTCTTTCCTCAGCCAACTCCTGGGCAGCTGCAAGCTGTTTTTCTTCATATTCACGGATATTTTCCACCCCAACAGACTCACTGAATCTCTTGTAAATCTTGTCAACAATTTCATTGATCCTTTTCTCCAGTGACAATAATTTTCGTTGTCTTGAAGCTATGTTATCCTTTATCTACATAATTAGAAAAAAAGAACCGTTCCTTATCAGATCTATGCATAACATATGCTAAAAGAATCATGGCGATTAGCTTTATTGTTCCTACAGCACCTTAAGAAGTTGAGGTTCAATATAATCAATTTCATTTTTGATATTACTGTACTCCACCGTCAGTTTTGAAAGTTTTTCCTCCATATTTTTCTGCATCATAAAAAAGAAAACAGATAGTATTAGAACACTAGTCAGCAACATAAATAATCCGAAGCTTTATCCAACAACCTTCTCAATCTCTGCATACTGAATCTTCTTCTCAAGCCCGCTGATCTTCCCAGATGCTTCAGATTCCTTTAACTGCAACTCTCTTATTGACCCAAGCTCTTGCAATTCTGCTTCAAACCCTTCTTTTTTCTTTTTTAGACCTACAAAATACAGCCACGTGTCAATGGTACTCAAGAAGACTAAGAAGAGCATTAAAATTGAATCAATTCACAAACCTTCTATCTTCTTATCATCCCATTTATGTGACCTTGCTTCCATTCCACCACTTGTACCACCAGTCATGGTGCCAGCTTTTGTTAATAATATCCCATCAACAGTCACAACTACAACCACACCAAAAATCATTTTCAGAAACAAACTTAAGATCATTCTACAGAAGAAGAAGAATATCGTCGTGTTTAACCTTTAAATCTCTCTCCAGTCCAACTCAGATGCTTAGCCTCGTCAAGATCATCACAGACTAAAGTATTACCAACAGCAAACAGGATAGCCTTATCCAATACTGGATCAAATGTGTGATTGTTAAGTAAACAAATTTCTATAATAACTAACCATAGTTCAGCATGACCAATTGAACAGTTAAATAAAAGAAAAACATGAAGGGATGAAAGGATATTGCATCACATCAAAGATAAGCTTTGCAGTTCCTCCTAAAGTGCGCAGCTTCTCAATGACTGGCTTTACTCGGACTGAGTGAAGAGGTATAAATGTCAGAGGAGGAAGCCTTTGGTCTTTCAAATACTGCACAACACAAGTGAATATAGAAACGCATCAGAATTTTATATTGACCAATTGTAGTTGGTGTGCAGAAAGTAAATCATAAAAGCAGAACCATCATTTGTTGGTTTCAAAATTGACTTCATCATATCTCAACTGAACTAGTCAAATAACAAGAAGGTTAAATGTTTAACCCTAGCACTTTACCCAAATTCTCACTAATACTGATAACCACACTATACATTACATTGCGTAATTGTATTTATGGATGCAAATGGACTATCCTGATTGTAATATCTATCTGGATATTTTCCTCAGTGGCTCAGCACCACACTTGTTTTCAAAAAATAAACACTTGAGCTTAATTTACAAGTTAAGGAACAAGTGAAGCTTTAACTAGAAGGCCGGTAATTGGTATACCAATCGAGCTATATATAGTCTTTTCATGTATCTAACCAAAGCAAGGCCCCGGGTAGAGTCAAGATATGTATGTAGGCATGTAGCAAGCAACTGTCACAAAGGACAGTAAAATAGGAGCATCAGATAGACAAAATCACAAAAGTTATGTTATTTACCTTGATACATTCTTTTCCTGTCTGCTCAGTATCAACAACTACAGCATCCATAAATCTGCCCATAGCAACAGTAACAGCCAGGTTATATTTCTTCTGTGTCGGCCTGCACAGCTCAGTCATACGACCATGAACACCAGGAAAAAGGCGCCTGAGAGCCTCAACTGCTTGTGACAACTTTGCATCCCTATCATTTTCATGTTTGTCAGCCTTCAACTCACGTAATTGATTCTCTAACTCACTTATCTTCGTCCTCAACATCTCATACTTTTCTCTGCAAAAGTAACGCAAGAGTATTAGTAATTCAGTACCAGAAGGTCCAGAATTAGCAACTACTATAATGCCGAATCACTTACTTGGAATCTCCAAGTTTCTTCCTTGTGTCATTTTGTTCCTTTCTGAGACGTTTGAGCTCTTCATTGTGTTTGCCAACTGCCTCAACGATCTTCTTGAGTCTACTTTGCATTTGTTTCTGTTGAAACTCAAGCTCTTGCTTCCTACTCTCAAGCTGCTGGAGATTCTCTTCCAAATTCTTTTGAGCTTCCACATCAGCATGCTGTTCCCTATCATGAACCTCCTTCTCGTCCTTTAACTTAGTCGTTTTCATACCAGCTTCTTCTTTACTGCAGCAGATCAGCCTTTTCTAATTATAATCTGCTTTTTTAATTGATAACACCAGAAAAATTAACTACTTACATTCGATTATATGCCTCCAATTGATCATCGCCCAAGTGTAGTTTACCCCCTTCAGATCGACCTTTTGTTTGCAAGCTATCAAGTTGCCTGCTAAGGTCCTCCAAGTCATTTCTAAGCTTTTCAATTTCCATCGTGTGCTTCTTCTTCTCTTCTTTTCTTTTGTCAAGTTCTTTCCCAGTGTTTTTAAGTTTTGCATTTAAGCGCGATTTTTCCTCCTTCAGCTTGAGAAGCTCTGGTTGCTGTTAAAACAGAACATCGTCTATGATGAGCAACTGGTGTACAAGCATGCTGCCATATTTCCATATGCATGATGTAACCTTCATATCCCACTTATCGTCTTTCATATAAAAAGTTGTCATAATTAAAACATAGCAATTAAAACCACTTTGGTGGGAAAAGAGGATGGACTCACATTTTTATCAATTTTACTTTTCTTCTCTGCGATCCTCTTTTCACGTTTATCGATTTCTTTTTTGTATTTAGCTTGCTCCTTCTCTTTTTTGCGTGATTCATTCTCATAACTATCCAATTCACCAATAATTTCCTGAAGGCTTCTCTGTTCAGCTTCAATCTCCTCATTTGCTTTATCAACATCATTTTCTATGTTAAATAACTGCCACAAGAAGTGTTCCTTCTTTTTTGATCTCTATACAAAGACAGGCAATATATCAGCAATACAGATGGAGAAAGAACAAGCTCAAAAAGTTAATAGTAATAACCACAAGTTTCATCCAGGAATCAGAAAGAAGAAAATTTTATGCACACGTGTATATGTATTTATGTTCATACACACATATACACGTATGTGGTGAAACCCAACAATGCATACCAACTCCTCTTGCAAACGCATATGCCTCTCGGCCTCTTCTTTCTGCTCCTTCTTCTGCTTTCTCTCCATAACAATGGTCTTTTTTTTCTGATAAGCAAGTGTAGCCTTTTCCTCAGCTGCTCCTTTCTTTTCCTCCAATTCTTCATACAATCTCTTGTCTTCATCAGACCCAGATATTTGCTCGAGAAGCATGGTAAGTTCTTTAGGATTTTTAGATGCCACAGACTCCACATCACCCTGCATTTTAACAAACAAAAACAGTCAATGATAACCTACAAGGAAACCACTACCACAGCATTTCAAAATTTAATGCAGTTGTTAAAATATGTACATATTTATAAATATAAGCAAAAAATCATTTTCTTGCTACTTTCTATAATCTATACATAGTGCAGAGTCTACAGTTCGAACTTGATCAGAATAGACTATATCAAAGTCTACCAAATACAGCAACGTGTGCAGAGTCTACCAAATTGATTTTAAAAAGAATTAACTGTTAGATTCGGACTTTAAGTCCACCACTTTTTGCTATTTAAAACCTGACCTAACTCTTCTTGAACGCTTCTTTTTGTTGTTAAACTCCCATTCACCGTCAAAATCCAGATCAATGTATTAAAACAATTAAACAGCCTACCATTTTTGTATCTAAATCGCAAAGCTACTGGTTCAGGAACCACATTTTATGTGATCCAAAATGTAGACCCACAATCAGTCCGAACACAAATGAAACAGGTTCATAGTGTCAATTTCCAGAAGCAAAAAGCGCTCCTATACATTCCGGGAACAGAACTGTTACCGTGGTTAGGCACGGTCGATCTAAAACGCGGATCATGGGCGGTCTGGCATGTCCAGTGAGATCACAACTTCAGCCCCAGTTGCAAACAAAACCTGTTATTCTAAGTTTCCTTTTACAGACATGAACTAGTTCTATATGAGAAAGTATAAACCATTCTGGAGGTTATATTCACTACTGTGCTTCAGATAGTATTGGCTATTTAGACAGTCCAGAAATGATGGATTAGTAGATGACCATTAGGGAACTAACACTTACTAAGTGATTTCGAGTATAAGATCAGTGGACAACCCAAAATTGCCAATCTCTATTGAAGCCTGCATTGTTTTCTAAAGCCCACGGATTCTTCTAATACCTAAGGGGGCGTTTGGTTCGCAGATTTTTTTTCATGGGATTTGCATTCTGTCAAAGGATTTGCATTTCGCAGGATTTGCATTTGACAGGATTGTAAAATGGATTTGCATTTGGCAAAATGGTAAAATGGAAAATCCTTCATACAAAGCATTTTGAAATACCATGGGGGGTGGATGCATTTGTAAAATCCCTTGAGTAAGGGAATTTGAGGGATTTTAAAGAATTCCCGGCATTTAAAATCCCTTCCTTTTTTTCCAACCAAACACAACATTTCCCTGTATTTGAAATCCCATTCCCACGAAATCCCATGAAATACAGTGAACCAAACAGGGCCTAATGCTCGTATCCTGAGTTCCACCTTAGGATTTAACATAACCCTTAAACATATTTCAACTTGTCACATTCCTCATCCTTATTCACAGCATGTCTCGAGCATGAGCAATGTTAATCTCCTTAACTTGATAAGAATAGACTATATCAAAGGCTATAAGGCACCTCTTAATGATCCATTATAGGCAATCTACAAATTTTATTTTTTTTAATTCTCAACTATTAACCATGGGGATTAGAAACTCTCCTTCGCTATGTATATAGAATTAAAAACTGGCCCATTCCAGAGAGAACATACCCTGCTTGCAAACAAATATGTGTATGTAACTTGCAAGAAATATGAATAATCGCCTTAGTTGGTCCTCTCTTCGATAACAAAAAGTGCAAAAATGGAAAAATAATTTCATGCAAAACAATGATCACGCCACATGTTTCCAGTTTTGATTCAGCCAACTATCCCACCACTTCCCTTTTCAAACATAAACCAAGTAAGAAGTAAAACAAGAACAATAAAATACCAATTGCTAAGACACAAAAAGGATGACCTAATGCAACATAGTAACATACATGTGACTATGAGATCATATGCGGAAAAACCCTCCTTGTTGCTTCAAAGCTAGCCCTTTCACATATAAACAAAACAAGATTGAAATTCATTAACTAAATTTTGGACAGTCGTCCACCTTGTAATTCAGGTATGAACTTTGCTGCATACACATTGATCAAATCACAATATTATGCTGAAAGACGTAAGACATTGTATTGGCTCTTTTTAAGAAGACACTCACAAAACTGATTCTGATGCACCCCTACCAGATATCTAACAAAAAAAAGGCACGCCGTCTTGTTCTATTTAAATTTTTAAAGCCACAATAGCATGATTCTAATTCGATAGTTTTTGTACTTTCTCTTTTCAGAGATTCAGCGTTAAAGCAAATTAAAGTGGCCTAAAGTATACCTGTGTAGTAAATTTTCAATCCAAACATGAAAACAGAAAATAGTAATTTATACCTTTTCAAAGAACATGCCAGTAACACTCTTTCATTGCTTTCTATTTAGACATGTATCATACAATAATAGAATAATAAAGGATGCAGACACTGTTATGGACAGCAAACCATATGTGAATCAAAGTTCATAACTACGCCATGATCAATGTATCAGAACACGGGAGAAATTAACCTGAAAAACCAGAAAATTCCTGGCCTTGACGAGAATACCGAGAGATTTCAGCCTCGCACTGTAATCATCCCAATTCACGACTCTATCATCGACCCGGTACTCGCTTCCCCCAGCACTGGTGATAGTGCGAGTAAACAAGATATCCGCGCCGTTTTCAAGCCGATAAACTAACTTAACATAAGCCCTACGACCTCTCTGATCCTTTTCCCGGTCGTCAAAAGCGTAAATCAGGTCCTTCAATTGACCACCCCTCAATTGACCGGTTCGAACACCGAGAACAAAGCTAATAGCGTCCATGAGGTTAGACTTCCCAGAACCGTTTGGACCAATAATGGCGGTGAAGTCATAGAAAGGGCCGATGATTTGGTGACCTTTGTAAGATTTGAAGTTCTCGAGTTCGATTTGGTAAATTTTGCCTTGTGAAGCCATTGCTGGCATGATATCGAAACCCTAATCTGGGGTTTTCCCTGTTCGGTAAATTGGTGGTGATATGAATTCGGAAAACGGTGGGTTTGACGGAATGGTTGGGGAGCTTGATGACTTTGAATTATGCAGCAGCAGCAGAGTGAGGGTTTAGTCCCGTTTTGCAGATCGATGGCAGACGACGAACGCTCAAATGGGAGGGAAGTGTATCCTCCAATGTTTGGTTTCCGTTTTTGGCACTTCTCCTTTTTTAAAAGGAGAGACCACCACACTTATTAATCCATGATTAAATATTTGTAGTAATGACGGATACGAGCTTTTGGATTTGAATTTGAAATCTAAATCTTGAGTCACTGTGTTTGATTAGCTATACTAAGGAATTGGAATTCATACCTTCCACCACCCTAATCCCCACAGTCGTTGGTCATCCTAACCACCACCGCCACCATCCCAACCTCCTCCGCCGCCCTAATCCTCACAGTCGAAGGTCGCCGGTCACCATAGTCGAAGCCCTAATCGAGGTCCCCACAGTCGAAGCCCTAGACAGAGGTCGAAGCTTCGCTACCACAGAGCTTCGATGGTCGAAGCCCTAATCCCCACAGAGCTTTGAGGTCGAAGCTTCGTTGCCACAGTCGAAGCCCTAATCCCAACAGAGCTTCGATGGTTGAAGCCTTAAACGGAGGTCGAAGCCATAATCGAGGTCGTCGCCAGTCGCCAAAGGTCGTTGGTCGTAGGTCGCGAGGTCGTCGCCGGTCATAAATCGCGAGGCATCACCGGTCGCGTGTTAGCTCCAGTTCGCCGGTCGACTATGTGCAGGAAGGAATTTGAATTCCTTGGCAAAATGAAAGGAATTTGAATTCCTTTGGTTGTGGGAAAGTTTCTTATACTTGAGAATCCAATTCCATAGCTAAAGGATGAACCAAACATGGGAATGTCTAGGAATTGGATTCCAATTCCTACAAATTCCCAAGAATTCCATACAACCAAACAACCCCTAAGTTTAATTTGGAGAAAAAAAAGTAATTAAAAAAGAAATAAAAAATTTTGTGTTCTAGAAATATTTGAAGGGAATAAGAGAAAAAATTTGGAAAGAAAGTTTGCTTAACTTTTTCTCCTAAACTTTTCACTCAAAAGTGGGAGGATTTGGAAGGAAAGAAAAGAAAAAATTTTATGATTTTTCGTAAGTGATTAAATTACTATTAATCACAATAAATAATTTTAAAAAGTAAGGGCATTACTGTAAAATTACCATTTTTATTTCTTTCCTCTCCAATTCGGGAACACAAATTTATGTCTTTTTTCTCTAATTTATTTCTTTTCTTTCCAACTCGGGAACATGAAAATTCAAAATCATTATTCTTTCTTTTCTTTTATTTTCTCCGGTTAATTTTCTTTTCTTTTCGTTTCTTTTCTTACCGTGTCTCGGGAACATAGCGTTAGAGCAACCACAATGGTTAATGGTTGCTTAACGAGCTCGTTATCGCTCTTAAAACCGCCATCACAAGCTACAAAACTCGTCACCATTGCATGCGTCTTGTTGCTTGCTTGTGAAGTTTTTTTTCATAAGTGGTAACGGGCCACCTTGGTTCGTGAATGTCTTTTTATTTTATTTGTCTTTCTCAAATGTAATATAAATATGAATTTGATGATGACGTAGTTGTCAATGATGAAAGTATGTGCAGTTATGACATGTGTCACTGTTACTGTCAGTGTTAGCTATCATATCAGTATCACTAACTTATCACTAATACCTCATGATGATAACATATTACCGTCACTAACCACCATGTCATCACGTCATCACTATACACAGAAAAAAAATCACGAGCACCTTGGCTCGTGACTATCTTCACAAGCAAAAGGAATAAAGAGCCAATCATGAACACTAAGCAGTGATGGTGACTAGCTAGATGCCTCATTATAGACTATGTCAAACTCATCATCATGGTAAGCGAGCTTCACCACGAATATTCTTACAAAATAGCCCTGGATCATTGTTACTAATAAAATTGGACCATTGGATATTCCTTAGACCCAAAATTAGGTTGGCCGTTATTTTGTCTTTAAAAGTTCCCTTAAGGGGCATTCAAAAGAAATAAAAAATGAAAATTTAGAATTTTCCAACAAAGATAAGATATATAGATCTACATATATATTTTAGATATAAAAACGAAAAAAGATAGTACTTAAGGGTTGTCGTAACCCTATACTAAAATGTTCGATCTTATTTAAAAAATACCGATTTAACATGTTATTTTGTAGGTTAAATATGAGCAGTCGCCTACATGTATATAAGTTTTTATGATGGATCATGGAAGTAAAATTTTTTAAAATAAAAACATTATAATAATACCTCGCAACACGGTTTTACTTTTAGAATTGGTAAATGAATGAAGGGTTAAAAATAAAAAAGTTAGAAAAAGGAGGGCTGTTAAAAAAACAAAATTTAAAAATCTCACTTTTTTGTTAAAATTACAAAAATAGCCTTCAAAATTTCACGTGATAATGCCTTTTCACTTTATGAATTGATAGTATGTATAATAAGAGCGTTGAAACTTAGGAAATCATTATGGAGAAAGCTAAAATGTATTGTTTTTATTGTTGAGGGGTTAGACATTAGAATCTTTGAAGATTTATCTATATTACTATATAAATTATTTAATATTTTTTTTTATTTTAAATTTTAAGACTTCTTAAAATTCAATCAATATAAAATCTTGACCTTTCATCTAATCTAAATTAATCTCATCCACTCAATCTTTAACTATTTTATTATCTCCTAATTTACTTTAACTTTTTATTCAAAATATATTCTCTCATACTAACACAATTATCCACCCACATCAATATAATTTTTAAAATCTTAATAACTCTTTTATTTATTTCATCAATATAAATCTTTTTTCTTATTTTATTGCCTTTTAGAATTTATTTTTAAAATTAATAAAATAGTTAGATGTAAGTAAAAGAAAATTTGAAAAAAAGAACATGTTGCTGTAAAAAACTTTTTTGTGACATTGAATCGCGCGAATAACATATCATTACATTCTTGAAAGCGGCATATTGTAAACCAAAAACTATTTGCCGCTGCAGCATTGTGCGGATATGATGCCAGTGTATTTATTATATAAATTAGAATTAGAATTACACGTCCTTTATTTAATTTAAGATTTAGGCAAATTTCATGTTTAGTTGAAAAATTGCACACTGCTAATTTTGTGGACGTTAAATTTAACATGACTAGCGTTAAACTCATCAAACTTTGCACACCATTAATCTTTGAACTTCAACTTTCTAAGAATTGACAGATTTATTAACCGAACCGAATAAAAACCCTTTCCCTGCCCCTATGAAGTTAACAAACAACATGTGTATATATTTAAATAAATGAAGATATTTAAATAACCAATTAATTACCACGAAAAGAAGGTCCGTAATCATGTTTTTATTATGAATGTACGCAAGGGCTTTTCCTTTTTAGACCCGTCATCGTAACTTTTTTTATTCGTTTTTTATCCCACTAATAAACTACGAAGTACGGACAATAATAGAAAAAAGTATGAAACTATGAATAAAGTTTATAACACGTAGTAACCCTCAAAACCATAGACAATTCTTGGACCACACGGCCCAAACAATTTATGACAATAAAATCATTAAACTCCTATTATATATATATATAGAGGGTAGAAATCAAGTAAAAATAAAATTAAAATAAAAAGGGTAAAAGGGATGATTATTTGATCATTTTTCGGTATATATATCAACTAATAATCGTTAATTCATCATCTTTATTGATTAAAACTAATTATTCATCAATTTCTTTTTGATGAATCCAACATATTCGTCACTTTTTAAATGAAAGCATTTTGTTCATCAACAAATTATTCCAAAATTTTGTTTTCAAAATCTGTATTTGAAATCAAAAAGAAATTAATGAAGAACTAGTTTTAATCAATAAAGATGATGAACTAATGATTATCAGTTGATATATATACCAAAAAATGATCAAATAATCATCCCTTTTACACTTTTTACTTTAATTTTCTTTTTATTTGATCTCATCCCTATATATATGGAGAGAGAGAGAGAGAGAGTTAGGATCAAATGAAAACACTTTTAAAATGAGAACACAGAGAACACTTTTATACCTTTGATTTTATTGATCAAATGGTTTAAAACTATCACGTTTTTGTTGGGCTTTTGATTTCATTGATCGGATAGTTTAAAAACTGCCACGTTTTTTTATTTATGCACCTGATGCATCAATGCATACAAAAGTGTTTGTCTATATGCATCAATGCATACAAATCTTTAAATTGTTAATAATATTGAAATACTTTTGATTTTAAGATTTAGGATGTAAACTTGACTTTTGGGTAGTTATAGGTGAACATGAATGAAAAGGAGAAATGCTAAATTACAAGTTTATACAGGTTCTCACTGTCGTGCATTTTAAAAGGGTTCTCCCTTGAACCTCACCATATATATATATATATGTATAGAGAGAGAGAGAGTTAGGATCAAATGAGAACACCTTTAAAATGCACGACAGTGAGAACTCTTTTGGGCCTATGATTTCATCAATTTGATGGTTTAAAAATTGTCACATTTCTTTTGTACCTTTGAATTCATTGATCGAATGTTTAAAAATTGTCACGTTTTTTGATCATTTGTTTGACTATATACCTGATGCATCAATGCATACAAAGTTTGTGATCTGATGCATCAATGCATACAAATCTTTTAATTGTTAATATTATAAAAATAATTTTGATTTTATGATTTAGGATGTAAACTGGACTTTTGGGTAGTTATAGGTGAACATGAACGTAAAGAAGAAATGCTAAATTACAAGTTTACCGAGGTTCTCACTGTCGTGCATTTTAAAAGGGTTCTCCCTTGATCCTCACCCTATATATATATATATATATACATATGCAAAAGTTTAAATGAGAACTGTTTTTCGTACGAGAACCGCGAGAACCAATCTTAACCGTCAAATTCCCCCCTTCAATTGAATTGTCCACCTATGAATTCCTTACATGTACTCTGTCACACTCAATCCCCCACGCTCTTCATCCATGAATTCCATTATCCAAAATGAACGACCAATATTGGTTCTCACAATTCTCATACAAAAAACAGTTCTCGTTTGAACCCTTCCACACACACACACATATATATATATATGTATATATATGTATATATATGTGTGCGTGTGTGTTTGTGTCTATACATAAATATATATATACACACACATATATACATAGTGATAGTTCAAAAGAGAACTACACTAACCACTTTTAGTAATTGATTAAAACAAATCAATGGTTAAGAATTACAATGACTCGTTAATTGGTTTATTAATGAGGGGTATTTTGAAAATTTTAACCTGATCTAAAAGTGACTCGTCTTCATGAACGCAATTTTTGGAAAACTTCAAACAAGAAATCTTTTTTGTGTGAAAACTGTTTGTAACGACATTAATAACTCGTTAATTAGGTTATTATAGTCATCTATATATTTACCTAACCGTGAATTGTATTTTGGTAAGCCGTCATTAATTAGTGAGACTTGATTTCCCCATAATATCCCTCATTAACGTGTCATTACTCATTAATGAGTCATTAGCGATCCTTTACAATTATTAGTTTTTTATTTATTTTAATCAAGAGTCAAAACTGGTTCTCGTATGAAAAAAGATTTCCCCATAATATCCCTCATACCGAACCGTACCGGAACCGGTAACGGTACCGAGTTAGAGCTTTCGGTCCAATACTCGGTACTTGAAATAGTGCTAAATCGGTATTCGGGATTCGGTATTCGGGACTAGTACCGAAAAAACTACGTAAAATAGGTACCGGTACCGTAGTATGAATACTCGGTACGGTATTTGGTACCATCTTTAAACCAAATTCGGTATTCGGTAAAACCGGTACCGGTACCGGTCGGTACCGGTCCCGGTACCATGCTCACCCCTATGTGTGTGTATAACAACGATCAATGCATAATCAGTCTTATATACAAAACATACATAACCAATCTCTACCTTTAGATTTGGATGAACAATAGTTGAAATTACGACCGCATGTTCGATTTACGTAATGTGCGAAAGCATATTAGATCACAGTCTCAATCATTGACCATCAAAATCTAAAGGTCGAGATTGATCATGTATGTTATGCATATAAGGTTGTTCTGTACTGAACCTTACCCTATATATATAGGGGTACTTTTGGTTAGTTATATATTTACTCAATCGTGAATTACGTCTGGGTGAATGAGTTATTATTTAGTGAGACTTGATTTTCTCAAAATACATTTACTATTCATTAATGAGAGCTCTTAATGAGCAATTATCATTATACCCATCGATTTTATTTAATCAATGACCAATTTGGTTATCACAATGAGAATGAATCTCAAATGAACTATACACATACATAGGAGAAGGTTATTAAATGAATGGGATTTTAGGTGAGAATGGGAGAACCAATCATAGCCACCCATTAGATGAGAATCTATTAGACCTCACGGTCGTAATTTAACCGTCACCCATGCGATTATTGTAAGTTCTTAATTCATCATTATTATCATTATATATATTACACGTTTGTACATGTACAACAATGGATTGACTAACAATTTTTTATTGTATATGTATATACCCGTGTTGTTCTTTGTATTAAATTGTTTATTGTTATAAAAGTGATTTGCATGCAGACATGATTATTGTTCTTTTTTATAATCGAATATATATTAGATGATTTATTGTTATAAAAGTGAATGTTGATAAATTATTCATGTTGTTTTGATATGTTTTTATTGTTAAGTTATTGATATGTTAGAATAACATATTTAATTATTTGTATTTACTTTTTACTGTATTATGTATGTGAGTTGTGTTATGTATACGTATACGTATATATGTATGTATATATGTGGATCAGTAGAAAACATCTATAATTTACACAACAAAAAGAACCCATCATGAACGTCTGATTGGAATGCAATCGATGAACAAGATTAAAACGGTCAAACGTCGTTAAATCTGAAAGGAAAAAAGGGCAAGTTCGGTATTACAGTGGAGAGAACGGTGATAGGACGGAAAAATCTATACTTCCAAAAATATAGACCTAGAATTAACAATAACGAGAGTTTGCAATGATTGTAGTGGCGATCAACAACTTACGACGGGAATGTAAAGACACATTCTTTTTAGGGACTTTGGAAGAACAATACTTGTTTTAGGGTTTTGATCGCAGTAACAAGACTATATGTATGCCAAAAGAAGAAGGAGTGTGAGACTCCAAAATATGTGGAGATCAAGACCGATGGATATTTATAATAATCAAGAACCTGTAGTAATCAACATCGAAGAAGAGGGCGAAGAAGAGTTACAACCTGACATGAATGCCGTAGACGACACTATGGAATGAAGAAGGTAATGATGCTAATTTTATTATGCTCGTACATTCATCACCCTTAAATTTAGGGAAAGTTAATTGATTTTTATCTACTACCAACTACCTCCTATCAAATTCTTGGATGTCGATTAACACTGAGTTTTGATTTCGACACAAAGTGTTGCATACAAACCTGTGTTGCATACATACTTGGGTTCCCCAAATTCGAGTTAGGTTAGAATAAATACATAATGCTACATAGGGTTCAGGACAAGTTAATTGACTTTGATCCGAATACCTCGGATCGAATTCTTTGATGTCGATTAACAATGTGAGTTTTGATTTCCAAACAGAGTGTTGCATACACACTATGAATTCTTGTATGTTTTCCGTAGTGTCTTCTTTGATCTAACTTATGAGCTACTTAGACCATAGAACAAAAATCTCTATAGTATAGACATAATACTAAATTATAAAAGCAAATGAAGAAAAAACATGCATGGAAGATGGAACACCTTAAAAACCATTACCAAAAGGACTTAGAAGAATGTGTATAATTTTGTCTCTTTAATCAATAAAACAAATCAAAATAATATATTTATTTGGTTTCAGATGAGATTATAAGTATGACATAATTGGAAACTCCCAACCATAAAAATTCAGTCTTAATTACTAGGGGTTTGATCATGGCAAGTCTTCTGAATATTAAATCTAGCTTATAAGAGGTTAAAGCTATACAAATATATGATAAGAAGAAGCATTCTGCTTTCTTATTATTGTTATTGTTTGGGCATGAAAATAATAAATACTGATCAATAGATCAATTAAAAAGGTTGTAGTTTAGACATAACTGTGATTGCATTTGGAAATGAGAAAAAAAATAACACCTGTCTTGTAAAATCAGATATAATGTAGATTTCATTTTCACTTGAAAGCACCACTACTGCTAATCAGTCTTGGTCCATGACAATGGGATCACTTAAACACTTAATTTGTTCAAACCTAAAAAAACAAATGAGAAATGAAAGCAAACTGTTATGATTTGTTAGCATGATGTATAGTCTTGTGAGTAATTAGATTTGAGAGGTGAAGAAATAAAGAAAACTAATTATAGCACTAGTACTGCTACTAGACAATAATGAAAAATGACAAGAAAATAATTTAAAAGGTATTGTTTGGACGGCGTAAAAAATTGAATAGTTATTTTTTATCTGCTACTAACTACCTCCTAAGTCCTAACAAGCTAATATCTCTATCTAGATCGGAAATTAAACGGACATTCCCCAACAATATGGAATTAACCAACAGAAACAACTCCATTTACAATTCACAAAGTCACACGCTTACTTTTAGCGATGCATACAATTCTGCAAATCATTAGATGACGTCTACACAAGGGATAAAGCCATTTAAAATGAACAATCGATGATGTCAATCCATATTTGTTTTACAATTCGACAGGTAACGAACAGTCCCTAACAATACGGAATTAAAACAACTCAAATAAGAATTCACAAAGCTATATGTTTATATGCAATGATACATACAATTTTGCTAACCATTAAAGCGTACAAAATCATATACATACATTATGTAGATGACGTATGAACAAAAGATAACACCATTTAAATTGAACAATAGTTACACACAATGCAGAGTTTAAATATCGAGGCATTGCATAAAACTATCGAAAAATATGGCGGAAAACAAAACAATTAAATTACCGATCGAGGAAGTGACCGAACCCACGTTTTGAGGTTAACGACTCCAAACATTTAATTGTAATGTTGTCAAATTTAATAGTTAATGTGCCAATTTTCCCCTTAAACCTAGCTAATCAGATCGACTCTAAGAAAATGTTCTTCCCGTTGTCTTTTTAAAGGATTCTCATGTGATATGACCTTTTACGTAATTTCATAATTTTCAACTCTAGCTCCAGTTTGTTTACCGAGCATATTTAAATAAATATAACCTCTAACCCTAGCCCTAGCCCCAACTTCAGTTTGTTTTGCCGAACACACCCCTAATGGGATTTGTTCTCTCATTCTCACATAAAATTTCATTTCTTTAATATCTCTCTCTCTCTCACACACACACACACACACACATATATATATATATATATATATATATTGGATGGTTTATTTGAGAACCGTTCTTATTACGAGTACCGCGATAACCAATCTTAGCCATTCATTTGGTAGGTGGAATTAATGGATGGAGAGTAGTGTTGGGGATAGAATGTGACAGTTTGCATGTGATGAATTCATGGGTGGATGGTTAGATTGAATGAGAGGAAATTATACGGCTAATATTAGTTCTCGTGGTACTTGCAATAAAAATACTTTTCAACAGAGTATCAGGAATAAAATCAATTCGCACGAATTGTTAAATGTCAAACACCGTGTATCATACAAATTTTCTGATATGTTTAATAAATTGATTAACGATGCTACTTTTATGGTAAATACATGTATCACTAGATTTTCATGTTTCGTTTAGTTATGTATTTTCACTAAAAAATTCACAAATCACACACGATACACGTTATATGCATGGTCAAACACATTATAGCTTTAATAAATAAGTGTAACATAAGTTGTAAGAATGGGGTTTAATGGTTAACACCAATTCCATTTTTTAAATCCTACTTTTATTGCTTATATATAATTTGATCGTGAGTTGTTTTTATAATAAGTTAAATCAACTCATAATTGAACTGGAAGAGCTTGCCAGTATGGCTTGGTAACTAATGGTAGGTAAGCAGTTATGTAGGCGGAAACTCCTCGTTTTTTCTCTTCTTTCTTTCTAATCATCAAAAGAAGATTGTTAGGATAGTCACACTTATCGACCATACTTCCATCTTTCGCAAAAATTAGTTGTTGTCGATGACTTCTTAACCGTTCGAGCCACTTTTAATGTTATCTTTTTCCATCCTATATCAATTTCATTTCCCTTGTCATTTTCCCCATAATTTTTATGAATAAGATATTACTTTTCAAACTTTATAAGACATCTTCGTCTATAAAATAATCTCAAAATGGTTTTCTCATCTTCATCGTCGAATTCAGAATATGCATCTTTTTCTCATACATATCGGTTTAACACTCGTATTCCATCAACGATTGCACAAGCTACAAATTTTATTTTCAGGATATTACTAGTTTAAGATGGTAAAAATAATTTGAATGACATAAAAAAGATCACAAAAGCTACACATAATCGTCTCGTGCAATAAGTATAGGAGAAGGTTTCCAACAAGAATAGTACTATTCCTACAAATAGTTGATTGATATGGTGATACAATATCCATTTTTAGATTATACAGGATGTTGGAGACATAGAGAGTGTCGTGCCATTACAAAAGTGCACATTTGTAAATACATCAACTAGCATATGACACCATTCATGACCTGTTTGGTGAGTACTTTAAGATGTCTTAAAAAACTTCACATTAAAGTCTACAAAACTCTTGTAGAGGCACTACTCGGTTGTATGTACATAAACATTAACGTAAATTCACTGTCAACTACATAAAACATTTGTACATGACACATGAATCCAAGCATGAATTTTTCTTTGTATTTACCGGGCATGTATGAATCACCCAACAACATTACTAGGTCAATATATTAGAAGCAATTGCGAGCATCAGATGTTTATGCTCGCAACACTAGCGTTGCAATATTTATTAGATTTGACATGCATTATTTAGTGAAACAATGACACCAACGATCTCAATCAATTAATAATCACCACTATTCAAATCATTTTCAAATGCAAAGCAATCGAATGTGTGTTTCAAGCTAGCATAATACAATACAAACATGTGTATTATCTTTATGATAAGATTTACCCCGAGATGTCTATTTTTGGGATATTGGTTAGGTATTCAAAACCATGCACGGGCATGGTCTCGTAGAAAAATTAGATATACTAGCCTGACAATTTGAGTCGGGTTCGTGTCGTTCGAGTTCCGGTTAGTTTCGTGTCGACCCATTTATTTTCATGTCATGTTTCGGGGCTTGTCAGTTTTTTCCGGTTCGTGTCGACCCAATTAAGCTAAATGTGATCGATGAGTATTTTTTCAGTTTTCAAATATGGTTTTCGAGTAATTGAGTAAGATTTCCGAATATGCTTTTATGTTTCAACTACAATTTTATCTATCAAAATTTCAAATTCCATATTAGTTTTCCAACTTTTGGTAAGAATTTCCAAAATCATTCGTGTTTAAATTTCAATATTCAATATTCGTTTCGATTATATTCAAACTTTAAATTTGGTATCTGTTTCTTTTGATTCGAATTTTGATTTTACTTTTTTATTCAACTTAATAAAGGTGAATATAATAAAACACGTGATGTACTATTATTCTACTAGGTACCAATTAATAATGTCATCAAACAAATGAATAATTTAAAATAATTCATCATTAAATAAAATTATGAATTGAATTCAAAATACTAAATTAGTCAAACGTCAAAGTATAAAATCATAGTCAAAATAATAAAACACCAAAACGATGTACTATTGTTTTAACTTTAATTTTTTTATTATTTATTTTAAGTTTTTAACGTTGAAGAGTTTTGTATTTTTGTTTGCAGGTTTTATTGCCTTAAGATGCCACTTCGATATTTAAATTTACAATCTTCTTTTCAAAATTTAAATTTTAAGTATTAAAGAAAATTGTTATAGTTTTATCCTTAAACGGGTCACTTTCATATTGTCGGGTTGACACTAACCCGACTAATTTATTTTCGTGCCAATCCGCTTTTGACTCATTTCGGGTTTCTGTCATTTTTTTCATATCGGATTCGGGTCAAGTTTCGTGTCGGCCCAAAAATACCGGCCTTTACTACGTATATAGGGTATGTTTGGCGAAAATAGTTGATAACCGATAGTTGATAGCTGAAAGCCGTTTATTTTAGTTATATATGTGTTCGACAAATTAGCTGGTAGCTGGAGCTTAATAGTGTAAAATGACAAAAAAAACAAATTATAAAAATTGAAGTAATTATAAAACAATTAAAGATGGTATTTAGGTAATTTGATATATAAAAACCTTTCAGCTAGTTTTTAAATCTACTTCAAGAAGCTTTTAGCTTCAGAGTTTTTTTGTTTTAAAAAAAGCTTTCAGTCTTTTCATCCAAAAATGACTTATAGTCTTTTTTTTCAAAACAAAAAACTACAATCCCCAATAAGCTCCATACCAAATACACCCATAATATACCTATACTATATTACTGAATAAAAATTATTTTAAATACAAAGATCTATAAATACTTAATTTTTCACAAAAGATGATCTTTCCTGATTTACTAAAAGATAAAATACCCTTGTTTTTTGTTTACACATTTCTCTTAATTTTTAATTGATTTTAAAAATCTTGATAATCGTTTAAAAAGTAAGTTTATTCAAATCAACCTTTTTATTAATCTTATTATTATTATGCATTAATATTGATTATCATTTTAAAGTTCTTAAATATTAACTCTCACCGGCAGAGCCCACCGCTTTCGCTACCTAATTCAACCCAAATTCCCAATATATAAAAAATAAATAAATTGAAATGAGTAACCATAGAAGCCGAAATCGATCCTTAATGTCAATAACCGTAAAATGATTAATACGTGGAATCAACTAATCATCTAATTATTTTTCTCATACTACTATTGATTCTTACAATTATCTTAATTTAACCAGTATGAAAACAAGTAAAAGACTTTAAAACACATATTTGGAGTAACATTAACATGTTCGGTCTATTTAGAAAGAAAGAAAGAGACGTGTTAAAATGTTATTAATGTTTAAAAAGAAAATCATATAAATCAAAGGTCCAAATATAATTTTTTCCTGTAGTGAAAACATGAATAGATAAAACCTCACCATTATTAAACATGAAAAATATGGTATAGTTTAACGATTTAACCAAGGAGACATGAAATTAATACGAGAAAAGGTGGTCTGGGTTAGGGTTAACTCATAACATGAAAGTGACCACTACGATTTATTTAAGAGTAAAAACCATAAAATTATAATTTTAAAGAGAACGTGAATTTAAATGAGGAAGTCAGATTTTAGACAAATGAAACCCGCTAAACAAAACCTTTAAAAGTTAAAGAACTTGTAAAAAGCAAAGAAACCAATCAAAATGAAATCGAATCTTAAAGCTATAATTTAAACGAAAATCATATTCAAAATACATATCAAAACAAACAAAAAATTTTAAAAAGTTAAAAAGGAAAACCATATTTAAAAATTGAAAAAATACTCATAGAATACATTTAGCTAAAATGAGTAGACACAAAACGCAATCCAAACCTAATATGAGAAATGATACAACCCGAACCCGAAATAAACATGATAACTTGATATCAACCCCAAACTACTACCGATAACATTATCTAAGTTAGATAATCATCTTATATAATTTCTCTTTTTAACTGGAAAGATACAAATAATAATAATAAAAAATAAAATATAAATTATAGTTCAAGCAGCAAGGGTTTAAAGATGAAGAGGAACAACTATACATCTTAAACAACACCTCTCTGCACCTCCGACGATCTGCACAAGGCCGCCATGGTTTCCCACACCATGTGGTTGCGGTATCTCGCCCGGCGATTCGAGTACTCCGTTGCTCTCAGCTACAAGGTTCCTCCAATCCTTACCTAACTTTATCTTTGATTTAGATCCTTTATGCTAGGTTTTTAAAACCTCTTAAATGTCAAACAATTCGGTTTTTCGATAACTATAGGTCTTAGAACGGCTTATTCAAACTATTCAAGAGGGAACTGGTTAAGGGCTAATTTTTATGGCTGGATTGAGGTTCTAAAGGTTCACTTGGTTTATCATAGTCGAGACATTCATGCGAGGAATTGCGCCACGGGGGAAATGATTGTCTGATTGAGCTTGCAATTAATTTATATAATGTTGCATTCGCTTTCAGTCTGTTCGTTCACTATACCCTCCAATGATCTTCATAGTAACTGAAGTTGTCATTTTGTGTAGATTTAATTTGTATTTAGCTTCGAAACCTTATCTTTCTCTCAGTTTTGATTAGAGAAATCAAACTGTAATCCAAAAGTAGTGCTGTTTTGGATGTCATGATGTTTAACTTAGTACCTATCAAATCCAAAATTCATACGGGGTTTGTTGCTAGTTTACTCCAACAATTTTCAGTTTGTAGTGCTTGTTATGTAGTTACTGTAGCTATAAGAAATGTTCATGAGATATAACCTCCCCAATGACTTAGAGACTCCTCCATTTGATCTTGAAAGTCAAAATATATCTGCTTTTCCATTCAAATCATGACTTTATTTTGTCTAGAAAATGTGTTATAAGTAGTCGTGACATGGAACAAACTGAAGGCACCACTAGTTCAAGCTCGAAAATAACAGTATTAAATACCATATGTCATACTTAAATAAAGAATGGGACTTCATCAAACATTTATATTTAGTGGTTTAAAGTTCGTGATAAAGTACATGTGTATGAACCGTAGGAATTATCATTTGATGAAGAGCTACATGTGTATGAACTATAGTAATTAGCATTTGATGAAGAACTACATGTGTATGAATTGTAAGAATTAGCATTTAATGAAGAGGTAATACACAGTTTCTGGGTTCATAAGCATTCGATCTGAACTGCTTACATGATTACATATGACTTGGTCAGTTGGTCGGAATTCTATTTATGCATGGCTCTGCGTTGCAATATTATTTGTGTTTTAAGGAGATATGGTAGGGGTTGAAGGGATAATAATACCAGGATGAGCTGGATAATGTGTTTCATATCACTTTGCATAGTGTTACATATTGTTGATAGAGAGATGACATTACATTGGGAAGAATATTAGGGTAGTGCAATAATTAGGAAAACAAGACATTGCAAGCTCATTTAGACTCGAGTGAGTTGAAATTGCAGTTATAGTGGGTAAGTGTTTGTTTTAGCCACGTGGCTAGATTTTAGCCAAGCTAACATCTAAATGCTTACCAATTCTTGTTTTCCTCCCAAAATGTTCACTAAACAAAACTTATGTTGAATTGATCCCTGTAAATCGAATCTGATTCTTGAGTTTTGTTCATTCAACAGTCAGTCTAACCCCATGAAATGCATGCCTTTAAAGTTTATTTACCTAGTTCTGCAACTTTGCCGTTGTTTTACTTTGTAACAGTGAACCAGAATCTTCCCAGACACCCTACCATGATTAACAGTAATGAATTTATATGTGTTATATAAACTTCCTTTGTTAATTCAGTAAGACAGATCGTACTATTAGGAGTTTGAGAGGATTAAGAAAAACTGGATGAAAAAATGTATAGGAAAAAAATTAAGAAAAAAAAGAAACGGAAGAGAAATAGTATATGTTCTTGCAGAAGTAACCATCCAAGAACATGAATATTTACGAATGATCGGTATTGGGAATTTTTTGAAGTCCTGTTTGGGAATTCTACATTCTGCTTCACTGATTTCCTATCTTAATTTATATTCAACTAATCCAACAATATATACGATCTTTGTCCTTCAATAATTGGGGGAACTCTAGGTCACAATGGTTTTATTCCTCATACTAACTATGAAGATAGAAACAATGGAAGATTAAGAAGATTGACACTTAAAGATATCAAAGAGCAAAAAAGACCCATGCCAATTAAAACTAACAAAAATGATTTTTGCTTAAAGCAAAAGACCACTTAAGCAGCAGAACTCTCATTTGAACTTTGTAACCAAGTTGGCAAGTTGTAGTGACATATTTGTTGAAAGCTGCAACACCTGCACTGCCCATTACATCATTTCTGATAAACTGATATATTCACTGAAACCACCAAAATCAGAGATGCTAGTAAATCAATTGTGGAAATAGCAGAGTCTAGATAGTGAGGGTTAGCTACCACCAGCTAACCACAAATTGCTCTTGCAAAAGAAGCCTTCAAGACTGGGTTACATAATATAATACATCTGCCTATGATAATATTGGTGGAGGGTTCCTTAAAGATCTGGCAAAGAAAAAAAAAATCTTGTCAGCTTTGTTGAACAAAAAATCCAAGACTACCACCAAACTCTTCACAATTCCTATACATAGTGAAAACATCCATGCAACACAAATTCTCATTGTTACACTCCTTATCCTTGAACAGAAAAGGAAAAAAATGGCAAGTTTGATGATAACATAGATTTACTTCTTCTCGAAAGCAAGTTGCTTCAATTTTATTTAACTTTGGTTTTAGTTTCTGGTAACACATATTAATCAATGACACTCTTTGTTGCAGAGCTACCAGCATGGTAAAATCTCTAATACAGAAGTAGGAGACAATGTTTGGAAAACTTTTTTCCAAGGAAAATTGACATTTTTGCATTGGAACAAGGGAGAGGAGATGGCTCCAACAATAGCTCCAGAGGGGGGAACCCTTCTTGTCAGGAAACTACCAGCTGCAGATCCACAGTAATTTGACAAAACTGTGAACTATCTATTACTTGCGTGTTTTGCTCTCAATATATTCCTTTTCATTTTTTCACCGAGACTGCACATCATTGTCAGTTTGTCACTATGTAAATATATCCTGACATAGAACTTGATATTCCCTCATGATGACATCTTATTTAATCATGTTTAGGGGTAGACTGCTTGGTTCGTCTCAACAATTTCTAAGAACATAGAGAAATCTAACAAAATTGTGAACTGTTTATAGCTTTAATGGCCTTTTCATTATGCTACATAGCGTGGCAGTATATACTTAATATCACATTCTGCAGCTTATGAGATTTCCAATATGCTGTATGTGATCTTCATTGATTTCCAAAATATCATGTAGTGTATGGCTGGACAGCCAAGCTATCTGCTCATGGTTTGCGTGTATTTATTATATATCCACCTAATGCAATTGCATGATTGTAAACTTTAGCTGTTCTAAACGTCTACAGCATTCATATTTAACAAACCATGTATTCAGCAGTTGAGTAGATAAGATTTACAACATCTGCTTTTGCTGCCTCAACCTCGATTAAGCTGTATAAATGTTTTATGGCTGTCCTTACCTTTAGCTTAATTTCATGTAAATGCATCTGGCAGGCGTGTTTTTGTTGGGGATGTGGTGGTCATGAAGGACCCGGAAAAATCGGACAATTATCTGGTTCGAAGATTGGCTGCCATTGAAGGCTACGAAATGGTTTCCAAAGATGAAAAAGATGAACCTTTTGTACTTGAAAAGGATCAGTGCTGGGTGTTGGCAGACAACGATAAATTAAAGCCCAAGGTATTTCACTTTAACCAATTACTTTATGCTCAATATATAAAACACCCATATTTCACTATTTTGGAAATTCACGTATCTTGCATCTTTTCCTCTATAATAATTTCGTATTAGAAGAGCACAATATTTAGTGTCCCTTTCTTTACTTACTGTATGCAACAGAATTCTGAAGAGATTCTAAAACCTAAAATTCGACTTGGCACATAGTTTAATAAACTTGTCTAATTATGATATTTATCAAGTGACATAGTAATTTGATATTTCTCATGATATATTAAAGGGAAACCTTGTAACTTTACCTTTAACTCTCGATATTTCTTTACCAAGTCTTTCCAAATTATCATGAAAAGTTAAATTTATCATGCTATTAGACTATATACGTGTAGGACTGTAGATAAAGGCCTACACATTGCTTCCCACTTTTCATACACATGGAAGCATTTGGTGAGAGGCCATGTGCATCTGCCTTTCGTCCCTTCAGTTTACCCTCTAGAACTCCATTAATACTGTATTAAATTGGCCACAAAAAGAAAGGGAAATGAAATCTAGAACAGCAATAAGATTGTAACCATAGAGGGTGGAAGATCGCAAGTGGTGTGGGTTAGTGGCTTCTCCATCTGCTTTGACTTCAACACCTGATCGAGAGTGTGCCATATGGGTAATAGGAAGTCTTCCAGTAACAGGTACGAGAATGAGGATGACGAAGCAGAGGATGTTTGTTGGATTTTTTAGTTTTCAAACACCTCAAAAACATTTTGTGAAAGATTAGACATGTTCATCTTCCATTGTTTTCCTTCGCTTTCGTAATCAAGTTATAATTATGAACATTTAGAGTGAAAAAAGAGAAAGTGGGTGATGGTCCGAAGTCACTGTCGGTAACCATGTTAGTCAATGGTCATTGGTGGTTCAGCAATGTTGGATCTGAAGTTTTTTCATGGAGGTTGTTCTTGAAGGAGATGGATGTTCAAACCAGTTAACACCGGCCAGGGCTTTGGTGTTTGTGAGAAAAGGCAGAGATGACGGCCTTTGTGTTCACCGGAAGAGAGAAAGACGAGAGTGAGAGAGACGATGATGGGCATTGGTGTTCGCGGAAGAGAGAAAAGGTTTCCATGGCTTTCCCATTAATATGAATAAACGATGGTTATTAAAAGTATCATTATATCAAACTACATGTTCTTTTACATAAATTTGATTATTAGCCTCATGTATAGGTTTATCTAGTTTTACAATATTTAATCAAATTGATTATGTTTATATCAAGGTTTACTAAAGTGAAAGACAGAAAACGCAAAATGTTAGTGATATAACAATCATAGTAATAAGCCGGTACCGGCTTTCAAACACAAAGAAATATATATTAAAGTATAAAGATTAATATGACAATATCCCAAACAGAAACTAGCATATGGAAGAGTAAAACTAAGGCTTTGCAAAAACAGAAAGAAAACAATGTAAAGTATTTGCAGAACTTCTCAACTCTTGATAGAACTTGACATCGTGAGAAGAACGATAGGCTGTTGAATAGCAAGGAGAAGAAGGGGTGCGACCTCAAGTGGTGTTTCGATCATCAATTGTTGGTTTTAAGTTCTTCCCCTCGCGTTTGCGAGGGCAGCTACATTCTTGTTATTGATCAAATGTCTAAAAGGCTCCTCAACTAGGACATGGCTACAAAAACCTTTTGTGAACCACAAGACAGTTACTAGTTTTAATAAAGGTGCTAATTTTGACTCATTCACTTATGAATGGGTCGATTTAGGTTGTGCTTTAGTGCTTTATCTCTAAGTCTCTAACAGGTCAAATAGGCTCCATAAAAGAAGTTGGCTGAAAAGAAAAAGGGTCAAACACATTGAATGTTCGAACAAGGTGTTTCTTTAATCAAACAATGATCTTTCTTTCCAAACAACAACAACAATTATTATATTATTATTGAAATACAACTGTTGTAATCATATCTGACAAGTTATATATTCCTATAAAGGTTACTAATATTCCTATAAATTTTATGGGATGGAGGGACCAAGGGAGCATTAAGTATTTTCTTATATAGTCTAGTTACTTCCTATTTCACATCCCCTTTATGTGCATTGCTTTATTGGAGATGTGTGTATTGTTTCTTACCTGTCTTCACCTTTTCAGTAACTTTTACTTCATACATTTTTACAAATTACAGGAAGCTAAAGATAGCCGATTATTTGGTCCCATTTCCATGAATGACATAATTGGTAGAGTCTTATATTGCTTGAGAACGGCAGTAGATCATGGTCCCATTCAGAACAGGTACTTTCTCTATGTATACAAACAGGAGATTTACATTTCACATTTGACAGGACTTTAAATAACATGTTTATTGCTACGTTTGCCAGTCAGTTTAGCATGCAGAAGGACTTGCCTGTATTGGAAGTGGAATTGGATGTTGATGAAATGGCGAAAAATCACAAAGCTTAGAAAGTATTCTACAAAGAAACCCTTCTCAAATTGGTTTGTATGTACTCTGTTTCCGCCAAATGTTACTGTGTTTTCCTCAAGAACAAAGAGTCAATAATGAAAGTTCAGATATTCTTGATTCTAATGATCTTCAAGTCAAGAGGAACGGGGCATATTCTTATCATGCTCTTTATACTTTCCTCTGACTTCTAACCAATTTGTTGATATGGGTTTAGTCAGCACGGTTTATGATATTGCTTGAATTTCATTACGTTCTTCACAAAGTTACCTAACATGGAATGAATTTTCAAGAGTTAATGCTTTTTATGTGATTTTCTTAGCTGTTTCTTGTTTGTAGAGCATACCACACTTTCAGCACACCTATAATTTGCCTGTTGGTTACTTGATCATAATTGTAGCTAGAAAGGTGTATGCTTGAAGTTGAACTTGAGCAAATGCTACTTGAGCCTGAGCTCGAGTCGGTCAGGCAGTAGTGTAGGTACTTGAAGTTTTGGTTGTCAACGAGAACTTCACAAGGTTTAAGTTTGTGGTTATGGACTTGGTTCCTATAGATTTAGTTAGCTTCCGACCATTAGTTGTATAGGTTAAGTTAGTTATCAACCATACCCCAGTTTGTGCTTTGCGGCATCATTATAATCATATATTTACACCGTTAATAACGATTGTTGTGAGAATGAAGCGCCTGTTCTCTCTCTCTCTCACAAACACACACGCTTGCTCATCGTCTCTAATGGCGTTAGAGGGGAGGGAGTCCCTCACTTCCTCACACCGGTCACATCGTGTCATGTCAGCTTCTATTCCTATCAAACAGGTTATCACACATCTACCATACTGAACTCGTACCTCATTACGCCATCTTGCTCACATAAAACCAGAAAAGAAAAGAAAAAAAATGGTGTTTAATCAATGTGACCAAAATCACATTGGTCTTCTCGCATTGAAAACTCACTCGTACCTTGGTGCGAACTCGCACTCATTTTTCTAATCCCTCGCACTTGTTTTTCACATACATTCCCTCCCCTCTTATGTACGGTGAAAAAGGTATTGTAAAGACTATGACTTGAGAACACCTTCATGTGTTCTTTCCTCCTGCGGTGTGATGAATACACACGGACAAGGATGGACGATTGATGTATTATTAGGAAAAGATGACAAAGAAGGAGCATCATCCATCTTGTCTCTCATTATTATGTGATAAGGTAACACAATGAATGGTCTACCATATGTCCTATTCATTTACATGGCTTAAACTAATTTTTATTTTTAAAAAATTATTGGTGTACCATATGTAAACAAAGCTTTAATTAGCATAGCAATAAGAAAGCCCTCTTATTACCTTAATATATTACATACATGGTCCTCAGCTCGTGGTCGACATAAGAGCATTCAGAGTGGTTGAGATCACCTCATAGTGTGACTACTTAGCACTCCCATTTGGTGGTGAGCAAACCCCTCCCTCCAAAATTCTCACCACGTGGTGAATCGTCTTTCTTGATCTCAAAACCTTGGTCACTTCGTAACATTCTCTCTTACACGCACAAACACACATTCTCTCTAACTTCTAATACAACTATTTTTTATTAAAAAATAGGAATAATAGGAAAAGATGAATGAATAGAAAGATGTTTGTTTCCTTGATTTAAGGATGGAATAAAAGTGGAGAATAAGGAGAAATACGATATTGAGGTGTCCATAAAATATTAAAAAAGAAAGAAAAAGACCCTCACTCTCCACACTCTAAGAATACACGATACTTAGAGTGTGGGTTATGGTCATCTGATTGCATCGGGTACCATTAGGTAAGAGAGGGGAACACCATTACACCTATTTTGGGTTGAATATTGGGTAGCCATCGGGTGTATTCACTCGATGAAGAAGCCGATGCCACCCCCCCTCCGATGTAATTAATTAATGAATTATATTAATATAAAAAGAAAAAAAAAGTAGGGAAAGTTTAAGTAGAAAAAAGGAAGGTATAAAACTTAATTTGGGTAGAGAGAAGAAAACGGAAGAGGAAATAATGTTGCGCTGATGAAAACAAAAGGGAGAAATGAAATGACATGTTAACGGGTAGATACCATTCGTCAAATACCATTCTATAAACATGTTATCGGGTGATAGCGATTTTTCGTCACAATATTACATGAGTACCGTGCTAGTTAACTATGATGAGCCTAGCAAAATATTTTTACAAAAAGCTAAATTATATATAGATTTCCAGATTTGCCCCTTAACAAAGCCCATATTACCGCCAAGGGTTTTCTCTCTTTAATGGCAAAACCCCAACCAACAGTCACCAAAACCTTTACTCGACGATATGTTGCCGGCGTCTCATCTCATCTCTCAAGGCGTCCCCGGTAAGTTTCTCTGCCGCTTTTCCGGTTTTATCTTCGAACTCCGACCTCCACCGGTAAATAGTGGATTGCTGACTATTGTAATATCAACTGTCGGTTTACTTTATCTACTTTTTTTCCTGCTAGGGTTTAAACCTCTTTTCTTCAACATGTCATAATCTTTTTTTTTTCTTTAACTTTTAGTTTTGTAATATTTGAAAGTTTATTCATTCCATAGGTGTTTCTGCTGTTCTGGATTTTAGAATGATTTGGCTTATTTTATGGTTTTCATGTCGTTACGTGTTTGTATGCCATCCGTTCGATGAAATGTTCGAATGATTTCACAACCTGAACTTAGGTTTAATCTGTGATGTCTGCAGCGCCTCTAGCAACTATTCTCTTGCATACATGCTTGCTTTAGTGCAAATTCTTAAACCCTCTTTCTGAGGAAAGGAGCCACACTCTGATCTTTCTGATGTCAAAGGGTCAAAATACTACTTTTGGAGGATGCTAGTGATATTTATAATCATAAAAGTTCAGTCTGTAAAATATCTGATGGAAAAAATGAGTCGTTATATTCATATTTTTCTCAGAAGGCATAGAGTTTCCTATTATTTTAAAGATGAAAATTGTTTTTCCGGGACTATGGTGTATCTATGGTGTGACGTTCTGTGTTCTCTTTTTAAATTTTTTTGTTACTAGCGTTAGAAACTTGTAATGCCCTTTGGTTGACGTTAACGGTTAATCAGCACATAGTTGCATAGTTAAAATCTCGATGTGTGACTCTTTAGGGTCTTTATTTGGCGACACAAAAAATCTACGCTGGTTCATTGAGTACATATTCTTGTGGCTACACATTGTGCTCATATAGTAGCGATTCCTGGGCATATAGCTGGAAGAAAAAGATTGCGATGGAACCTGGAAAAGATTGATGGGAACATAATTACACTTTAATTCTCCAAGTTTGTGGATCTTCTAGTGCAGTATGCACTAACTTTCCGACATCTTCGCAAGCATAATGGAGAAAAAACATCTTTGCAAGCGTATATTTTTATGAATTAGATCCACCAAATATAAAGACAACAGGAAGCCAAACTCACATATAGACAATCCCCTTTTACTAATGGCAGATCCGCAGATCCACAATATCGTACCAGAGTATAAACTAGTATTACAAATACTGAATGCACCACAATAACATTTTTGTACTTTTCATATTTTTTACACTGCAACCCCCTTTGCAGTGTAGCTGTATACACATATCTGCACTTGTTTTATATGTTGAATTGCTAATCATGTATCTTCCCCCGATTAAAACAATTTAACAAGTGTGTTCTTTCCTGTTTTTCTCAGGTCATGGAACATCAGATGGGAGGTGCCTAAGGGCATTAACGTTATCACCATGTTTCTTTTGTAACGACTATAAAAGGTTTCCACAAGTCAATATTGTACCTTTTGGTTGTGCTTCAAGAGGTACTGTGTCTTTTATTTGCAATGCAAACTCTAGCGGCCAAAGAAGAAACCCAGACTTTTCAAGGCAAAACAGACAAGGGTTTTCACGAAACAAGAACAGGAATAATGAAGATCGAGATGCTGTTGATGGTTTTGAAGACTCTGAGGTATTCTCCTCAAAGAACGGACCGTCTTTTCTTTCTGGTGCTCCTCCCCCTAAATTCCAATCCACTGCAACTCCTGGGCCTCGAGAGAGAGAAATTGTGGAAATTTTCAGAAAGGTCCAGGCTCAACTAAGAGAACGAGCTGCACAGAAAGAAGAGAAAAAGGTTGAAGATTCACATGGACACAATAAGCAGAACGAAACTGTGGATTCTCTTCTAAATCTCTTGAGAAAGCACTCTGTTCAACAAGGAAAGAGCACAACCAACAGCAGCAGAAGCAATAGAGATTTTGTGTCAGACCACCAACCCGAGCAGAATAATTCATTTTTAGAAGATAGAAGTCCAAAAGACTCGAATAACCGAGTCAAACTTGATGCCCAAACTACTGAAATCCAATCTATGAGACCTGCATCAAATTTCCAAAAGAGGTCTCCGGTTCCTAGATTCAAATACAAGCCCATATTGACCAGTGAAGATTCTTTCACCCCTGGGCCGTTTCAAAGGAAAGTAGGCAGACATGAGCTTAAGTCAACGCCCAAGGTCAAAGTGGAGACTGAGTCTGAGCCAGAGGTTGAAAGTGAAGCCTTTGTGGGGTTTGATGATGAAGCTTCTGACACTGAAGAAACTGCTGATGAGATTGATGATTCAGAAGAAGCAAGTGTAATTGAAAATAAGGATCTAAGTGACATGAAGTTGGTGGAATTACGAGCCGTGGCTAAATCTCGCGGCATAAAGGGATTCTCAAGGCTGAAAAAAGCAGAGCTGTTGGAGTTGCTGACCAGTTGAGTTACATGCACTTTCCTCACAATGCTGTACCATAGAATCTGACTTGTTCTTTGTTCTTCTCTGTTTTTCTAGTTCTATATGATAAATAACATTTTTATGGTACTTATGCCGATTTGGGGTTTTTCGTTGTGCATTCAAATCGGTTATTGTTACAATATTAAAAAAACATTGTAGTTTACAAGAATGAAAGCATCATCTGAATCCTGCATCCGCGGAATAATATTGATGGTAAACTAACATTTTTCTTACCAAGGTTGTTAATCGGCATCCTATACAGGAACATTTTTTGCGTTTTCAAGATTGAGATCGTAAGATTGGATCGGGATCCTAATAGATTTTTTAGTGTCATTTCCCTTGATATAAATTATATAATACTTTAATACAAGGTTCAAAATTCAAACATCATGTCAATAGTGAAACATTTGAAAATAAAGTTAAAAATGGTAGTTTAAGCTTATCTACGATTAGGTTCGCAATTTTAATAGACTTGCCTTAGACATCCAAAAGAAGGTAGAAATATATTCCATAGATCTAAAACAGAAGTCATTTGTGTTTCACTCACGAAAAAACGGGTTAGAAGGTATGCTTCCCAAGTCTAATTTGTAAGTGAAGACACCCCCTTTACACAGGTCTTTTTATAGTATAAGTGAGATGTTTTTTAGATACGAGAGCTTAAGATTTAATACAGTCTTGTAGATGACGTAATTTGACCGTACAATTACTTGGTGAGCTAGAGTTTTAATATTAATTCATATTATATTAAAAAGTTTATAAAATTTCACGATTTTTTATTTAATATGCTTATAAGGACCCTAAGTCGGGCCCAACTCCTAGGTCGGACCAAGGTTCAAGTCGCACCACCCCAGGTCGGACCTTTTCAAGGTGGGACCAACTCCAGGTCGGACCTTCTCAAGGTCAGAAATGCACCATAAGTTGGACCAATTCTGGGTCGTACTAACATCCAAGTCGTACCAAGGTCTAAGTCGCACACAACCTCAAGTCGGACCAACTGCAGGCCGGACCAACACTCAAGTCATACCACACACCAAGTCGCACACAAGTCGGACCACTAGGTCGTACAAGTGCAGGTCGGGCCATACCCGGTCAGCCGGTCAGACCAAACCTCAAGTCGGACGGGGCACTTAAGTCGCACGTCTCACACAAGTTGTACCTAGTCCATAAGTTGGACCGATCATCTTGGTCGGACCTAACACTGGTTCATACAAGTCGAACACCCCAAGATCAAGCAATTCCCAAAACTTAACCAAATCGATTTAAATCAGTTACAAAGCACTTCTCCTATCCTTTCACGAACATAAACCCCATTAAATCTCTCTTTAAATTAGTACAAATAAAATCTATGTGTTCACAAAGGGGTTAGGAACATTACCTGAAAGTTCTCTTTACAATTCCTTGAAGATTGGTAGATGAAAATGAAGATTCTTGCTTCTCTGCTTTCTTCTTCTTCACAGCTTCAAGAACGCGCACAATACACAGACTGACTTTTCTTTTCCCTAAAGCCACTGCTAAAGTAGGTTAAAGGAGGGGAGTTGGGCCATAAGCCCATCTCCTTTACCAAACCATACTATCTTAGCACACAACCAATTACCCATTACTCTAATACCATTATTTACCTCAATCATCATTCAAGACCACTAACATTCCTACTTAATTCAAGACTATCAAATAATAATAATGTCAATAATATTCCTTTATTAAAATTTGAAAATCGGGTATTACATAAACTCACAAACTACTTATCATTATAATATCCTCATACTATTTCTTTCTACACATCTTTTTACTAATTAGATAAAAACAAGTGTTAGAATTAATAAAAAAGATTGAATACAAAATATTAGAGGAGGGATTTCATATATGAGAAGCTCATAAAGTAAATGGATTTCGTATAAGCAAATAACATATTCTCTCAAATAAATAAATAAATATCATCATATCGTAGATGTATTAACGACCCTCCACATATTTTTTAGGCCACTTATGGAGAAGTAAAGTCTTTTATATATATATAGACCTCCCTGAGTGCAGTGATTCTTTATATTAAGTGATCGATAATATATATATAAAAAATGGGTAGGCTTGTGATTTAGAAATAAATATTAATTGTTGTAGTGATTAGTGTAGAATTAATTAATTTAGTATTAAAAAGTAATCAATTGGGTAGTTAAAAAATTGCAAGTGGTTAAGAGGTTTCCGACCAAACAATCTGTTATTGAGAAAGTTGATAAAATGAGTAAGAAAAAAACAGTAACCTTTGACACCATTTTTGAGAGCACTAGGCATCTACTACATCTACATCAGCTATGCTTCCTTTGTCCTTTTGCACCAACATTATTGGCCACCGTCCGTACAAACTTACTATTACCTACATTTCCCTTCATTAATTTTTACCCGGCCATTTATGAAATGCAATATTAATATATTAATTTCTACCCAACCAAAAATTGATAAATAAATAAATATCTCATTTTAAACATAATAATTAACAATTAATCACTTCTTATCATTACTGATTATATATATATATATATATATATATATCACTAGTTTGATCACCTTCTTATAACTAATACCACGTACCGTCGTATAATATATATGCATGATTGCCAAATGAATCAAGTGATCAACTTATATCACTTTAAACGACGTCACTTGTGCAAAACAATAATCCCTTCAATTCAATTCCTAGCTGACCATATATGCATGCATGATGATCAATATATATATAGTTAAAATGCATTTATTTAAGTATAAAAACTAGTAAAAGTTATCTCTTCTAACATATCATGAAAACCGGCCTTAATTAATTACGCGTTGTTAAAACATGTACACCTTCTTTAATTAATTCGCTTGTTGACTTAATTAGTTAGTTATACATCACCTTAATTTCTCACTATCGATCTTTAATTCCCCAAGCTGATTGACGAGCTAGCTAGTCACATGCATACACACATACAATGACAAGAATCTAAAAATTTTGATGATCGATCATGTGCTATCAGTGTGTACGTACGTTGAGATCGATAAATTATATATAATTAATGGAGGTAATTTTGCCTCTTCAATTCATTGTTCTAATTTCAGTTAATATCTAATCTCTTCTCTAAATCATTTCACTCAAATTTAAGGGGTGATCGATGTTTAATTTGTACATAATAAAATGTTCTATACGCAACAAATCTAACTATGTTAAATGATCAACTTGCATTATGATGTGCTATTTTATTGGTTTGACCTGTTATGTATAAAACAGCTCCCAACTTAAAACTTAATTACACAAATACAACTTTGAATTGAAAACCTTGATAGACATTGAAGATTTCATATCAAGATAAACATATTAATTTAAATTAGAGTACATTTTTACCTGCATTAAAATTCTGAATATTAAAGGTTTAGAAGTTCAATGGAAAAAAAATTCTGAAAATGACCATATATATATATAGGGGAAGGTTCATTTGAAAACCGTTTTTATTGCGAGAACCGTGAGAACCAATCTTAGCCGTTCCTTTTGGATAATGGAATTCATAGATGAAGAGCGTGGGGGAATTGAGTGTGGCATGGTGCATGTAAGGAATTCATGGGTCGGCAATCCAATTGAAGGAGGGGAAATCAGATGGCTAAGATTGGTTCTCGCGGTTTTCGCAATAAAAACGGTTCTCAAATGAACTTTTCACTATATATATATATATATATATATTCTGAGAAGGACCATGTATAATTATTTAATTATTCATTTTTATTTTCTAAATCAGTCACAAATCCCAGACTAAATCATTGCTAATTAAATTACTCTTGGTCCAGCTGACACCTCAAGTTAGTCATAACCGTACGTGATTGAAATAAGTCGTTAATGTCAATAAGTCTAGGCCGGGTTTGGTCCACTCTAAAAGTTGTAATTAGCAATAGCTTTTATTTATATATATATAATATATATATATATATATATATATATATATATATATATATATATATATATATATATAGTTGAAGGTTCATTTGAAAATCGTTTTTATTACGAGAACCGGCGAGAACCAATCTTAGCCGTCCAATTCCCTCTCCTTCAATTGGATTGCCCACCCATGAATTCCTTACATGCACCCTGCCACACCCAATCCCCCCACACTCTTCATCCATCAATTCCGTTATCCAAAATGAACGGTTAAGATTAGTTCTCGCGGTTCTCGAAATAAAAACGGTTCTAAAATTAACTTTTCACTATATATATATATATTTCATCGGTAAAATCATTGGATTTTTTTTAAACGACAAACGCATTCATCATCTAATCTATACTTAAGTTCATGATGAGATTTGAATCTTCAATCTTAAATAGGAAGTAATACCTTAATCGCTTCTTGATATTACTGGACTACAAAGAACTTTGGTTAAAGGATGGGAGTTGTTTTATCCTTGATTTTAATTAGGTACGTTGTCTTAATTAATATTTACGTAAGCTAGATCATATTTAATGGTATATATATATATATATATATATATATATATATATATATTGTAACGCACTCTCGATCTTTTCTAATTTGTAATATTTTATTTATTCTACTAGATTATGAATAAATTTGCTTTAAAAAAAGTTGACATGATCAATTTGGAGAACCTTAATTAATTAAAGGCTCATGACAAGACTAAATCTCGACTATATATATATATATACATCGAGGAATTGATTTGTGTGTATATATAGTGTCACATGTTCGATCTCTTGGTAATGATCTCGAATCCGAATCCCATGTACGTATTCGTGAGCTGCCAGATCGATTTCAAAAAAAGTTTGACGTGTTCAATTGGCCGGCCGGTGGAATCTATATATATATGTCTCACACGCCTAAACTCGATACAAACACTACGTACGTACGTACATACTCGACATACCACATATATAACACGAGATTTCAAATATATATTGTTCGAGAGGCACATATATATATATATGTATGTATGTATGTATTTATGCTTAGATGTTGTAATAAAAGACAGACGTTTTGGGTGATGATTTTGACAAAACGAAAATGATAAAAGAATAATTAACCATAATTAATTTTCATGATTTTAATTTCTCCTGTGCGTACGTACGTATTATTTAACAAATTAATGTTAACATTTTTTTGGTCAACTCTCCGAAGCATATGATATATATATGCATGCTTCTATCTCTAAATGTTGCATTTAGACAAATATTACAAACGTAAAATAAATTAAATAGATAGCATATATATATAATTAAAACACGTTCAATATATACGCAACATCAGTACGTACGTACGTACTGCCAATCAGACTTTGGAGGTTTGACTCTTATGAGTCAACCAGTAAGCTGTACATGCCAAACACAGAATTAAACAAATAAAACGCTTAAAGTAAGACCCCCCATTTTGTAAGCTACTTTTTCCCTATTTCTCGATCGAATCTCTAGTTTCTCTCTCATTGGTCTTGGATTAAAAAGGAAACCCTAGCTATTACAACCATTTATAAAAGATACCAAATAAAGACAAACTAAGACCAAAAAAACAAACTTCATCATGCCTTAATTAGCTAGATCTTCCTTCCCAAAAGAGTAAAAATTCACACTCCAAGTTTCAAGAAGAAAACCCTAAATTTCCAATGGATCCCAACTCTCAAAGCTTTAACAACTTCAGCCAGCATGAAGATGATTTCATCAACAACTTCAGCCATCAAGATTTCAACAGCTTAATCACAGCTGGATCTGGATCTTCTTCTTCTTATGGTTCTCCTGCGGTGGCCACAACCACTCCTAACCGCTACGAGAACCAGAAACGCCGCGACTGGAATACCTTTTGTCAGTACTTGAAAAACTACCACCCACCACTCTTTCTTTCACAGTGCACTGGTGCAAATGTGCTTGAGTTCCTTTGTTACGTCGACCAGTTCGGAAAGACTAAGGTTCACACAGTGACATGTCCGTTTTTCGGGCAACCAAAGCCACCTGCCCCTTGTCCCTGTCCGCTTCGACAAGCTTGGGGTAGTTTGGACGCCCTGATAGGCCGTCTTAGGGCGGCGTATGAGGAGAACGGTGGACCTCCTGAGACGAACCCTTTTGGGGCACGAGCGGTGAAGCTTTACCTTCGTGAGGTTCGTGATCTGCAATCGAAAGCAAGAGGAATCAGCTACGAGAAGAAGAAACGAAAACTGTTACCGCAACAAATAAATGATGTATAATACTTGCATTTGCAAAAACAAAACTTATGCAAGTGATTATATATCATATCTGTTGGATCTTGGTATGCACTGCCTAAGATCTTATTTACTTAATTTTATCAATTTCCAGATCGATCTTATTTACTTTTATTAATTTCCAGATCTTATTTTCTTTGATTTTATGTTAAATGAGTACGTATACTAGCCGGTAACATGTTCCAGCTCAAGGTTGGATCATTGCTTTGCTAGTTTTTTTTATTAACCTGGATTTCCGACCCGTTTTTAGCTTTCATTAATTTGGGTATCGATGTAGGCATCAATATGTACAATTAATGAAGACTATGTATGAAGAATCCGCCATAATATCGTTAATTTTACTTCAGTTTCGTGCTATTAATTCTCGTTAATTTTGAACTTTCATATTAATTTGACGTACTATCGTCACAAAGAAACATAAAATATCAAAAGAACATATGATATATATATATATGTACATATATATACACACATACGTGCAGTGAGCAATGATCGATTTTGAGAAATATATTTTCTAAACTATATATATATATATATATATATATATATATACACACATGTATATTTTTTAACGGCAAAAGGCATTAAGGAAATATATCCAATCTATAGATCGACGTACGTACTACTTTCCATCTTAATTATTTCCACCTAAATTAAATTTGATACAAAGTTAATCAATTAAGAATACTTGTACGTAATTTGATCCAATATATATATATATATATATATATATATATTTGTTTATTTAAACCGTTAATTAGTTATTTCCATAAACTAGCTAGCTAGGCAGCTAGCTAATATACTGTAATATGTTTATAAGGAAATTAATGATGATTTTAATTATTAATTTGTATTGGAAAGACAAGTACGTACGTTAAAATTTTTCCACTGACAGATCGAGGACTATAAGTGGGAATTTTTATATATAGTCTTTTACTGGAAGAAATATGCATGAATTGGAATGGTAGAAACTGCCACTTCATTTTCTTGATTTTACTTTTTCTCTCTCTATATATATATATATATATATAATCAGTAATATATGTTAGAAAAAATTCTAGTTTTCCTGTTTTTGGGCATAATTAATATACATAATCTATATATTTTATTAGTGTTAGGTTGTTTTTCGCATTTTATGGAGAGATCAAGTTCCATAACGAACTAACGAGTGTTTAAAACGAGTCTAAAGTGAAAAAGATATCGAATCTTAAAATGAAGTGATTGGAATAAAGATTGAAAGTTAAAAACTTGGCCCCACGTAAGAGTGAGAAGGAACTTGAGATAAATAATATTTAACCATGGACAATAAGGACATGGAAGGCTAGTTCTCATTTCTTATGCAAGTAGGTCTTATTTTGATAGACGTTGCTTTGCTTGTTGTATCCTGAAAAACAAACGCTAAATCTGTTTTTCAAGGACATCCGTTAAAAGAGATTTAGCGTCTGTATTGGTCCCCTGTTTTTTTAGTCTTTTCTTTTCTTCATTTTTGTGTCATTGTAACTTGCATTTTGATTAATAAAAGCAATACTTTCCCAACATTATATGGAACTTAATTAGACTTAAAGTACTTGAAATTCTTCATGAGTAGCCGAATACTAGACTAAATACTCGTGTGATATACAAGTTGGATTAAAAATGATAAATATAATACATTAATAAACATATATTAATAATTATAAAATGTGAAATAAATGAAAGACGACAACATCACACAGACCAGTGGTGGCCGGAGGCATCCACGCGAGAGCGAGAGTAGACGTGACGAAAGAAACATGGGGTTATCATGATATAAAGAAACATAATTGTATTTCTTATATATACAAGCTATAGATCATTATTGTTATAACTAAAGGCAATAAGGTCAAGTATATATATGTTGGTTATAAATAAAAATATTTTTAAATATTAGAAAATATTTTAAAGTGATAAAACTAAAAATTTGGTTAAATATGATATTTTGTATGTATCTGTGGTCAGGAGGTTGTTACCACATGGGGAGTTTTGGGATCAAGTCTTCTCGTGGGAGTTTTTCTTCTGTGGTGGAGGAGTGGGAGGAGCGTGGCTTGGGGTTCGCATACTGCTTTTATGGATGTCACTGCGGACCCAACCCACTAACAACTAACTCGCCGTTCAAAAAAAATGGGTAACTATGATATTTTTAAATTAGAATGAATAAATAAGATATTTTTAAGGTTTAAGAAGGGCATGTATATGAAATTATCTATAAAATATTTAATTATAATTAAAGTCAGATTTAAATTCAATTTTGACTTTAAATTCAATTTTAACTTAGAAAAGTCAAAATTAAATTTAAACTTTTACGAAAATAAATGGATAAGATTTTAATTAAAATTAAGTTGTTAAATAAAGAGCTAGGATTGTATAATAAATTTGATTTAAATTAGTCTTTTATTTATATATATATATATATTCTAATATAAATAAAAAACTAATTTAAATCAAATTTATTATACAATCCTAGCTCTTTATTTAACAACTTAATTTTAATTAGTGATCTATGATCTGGTCATTTAAAAGTTGTTAGAGAATTAAAATGAATCTTAAAAATGAGGCTTTTTAATTAAAAATTACATATTTGTATTTTGTTTTTATACAAAATTTATTTTTCTAGCTTATAATCGGTGTGGTATAATACTATAACGTACTAATTTTTAATCAATAAACTAGTCAATCAGCTATTTACTCTTTCTTTATGACATTGTCAATCTCATATAATTTTTTACTAGTTTAATTCATCTTTGAAAAACTTTGTTCGACCTGAGCATCGGTCATCACGTACAGTAGTTAACTTTATTCATCATGTATACATAATATGTACATGTATAAGTATTTGTAAAAAGAATTAATTAAAATTTTAATATAGTTAAGTATATATACTAATAAGTATCTACATATATTATTAAAAGGCTTACCATCTTACTAAGAATAGTAATTAAAAACTTCTCTCCACCAATCATAATCCTCCACTTCAACACATACCATTTTTAAAAATTTTTCTTTGGGAAAAATCCGGCTTAAAAAAAGCGTGGATCCTTAACCCTTTCGGATCCTTCATTCTGAATTCTCTTCCGTGTCTTCTTCATCTTGGGTAAGAACCTTGAAACTTAATTCGTTGATTGTATCATCTGTTTCTTTAGGAACGATTCTCTGATCCTAAATCCTTTCAACCCGATTATACATTTGTTTTCCTTCGTCTTCATCTTCTTCTTTTCACAAACCAGTATACGAAACCCTATTTTATTCCTTCCATCGACATCTCTTTCAATGTGGATCGATTGCTTCTTTAATTCTCAAAGAATTCTGTAGCAATTGTTTTTTTTTGAAGAAATGTAGTTGGTTGGTTGCCTACTTCAGCAATGTTGATTTAGTAAGTAACTGATTGTTTTTTTATCTTTATCTTCATCTTCTTTGTATGCCTCATTATTATCAGCCTTTATATATATATATATATATATATATATATATACTGTTTTGATTGCTTCTTATTTTTGAGTTTAGATTGATTGTTTGTTGTTCATCCAATTTTGTGTTTTGGTCATTGGACGTCATCTTCCGATTAAGGTTTGATTGTTCAAGTTTCAATCAGGTTCATTTTCATGGTAATATTTTCTTGCATACCAACTGTTTGTAGAAATGTCACTATATTTCCAGCATTGTATTTGTGATCATCCGCTATCCATTTCTCTACCCCTACATTCAAAGCATGATCTGATATTTCCCTAATCACTTTTCATTGATTCCTTACTAGAGTGTAATTGATAAACATGTGATATTGGGGTCCAAAAAAAGATTGAAATACACAGCAACAAGTACATCTTGATGGGAAGAAACTAAGGAAATAAATTATCCATCTTTATATATATAATAAAGATTGAAAGTTTATCTTTAAAATCAACTAAAAAAATCGCTACCCATGATTTATTGATGCTTTGATCCATTAAATCACTTTTCTTAATTTGAAATTATACACTCTATGAATTTGATGCACCTGATGTATGAATTTTATGAATTTGATGTCATGGATGAAATATCAAACATAGTAAGGATATAGCTAAAACTAGATTATGAATATATGATGTTTTTGTAGTGAATATACATTTGTTTTCAAATTGAAACACACTAGCCAAGTGCTTTGAAATGCTTTAATACCAATGTGCATGTTTCATTATGCCCACCAAGTGCTTAATGATATGCTTGAAAGGATTAGAAAGGTTAGTTATTAATGTACCTCCTTCTTTACTTCCTTAATTCAGTTTCGTAAACTTAGTACATCGTTGGAGCACTTCACTAGGTGTCAATAGATATTTGCATTTAGTTTAATTTTTTGTGGTTTCAACGTGATGACAGCATTGCCAATTGAACCTAATAGATCAATAGATCATACGAAATTGGATTTCAATCTACATACATAGAATGCCAAAATGGATTTCGTTTGTTAAAAGAGATTAAAATAATATTTATAATGCACGATAAAAGTTCTTTAATTTTGGGGGTTACAATTTATAAAAGTTCTTTAATTTTCTTTAGTTATTACTATTATAATCATGTATATGATCACAAATATGGATTGCATCATCGGTTATGAGAAAGCAGTCTATTGATCACATCATCGTTGTTGCTATTGTTTGAGACTCGTGTGGGGAATGATATTTACTACATATGATTCTTCTTCTCTTCATATATACCCGTGTCTTTCTTTTCTTATTCTAGAGGAGAGTGATATTTACACATAACCGATCAATTCACGGTTAGTAATGGGCAGTCCTTGCTGTTTCATTACAATCAGAGCAAAAGCATCTGGTATGAGTTTTTATTACTAAAATCAAATAGAAAAATGTAAGAAATATACTTATCGGTTCCATGCCGTTAATGAGATTGATCTTTTATCTCAATCTTTCCTACGAACAATTGATCTTTTTAAGGGGTACTAAATTTCCAGTTACGAGTTATGGTATAAAATATTGCTAAACGGTTTTGCAGGAAATGGATTTCTTAAATATATAGATTGCTAAAAGATTTTGCTGCAGACGCTTTTGTGTATTATGATTGGACTATCTCATACATCACAACCTCACTCTTGGTGTTATATGACAGGTTTTATTTAATCATAAAATTTTTATCTCTTTCCTACTTAGATGTTGAGTATTATGAATATACACATAATTTTTTGATTAGGGGTGTGGGCTCTTACTAAAATGATTTTGGAACTTGATTATAATGATCTTCCTCTGTAGAGTACTGATTTAGGGGATGTTTTGTGCTATTTAATGATGGTGTGAGACAGAGAGTTTAGCTATAACTCAATAAAGTAGGATTCTTTTATTTGAGCTAAAGGGAATCTTTCTTTAAAGAAAATTATGGTAATTTATTTTGTACATGCTTCAGCTAATTAATAACTGTATTATTAGAACACTCCATAAGAATACAATACTAAAACAAGGTTTTGGAATTTAAAATTGAGATAGAAAAATAATGTAAATCATCATCAATTCGTTCTTGCTAAATTGATTATATCAAGAGCAAAATAGATAATCTCATTTCGGATAAGTTGTTTGTTAAGGTGGGGTTATGTTTGAATTCAAATAATTTGTGAAATTTCATCCTTTTTTGGTTTTTATTGCATAACAACTGTCTGTTTCTACTTCTGTTTCAAAATATTTAGTATGTAATTCATATTTCTAATTCATTTTCAACAAAATGATTACTCAAAAACTTCTTGACAAATGATAGGGAAAGTTGTGAACAAATGATAAAGGTTGGTATAGTGTATCAATCCTCATCTTTTAAAGGATTCTTTACCTCATGTTATAAAACTAGACCATAAATATTTTCAAAAAGGTCTATTCATTTTCTTTATTCAGTTAACTAAACAATTCTTAATGATTGTGAATGTTTTTTATGAATTTATTAGTTCTTACAATGATTGTAAGAATATGATTATCTAAAAGCAATAACAAAATCCTATCTTCATGTCTCTGTGGATGCAAAAACAAGGAAAGTTTGTTAAAAGTAGGATATGATTACTTTTATACCGATACTCAAGTACACAACTTTAACTTCTATTATAAGTGTCTTACCTTCTAAATTTCTTTCAAGTTCTTAAATACGGGTATTATAGTTAGGAATATTACTATTTTTGAAAGTGTTTATAAACAGAGGTGTTTGAATTTGAGATATTTATTTAAGTTATATGTCAATATGATTTGATAGATTAAATTTTTTGATAACTCTTATTAGTATCAATGTTAAAGACTAACATCTTCGAATAAAAGAAGCAACAACGATGTGAAAGCTAATTAGTACTTTTTATAATAAATTGGTCCTACAAGTTTTCAAATCTCAATACTTGGTGTGAATAATTTGTAATTGTAGGTTTCCAATTTATGTACATGGACTCCTAAAGACTTGAGGAATGCAATTTGTAAAGATATAAATAGCTCATCCTGAGTTTTAGATGTCAATTTGAAGGTATGCTTTCACTTATAAACAAGTAATAGTTGGTGCCTAAGTAACAAATGAGTCAACTATCATTATGGTTAATATCTATAAATTTCTTTCAAGTATCATCATGCTCTTGGTTTGTATTTCTATCTAGCAGTTTCTATTCATATCTTTTTGGAGCTTTCATTGGTTTTACATTAACATTTAATGTTGCTAAGTTTTGAGGTTAGCACTAATACAAACTGAGAACTTGAAATTGTAAAAGTTAATGATTTTTGTATATATTGATGAAGTATAAGTAATGTGTACGTATTTAAGAAAGGAGGAATTAGTTGCTTTCAGCTACATCATATATTATTGATGCTCTTTAACAACAGTCGAATCAAGTTTTGTAGTTATGTTGATTGGTAGGATATAAAGCTAATAAACTATTATATATATATATATATGATAACACAAATTATGTACGTCTCCTATATTTAATTTATGATCTTCAAAATCATTAAATTCAATCAGGTCATCTTTTACTTTAGTCCATTGACTCATCATTTATCATGAATGTATAATATTTAAATAGGTAAGAATACTTATTACTTTTTATTACATTTCCTTTTATCTTATATGAAGCAATACACAAAAACTTACTTCCAGCAAGTATGCTACTCCAGTGTACATTTTTAAGTTTAAGCATGATACAAAAACTCAATCAGGTACTTCAAAAATGTTTCATATAATGTTATATTGTTTTTAGGTTTACTTTTGTAATACCCGTATTTTCACGGGTCTATAAGCTATATCGTATCATTCTCCAAATAAAATCCTCTATCAGAACTCAAAGGTATATATTCTCCCTCTTTTTTTTCAAGAAAACAGATATATCTCATATAAGCAAGGCCTACCAAATGTTTATATATATATATATCATGTAACTAATTGGTTATATAATAATGTAGCTAAGTTATTCCCTATATATATATATAATATTATCTATACTATATTATTAACATTTAAGTCATAGAAATATCTTAATTTTAAGTAATTTGAAAATACTAATTTACCTCTTATTTAACCCTATAAGGAAACTATTACGTAGAGTTAATTAGATTCTTAAATATCATTTTTAGAACTAAACATTCCAGAATAAATAATTTTTAAAAAAGTCAAGTCAATTCAAATTAATTTTCAACCTATATGATATTATATACAAATTAAAAATCAAATAAAAAGGATCTTTATAAAAATAATAGTTTAAATATCTTATCATATAACACATATTTTGATTTACGTATTAAAAAATACGTATAGCTAAAACCTATAAACCTAATAACATATAACCTAAATTTATAAATATTTTCAAATTTTTTACATAACTCGTCTAATCAAAACAAAAGGTTTAATTTATAATATTCTTTTTGTTTCTCATTTTGTTGTTTTTAAAATTAATAAAAGAGTTATAAAGAAAAGATAAATAAAAGAAATGGAAACATGAGAAAGGAAATAGATACATTACGAACGAAAATTGTTCGATGTCATTATAATGCGTGATATAATAGTCTTACGTTATAAAAAATGTACATGTTATCGAGTATAAATTATTTTTATTATGCTAGTTATATTATAAAACATTTAGGCCTTTTGCTTAAACTCTTGAATTTTAAGTATTTTAAAATTATTAAATTACCCTTATATAATCTAAATGGAGTAACTATTAAATAGAGTTAAAAAGATTTTTACATTCTATTTTAGTAACTAAAGCTTATATATTAAAAAAATCAACTCAATATAAATTAAATTAATTATTAAAAAAATAATTTCATAACCAAACCTTTCAGTTTAAAATATTCTATCATATAATAAATATTTTAACTTAATTATTAGAAAATATGTATAAGTAAAACTCATAAACCTGAATAACCTATAACCATAATTTATAATTATCCACTATTTTACTCTATTTTCTAAATCTCTTAATTTTAAATAGTTTTAAATTTCTAATTTATACTCTGTATTTTCATGCAATTTATAGTAGGGACCATTTTTTTAAATATTTTATTGTTTTCAAACTTTATTTTACACATTAATACAAGAGTTTTTGTAGAACAGAAAAATAAAGAAAATAGAAAAAAAGATAAATAAAATAGACATGTTATCAAAAGATAATTAGTTATTACTGTATTATGTGAATACCATAACCCCGTGTCTTGAAAATGTACATGTTATCGGGTAGAAATTATTTCTTACCGCTGCATAATGGGAGTAAATGTTGGGGTTTGTTCGGTTTTTCAAAATATATTATAGCAACGGAAGCATGAACAACAATTTTAAACTTTTTAAAACTCCCCACCAATGATCCATATGTAAGCCTTAAGAAACAAAACAACCATAGGGTGTTTAGAACTACAACCTTTGTAGCGTGAGTAAACCGTTGAAGAAGTAGTTGATCTATGAGAAGCCAAGAGAAGACTTCCTCCAAGGTATCCACAAAATCAATGAGTCCAACACCTCCAAGATGCTAGTCTCTCCAACCCTTGAAATTCAAGCAAGCAAGCAACAACCTCTTGTTCTTCTTCTTGAACTTACTATGTATGTATATGAGTATGTATTCTAGCACCACACTTTGCTCACTTGAAGAACACCAATACAAGAATGTAGAGATGTTTTCAAAGCTTCAAGAATACTTAGAACCTTTCTAAGAACTCAAGGAAAGGTGGTAGCATGAACTTGTACACAAAAAGCCATGCATGAAGACTTAAAAGCACCAAGAAACAAAAGCCAAGAGGGAGGCCCCTCCCAAGGCCAATTTTCGGCCGAAAATTGGTGAGGGAGGGAGGGCCCCTCTTTCCTTTGCTTCTTCACTTGGTGTACATGTCCATGCCTTGCTCCATTCCAATCAAGAAGCCATACATGGCCCCTTTGAAGGATTAATGTGTGAATTTCTAGTTTTCTTTCAATTTATATAAAAGAGTATACTAGATATGTCATACTAAGTATAAAATACATCTACATGTATTTTATATACATACTTGATTGTTACTAGTAACTTTTTACTTGTAACAAAGATATACATGCATTTATATAATTTGTTACTAGTAACAATTTACTTGTAACAAATATATATTTATACATATATATATATATATACATATATAAAATCATATGTTTATATTTATGTATTTCATATGCATTATCTTGTATCAATATACAAGAGTGATATTATTATTTCACATAAATAACAATATGCAACAATGCATATATACTTATATATATATAACGAGTTGGAAACATATTTAAATCATATCCAAATATGTAATTGGTGTCCATTGATTGTAAATGTGTGACCCTATGGGCTTATTTATTATCAGTAATATCGTATTAATTTGTGTCTTGTGCACATAGAACCAACAATCTCCCACTTGCACAAGTTACAACTTAAGCCGATATAGACAATGGTAAGAACGTCTAGCAACATCCCATTGCCCCTAATAATAAATAAAGTGTGTTGATCAACACTTTCACCAACGAAATTTACTCACTAGCTACAAATCGTTGTTATAGGTAAGTCATCAATTATCCCTTTGTTTTAACATCTCGTTGAACATGAGACATGGATCGTCATCAATTCTCATATAATGTTCAACTTGTTTTAGGGCCCAGAGATATTATACTCCCAATTAAATGAGAGAAACAAATTCCATCTTGACCACATACGTCTCTTATAAGACTCATATCATACCTAATAATGGCCTTTATAACTACCCGGTTAAAGATAGCGTTTAACCACATTAAAGCATGATACTCCTCATACTCGAGTCCCAATATGTGTCTCAGGTCTAAGGATACAAAGATACCACCTTTTTCTCAAGATTTACTTATGACACTGATCCATGAAGCGATCTTAAGAGCGGGTCATGTCCAATGTTCGTTCCCTAACAAACATTAGTGAATTTGGCTGCAAACCCTTTTGCCTACTTTCATCACGAATGAAAGTCAACCAACTTATTCACATTAGTCTTAATTCATAACTATTCCCATAGTTATAACCGACTATGGACGTTTTAGAATAAAGAACTATTCATGGATTTAAACATGCTAATAAAGAACACAATATATATTAATGAAGTGATCATATCCCATACATCATTCAGATAAAATAGATATTGTCATAATGTTCCAAAATATCCAAATACTAAATTACAATTCAAATCCAATCCCTTGCAAAGCGAAGACCTATTGCCCTAGTATGAGACTCATGCTTAGTCGAGGCAAGAGGTTTCGTAAAAGGATCTGCAAGATTCTGATCTGTATGAACTTTGCGAATACACACATCTCCTCTATCCACTATATCCCGTATGTAGTGGAAACGCCTGAGGATGTGTTTGGTGCTGTGATGTGATCTAGGTTCTTTTGCCTGGGCAATAGCACCTTCATTATCACAAAATATTTCAATGGGGTCTTGAATGCTTGTTACTACCCCAAGGTCAGCAATGAACTTCTTCATCCATGCAGCTTCTTGTCCAGCCTCAGAAGCAGCAATGTATTCAGATTCTGTAGTGGATTGTGCAACTACACTTTGCTTAGAACTTTTCCAAGCAACCGCGCCTCCATTCATAACGAAGACATAGCCCGATTGTGATCGAGAATCATCTCGATCTGTTTGGAAACTAGCATCTGCGTAACACTTTACACAAAGATCTTCTTCCAAACCCCCATAGATCAAGAACATGTCTTTGGTTCTTCTCAAGTATTTTAAAATGTTCTTGACTGCCATCCAATGGCTATCTCCTGGGTTTTGCTGGTATCTGCTCGTCATGCTCAAAGGCCTAGTGCATAGCATGGCATACATGATGGATCCAATTGCAGAAGCATATGGGATCTCACTCATTCTATCTAGCTCTTCTCTTGTGCTAGGGCTTTGAGCTTTACTCAAAACCGTGCCTAGTGCCATTGGCAAGAATCCTCTCTTAGAATTCTCCATCTTGAAGCGTTTTAAGATTTTGTCAATATATGCACTTTGACTTAGGCCAATAAGACGCCTAGATCTATCCCTATAGATCTTTATTCCAAGAATGTAGGCGGCTTCTCCCAAGTCTTTCATTGAGAAACACTTCCCAAGCCAAGACTTGATGTCTTGCAAGGTCGGGATGTCGTTTCCAATGAGTAGTATGTCATCAACATACAAGACAAGGAATGCTACTGCGCTCCCACTAGTTTTCTTGTAAACACACGGCTCATCTTCTGATTTGATAAAACCAAACTCTTTTATTTTCTCATCAAATCGAAGATTCCAACTTCGAGATGCTTGCTTTAGTCCATAGATGGATCTTTTAAGCTTGCACACCTTATTAGGATACTTAGGATCTACAAAACCTTCAGGCTGAACCATATAGACATCTTCACTTAAGTGTCCATTTAGAAAAGCCGTTTTGACATCCATTTGCCATATCTCATAGTCATAATATGCAGCTATGGCAATAAGTATTCTAATAGATTTAATCATGGCTACCGGAGAGAAAGTTTCATCATAGTCAATACCATGAGTTTGAGTGAAACCTTTCGCCACTAGCCTTGCCTTAAATGTGTGTACATTTCCATCCATGTCTGTCTTCTTCTTGAAGACCCACTTGCTCCCTACAGTCTTACTATTGGGAGGAAGATCAACCAAGTCCCATACTTGATTTTCATACATGGATTGCATCTCAGTGTTCATGGCATCAAGCCATTTATCGGATTCCGGATCCGATATAGCATCTTGGTAGTTAATAGGCTCAGAAGAGTCTACCAAGAAAATCTCATCATTGGACACGAGAAATCCGTATCTCTCGGGTTCTTGACGAGGTCTACCAGATCTACGAACACTTTGTGTTTCAGTAGGTTCTTGAACAACCATTTGTTCAGGTTCAACAACCGTTTGTTGAGTGCTAGTGTCAACCTGACTTGTATTTTGTGGTTCTTGAATTTCTTCAAGGTCTACATTGCTCCCACTTGCCTCTTTCGAAAGAAACTCCTTTTCTAAGAAAGTGGCATGCCTAGAAACAAACACTTTGTTCTCAGCTGGGTTGTAGAAATAATATCCTAATGAATCTTTAGGATATCCCACAAAATTACATTTGATAGATCTAGGATCGAGTTTGCTTAAAGCTTCTTGTCGTACATGAGCCTCACAACCCCAGACTTTCAAGTAGGATAAGTTTGGAACCTTTCCATACCACATCTCATATGGTGTCTTATCTACCTTCTTGGTTGGAACCATATTTAATATGCGCGCAGCAGTTAATAAAGCATAACTCCAAAAGGACGAGGGTAGAGTACTTCGGCTCATCATAGACCGAACCATATCTAGTAGAGTTCGGTTCCTCCTTTCAGATACACCATTATGTTGTGGTGTTCTAGGAGGAGTAAGTTGTGAGATAATCCCACAATTACTAAGATGATCCATAAACTCTTGGCTTAAGTACTCACCACCTCGATCGGAACGAAGGGCCTTGATTGTTTTGTTGAGTTGATTTTGTACTTCGTTTTGAAACAGCTTGAACATTTCAAATGTTTCATGTTTATGTTTCATCAAATAAACATAACCAAATCTACTATAATCATCGGTGAATGTAACGAAGTATCTATCACCATCCCTAGACATTGATCTAAAAGGACCGCATACATCCGTATGTATGATTCCTAATAGATCTTTGGCTCTTTCACTTGAACCGGAGAAAGGAGCCTTAGTCATCTTTCCATATAAACATGATTCGCAAACTTCAAATGAGCTAGAATCGTTTGATTTTAAAATTCCATCCTTTTGAAGTTTTGCAATGCGTTTCTTGTTTATATGACCAAGTCGACAATGCCATAGGTATATTTGACTTAAGTCATGCTTAGGTCGTTTGGTGCTAGTGGTATATATAGAATTATCATCAAGAGATCTTTTAAGATTAACTTCATATATTCCATTAAGAGGCCGAGCCTCAAAATACAAAATATCGTTTTTGAAGGCACGAATGCCATCATCAACGAAACCAAATATGAATCCAGATTCTCTTAACCGAGCTACTGAAATAATATTCCTAGTTAAACTAGGTACATAACAACAATTGTTTAATATTAAGTACAGGCCATTTGGTAATAATAATTCAAAAGTTCCAAGGGCTTCAACAGCAACATTTGCTCCATTGCCCACGTGGAGATCCAAATCGCCTGGCTTCAGCAGCTTACTTTTTCTCAACCCCTGCACATTGTTACAAATGTGAGTTCCACAACCGGTATCAAATACCCAGGAATTAATGGAAAAAGTATACATTTCAATCATATATATACCTGAAGTGCTAGCCTCGCCAGCCTTCTTCTTTTTCAACTCTGCAAGGTAGGTTGGACAATTGCGCCTCCAATGTCCTACCACCCCGCATTCAAAGCACGGGTCATTCTTGGGAACCTTTCCCGCCGTCTTGGGTGTAGGAGCCTTGGCAACTTGCTTGCCTTTGTCCTTTCCCTTTGCCTTTGCCTTGCCCTTCCCTTTTGAGTTGTTTATCTTTTTCTTCTTGATTCTCCCTTCTTGAATCATCAAGACCTGAGGTGTTTTGCTTGGAATCTTGCTCTCAGCAGTTTTAAGCATCCCATGCAACTCTGAGACAGATTTCTCCCAATTGTTCATGTTATAATTCATGACAAATTGGTCATAGGCTTTGGTCAACGAGTTAAGGATCATATCCTGTGCAAACTCGTTGGTTATGGGAGATCCAAGCCTAGCAAGCTGGTCAATGTATCCTTTCATTTTTAGCACATAGTCGCTAACGGATTGACCTTCCTCCATCTTACATGCATGGAAAGCTCGAGTGACCTCAAAGCGTTCTTGCTTCGCTTGCTTTTGGAACATTTCCTTAAGCTGGCCAAGCATCTCATATGCTCCATGCTCCTCAAGGTTCTTTTGAAGATCCGGAGACATGGTAGCAAGCATGAGGCATGAAATTTCGACCGAGTCGTCGGAATGCTTCACCCAAGCATCCCTAACGGCTTTGGCCGCAGTCAATGGAGGTTCCTCAGGGACGGGATCCTCAAGTACGTACAATTTCTTTTCGTGCTTAAGAACGATTCTCAAGTTACGATACCAGTCTAAGAAATTTGTACCATTGAGTTTTTCTTTCTCTAGGATTGAACGAAGAGATAAGTTGTTAACGGGCGTAGTTGAGTTAGGGGCCATCTACAAAATTTAACAAAGTTCAATTTAGTATTTTTGATATTTAATCCTTTAATAATTAATACCCTTTAGAATTATAAAATTCTTTAATTTTTAAAGGCTAGGATCCAAGTTGAACTTAACCTTGAATGTTTGGCTAATGCTCTCTCCATCAAGTTAAAACAACAAGGTAGGTAACGTTTACCAATTACATCTCGTATGTAATTCCTAGATCTTTATGGGATCCTAGACAACGATTGTCAATTTTGGCATGTTTGATCCCATCTATGCCTCGGGCTTCCTTACGTTTGGCTAATGCTCTCTCCGTAATAAGATTCCGATTAAGTCGTCCTATTTCAAGACGGTGAATTTCCGGCCCAAGACGTTCATGAAATTCGCGGAAAAACACCTCGGTTGTTACAAAAACAATCCACGCGTTTGGCTAATGCTCTCTCCACGTGAGTGTCGTTGCAACAAGCGAGTGTCTTAAAATGGGATGGCATAGACTTACGTTTTGAAAAAGGGCTTTTACCGTTTTGTATATTTATTAAATAAAACAAAACGAGTCGTGTGACTAGTATTGCATGCATACAATAACAAGTCCACGTTTTTGATAAAATCATATTTTATATATTGGTCTTGAGTATTCTTAAAATCCATATTTTACGAACTCTCAACGCGTTCAATTTTAAACTAGTATTAATATCCTATATTAACGTGTGTAGTTTCGAGCGCGCAAATACGACCAATTTTAGCTTGTAATAAAACCATTTTATTATTAAGCTTGAATGGAGTTTGGTTGAGTTTTAAAATCTCTATTTTATAAAACTCATATACATATATATATATACCATATATATAGATATATATTTTGACATAATGAATTTTAATCTTTATAAAACTCCTTTTATATAAAATTCATTTTACATCTTATGTTATGTCAACTTAAAATACCAAACTCCCATTGTGTGATTTATATTATGTAAAAAATATTATCTAGCATGCAAAAAAATCCTATTTTCAACCATGCATAATAATATAAACATAAACACACACAAATAACATGTATAAGTGCATAACCAAGCCATTTATCCTAAGTGGTATTTTTGTGAGCCATACAAAAATACCAAGTCATAACTAAGGACCAAATATTCCTCTTGTGATGAACTTGAAGCTCCCACTTGCCAAAACAACTCCTTGTAGTGCAAATGACTCCAAGCCTCCATGGTTGACTCCACCACACTTGAAAACTCCAACTTGGTCATTTCTTCATCTTGTTACATTTTTTATAAAAGTAAACTAGTCTAAACTATTCTACTACTTACAAAATACAACAAGATGAAACAAAACTAAAATTATTATTACATACCAAATGAAAAAATAATTTTACAACCAAATCGAATTTCCAACACATCACAAAAGGTCTATGGCTTGTTATGCACAACATACACTCAAACAAATATATATATCAACACTTGATATTTAGGCAACTTTTACAACCAAACATGCATGTGGTTTGGTTGTTTCCCAAAATAAATATATAAACATATATAAGTTGCCAACAAGAAAATCCATAACTTTTCTAACAAAAGAAAAGTTGTCCATTTTCTTAAACAATACATACTCAAAAAGTTTCTTAAAACTATACATAAGTGGCTCTGATACCACTGTTGGGGTTTGTTCGGTTTTTCAAAATATATTATAGCAACGGAAGCATGAACAACAATTTTAAACTTTTTAAAACTCCCCACCAATGATCCATATGTAAGCCTTAAGAAACAAAACAACCATAGGGTGTTTAGAACTACAACCTTTGTAGCGTGAGTAAACCGTTAAAGAAGTAGTTGATCTATGAGAAGCCAAGAGAAGACTTCCTCCAAGGTATCCACAAAATCAATGAGTCCAACACCTCCAAGATGCTAGTCTCTCCAACCCTTGAAATTCAAGCAAGCAAGCAACAACCTCTTGTTCTTCTTCTTGAACTTACTATGTATGTATATGAGTATGTATTCTAGCACCACACTTTGCTCACTTGAAGAACATCAATACAAGAATGTAGAGATGTTTTCAAAGCTTCAAGAATACTTAGAACCTTTCTAAGAACTCAAGGAAAGGTGGTAGCATGAACTTGTACACAAAAAGCCATGCATGAAGACTTAAAAGCACCAAGAAACAAAAGCCAAGAGGGAGGCCCCTCCCAAGGCCAATTTTCGGCCGAAAATTGGTGAGGGAGGGAGGGCCCCTCTTTCCTTTGCTTCTTCACTTGGTGTACATGTCCATGCCTTGCTCCATTCCAATCAAGAAGCCATACATGGCCCCTTTGAAGGATTAATGTGTGAATTTCTAGTTTTCTTTCAATTTATATAAAAGAGTATACTAGATATGTCATACTAAGTATAAAATACATCTACATGTATTTTATATACATACTTGATTGTTACTAGTAACTCTTTACTTGTAACAAAGATATACATGCATTTATATAATTTGTTACTAGTAACAATTTACTTGTAACAAATATATATTTATACATATATATATATATATACATATATAAAATCATATGTTTATATTTATGTATTTCATATGCATTATCTTGTATCAATATACAAGAGTGATATTATTATTTCACATAAATAACAATATGCAACAATGCATATATACTTATATATATATAACGAGTTGGAAACATATTTAAATCATATCCAAATATGTAATTGGTGTCCATTGATTGTAAATGTGTGACCCTATGGGCTTATTTATTATCAGTAATATCGTATTAATTTGTGTCTTGTGCACATAGAACCAACAGTAAAATGCTAGTATGTATATATATAGTGTAAGGTTCTATATAGTTTCGCCTTTAAAGATAGTTCGTAAAAGTTCAAGTCTCAGCCAATCATTTAAAAGGACAAAATAGAAATTAGAAAATGTAAATGGAACTCACGCACCCCTCAAGAAAATATCAAACTTTTTTTTTTATTTTTTTACACCTTAAATCTTTAAAATGCCATAACTATTTCAATTTTAAAAATTTGAGCAAAAAAATTATACCAATTAATCCTCTTTCGATCAAAACCACTCTTCCCATATTTTGAAAATTTTATTTTTGAAAATGCAAAGCATATCAAAATGATACCAAAATGTTATCACTTAATCATGTTAATTTATATTATTTTCAGCTAGAAACATGTGTACTTATATCATTTTCGGCTGGAATGAGTGTATTTATATTATTTTCGGCTTGACGATATATTAAGGGAAAAAAGGAAGGAACATGATTTTGGGGGGTGCGGGATTCCCATAATACCCTTTCTTTAGAAAATGAGTCGGGAGGGTGGTAGGGTTTGTGGTGAACAAACCATTTGGGTGGTTGGTGTAGTACCACACTATAGAGGTGTGGTGAGAGAGGGAATGCGATGACTACCACTTGGGTAGTAGTGATGTAGTGGGTGTGTGAGATCATTTATTTTGTTTTTTTTTTAATTTTTATTGTTAGTGGAGTAATATATGGATTCCAAAATTTGGTATGGTGGGGAGTAATCACTATGAGATTGAGTGGTGGGTTAAGTGGTAAAAAAACAATGTTTTAACGGTGTGATGAGTGTGAAAAGGTGTTACCACTCTTTGCACTCTTAGGAACTATGTTTAAGCATAGAGATTATGTTGATCCAATTTCTCTATATTTATCTATACTGTTTTATAATGCATTTAAGCATTTTAAAACTCTTAAATTTTAAGAAAGATAAAAATACAATACTACCCATCTTCTAACAAATCTATATTATAATGAAAAATGATAACAATAAAAGTCAATGTGTGCTTTGCGAAATTTTATTAGGCTTTGTACTATTAAGGAAATTAATGCTTACATACATAGGAACAAAGTAAAAAAAAAGTAATTCAATAAAACGATAATATTGAAAAGATAAGCAAATTTGTTTTAAAACTTTTTATTGTATTATACTATTATACGATCTATATGAGCCTAAATCTTTTTAATTTTGACCTTTTCAATATATTAAATATTTTAACTTAATTAACATTATTTGATATATATAATAATAATTTAAATAATTATCAAAACTATTAGCATTAAAATTTAGTTACTTTTGAAAATAATATTTTTCTATTTTATTGAATCACCATTCTCTTTGGATAAATGCTGATAAAAAATTATTTTTTCTTAGAATATTATTTTGATGAGTTATTTATATTATTAATCTAGATGAATAATTTGTTTATTTCTTAAGAATAGATAACCTACTCACATGTCGCTAATAATAAATTTGATTCGTTTTATATTTCTTTTAAGTTAAAGTTTACACATAATAATATTGTTTGTACTACGCTCTTCACTCTCTTAATTGATCGATAATCATCAAAAGCCGTTTTATTACGTGAGTACCTCAATAATATATATATATATATATATATATATATATATATATGGAAGGTTCATTTGAGAACCGTTTTTATTGCGAGAACCGCGAGAACCAATCTTAGCCGTTTATTTTGGATAATGGAATTGATGGATGAAGAGCGTGAGGGGATTGAGTGTGGCAGGGTACATGTAAGGAATTCATGAGTGAGCAATCCAATAGAAGGAGGGGGAATTAAACGGCTAAGATTGGTTCTCGCGGTTCTCGCAATAAAAACGGTTCTCAAATGAATTTTTCAATATATATATATAAAATCATTACTCGATCATACGTACACATTCTTTTATTTGACGTAGCTAGGCTATAGGAGGTGAGGGCCGGTACGTGCCCTGCCCAGCTGCCCTCGATCAACCTTGTATATATAAATTGAAAGTAGCAAAACATGCATTTATATGTAGGTAGGTATAGTAGATAGCTAGGTTTATTAATTACAAGAGATCGAAGAGGAAAGAGTTTGTGTCAAAAAGTTATAGCTTTTGCTATATACAGCCGGTAAAACATGCATATATATCGGACTAGGTTGCCACACACACACACACACATATATATATACATATATATATATATATATTAATATATAGGTAAAAGTTCAGACGAGAACTGTTTTTCGTACGAGAACCGCGAGGATCAATTTTAGCTGTCCAATTCCCCCTTCTTCACTTGGATTGTCTACCCATGAATTTCTTACATGCACTCTGTCACGCTTAATCCCCTTACGCTCTTCATCTATGAATTCCATTATCTAAAATGAACGGTCAAGATTGGTTCTCGCAGTTCTCACACGAAAAACAGTTCTCGTTTGAACCCTTCCCTTAATATATATATATATATATATATATAAACGTATTTTTTTTTCATTATATATCTTTTTAAATAAGTAGCTAGAATTTTGAGTAAAATTACAATAAATCTATATCGTTATAAATAAATGATATAATATATTTAGGTTTGAAAATGAGCCATTGTCGTTTTACTTACGTTTATTTTCATGTCATTTTATTCATAGAGTTTGTTCTCTTTTTTATAAGTATATTTTGACCAATTTTATTCTTGCCCAAAAGAAAGAACAACTGTACTAGGTGTAATTAATTAATAAAGAGATAGATGAATGTGAACAGTACGTACTTCTGTCATCGATTTGTTTCTTAAATATGACAATTCAATTAAACACTAGTAATTTAAGAATATAACATTAAAAAATATATATTTATCATAAAAGATTGTCAAGTTTTTAATAAACAAACACCTCTGCATCAAGATATATAATTACTACTGAGGAACAAGTAGCTAGTGGTGCAGACATAAGTACGGTAGTGCAGTGGGATCCATCCTTCTTGATTTGATTAGACTAAACTAAATTATTTGAAATTTGTAATTGTTTTCATCGCATAAAAATATTTCATATATATTTGAAATTTGAATAATAGCATACTATTGGGATACCCGCGCAATACGACGGCGGCGAATAAAGAGGAGGTTGTGATGAGTTTTGTGCAAAATAATCACAAAGAGCTAATATGAGTTTGTGAAAATTCCTTGCGAGATTAAGATAATATGAGTTTGTGAAAATTCTTTGCGAGAGCCACTTTGAAATTAAGAATTAAATTGCTAACTTTGAGTTATTTGTCTTTCAGTTTGTTGGAAGAATTTTGTCGCTGAATCATGAAGTTGCTGATTATATATATGTATATATATGTGTGTGTAATGTTTCATAGTTCCAATTATTATGTTTTTTTTTAACAGCAAAGTTATGTTAGTATGTTAGTGGGCTAGGTTCGCAGTGACATCCATATAAGGCAGTATGCGAGCCCCAAGCCACGCGCCAAGTTAGTAATTAAACGCCTTTGCCTGGGTTTGAACCCAGGACCTCCAAGGAAGGCTTTGCCTTCCACCTCCCTCTTAACCACTAGGTCAAGAGATCATTGGTTCCAATTATTATGTAATTGAGTTAGAATGCAATGCTTATAAATTTCAACTCTTTGATTCTTTCATTTGTTTGGTGTTTGTGAAATCTCTTAAACTTGATTTATTGAAAACAGGAATTTAGGTGATCTCATGAATCAAAAGTTAATATTAAAAATATATGATTAGACTTAATTCAGTTATAAGTATGGTGATCTCATTAATCAAAAGTTAATATTAAAAATATTTGATTAGAAATAATTCAGTTATAAGTATTCGTTTAAATTCATTAACTGTAGGTTATGTTTTCAATATTTATTTGTTTAAATTCATTAATTGTGGACTTAAAGGAGAGGTATAAAGGAGGGGTATTTTAGTAAATTTATTTTTCTTAAAATTAAAAGTTTTTTAAGTGGTAAATGCATTATATAAGAGTAAGATATATGAAAAAGTTCAAACGAGAACAGTTTTTCGTATGAGAACGGCGAGAACCAATCTTAGCCGTCTAATTCCCCCTCCTTCAATTTAATTGCCAAGTCATGAATTCCTTACATGCACGTTGCCACACTCAACCCTCCACGCTCTTCATCCATGAATTCCACATACCATTTGAACGAACAAGATTGGTTCTCGCGTTTTCGCAATAAAAATGGCTCTCAAATGAATTTATATATATATATATATATAGGGGATGACTCAAACGAGAACTTTTTCACTATATATCTTCATTCATGAATTCCATTATCCAAAATGAACGGCTAAGATAAGTTTTCGCGATTCTTACACTAATAATGATTCTCAAATGAACTCTTCCATGTATCTTCATATTTAATAAAAAGACACTATACTCTAAATGAATGACATGTGTCCAATAAATAGGTTGATACTATTCAATCACTTTTAATTTATATATCTTTTCCTTTATTAATAGCCTTCCTCTTTTTATTTAACCAAAGAGTTTATAATTTAGCGGTATCAAGGTGTTTGCCATAGCCTGTGATCATGGGTTCAAGTCTTGTAGTGAACAAGAGGTGTAGATTTAGGAGTAGATTAGTGTGTGCGTATGTTCTGCGATTTAAAAAAATAAAAAATGTAGCCTTCTTCACTTCAAATAACAAAAAAACCCTAAATCAAAAAATATCTCCTCTCTCTTTAACCTCATCCCCTTTTCACCATCTACTCTAGCCATGCTTGTCACCGTCTATCATCATTGGCTCCCCTTCACAGCTTTCGTCTTACTGCTACTCCGTATATAGACCAAACCAAACCCAATACATACTAATGTTTTTATCCTAAACCATTGTTGGCTTGTTACTAAAGTTTGTTGATGATTACTCGCTAAATATCCTACTAAAAATTAGGATTCCCATTTATTTAAATGACTACACTTATTCTTAACTTTATTGTTTTTTTTTGTCACAACGAAACTTATCTATAGACGTTAAGTTGAAGTTGATAGTGATTAGAATGAAAAACACACACACACACACATATATATATAGGGGAGGGTTCATTTGAGAACCGTTTTTATTGCGAAAACCAATTTTAGCCGTTCATTTTGGATAATGGGATTCATGGATGAAGAGCGTGGGGGGATTGGGTGTGACAGGGTGCATGTAAGGAATTCATGGGTAGACAATCCAATTGAAGGAGGTGGAATTGGATGGTTAGGATTGGTTCTCACAATTCTCGCAATAAAAACGGTTCTCAAATGAACCTTTCACTATATATATATATATATATATATATATAAACCAAACCTACTACATATTAATGTGTTTATCTTAAACCAATGTTGGTTTGTTACTAAAGTTTCTTGATAATTAGTCGCTAAATTATCCTAATAAAAATTAGGATTCCCTCCATTTAAATGACTACACTTATTCTTAATTTTATTGTTTTTTTGTCACAACGAGACTTATCTCTAATTTTGTATGAATTATAACTCATGCATGCACAACATTAAGTTGAAGTTGATCAGAATGAAAGATGATGAAAACGATGCTCTTATACATATTTCGTTATTTTTATTAATTTTAGCAAATATTTTTTTTTGAATACTCAAAACTTTCAAGTATATTTGAAGTAGACATAGTGTCTTTAACATGACCTTTATATATGCAAGAATACACTCATCGATATTGAAACCAACATAAGGGCCAATGATATGTTGAGATTAGTTGCTTAAATGGTATTGAGACATTTGTAAATAAAAAAGTAAATGCATCGAGTTATTGTATATGACATAAATATCAGGTGATTCTGGTTTTGATTTGAATTTCTGCAGTTTTTAGAAGCTATATATCGGTAACTTCTTGTTTTTATTAGTTATCTTCTGCAGAATAATTATTTACGTATCTCTATCATTTTTTCCATCTTTTTAATTATCTATTTATGGACCAAGCTCAACTTGCCAAGTTCAGTTTGTGTTTGTGTTGCTCTTTATTTCATCATTTTCAAATTTTACTTGGTATTATGTTAATACGCACACCTATGGGTGTGTTCGGTTCTAGAACCAGCCCAAACCAGATTGTAACCAAAAGAACCAATAACCGAAAATGATGAAGACTATAATAAAAAACTAAACCGATATAAGGAATATGGTTCGAGTTACGGTTATTCCCGGTATAGAACCGGATAAAACCGAAAGTTCACTTTGGAACCGGTTTTAAGAGTAAGATCGAAAATAACCGATAATCGGTGAATATTTTTATTATTAAAGGCAAATATTATACATAAATATTTCACAAAATTATGTGTTCATGCTTAAGACGTTAACATAAAACTCCATGGGCCGTGCGTAACACAGAATAGAGATTCAACTAGTGTATATATACATATATATATATATATATATATATATATATATATATATATATATATATATATATATATATATATATATAAACGTACTCCTAAATTTTAGTTAATTAAACACCTCACAAATAATGATACTTGAACATAATACAAGTGGGTACTATTAGTAGGCACAAATATTAAAATCAAGAATCGAGATAAATAAATAAAATATCAGTGGATTATAATTAAGTGCTATGATTCGTTGGGTAGTAGAATTAAAGAAAATAACATTTTTCATTTATTGGTGTAGTTTTTGTTTTTGAAAAGCAAGTATATTTCATTAATATGAAAAGTTAAAACTTACAAAGCTAGGGATGGATACATATACAACATATTAAGACTTGAATATGAAAATTTAAAGTCTCGGCATTTGGGAACCGAAGCTTCCTTAACATTCTCTTTTGTTGTAAAAAAAACATATATACAACATTTCAAATATCAAAGCATAAAAGTTGATCCCATCACTTAATTAATTAATTATACATAGTTGCAAACTTAAAGAATCTTGACCAAGAGTATAACACAAAAGATGGAGGTTGGGATATATATATATATATATATATATATATATATATATATATATATATATATATATATATATGAGTAAATTACACCAATCATTCCTGTGATATGTTACTTTTTACACCAATCGTCCCTAAGCTTCATTTATTACACCAACGGTCTCTATCATTTGAATTTTGTTACACTGATAGTCCCTTGTCACCTAAAATGACCATAATACCTTTTTATTTATTTATTAATTTACACTTTTCTTTTACATTTTTATTCCTTATTCCATCAATTAGATATTAATAAAAAAAATAATAAAATAAAACAATACCCAGCCCTCCCTGTCGATCCCCTTTGCCACCAAGATCTGGCACCACCACCGTAAGGTCACCACCATCGCCACCATCATCCGAAAGCTCACTGTAATACACACGCACACACACACCAAATCTGTAACACGCACACACACACCATATCTTTAACACACACACATACCATCTCTGTAACTAACACCCCCCCCCCCCCACACACACACACTACATCACCGTATGAAGAATCAACTGACTCCAATCAAGAACGAGAACAAACCCTAATGGCATGTTCATCTCAAAATTACCTGAGCAATCCCTAATCAAGAACAAGAAGTCAATTTCTACATACATCTGACTTAAACAAACCGTAATCAAAAACACAAAATCGATTTCTACACAGATCGGACCTAACAAACCATAATCAAGAACACAAAATCCATTTCTACACAGATCGGACCTAAACAAACCCTAATCAAGAACAAGAAATCGATTTCTAAACAGATCTAAAAATCACATGAACAAACCCTAATCAAGAACAAGAAATCGATTTCTACCAAAATCTAACCTAAACAAACCAGAGATTTCTACGCAGAGGCGATGATGTCATGGCCGATGACGGTGATGATTATGTGATGTCCAAGGGCGGCTTAGAGTTGGCGGCGGTGACGGTCTTCTCTAGCAAGGAAGAGATTAGCTCACGGTGATGGTCTTGCTCTTCTCCGACGAGAAGGCGGTGTGGGTCGCTAGTGGTGGGGTAGAATATGGTGGTGATGGGAGTTAAGAGCAAATAGAGAGAGACTGAGAGAGATTGTGAGGGAGGGGTATATGTTTATTTTTTATATAACATAATAATACTAATAATCATAATAATAATAATACTAATAATTATTTATTAATTTAGAAAATAAATAAAAATAGAATAAGGGTATAATAGTATTTTTAAAAGAAAAGAAAAGGGCATTTTAGTTTTTTTATCTGGACAAGGGACTATCATTGTAACAAAATCTAAATAGTAGGGACCGTTGGTGTAATAAATGAAGCTCAGGGACGATTGGTGTAAAAAATAACATACCAAAGGAACGATTTGTGTAATTTACTCTCTCTCCCTCTTTCTTTCTTCAAATGAGAAATGTTTTTCGTATGAGAACTGCGAGAACCAATCTTGGCCATTCAAGTGACAAGTGGAATTCATGGATGAAGAGCATGGTGGATTGAGTGTGACAAGGTACATGTAAGGAATTAATGGGTGGGCAATCCAATTGAAGGAGGGGAATTAGAAGGCTAAGATTGGTTCTTGCAGCTCTCGAACGAAAAACAGTTCTTGTTTGAACTTTTCCCTATATATATATATATAGTGAAAAAATTTATTTGAGAACCGTTTTAATTGAGAGAACCAATCTTAATTCACGCATGATGGACTAGTTTTAAGTGAACTTCATGCTTTTTAGATAAGATGAAATGATTTTAAGTTGGATGTAGTGCTTTTATAAACTAGATGCAGTGTTTCTGCCGTTACGTATTTTAAGACTGTTTATATTAGATCTTTACCACATATATATATATGGGAGGGTTCTTTTGGAAACTGTTTTTATTGCGAGAACCGCGAGAATCAATCTTAGCCGTTTATTTTGGATAATGGAATTCATGGATGAAGAGCGTGGGGGGATTGAGTGTGGCATGGTGCATGTAAGGAATTCATGGGCGGGCAATCCATTTGAAGGAGGGAGAATTGCACGGCTAAGATTGGTTCTCGCGATAAAAACGGTTCTCAAATGAACTTTTCAATATATATATATATATATATATATTTGCAAAAGTTCAAACGAGAACTGTTTTTCGTACGAGAACCAATTTTAGCCGTCCAATTGGATTGCCCACTCATGAATTCCTTACATACAACCTGACACACTCAATCCCCTCACGCTCTTCATCCATGAGTTCCATTATCCAAAATGAACGGCCAAAATTGGTTCTCGCAGTTCTCGTACGAAAAACAGTTCTCGTTTGAACCTTCCCATATATATATATATATATATATATATATAGGGTAAGGATCCTTATAGTCTCACCCTTAAACATAGAACTCAAAGACCAATTCTCAGCTACTCATTTAAAAGGGCAAAATAGTAATTGTAGAATAAAATCATAAGCACGCGCCTCTCATGGATCTTTCCTAATATTTCCTTTTTTAATTTTTTATTTACCACTTAAATCTTTAAATGACAATAACTATTTCAATTTTGAGAATTTGAGCAAAACAATTATACCAATCTACTCATTTTTTAATCCTCTTTCAAACAAGACCACTTTCGCCATATTTCTGAAAATTTTATTTTAAAAATGCAAACCATATGAAAATGATACCCAAATGTTATCATTCCGAATCATATGAATTTTTATCATTTTCGACTATAAGCATATGTAGCTATATCATTTTCGGCTAAAAACATATGTATTTATATCATTTTGGGCTAAAAACACGTGTATTTATATAATTTTGGACTAAAAATATGTGTATTTTTATCATTTTTTGCTGTAACCATGTGTATTTATATCATTTTCGTTTGAAAAGTTATCATTTTCGGTGACTGGAAGTTATCATTTTCGGTGGCTGGAAAATCTTATCATTTTCAACTGGTGACTATATTTGTTATCAATTTTGGCTTAAAATGTTATCATTTTCAACTTGAATTGTTATCATTTTCGGGTGGCTGGAAGTTATAATTTTAAATATTGTATATTGTTATCATTGTTATCTCGAAAATGATATCATTTTTATCATTTTCAGCTAGAAAGTTATATTTTTGACCGGAAAGTTATCATTTTCGGTGGCTGAAAGTTATCATTTTCAACTAGTGGCTAGAAAATGTTATCATTTTCAACGGTGGTTAAAAATTATCATTTTCAGTGGCTGAAAATGTTATCATTTTCAAGCTGAAAAGTTATCATTTTAAATGTTGTTTACTGTTATCATTTTCATCTAGAGAATGATATCATTTTTGAAGATGATATCATTTTTATATGAAATTGTTATCATTTTCAGTTGAAAAGTTATCATTTTCGGTGGCTGAAAATTATCATTTTCAAATGGTGGTTGGAAAATGTTATCATTTTCAATTGTTGGCTAGACGTTATCATTTTCAGTGACTTGAAAGTGTTATCATTTTCAATTGAAGTTATCATTTTCGGCTGAAAAGTTTATATAATTATCATTTTAATCTGGAAAATGGTATCATTTTCAACTGAAATTGTTATGCTAGAAAGTTATCATTTTCGGCTGTAAAGTTGTCATTTTCGGTTGGTATCATTCATATGGTTTGCATTTTCGAAATAAAATTTTTAGAAATATAGGAAGAGTGGTCTTGTTTGAAAGAGAATTAAAAAATGAGTATATTGGTATAATTTTTTTTGCTCAAATTCTTAAAATTGAAATAGTTATGGTCATTTAAAGATTTAAAGAGTAAATAAAAAATTAAAAAAAAACTTTGGGAAGCCTTAAGAAGACGTGAGTTTCAATTCCCATATTACCCTTTTCTATAATTAAATCTTATAATTGGTTGCTTAATTACATTATGCCATTATTAAATCATGACCATTAATTTAAAAGATCTAATGATCCAGATTTGATCTTTCGATTCTATGTTTAAGCATGGAACCTTTATTGATCCATTTTCTATATATATATATATAGGGATGAGATCAAATAAAAAGAAAATTAAAGTAAAAAGTGTAAAAGTGATGATTATTTGGTCATTTTTTGGTATATATATCAACTGATAATCGTTAGTTCATCATCTTTATTTATTAAAACTAGTTCTTCATCAATTTCTTTTTGATTTCAAATACAGATTTTGAAAACAAAATTTTGGAATAATTTGTTGACGAACAAAATGATTTCATCTAAAAAGTGATGAATATGTTGGATTCATCAAAAAGAAATTGATGAAGAACTAGTTTTAATCAATAAAGATGATAAACTAACGATTATCAGTTGATATATATACCGAAAAATGATCAAATAATCATTCCTTTTACCCTTTTTGACTTTAATTTTCTTTTTACTTGATCTCTACCCTATATATATATATATATATATATATATATATATATATATATATATATATATGAAACTTGCAATTAATATTTTATCTGGTCCAGCGAAAGCTGACCGACAATAATTGAATAGCTAGCTCAAGTCCAACGTTTGATCGATTAATCTAGCTTTTGTGGAATGAAGATGTTGGCCGGGCAATTAATTAATAAAGAACCTCCGCCTCCATAAATATTACCAGTTATTTAGTTACCACTAAAATTGCGATAGAAATTAAAGGTTAATTAAAGCCATCATATCATCCTCCAGATCTATCGAAGACCAAAATTGAAATTTCGATTATCTTTCTATTTTAAATCACTAGTGGGGTACCCGCAGAATGCGACGACGGCGAATAAAGAGGAGGTTGTGATGAGTTTTGTGCAGAATAATCACACAGAGCTAATATGAGTTTGTGAAGATTCCTTGCAAGATGAAGATAATATGAGTTTGTGAAGATTCTTTATAAGAGCCACTTTGAAATTAAAAATTAAATTGCTAACTCTGAGTTATTTGTCTTTCAGTTTGTTGGGAGAATTTTATCGCATGGCTGAATCATGAAGTTGCTATTATATATATGTATGTATATATGTGTGTGTGTAATGTTTCATAGTTCCAATTATTATGTAATTGAGTTAGAATGCAATGTTTATAAATTTCAACTCTTTGACTCTTTCATTTGTTTGGTGTTTGTGAAATCTCCTGAACTTGATTTATTGAAAACAGGAATTTAGGCGATCTCATGAATTAAAAATTAATATTAAAAATATATGATTAGACTTAATTCAGTTATAAGTATGGTGATCTCATGAATTAAAAGTTAATATTAAAAATATATGGTTAGAAATAATTCAGTTATAAGTATTGGTTAAAATTCATTAATTGTCGGTTATGTTTTCAATATTTATTTGTTTAAATTCATTAATTGTGGACTTAAAGAAGGAGTAAAGGAGAGGTATGAAGAAGGGGTATTTTAGTAAATTTTCTCTTCTTAAAATTAAAAGTTTTTTAGGTGGTAAGTACATTATATAGGAGTAAGATATATATACACATACTAGTAACATTCATGCGCAATGCTGCGACGGCAAATAATTTCTATTTTGCATCATGTTGTGTAACACCAGAAAATCACAAGCCATTTTTTTAAACGCGCTGCGGAAGCTAATTAGAACTTAACTTGATTACATAAGATCAATATTCACAAATATACATTCATTTGTTTCAAAAGTTATCAACATCATCAATTTGTTTGGTGTTACAAAATACTGGCTCGTCTCTTTTTCAAAATAAGTATCAGAGTGTGGTCAACTCTTCATTCTTTAACTACAAACACCAACCTGCAAAACATCAACTGAGGGGAATTAGCACAAAGCTAAGTGAGTAGAGGCTAAAGCATCAAATGCAAACATTCACAATCAATCATCAATCATGTAATCACATATCCAGAGAAGACCGGCGGTTCGGCGCAGAACCTACAACCAATGCCGGCTAAAGCAAAGGTTTACCGATAGCTTTCCACTAGATTGGCACAGTAAACTCCCCTCTGATCAACAAATGCAACAGAAAGGCTACTACTGTTCAACCAACCAGTTAGACAAGCCCAGCCCAAGTCTACGTATAGCTGACTTCTCAAACGCAACTCAAAATCATCCTAAGAGTGCGTATCGACCAAATAGTCATGCAGCAGTTATCAATATTCAATATCACAATCAGCAGTTCAATCTCAATCCACAATCATGCTTCACATCAATAAAATTAACTGCAATCTTTACCATCCGTGTTTAACGTCCACTCACCTCTGATTTCAATCACGTTGCTCAGTGGTCTAATATTACTGAGTCTTCGCAGTTCCTGAGAATACAATAATCCAGAAATCAGTCCCCGATTCATAAATATATCTTCTCATATAGTATATCAAGCATACTCATTTTCCACAAGCTAGATTTACATATAAATACACATACAAAAGGCAAACCAAAAGATTCATCAAACAAAAGCTTTCATCTGAAAATACACTGGACGTGTCGCGTCCAGTATCTCAACGCGTCGCGTTGATCTTCTCATGTGATAGTCGGACCAAAGGCCCCATGCGACTGTCGGACCAAGGAATTTCTCATGCGACATACGGATCAAAGGGTTTCTCATGCGACATACGGATTAAAGGAAAAGAAAGTCGCATCACACACAAAAATCCTCGGACGCGTCGCGTTAAATAAGCGGACGCGTCGCGTCGCCATGCGACTTTCAAAAAATAAAAAGTCGAATAAAGCTGAAAGTCGGATGAAACATAATAAAAGTCGCATGACTCATCCGAAAGTCGGATGAGCCCTGAAAATCATCATCTTCTTCAACTAAAACTTCCAGACAACAAACTTATACATACATACAACTTTAAACATCTTCAATCATCATAAAAACACTTTTAAACACATACAAACCTCATATAACATGTCAAAAATCAACAAGAACACATCAAAATTAATTAAACATCATTATATGACAAAACCCATTTCTCAAGTTTATCAACTTTCACCATTAATGGTGTTTCTAGTTATACATTCTAAACTCATCAAATTCATATCAAAACTTCAAGAATCTTAATAACAATCAACAATAAACATATACCAACCTTTGTTTTATAGTAACAAACACTCAATCAAATCTTCAAAGATTCAAGTTTACTTTTCTTCTTTTTCTTCTTTGGCAGAGAACACACACTAAACACACACTACACTTTCTTTGAATTTGAGATAATGAATGGTTTACCCACAAAAGCTACACGTATACATGCATAATAGGAAGAAGTGGCAAAAACCTATCTCTAATTACTTAAACCCAAACACGTGTACAACAATATACATACATACATGCATAAATATATATATATATATATATATATATATATATATATCTAGATTAAATAGTTAACTAGACAACTAGCCATTTAATCATAATAAAACAATTAAGCATGTACCACAAACCCTGCTAATCTCCTAGCCCAGGTCTGCGGGTGTTACATGTTGCTTTTAAAAATGTAATAATATGTTATTCGTGTAATTCAATGTCATGAAAAAGTATCATACAATGTCAGTTTTTTATTTTTTTTATTTGCATCAACTATTTTATTAATTTTAAAAATAAATTCTAAAAGACATTAAAAATAAGAAAAAGATTTATATTTATGAAATAAGGAGGGAGAAGTTAATAAGATTTTGAAAATTATGTTGATGTAGGTGGATAAGTGTGTTTGTGTGAGAATGAAATGGTTAAAAAGGGGTATTTTAAAAGTTAAAGTAAATTAGGATAGAGAATGAAATAGTTAAAATGGTGTATTTTAAAAATTAAAGTAAATTAGGAGAGAGAATAAAATGGTTAAAAAGGGGTATTTTAGTACATTCAAGTTACTTAAAATTAAGAGTTTTTAAAGTTGTAAATGTATTATAAAGGAGTAAGATATTGCTTTTAAAAATGTAATAATATGTTATTCGATCAATTCAATATTACGAAAAAGTATTGTATAATGTCAGTTTTTTTTATTTTTTTATTTGTATAAACTATTTTATTAATTTTAAAAATAAATTCTAGAAGATATTAAAATAAGAAAAAGATTTATATTTATGAAATAAGGAGGGAGAAGTTAATAACATTTTGAAAATTATGTTGATGTGTGTGGATAATTATGTTTATGTGAGAGGATGTTTTTTAGTGTTAGAGAGATATTTTAAATAGATAAAAAGTTAAAATAAATTAGGAGAGAGAATGAAATGGTTAAAAAGGAGTATTTTAAATAGATAAAAAATTAAAGTAAATTGTGAGAGAGAATGAAATAGTTAAAAGGGGTATTTTAGTATATTCAAGTTACTTAAAATTAAGAGTTTTTAAGGTTATAAATGCATTATAAAGAAGTAAGATAGGAGAGAGTTCAAACGAGAATTGTTTTTCGTACAAGAACTGCGATAACCACTCTTGTCCGTTTATTTTGGATAATGGAATTCATAGATGAAGAGCATGAGGGGGATTGAGTGTGGCAGGGTGCATGTAAGAAATTCATGGGTGGGCAATTAAATTGAAGGGGGGGAATTGGGCGGCTAAGATTGGTTCTCGTACGAAAAACGGTTTTCGTTTGAACTTTTGCTTATATATATATATATATATATATATATAGAATATGAATCAATATAGTCCCCCTCCTTATCCATAGTCCTTGAAGTCCCATTGTCAGCCATTGATTTAGTTAGATCGACTAAGAGCAGGATCGACTTTTCAAGGTTTGTTCCATATGGCAGTTACCATTCATGTAACAGTCCTTATTCCACGTTTGTTTTCCATTTTCTAGTATGTCAACAATCGTTTGTTCTATGTCTTCTTCTTCACGTTCGTTAAACGTTTCAGCCGTCATTCAGATTTGTTTTAATCACTTATTTTTCTGTTTTTTGCGATGGCTTCTTGTTCTTCGTCTATGATCAGCGACGATGAAGATATATACGATGGTATGTTTTTTTTTCGATTCTCTTTTTGTATGTTGTTTTTTTCAGTTTTGTTTTTTTGCTGTATATACGTCGTTGTGCAGAGTATTTCATTCGCATTTGATGTTTGACCTTATACATCCTTTGTTTGTTATGTGTTTTTTGTGTGATGTATCTTAGTTTTTGTTAGTTTCAATTTTTGCAGAGGTTTTCGAAAATGATGAAATTCAAATGCAAATGATCTCCATTAAACATCAAGTATAATTGTTGTTTCTAATTGCGATGTGTATTATGTATTCCCTGATTTTCAGTCGTTAGTTTATAAATTATCATTTCTAGAATCATCATTTTCGTTCATTCCATAATGTAGTCGACGTACTTATTAATCACAGTTACATTCTTAGTGTTGCTAGCACATCGGTATTATACTTATCATTTTGATATTTTAATAAGTCAGATCACCAATTTCTTAGTTTTCAATTATTCTATCATCTAATTCATCATTTTCAAAATTCATCATTTTCATACAGTTTATCATTTTCACCAATTCCTTAGTTTCAATGCAGTTTATCATTTTCATTCATTTTATTATCATTCTTGATAGCACATCATTTTGATACTAATGGTCTTTTTTTAGGTTTAGACTTTGTTCATGTGTCTCTTCAAATTGGTATCGAAGAGGTTAATACTATGGGAGTTAGACATTGGATACCCAATGTTGTTGACATACAAAGGCCCGTCTTGAATATGTCTTTTGATTCACTATCTCATGCTTGGTTGTTCTATAAAGAATATGTTAGGGTTGGTGGGAGTTAGACATTGGATACCCAATGTTGTTTTAGTAATCTCCTATTTTGTTTTGTTTTTTCGAATTAAGTGTTTTAAACACAATTTTAGTAATCTCATATTCGTGTATTCAAACATATTTAACTTCATCAGGCTGAAAATGATGGAAACTTTCTGAAAATGATGAAATCACAATGTAAATGATGAAATCAAAATGATGAAATGATGTAAATGATGGAAACATCGTGAAATTATGTAACATAATGATAATGATGAAAATGATGATGTTATGTTTATTTAGTCAAATGGAAACATACTAAAAATGATAAATAACTCTACATCAGGTTTTATCATGTGTAAATGATAAATAACGTTGGTTATCAAAATGATGATTAAGTTTCAGGTGAATGATAAATCATTCTACATCAGTGTTTATCATGTGTATAACAGTGTTTATCAAAATGATGTTTAAGTTTCATTTATTATTCATCATTTATGTGTATAACAGTGGTTATTAGTGTTCATCGTGTATTCAGACATACTTAACTGCATCAGGCTGAAAATGATGAAAACATGATGAAAATGATGGAAACATAAAGAAAAGGTAAAACACTCTTTCAAAATGCAGATGAAGATATATTTCAGCATTTATTAGTTATATTACATACTTTAAGCATCAAAATGATGATGTTATATTTATTTAGTCAAAATGGGAACATACTGAAAATGATAAATAACAGTTATCATGTGAAAAAAATAAATAACAGTGGTTATCAAAATGATGATTAAGTTTATTTGAGAAGAACAGAACTGTTGATTTTGCTGGGGAAGAAGAAACAGACGGTTGTGACAATCGTATATGGAGAAAGGACGTGGTTTCGTGATTTTTGAAAGTGAGCGGATATCTCTCCGTAAGTTTTGGAAGTATATGTGGAAAGTGAATTTTTGTTTGTTATGTTGATGACGTTTTTGCCCTTTTGATTACGTAAATATCAGTTTTTTAAGGATTAATATTTTAATTTCCTTTAATTAATCATGTTCATCCATTCTCAAATCTAACGGTCAATATTAAGCCTTTAGAAACTTTATTTAAGGGGTGCCTATATTGATCCTAACCCTATATATATATATATAAATATATATATATATACATATATATATAAATATATATATATATAAAATATAGGGGAAGGTTAATTTGAGTACCATTTTTATTCGAGAACCGAGAGAACCAATTTTAGCCGTTCATTTTGGATAATGGAATTCATGGATGAAGAGCGTGGAGTGATTGAGTGTGACAGAGTGCATGTAAGAAATTCATGGGTGACAATCCTATTGAAGGAGGGGAATTGGACGGGTAAGATTGGTTCTCGCAGTTCTTGCAATAAAAACGGTTCTCAAATGAACTTTTCACTATATATATTAAGAACCGTTTTTATTGCGAGAACCGCAAAAACTAATCTTAGCCGTCCAATTTCACTTCCTTCAATTGGATTGTCCACCCATGAATTCCTTACATGCACCTTGCCACACTAAATCTCCCCACGCTTTTCATCTATGAATTTCACTAACCACCTGAATGACCAAGATTAGTTCTTCTACAAAAAACAGTTATCGTAGTTAATTATCAAAAAAAGAGTAAAAAAGAAAAAGAAGTGCCGTAGTTATCATTTTAAGAAAAAAAAATCACGATTATGTCTTACAATTATGTTTATACTTACAATTATGTCCTTTCTTATTTAATTTAATTAATTAAGAGAAGATAATAATTGAGTGGTCCATATTGGTTTTTGTAGTTCTTGCATAAAATTGGTTATTAAATAATCTTTCAATATATATATATATATATATATATATATATATATATATATGTGTGTGTGTGTGTATGTATAGTGAAAAGATTATTTGAGAACCGTTTTATAGCGAGAACTGAGAGTACCATTTATAACCGTCGTAAGGGTATTTTGGTCTTTTATATAATTTTACAACCGTGAATTGCGTCAGGTTGAGTTGTCGTTAAAGATCAAGTCTAGATTTTCCCGAAATATCCCTCATTAATGCAACATTAATATGTTATTAATGAGTTATTTATTTGATTGGTCATTAATTTATTTTAATCAATGATCAAGATTAGTTCTCACAACACTCGTAGACCATAAGTTATACCTTACCCAAACCTTTTTCTTACCCAATGTTACATCAGCGTCACATCATTCCCTCATTCATTTCCTTCACCCTACCCAAATCAAGAGTTATACCTTTCCTTTTCTTACCTAAACTTTCCCCACCTTTTTTTTATTTTTTTTATATAAACAAAATTATTTAACTTAATTATCTTTTTAATTAATAACTAAAATATAAATAACAAATTACAACTAAAATTCTAGAAATTTATAATTTTTAATAATAATAACTAAATTACATAAAATCTAAAAATTTAAAAATTACGTAAAAACAATAATAATAATAATAAAATCTAAAAATCTAGTCGTCTTCGTTGTCGGGACCTTGAATACTCCAATGTGTTCGACCAAATCAGACTGAAGGTTGTTATGAGTATCCCTGTCTTTTACTTCTCGAACGTTTGCTGCCCGTTGTTCCTCTCTTATATTTACTTCTATATCATCCGCTACAACGTCATTTTCGTCGAAACTGCAAATCGCATGGCATTCGTCTTCGAGGATCATATTGTGTAATATTATGCAAGCGTACATTATGCTCCTCAATTTTGCCACAGACCATGATCGTGCCGGGTAGTGAAGAATGTGCCAACGTTGTTTAAGCACACCAAAAGCCCGTTCAACGTCTTTCCTTGCAGATTCTTGTGCGGACTTGAACTTTTTTCTTTTGTTGTCTTGTGGGCACGTAAATGATTTGACGAAAGTCGCCCACTCCGGATATATCCCATTGGCAAGATAATATTCGTGTTTGTAGGCCACTCCATTCACCTCAAATGGACACTTGGGTGATTTGTCTTCGTACACGTCGTTCAGTAAAGGCGACTGATTGAGAACATTGATGTCGTTGTTGGAACCAGAAACTCCGAAGAATGCATGCCAAATCCATAGATCATGAGATGCCACCGCCTCTAATATTACTGTCGGTCGCTCATGATCACCTCTCATATATTGACCTCTCCATGCTACAGGGCAATTTTCCCAAGCCCAATGAGTACAATCTATGCTACCTAGCATGCCGGGAAATCCGTGTTTCAATTCATGCGCGGCGTACAATGTCTGAACATCATCATTAGTAGGCTTGCGTAAATATTTTCTTTTATAGAGATGAATAATACCTTTATAGAAATTATGTATGCAATCTCGTGATGTCTTGTCCGACATCCTCAAGTACTCGTCAAGAGAATCAGCAGCAGACCCGTACGCCAATTGTCGGATAGCAGAAGTACACTTTTGTAGCGGAGAAAACCCCTTCCGACCTCTAGCATCCCATGCCCACTTGAAAATTTCATACTCTTCCTCAAGATCATAAACTATACGCCAGTATAGTCCTTTGCTAATCCGGAACCGTCGCCTAAACATATCATCGTCATATACCGGGTTCTCGCTAAAGTAGTCATGAACGAGCATCTCGTGTCCAGCTATTCAATTTCTATCTCTTGCCGGCCTTTTTGTTTGTCGGCTCGATATTTCTTCGTTGTCATCAAAAATTAGTTGCACCGCTTCTCTCGCAATTGCAAACATAATCCTGTTATTTCTATCGAAATAACCGCTAGTCGTAGTTGATGATGATTCGTTTGGTGAATCCATAAAAAAAATTATGTAGATGTGTTTTTTTTAAAATGCATAGAGTAAATATAGAGAGAGTAGAAGATAGAAATATGAAAATAAAATATGAAATGGTTATGTATATATAGGTGAAAAATAAGATTAATTAAAAAAAACCAACGGTTGAATTTTTTAAAAAGTATACGTTGCAGTCTTAGGAGTTTTGCCTTGGTGGGAGACATCAAGTTTACGCGTACGGATTGAATCACATGCACAAACTTTTCAGACCAATCTCTTGTCAATTCATTCTCAACTTCCCTAATCTTTTCATAACTTATTGTTTAAATCTTTTATACCTTTCCATAATCTTTTTTACATTTAAACCTACCTAGCTAGCTTTTATATCATGATTAAAAAAGATTCTGTTCCTTACACTATATGTAATGCATGGAGCATATATGCACACCATGTCATGTAAAGATATAAACGAGTCGAGCTACTCGTGAGATATTCGAGCTTGGATCATTAAAAGCTCGAAATGAGTTAAGCCTTAACGAGCTCGTTTACATCCCTAATGCCATGGTATTCCATTTTCCCACTTCATGATGGCATGGTGATGGTGTTTTCTTTTTTGTGGTTGTCTTCACCTCTTGCAAACAGTGTGAATATGTGATGATAGTAGTTTTTTTTGTTTTTGACTTGCGACGGCTTATTAAGTAATTGGTAGGTCCCGGGATTCGACGTGGTAATGAGTGATTACTACAGAACTAAATGATAAATTAAGTAGTGTTGGAGTAGACAATTGACATGATGGTATAATAGGTAAATACCCTTGAAAGAGACTAATGAAGAGCGAAATGGATAGTTTTAATTAATGATGTGGTTGGTTGTTGACCTAAACTTTAGGTGTTTTTTGTTTTTGAAGATATAAGTTGTGAAGGTCTTATTCTATATATGCGAAGGTTTTATTGGAAAAATAAAGTTTAAAAAGTCTTATTTCTGCGAAGGTCTGCAAAGAAAATATTGTTTGTTTTTTCAATTTTAAGAAATGTCTTATTTACTATAACTTTGTAATTTTAAACTAAATTCAAATTTGAGTAAAATTATCAAATATTTAGGTTTAAAACATTAATATCCGGTATCCAAAACATTAATATCCAAAATATAAAATTCAAAAAAATAAAAATAAAATTGTTACACATTTTGCTTAATTAACATAACAAAGTCACTAAAATTTCTACATTTTGATCAATTGTTCCGTAATTTGATCTCGCAAATAAACCATGTACTTATGATCTGCTGCCCTTCCAAATTGTTGGATCTCATTATTATCTGTTAATTTCTTCAAGACATGTATCTAATAAACACTTTAATTGCTCATTTGACCATTGAGGTTGACCACTCATTTGGACAAACTACATATCGAACAAATTGCAACATATTGTAGCTAAACAACTAATTAATAATTATCATGAAAAACATAAAAGTCATCAACTGTCAACATATTCGACTTGTTAAACGGATCAAATAAAAAAACAACTAATTACACTTTTATATATTGCAAATAAACAACTAATTACACTTTTATATTTTCGTGACTTGTTAAACGGGTCAAATAGAAAACAACAATTCAAATATTCAATGACTTATTAGTTATTACACTTTTATATATATTTAAAATATAAAACCAAGAAAATTTGAAATTAATTTAAAGTTTAAGAATTTTTAATAAAACAAAGAAAATGAATAAGAGAATTTGTTATCCACTCAAAACATCAGTTTGGGTTATTAAAAGTAAAAGTTGCAATACATAACAAAGCCATGTCTAGACAAACAGAAAGTGAAAACAGACCACACATTTTGGAAGACCAATTGCTATCATCAACTATCTAATTCTGTGATGTTTGGTTTCTTGTAGCATCCCCTTCTATTGGTTTAACAGACACTTGATGCAACTGAAAGTTCAAATGAGTATGCCAAGTACATATATGCCAGTAAACTAATAATAACATTGTTTGTGATCATTGATTGATGAACATGAACCGAAATCAAATATATGAGATTGTTTTGATGTGGGCTGGCTATATTATGGAACTTTCTGTTACAAAACAGTCCTACAACAGGACAAACTTCTGATTACCATAATAATTACTCATATGGATTTGATTTTTTGGTTACTTTTGAAGTTTACATCAAGATCATTGTTGGCAGGAAGCTCATAATCTATAAATACACAGGATGACTTGTTTCTAAAGTTGCTGACTCATTAGAGAAACTATTGCTTCCTCAATCAAGATATAATATTGCTATTCAATTGGCACTGCATAATAAACAATCTTGAAAGTCTGATCCTTCAGAACAAACTAGGAATCCTCAATTCAAGAAATTCAGAAAGTCAACAAACAAGAAGAATACCCTTTTCTCAATCTTGTTTATAATGCAGAATTAGAACATTGTGCTTAAGAATCTTTAAAAAATAATCCTCTAATTCAAGAAATTCATTAACCAGCAAACCAGGAATCAAACTCCTACCTTGGTAACATCTTATGTCCTATGTTTGAATGTTCAACTGACTTGAAAATTCCGGGGACAGTGGTGTATCTATTTATATGATTCTACCCACCTCTAAGTTATTGATTTATGATATTCAACAAGTGGCATGATTCAAGATGAAATCAGGACAGGATCCCCCATGCATTAATACCTATGGACAATACTGCCTAACACAGATTGAAAACCGAACATTATATTGTAATTTAATTAAAAATACGGCGTGGTGGGAAGATAACGAGCTGGCCTTTTGGCTCTCCATTTGTCAGGGTGTGTAATTTTAATGGTTCCTAGTAATATCAAAATTATAAGAAATGTGTTTTCTTTGTCTGTTTTACAGCCTGATGAGATATGTTATCAGCAAAGATCCAAACTTCGTTTCTAACCATCTTCATAAACATTTGTTGGTGTACGGGAGAGTCTCGATTTGATACATTGCATACACAAACAAGTAAGATGTTCGTCTTCACTTGAAACATATAAACAATGAATCATGAATTTATTATATCTCAACTCTTAAACATGTTCTCACCCTAATATCATCTACAGTTAAGGAACTTCCACAAAGTATGGTCAAATTAATTATGTAGGATCTTTGTGTGACTTACACTAAGTCTAAGGGGTGTTTGTGTAAATGTTCTTAAAGGTTGTTAGTTGGTTAGGAGGTTGTAACAACTTGAGGTTGGAGGTTGAAGGTCGGAGGTCAGAACCTTCAGCTATATAAGGTCCATCCTCTGGAACTTAATAATCAGCTTGTATCAGGTTTAGATTTCAGTTTCTTGATTCTTTGTATTAGTTTCTTTCTTGTATTCTTGAGTTCTAAATAAGAGTGTTAATGGAGTTTTGAAGTATTCAATCATCTTTGTTGATTTTCGTGATCAAGAATTCAGATAATCAAATTCGTATTGTTTGTTTTTCGTTTCAAATCCACAACAAATTAGACTTGATCTATCACAGATTACTTAGGGAGCCTGGAATAGGCCATTCAAGAAAATAAGAATCGAATCTTCAAGAAAATAATCACAGAGGAAATCACAAAGGCAATTTCAAACAAAAAAAGGAGTTGGACAAGATAATTATCGAATGGTAGCAAACCCAAATCACAGATGCAATTTCAAGCTTCAAATCAGATACCTGTAGTAGATTGATGGAAGGTTCGTGCCGTAGCAGATCAAGATGGTGTTCAACGTGGAAGGTTCGTGTTGTACACAGATGCAATTTCAATTAGCCGACTGACTGAATGGCGTTGTCGACTAGTGGTAGATGGAAGGGTTCGACGTGGAAGGGTTCGACGTGGAAGGGTAGACAATGGAAGGGTCGACGGCGTCGTCGTGATGGTCGACCGACGAGGGTGGAAGGATTGACGGGCTTCAAGGGTGGAAGGGGCAACTATGCGTTTAAGACTTCAAGGGTGAAACTCACGGTTCAAAATGCCTGCAGGTTAGAAGCTAATTTTATTGCTTCACGAGATAAGCTAAAATAAGATATAAAAAGGTCTTATGTCTGTAAAAAAACAAACAAACTTCATAAGAAACGTTTGTCTATCCGCAGGCATTTCTTAAAATAAGATCTTATTCACAAAAACAAACAAGCCTTAGGTCTTTAAATATGGTTACGGCTACGGGATTGTAGTCTGTGAAAGTTTAGAAAAATTAACTCAAAATTAATTTTGTTGGCTTAATTAGTTACAAGAGGCAGGAAGTGTAAAGTTGATTACATAATATTAGTAAATTTTTTAATACTTTTTGTTGTTAAGATTACACCTAAAATAGTTATTAAAGTTTGGTGGTTCTTTAATATTTATGTGCCTGCCTGCTGATTTGTTAAACGCATGTATTAATTGAGACCAAGTATTATTAAATCTTGATGTGAAACAAGTGAAGAACTGGGTGTAAATGATCTGAATATCTTGAAAATTCATTCACAAACCAGTTAAGTCTGAACAATTGGAACTGCAACCCTGGATTTAGAACTCAATCAATCGGCCATCAAATTGATCTAAGCAGCATGCAAATTATGAGTTTCTTAGGAGGCTTAATTGAGCTAAGAGTTACGAGTCTAAATATATCAATACTCAGATTTCAATCATATTAATAGTAAAGATTAAAAGTAGTGAGTGTTATCTCGTAAACATATATAGCGTGTAAAATTAAATACGTTTATCTTCCCAAACCAAACCGAACTCAACCCAAATATCATATCAGTTGCCATATCACTTTTTCTTTCTTTTCACTCTCTTACCCGAAACCAAGTAGCACCTAACCCAAACAACCCGAATATTTTCTATCTCCTTACTCTTTCTTGTACACTCACAAAAAAAAGAACTCAAAGGTCGGGTTTGGGAAGCCAGCCACTTACTCGAATGGGGGGTGGTAGTGGTGTTCCTGATGGACCCAAAGAGCCAACCCAAACATACCCCAAGGTGCTCGGCTTGCCCGCTACGCCCAGCCTTATTATACTACTATGTTAATGAGTAAAAAAAACATTATACCAGTGACATGGTATGCTTGCCTAAGACCCATTGATGGATCAAAATGAACAAGCAAACTGGAGAAATAAATGAAACCCGTCCTCTAGTCTTGGGTACAAACCCTTCCAAATAAACCACATTGCAACCAAACTTCAACCAGACACAAACCAATTTACTTTCGCTTTCAGTTTATAAAATTAAGAAAAGGAACAATTCTTGATTCGGTCCAAACTGACAAAATCAATTTTTTATTCCTTTAGTCGCATGGTATTAGGCATGGTTCTAAATAACGTAAGGCGCAGCGTGGCGGCGAGGTCAAGCTTCAAGCTTTAGGAGCCACGGCGAGCCATGACGTTTTTAAGGCGGCAATTTTGTATATATTTTATAAATATTTATATCCAATTTATGATTATTAATGTACAAATTACACAAAGTTGTACAAATTAGAAGCAAAATAATATATACAAATTACAAAATACAAATTTATAGAATTTCAATACACGCGATTGCAAAATGTATATAAAAAAAGTCTATTGTAAAAAAAATATTTTCTGTGCGTCACACCTTAAAAAACTCGCCATTCGGCGCGTAAAGGCTCGCCTTATGCCGCCTTATCTTACGCCACGCATAACCTCACAGCCACGGGCTGTTTCTTAACGGCAAAGTCGCGCCTTGTGCCTTGGCGCCGCTATGACGCGTTTTTTAGAACCCTGGTATTAGGTCTATGTCGGGCCATTTCGGTTTCAGTATTATGATTTTTGGATCTCAGTTCAGTCATAAAGAAAACTGCAATGGCTTCTGTATTAGCTTGTACAAGCTGTTCTTTATCCATTACAAGTATCAAAAACCAGATTCACATTCTATCTCCAAGTTACAATGCATCTAACACTTGCAAACAGTTGATGCCATTTCATCAAAAGTTTGTGAGTTTAAACTATGATCAGGTTATTCATTTTGAATTTACCTTTCCTTCTAGAGTCTGGATAAGGAGATTCAATTCAGCAATGTCATATCGAAAAAGGAAGAACCTGGAACTCCAAGGACACGTGCATATCTGCTTTGAATGTTCAAGACAAGAGTATTTGTCAGGTGAACATGGACAGCCAGCAGAAGAAAGGTACAAGTCATAAAAGCATACGGCGCATTCCCTTTTAACTAAACAACCAAAATCTTCTTCCATTTTGCGTGACTGTGAAGCGTTGCATAACAACTCCCTCTTAAAGCTTTCTTGCCTGACCCGCGACTGTTCCATATAAACAAGCATTTTGTATTATATTATGTAAAAGTCAAAGGAACAAAAAAAGGTAACAAGTGTGACTTAGTTACTTCTCATTATAGAGGTGGCGATCTCAACCCTGAATTATTACCATTTATTAAGAGAGGGAGTACGAGGATTTACCTTCAGAGCTTTTGTAAGCCAACCATCCATTCCACATGCGTTATACCACCCTTGCATTCGAAAGTCCCATGATGATTTGGCAGCATCTCTGGCCCCCTCCAATAACAGTTTGTCATAGGAGATTGATGTCTTTCTATGCAGCTCACTATACATTTCTATTGATAGCTGTCCATGTGGCAACCAGTCAAGGGGCGCAAGGTTGACCTTTTCTGTAAGACTGAAGCCGGTATCAAATCCCGAATAGTATGCTCCAGGACAAATAAGGACAAACTGCTTCGGAAGCTGCACACAACGGTAGACAGGTATACCCTCTGATTTCAAGATAGAGGGTGAAATTTGAGTCACCTGTATAAGTCGCTGAAAACTCATTAACTGAGTCAGATACAATATATGATGAGATCTTTTATATATCTAGTCATTGTATCTACTTCTCCACACATGAAAATTGGCCAATTTAATTAAGCACAGACTTATGGAGGAAGATATTTATTACTTTATTTATTGGTTAAGCAACAAAAATACCTAGAGGCGGCAATTGTGACCCATTTGCTCATAGGGGAAGGTGCGGGAACCAATCTTGGCCATTGAATAAATAATTATAAAATAAATCAATGGCTAATATTTTTTTGTGGCTCGATAATGAGTCATTAATAGCTCATTATTGACTCATTAATGAGTGTTAAATTTTTGGAAAATCAAGACTTGTTAAATAATGAGCCATCCACCTAGAAGCAATTCATGGGTGGTATACATATAAATGACCAAAATGCCGCTATTAATGAGTCATTAATGGTGTTACAAACAATTCTCGCAGTCTCGTACGAAAAACAGTTCTCGTTTGAACTCTTCCCCTTGATTATAATGGGTGGATCCGGGCTATGTTATATGTCTAAGTCTAACAGGACAAATAAAAAATCTTAGCTCAGAGAAAACTGATGAAATAATATAATTTTTGTAGTCATATTTAGCAGACTAGTTATTTACTAAATAAGTACAATGAGATAAAAATAAATAAACAAAAATAGATACATAAAAATGAGACAAAAAGGGTTTTGGGTGTTACCAATAAAAAAAACTCATTTTCACACGACCTGTTTGACCCTTTTCCAACCTCCCTGATCCACCCTTTTTTCCATCTCTAAGAATCCCTAACAAAATAACAGAATCTCGCAGACCAAATCATTAACAAATTCTTATGATAAACGGAAAATAGGTCACTGTATTAAAAAATGTAAGTGCTGAAACTTTAAATTCCATCACACGAAATCAAAAGGAGCATGTAAATAAGAGAATGAGCATTTAACTATATGATTTGGCGGAAATCAAATTCTTTTATTTCTCCAAAACTTAACTTCGTAACGAAGAATAAATTAATTCAGTGTCTGTTACAACAAAGGTATGTTGGTACTCACTAGCTTATGGAACAACTCACGGTGTCCTGATAACTCTGGGAAGGTTTTCTTCAGTAGTGCTTCACATTTTTGGCGATATTTACCAGGTACACCATACAAGATTCTTGAAGCCCCGAGGTGCAGGTAACTGAGAGAGTACAAGTGATGCTCTTCCACTTTCTGAAAAAGAAAAACAAAGAAAAATTTAGACGTCTACAACTAAGTCGCCAAACACAGAAAAATAGCAAACTGCATGGTTAGATGCAGCACAAAACATCATAAATGTAATTCAAATCTTTACCCAACAAAGGGACGAAAAGCACATTCCAACATCCAGGCGTGGGGTCAAAAGAGCAGAGTTGGCACAATCAAAAGCAAGAAGAGAACCAGGGAGTTTAGGGGTATTGTTTAAATTCCAACCAGATTTTGTGTATGCGGTTTGATCATCAACTGATGATAAAGGGAATCCGCTGCCAAGAATTTTGGCATCCTGATTATGACCACACAGCACCTATGAGAAAGTGGGCAATAGAAAGTATGTTATTGATCTTTAAGGGGATAGTGAAGCATGGTGGTTAGATATAAGTCAACCTGAATTTCCTCGGTTGGATTTTGAACAATTCGCCAATATTCTCCCTCAATATTCTCCCAAGTCTTACACTTATTAAAAATGTCCTCCTTCTGAAAATAATGCCGTGTGAAATTCTCTGCGTATGCCTTGAATCCTCGCAGACTAAACTCTGGACCACGTTCAAATTCAAAGCCATCAGCCCCATAATCCAATTTCATTTTTGAAATCTTGTTATTTGCATCAGTTTGTTCAATGATTTGATTAAGTTTTCTCTTTGAATGCAGAACTTTAAGCTTATCAATCTGTTGAACATGGGTACCAAACCTACAAGATTCAAATTTATTTCCCTGCATAAGAAGTGGTGGCTTCCAGGAATCAGGAGGGATAATACGGCATATTCCGTATTCCTCAGCTTTTGGACGTATTTTGGCAATATATTGATATATGTCTTTAAATTCCTGTCGCGGAAGGTCAAAGCTCAGTTATAAAGATAAACGTGTGCCAGGGGTGCCAGGGAAAACATTGGAAGCATTATCACTTATTAAAACATTTACCTCTTCGGTAGGGTGAAAGGGGGGAGTGTAATCTATTATAGGCCTGCAGGCTTCTTCTGGACGCCAATGTGCAATAACCTGTAAAATGGTAATTTAGGGTTGACTACAACAAAGTGCGCGTATATTATACTCGTTGAAGATCGCAAGAAAGGTACTCAAATATCACAAAACCAAATGAATGGAATGATCTCAAACCTTCTGGCAATTATGGCAACCTGGACACCCACGAATCACTCCTTTTGGAAGGGTATTTTCCATGGGCGTATTCTGCAAGAAGAAGCAATTATTAACTGCTATTTAGAGTTCATTAAATTCTTACCAAGCCTTATAATAAATAAGCATGAAAGAATTCACCAACATGCTGGCAGTGGCCCAACTTTCTACTAACTTTACAATTTTCTCATTTTGGTAGTGTATCAGCAATATTTATCTTAAACCAAAACCATTCAAACCTTTCAAAAATATTGTAGTAAATTTTCTTTAAGCCCGCCACTTTACCACCACACCAAAACAAATAATCATGAAATGAAATAAAAGATGACGTTGTATCACCAACATTCAAAATATTATAACGAAATGAAAATCATGTGATTGTCATCTACATTTTATATCCCATTTCAAGCTATTTCCCTTAGTTTTAATAAGCATAGTATATCCTACTTAGTCGCTTCGAAGTCATTCCAAATCTTGTCCGTCCATATGTCTACAACACACTTTCCTATTTACGGTAACTACACACTGGTTGGATATAAGACCAAGTCCAAAACACTACCACTAGTAAAATATTTAAAGTCATCATGCTCGCTATGTATAATATAACACCATGCCGTTTTCATGTTCAAAGAAACTGCATTAATTAAGAAAGAGGAGGCAAAGGAGATAGATAACCATATTGAGATGTTTCACATCCGGTTTTTCCAGTTTGTTGAGTTGATCATTAAGTATCCATGGCCTTTGCATAACGGACTTCTGAAGCTTTTCAACATCAGCTACCTTAAAAGAAGCTTCATTGGGCTCTGGTTCAACGTCACTTTGAATGCCTGCCAAGTTATAAGCTCCATCCTTCTTTTTTGTCTTCTTCAGCGTGAAAGATGTGTGAGATGCAAAGCCTGGTGGGGCTGACATATTGTCTTGTGTTTCCCTTCTAGATCCTATATCGTTGCTTGTCATAATTACTGTGTGACAGCAGACATAGATCAAGCAGAACAATTTAATACCATTACTCAAGTTGGAAAGAGCATATGTTAACACACCAAGAAGATATTAAAGTGAACCTCAAATGCAAAATCATGAAGGAAAAAACAAATTGCTTGATAGCTAACTGTTAAACAAAGATTCTATAAGAAGCATCATGAATCAATAATATGGCCATAACAAATGGAACCTACATGGGATACTAAAATAAGTAAAATGACACTGGAATAGGATATATTTCATGAATTTGAAATAAAGACTTTACTAAGCCGACAGAATGCACATGCAAAATCCATTTTTTCAATTTTCAAAATGAGAACTAGTGGTAGTTCTGACCTTCTACAGTAATTTGAGAATTGAATGATCTTAAAGAGCTAGTGTGAAAATAACTCCACTATTTAGCAATAGTGTAACATCAGATTGGCCATTAGTTTCACATCAAACAAAAGTTTGTGAAGTTCTTCAAAGCAATTTGTTTACCAAACGTCAGAAATAATTACAGAAACTTCTGAGCAGCTTCTAATTTTTTTTCCTTAAAGACTAAGCACCCTACAACATTCTTTTGTCAGGTTACTTCTCTTACATATTGCAAAGAGTTACCCAAATCTAATGCAACTCCGAAATGTGATTGCTTCCAAGATCTAAGAACAGTCTATGTGGGTTAAGATAATGCTCAGAGAGTACAAGAACGTCCTTTGTGAGCAACCAGAGTTTTTAGTATAAAAATGCAATAAAACATGCGAAGTTCCTTTGGTCTGTACAAGTTTGAACACCTTTACAAGACATTTTAAGTCCCAATACTTAGCTCAGTCAGAACTCTATCCCTTCCACTATTAGGGTTGCAATAGAGGTTGTTCGTCTTGTTCCCATATCTAAGTCTCATTTCTCCAGGTGTAAACTTGAGGGAACTGCATCATATTACCGTAAATTGGACTTCGATTTTAAAAACTCTTCATCTGAACTTAACATATCATGCAAAGACGCTGGAAATACTTTGATATTCCTTGAAGGAAGAGAAAACCCTTGCCAGTAACTAAAAAAAAGAATCAGAATCTTATGACAAGTATAGTTTTGATAAACGAGAACTTCTAATACTAAAAACAGAGTTTAATTTTCCTAAATCTCAGACCAAATCCATCACCATGTATAAAAGTTCTTACCCAATCCAATTGACGACGATGCAAGTGAAAGAAAAACCGAAGAACCCGCTTTCGAGAAGCCTCACTGCTCGTAGACACTTAAACACATGCCATAACTTGTACGCTTCTTAACGAAACCAACTCCATTGCTACATAGAACACAATTTCACACAGATACTAAAAATTAGATGATAGGAGAGGTAATAATAATAATAATATGCGATATTACTACAGAAAGTGTGCAAGAAGAAAACAGACGCTATCGACGGTTGAAAATGGTTTACAAAGTATACCGTTCATATGACGCGGCAGAAATGACGTCGGTGGCGGTAGCGGTGGCCGTGAACCTGACCCAAAATCGATTCATATGCCACTAAAGTTTGATCGATCAGTATATTGGTGTATAAGTTTTTGCGTTTTTTAATCGCACGTACAAATCAATTAAAATCTTATTTCCTATTACTATTTATTTTCTTATCCTATTCATTGACTTTATATATAATAAAAAGTAAGAATGTTTTATAATATAAATTTATTATATATAATAATAATAATTTTTATGTTCCTACAAATTCACTATCAATTTATTTATCCAAATGTTTAAGCGTTTATAGTTCAATAACAAACCTTCTTTAATGTTTAACAACATTGTGTTATACACAAATTATCTTCTATAATAATGTTTAAAGGTCATCGTTCTTCCGTATAAATTTTTAAAAAAAAGAGAAAATTTCACTTATGTTCTTTTAAAACTTTAAATTACATCTCTATTTTTATAAACATTCAAATTACATCAATATGCTTTCAAAAGTTATAAATTGTATTCAAATAGGCAATTCCGCGTTTATTAAATATTTAATAAGAAAAAGAATAGTATCTTCAAAATCATTTATTTATAAGTTTACTATACTACCCTTGCGTTACCAAACCCACCCAAAGCATATGTTTTACATTTCCAGTTGCATCTTGTGCTCTTCACGTGTTACATCAATAGGAAATACATCAGTTGAACATAAAGTCAAAGAACAAACTAACAAAGGAAGAAGAAGCAAAAAATGGTTTAACAATTGACAAATAACCGAAGTGCTCACAAATATATCCAACCTAACTCTATCAAGTTTCATTTGCTTAATAATGACTGGGATAAGTTTGCAAGCATACATGTGTGACGGTCGTAAAATTCTCTTACTTTTAAAATCTTTTTACCATTCACTGGCCTTACCTATGGTGACCCTAATATGTCACTAGCACACTACCGAAAAACAAACTTCATTCAATACATAACTTTTCTAAAATCCTTTTGACAAATAATAATCAAACGTAATTCGTATTCTAAAGTAGATAAAGTGTAAGAAATATAAAGATATACATTGATCTAAATTGATCATCCAAACTCCAAAGGAAGTATGAGGATAGAAAATAGCCAAACTATTCCACAAACAAACAAGCGGAAAAAGGTAAAACCACTCCGATGTTAGTAGTCAAACCTCAAACAACAAAATTGGGGATCAACAAACCAAACTAGGTAAAACTCCTTTTGATCGAAAACTTAAAGAATATTCATCTATCTATATGAATTATGAAACGACTCAAACCCCATAGTATGGTATTATCCGTTTTGCCTCACTGGCCTGTGGTTTTGTTTCTAGTATGGAGCATTTGCTCCAACCAAAATCCCCATGCAAAGAGATGTATTGACAACCTTATAAAGCATGTTTCACTTCCCTCTCTAACCAATATGGGATGGATGTAACAAATCTACACAACTTCCTTGTTGTCGGTCCGAGTTGATACCATCTGTAACAGTCCAAGCCCCGTAACACAAAATTGTCCATTTTACGCCACTAGCTTGTGATTTTGTTTCTGGTATGGAACACTTGTTCCACCCCCATAAAGCCCCATGCTCGCACCCTTATAAAACATGTTTTATTCCCGTCTTCAACCAATGTAGGATGGATGTTACACTATAATTACTTAGTAAATAACTAAACTGTTGGGATTTGTTCGGTTTTAAAAAAATATATTTTAGCAACGGAAGCATGAACAACAATTTTAAACTTTTTAAAACTCCTCACCAATGATCCATATGCAAGCCTTAAGAAACAAAACCAACCATAGGGTGTTTAGAACGACAACCTTTGCAGCGTGAGTAAACCGTTGGTGAAGTGGTTGATCTATGAGAAGCCAACAGAAGACTTCCTCCAAGGTATCCACAGATCAATGAGTCTAACACCTCCAAGATGCTAATCTCTCCAACCCTTGATATTCAAGAATGCAAGCAACAACCTTTGTTCTTCTTCTTGAACTAGATGTATGTATTTTGAGTATGTGTTTATGTATCACCTTTGCTAACTTGAAGAACACCAATACTAGAGAGTAAGGATGTTTTTCAAGTATAAAACACTTAGAACAATTCTAAGAACACAAAGAAAGGTGATAGCATGCAAGTATGTTACAAAAGGGACCATGCATGTAATTATAAAAGTCAAGAAGCAAAGCAAGAGAGGGAGGACCCCCTCCCTTGCATTATGGACGAAAATTAGAGGGGGGAGGGTCCCCTCTTGCCTCTTGCTTCCTTACTTGTCCCATACATACATGTCTTGGTTAAGTCTTATGCAAGAATACACCATATGACCCCTTTTTTGCTCATTGTGAGAATTTCTAGCTATTAATCTTTTAAATATATAAAAGATATACTAGATATGTCATACTATGTATAAAATACATCTACATGTATTTTATATACATACTTGATTGTTACTAGTAACTCTTTACTTGTAACAAGAATATACATACATTTATATAATTGTTACTAGTAACAATTTACTTGTAACAAATATATATTTATACATATATATATATATATTCATACATATATATATAAAATCATATGTTTATATTTATGTATTTGATATGCATTACCTTATATCAATATATAAGACTGATATTATTATTTCACATAAATAATAATATGCAACAATGCATATATACTTTTATATATATATAATGAGTTGGAAACATATTTAAATCATATTCAAATATGTAACTGGTGTCCATTGATTGTAAATGTGTGACCCTATGAGTTTATTTATTATCAGTAATATCGTATTAATTTGTGTCTTGTGCACATAGAACCAACATAAACATCTACTGACAAGTATAAATTTAAAGAGTTAGGTGTAGTTTGTTTTCGAAGACATAAATGTCTTATGTCTTATTTCATGTCTTCAGGAGAAGATGTGGTTTAGAAGTTCTTAAGATTGAGAAGGTCTGCGAAAAAAAACTATAGATTTTAGCTTCTCAAAATAAGCAAAAATAAGACAGAATAAGGTCTTATGTCTGCGAAAAAACAAACAGCCTTATTAGAAACGTCTGCGGACGCGCAGACGTTTCTATAAAAAAACAAACAAGCTTATCAGAAACGTTTGCGCACCCTCAGACGTTTATTTAAAATAAGACCTTATTTAAAAAAACAAACAAAGCCTTAGAGTTCAATTTTCATTACGGCTTCATTCAATTGATGAAAGCCAAAATTGCATTCGGTCAACGGGGAAAGACTTGATCACTTGGGAAAGAAATAGCCAATCAATGATTCAGTGAACACAAACTAAGATTCTATGTTTTGAATATGGGATGAACTCAGTAGTAGTCAATCGCTCAAGAAAGAAACAATCGCTGTTTTTTAAGAGCAAAATCATTAGAGAGTTTGAAAAATGAAGATAGGGTTTTTTTTAATGTTAGGAGAGGGTGGTATAATAAATTTATAAATAAATGATTTTAAAGATACATTTTTCTTATATCTAAATGCTTTAATTAATTCTAAAATGCTTAATGGATGTCTACGATTTATTCTCTCATTCTTACCTAAAATGTCATTTATTTGAGAATAAATTTTATTGCGAATACCGCGAGAACTGTTTATGACCATTGATCGTAATTAATCAAAGTAAATATTAATTGTGGCAAACATGCAATTAATTAAAAACACAGTCATCATTTTCACTTTTTTAATATTCTCGAGGGGTATTTTAGGCAACTTGTTTAAATAAATAAAAGGACCACTTACTCCCACTTTCTTAAAGCTAAAATATCCACCAAACACAAATATATTTAAATACGAAAATTATACAAAATTAACAATAAAATTATGCTATTTAATATAATATCTATATTGCAGTACTTTTTCAAAGAAAAATTTTGTTTTTACTAGTTTTTTTCCAACACAACATCATATATGTGCAAATCTAAACATAACACTTACTTTTTTTCGAGCACGGATGTGGATAGGTGTACGTGTACGCATGCACATGTGCACCTAGATAAACGTATGCACGTGCACAAGTGCATATAAACCAAAATCAAACACTAATCATAGTTTATAAACAAAGCTTGCTATACTGGTTCTTTACTTATAATCAAATCAACCGGTTAAAAATTGACTTTTTGTTCTTCGAATTATAGTTCATATGTATATGGATTTGAATTTCTTAAGTCGTTATTAAAGTTGACAATTTTAAATGTAAATGATTCAATTCTCAAATTTTAATCTTATTTTGATTTAATCATTAAATTTTATCTTTAAATAGTTTAACACTTTAACTCACAAAGTTTAAGTTGATTTTGTTTTTTCCTGTAAACTTTTTTAAAATGGCTTAACACTTAACCTTTAAACTTGTTTTAAAATATGTTTTAATATATCATAAATTATTGTATAAAAACTACTATGATCTTGAACACATGTTTTGTCTAATAATTCTATCTTATCTTATTAAATTAATCATTGAAATCAAAACTATTATGAAATTAATTAGTCTTTGAAACCAAAATTGTTATGAAAAAGGCTTACTAACAATTAAAAGATATTTTTTATGAACGTCATTGTATATATTGCATTGTAACAGATTTTAAGATAATAGTTTATTAGTCTTTAAACTAAAGCTCGTATTTATGTCGAGTATAGTTTTCTAACTTGTTATTATAATATGGGTTTAGTTTACTATAATGTTTTCAACTTGTCACATTTTGATATTGTAAGTATCCGACTTTAAATTTTTCTATGTTATGTCTGAAACATTTAATTTGTCGCTAATGTATATATTAAACTTTTTATTGTATGTACTAGACTTACACATTTTTTTCTTTTTTAAGTAACCAAAATACATACAATAACAACAAATTAAAAGTTTGATACACACAATAAAAACTTTTAAAGTTTAATACACACTATAGCAAAACGCGACAAATTAGATACATTTTGATTAACTAAATTTTTATAAGATTCACTTTAAGAAATGCAATAAACAAAAATCGGATTAAGTTATTAGTTATTTTATATATATATATATATTTATTTATATATAATACATTGAAATGTTTAAATGAGAATAAATATTTAGATGAGAATGAGAGACTTAATCCTAGCCCTTCATTTGATTTAATAGGATGATCTGTATTTGGTCTTTTATTTGATTCATTACTCAACCATAAATTGCGATGACCATGAATTACAACTGGTAATTGTGACCGTTAGATATAATAGATCAACATGTAAATAATTGCTAGGATTGTTCTCTAATTTAAACCAAAATATTCATTTTCATATTAACTCTCACATATGTATAGCAAGATAAGTTTTATGAAAGAAAAGATAAATATGTAGAAGTTATTTTACTTTAGACGTAATCCCCTAAAAATGATTGATAATAAACGACAAAATTAAATACAACAAAAATATTATAATTTTACATAGCATCCAAAATAACTATAAGATCTCATAAATGAATACTACAATGTTTGCAACCAATAAAACATAAAAAAACTAAGAAAAGAAATGAATATTTAGAAAAAAAGGAGGTAATTATAAAAATAAAACTGAAGTACGTGAAAAGATACACTCCATAATAAACATATTTTAATAAGAATAAAATAAAAATTAACGAAAATAAAAACGATTCCATTTAAAAAAGGAAAAAAACATTCGTAAAAAGAAAGGTTTTTTTATAAAGGGAAAAATAGAAGAAACGTAAAGATATAAATTTGAAGTTTGAACCATGTGCATGTGGTTTAGGGTAGAAAAAATATATATGAATGCAGATGTGGAGATTTGAACTTGCGACCCTTCAGTTTCAAATTCAATTCAAGAAAAAGCTAGAAGCCAACCCGCCAGCCCAGTTTAATGTAAAAGTGTTGACCATAAGCTATTTATTGTATACATGTTTTTTTTCCTTGTAATTGTATGGTATTATAATTGGTTTTTGTTACATGAATTCCTTCAACATATTCCCCTTTTCAGAAAGCGATGAACATCGACTTTGGATGTTGATCATATCACTTTTTTAATTTATCATAGTTGTTGTGAAATGATTGTGGGTTTTTGATTTGTAGATATGACAGCGGAATGGGAAGAGGGTAGAAGGAGGAAGGTAGATGGGGTACTTGTAATAAAAAATTCCTATATTACCCTTTATATTTAATTAAAATTAAAAAAGATATGTAATTAATTGATTGATCGACATTAGTTATCAAATAAACTTTTATATATATATATATATATATATATATCGTACTCCTTTATAATGTATTTATAAATTTAAAAACTCTTAATTTTAAGTAACTTGAATGTACTAAAATACCCCTTTTTAATCATTTTATTCTCTCATAATTTACTTTAACTTTTTATCTATTTAAAATACCTCTCTAACACTAAAATACTCTCTCACACAAACACAATTATCCATCTATATTAACATAATTTTTAAAATCTTATTAACTTCTCCTCCTTCTTTCATAAATATAAATCTTTTTCTTATTTTAATATCTTTTAGAATTTATTTTTAAAATTAATAAAATAGTTGATGTAAATAAAAAAACTGACATTGTACGATACTTTTTCGTGATATTGAATTGAGTGAATAATATATTATTGCATTTTTAAAAGCAACATGATGTAAAATAGAAACTACTTGCCGTCGCAGCATTGCGCGGATACCTTGCTAGTATATATATATATATATATATATATATATATATAACACATGCAAAAATATAAAACTGTTAGAAGGATATTTATGTATTTTAAATGTTTGTAATATAAGTTATAAAATGACGTAAATGAAATTTCTCATTGAAAAAAATGTAGAAACCAATTCATCAATCATTTAAACTATTATTACGAATCATTAAAAGTAATTTTAACTGGTCTTTTTGTACGTCTTTTATTATAACAATGAAAAAACCTATTTTTAAAAAAAAAAATTCAAACTTTGTTTCCTTATTCACTAAATGAATGTAATCTACTAATTTTGTTTTCTTATCTCATTTCTTGATATTGACATATGTTTTTAATTAGTGAGTATAAAACATGTAACAAGAGTTAGTAGGGGACATAAAATTTCTCAATCACAATATTATTGATGAACTTCACATCTTATCATACCATATCGTCAAAATAGTTTTTTACTTTCATACCTCAACCTCATAATGGTTCATTCCGGCCATACCAATTTATATGAACTATCTATAACCTAAAAAACCAATAAAAAATAATGATAGATTAATATCCTAACATTGCGCCCACCATCCCTAACAATTCAACCCTTCTTGTGAAGATCACCACAACACTCTCGTGAGGGGTGTAAACAAGTTGAGTTAGACTTGAGCTTGGCTCTAAAACTTTGTACGTGTTTAGCCTAAGTTCGGCTCGATAGCTCGACGAGCTTTCATATTTGAAGCTTGAACTCGGCTCGACAATGTATATTATTATTTCGAATTCGGCTTGAAAAGCTCAAAATAATATAAAACTTTTAAATTCTAAAAGCAAATTATTCAAAATATAGATAACATCTGAAATTAGTTATTTTTAATAAGTAATTTTCATAAGTAGTATGTACAGAATGTAGATTTGTTTCGACAAGTACCCGTTATATAAATTGAGCTTGTTTTTTAGGCTCGAACTCAAGCTTGATAACGTTCGACTTAAAAGGTCCGAGCTCAAGTTACTCGATAAAAACTTGACTCGTTTACACCCCTAGTTCCATCAACATGCAACGACTGAGTGGACATTGATTTGACATTGCGTGGTATTCTCGCCACAACCTCGCAACGGGCTACACTACCACCAACTTTTATTATTATTATTATTATTATTATTATTATTATTATTATTTAGGATAATGATAATACAGTCCTTATAGTTGATAAGAGTAAAAATATATGATTTTGATATTTAAGTATGGCAATAATTGTGTAGTAATGATGGTTTATATTAATAGCTTGGTTTTAAAAAAACGAAAATCATAGGATAAAGGAGCATGAAAAATACAATCATACCAAAAAAGAAACATGTTAGCCATTTTTTAACACATGTATTTTATTCTTATTCATAACTCTAAGGATTGTGGACCGTGTGATTATCTTTCTCTTATTATTTAATATTAATTAACTTTAATAATTTAGAAATTTGGAAATTTTACTTACGAATATAATACATCTACTTAAGGTTAGCTCAAGCAAATCTTAAAGGTTAAGATATCTATTAAATATCAATGAGATATCTTGTTTTACTGAAATTAGATAAAGATTTACATCTTAAAAGTATAACCAAGAAATGTGTGAACAAATCACTTCTACACAAAATAAATTTAAAGAAATCAATTCGGACTCAATTTAGAATCTAAAATTTTATCTTCTTTAATACACATTAAAAGAAAAGGTTATAAGTCATAATTCAATTTTTAGAATTTTTTTCATCAATCATCCTCTTGCTTACAAGTAAGTTGTTTACTAAAATGTCATTTTAGGTGATTTAGTTTGTTAACACTTAAGTATCTTAACGAAAACATTTATTCACATCATTTAGTAGATATATCTACATATTTTTATGGTTATTTTCGTAAATACGTGTACCAATTGAATTAAATTATATAAAAAAAATTTAATTTGATTATAAAGAGATTCTATAAAAGTTTTGATAATGATGTTATGTATGAATTTTTTATTTTTAATAAATTTGTCTCTCTTTTAAGAGATTTTATATCGATGTGTATACTTTACAATTATTTTACTATATATGTTGGTACTTTTTAACACTATAAATATTTAAAAATTACTTTAACCATTTTTTGTGTTTATACATAAGGTGGTAAGCTAGTTTCATATATATGATCAAGCGTGACGAAATGATTGGTCTAAAACTCCGCAATAACATATATGCGGGCTCATTGTATTAATATAAACAAATTAAATAAACGAGACTTGATATAGACAAATATATGTGTAACACCGCGATTTCAAAGTCAATTTTAGTCTTTTTAAAACCTAAAGTCAAACATTATTTTGGTTTGATAACAAAACAGCGGAAGTCTTTAAAAGCATTTTCTTTATTTCCAAACTGGTGTTACCAACATTAATACCGACCGACCATCATACCTGCATTAAGCAACAAATGTCCCAACACGAATTTGCAACCCCAGGCACATGCTAAGCGTTCATCTGCAAATCCATACATAAATATTGGGAGGGGGTTAGCTTTAAAAGCTACTGAATACAAACTTAACCCTAAGCATCATGCAGCACATAGGGCATCATATTCTTCCCATCATAAGCATGGCAACATAGCAATATACATACATGCAAGTCTTATAACACAGGAACTAGCAAACAATGCTATCCTATCACATAGCGGAGTGCTGACATGTTCAGCGAGTGTATTATATTGCCGGGTTGCAAATCCAGCTCAAAACACTACCACTGGGGGAATCAAACACTACCCTCCCTTGCTGGTCTTATCACATGAGTGAATCACCAAGCTCGTTTTGGAACAAAAATGCCCATAGGCTAGCCCGTTAAGGCAATCACCTCCCAAATACTCTAAGGAACGGCACTCGAGTACCGTTAGTCCAAAAACATTATGCCTGAAGGCTCTGGACCCAGCCGAAGCTGACCTCAATCAAGAAAATGTCCGGACATACACATAGCTCATCAGAAATCCTTTTCAAGAACAATTGCATGCATGCATTTACATATAACTGATATTCAATAATATATGCACATGTACTTAAATACATGTCTGGCATATCATTTATCATGGCAATACTCGTTTCAACATGGGGATCCCATCAGGGTCCAATAGCATTTATAACAATAATTCCATATGGTCGATCCAAATCAAGATCCATTGCATACATAATAACAAGTTCTAACTAGGCGGCTCCAAATTTGGATCCGCTGGCATACACTAATAACTAACAACTTAACAAGGCGGATCCAATCTAGATCCATCAACATGCATACGTATCATATAATACATAATTGTTCATTATCATTATAAACTTAAACCGTACAGGCATCTATGTTTCTCGTTTCTATATACACCAATTTAAACTCACTCTACAATCTTATTGATCATAATCGTAATTTATCATATCTCGTATATACCTAACGGTAACCAATAAGTCCATATATACTGCATAATAGTTACAAGTTAAGTCGGTACTCACCTGTAGAGCTACCACAGGAGAACATAGTGTTCCGGCTCTTCTTGTTCGTTGGTTTTACCTAAAACATCGTTACTTACATCAAATGGACATACACACAAAGTATTACTACCAAAATAGTAGTATTAACACCCTAACGACACTTTAAGTCCAATTACGAGCTTACATAGGCTTTCCAATCATTAAAATGCAACAAAAAATAATTTGTTGAAAGAGGGCTCCTTGTGGCCACAAGCAATGTTGCTTGTGCCCACAAGGGCTGAAGATTGCTTGTGCCCACAAGGGCATAAAACTGCTTGTGCCCACAAGGGCAGAAAAGTCTTTGCGCCCGCAAGCATTACCCTTTGCGGCCGTAAGCAAACATTCCCTTGCGGCCGTAAGCAAACATTCCCTTGCGGCCGTAAGCAACTATTTTTTCCTTACACCCGCAAGCAAGTCTGTTTCAGTCCAGTGACGAATTTCAGCACTCTGTTCCTACAATTTTTCAACCAAAACACTTCCAATTGATTTTCAATCAACTTCCAATGATCATATGTGTTAAACCAAGTTCAACTAAACTTGAAACATCTATTCTTAACATATTTTAACAACCACATCAAGAATCAAGCTTAATTCTTCAATTTTAACCCATTTATACAAAACCATTAAGCTTAATCAAACACATCACTTTAATTCATGATTCTTGCTTATAAACACTAGTTTGATGTTGTAAGAACTAATTACATCTCAAATTTTAGTTCTTGCTTGCTATTTCTAGCAAACCCATTTTTTGACCTTAAAACCTTAAAACCCAAGAACACATGAAGAAGATGAATACTTACAAAGCTTAGATGATAAAGATGGAATTAGAAGCAGACCTTCAATATTTACTCACTTGAATCTCAGTTGATTTCTTCATGAATTGGTTCTTCAAATCTTCAAGAGTAAAAGGGGATGTTTGTGTGTAAAAAACATACATACGTATGTCTGTGTATATCCACAAAGAGAACCGCCTTTGTGGTTCTAAAATATCCACAAGGGGTATTTTGTTTTCCTTTTTAACTTACAACTCAATATTTGTTTACCCGTTTTAACTAACGGGGATATTTCTGGGATCCTTATCTAAAACCTTTTAAAATAAATATCAACTATTATTTATTTATCACCTACTTTTATTTAACATTATTTTACACCTTCATTCCTTAATCACTATTTCTTATTTAATTCACAAGGATACAACTCTAAATACAATTGGTACAACTAGGTCCATTTTAGGGTGTTACATATATATATATATATATATATATATATATATATATATATATATGTACAAAAAATGTATACCGTAACTTTTGGGTAAAAAACGTCGTTAATAAATATAAAACACAATTGTAGATCGATATCTACATAAGATGGTTTTTTTGTGACAATTTTCAAAATCTGGTTAGGGATATATAGTTCTAAGCTATAGATAGCGTACGTTAATCATGTAAAAAGAAAATAAATTTCTGTTTGTTTTAATTGAACAACATATATTTTAAGGTTATCAATGTTATTATGGATTGTAGTCGTTGTAATATTTGCAAGATTGAGATCTGAAGATCTTACCTAAATCTCATATTTTCTTTTATATTGTGATTCATATTGTACATGTTTTAATTGAACAACAATTATAAGTTAGGGATAACAAGATCGATCGTAAGATTTTAAAGTCAATATTAATTTGTACATATTTTAAGATAAAGTTTTTATTTATAAGATGGCTTGGTGACGGTGATAGTTATAGTGGTAGTGTGTTAATGTATATATACATGATAGATAGATATATATAGAATTGAATGATTGTTAGCCACGTACGTTCTTAATTTGCTAATTGTCTACGTACAACAATAAATTAACCTGTGCCCTCCATCAATTCACATGGAAGGAGGGTCCTCCTTGGACTTTAACCTTCTTCTGCTTCTTTTTTTTTTAATAGCATTTATGGGCATAGATAGAGTCACGTTTACTTGTGCTACTCTCCTTAATTTGTTTGAAGCCGACTTCATCCATGTTTCCTTTCTTGCTCTTGGCTAACCAATCCATCTAAATGACTTTTATATATATATATATATATATATATATATATATATAGGGGAAGGTTCATTTGAGAACCGTTTTTATTGCGAGAACCGCGAGAACCAATCTTAGCCGTTGATTTTGGATAATGGAATTCATGGATGAAGAGCGTGAGGGGATTGAGTGTGGCAGGGTGCATGTAAGGAATTCATGGGTGGACAATCCAATTGAAGGAGGGAGAATTGGACGGCTAAGATTGGTTCTCGCGGTTCTCGCAATAAGAACGGTTCTCAAATGAACTCTTCACTATATATATATATATATATATATATATATATACACACACACACTATATACTATATTATAAAGCATTTAAGTTTTTTTCTTAAAACTCTTAAATTTTAAGTCACTTAAGATTACTACTCTACTCTCATTTACCAAAAAATGATTCCATAAAATAGACTTAATAACATTCCTTTTTCATAAATTCCAGAATATTCTCTTTCCATAAATTCCATAGCAAAACTTACGAAACAGAATATTCCATAAACTTAATAACATTCCATAAATTCCAGAAAGGGAAAATATATAATATTCGCTTTTCACCTGCTAAATAAAAATTACAAAATCAATCTAAATTTCATTCTCTTTTCACCTGCTAAATAAAAATTACAAAATTACGTCTTGTGTGTCCTCTTGATTAATACCTACCAAAGCAACTCCTTACAAACCATTTTTATTCACCGTCACCGCATTGCGCGGGTACTCCGCTAGTATGTATATATATATACACTATATAATAAAGCATTTATACATCTTGATCTCTAAATTTTTAAGTAAGTTGAAATTACTTATGTATCCCTCTAAAAAAATATCAAGCGAATTCTTTTAAGTTAAAACACATAGAAATTCTTTTAAAGATACATATAAAGAAAGAAACAATGATTGTATAATAAAAGGAAATGATTGTTAATTTCACTAAAGTTAACACATTTAATTTAATTTAATTCTAAAAAATTACCATAATTTTAGTGAATGGCATCAGACAAATATTCAATATAAAATGCATATTAAATAGAAACTCAAATAACAATGGAATTAAAACATACACGTGAAATGTTTCATCCTTTATTATTGAAGTTCAAACATTCATAGAACTTATTCCCAACAGTAAAACACCTCATATTTCCTCTATCGCGCCATCATAAGTTCACCATCGTCCACTCAATTTATTGCCGTCGCATAGCGCAGGTACCTTTCTAGTATATATATGTGTGTGTTTAGAGTCGGGAAAATGACCATGTTTTAGCTTTATTTAAGTTTATCATGCTAGATCCGTGTTGTCGATCTCTTTAATTCATCGATCCATGACTTTTGTGTTATCTAAAACTAATGACAATATTATTATTATTATTATTATATGCATAATTAGTAATAATTAATTGGATCTAATTGCGTCAACTTCATTAATTAATACGTAGAAATGATTATCTAAAATTAATCGTACCAAATTATTATTATATATATATATATATATATGCAAAAGTTCAAACGATAACTGTTTTTTGTACGAGAACTGTTTTTAACGCCGTTAATGACTCATTAATAGGGGTATTTTGGTAATTTATAAATTTATCCAACCGTGAATTACGTCCGGATGAGCCGTCATTAATTTGCGATGCTTGGTTTTTCCGAAATAACCCTCATTAATGATCCATTAATGAAACATTAGTTAGCCGTAAAAAAATCTTAGCCATTGATTAAGTTTAATCAAGGGCTAAGATTAGTTTTCGCGGTTCTCGCATAAAAAACAATTCTGTTTGAACCCTCCCCTCCCTCCCTCTCTCTCTATATAAACTTAAAAAACAATAACCGTGAATTACGCAATGCTGCAGCGGCGAATAGTTTTTGTTTTATAACATATCGCTTAAAAAATACAATGATAAGTTTTCTACAGCAAATGTCCATTTTTTCGATATTTCTTTTATTTGCATCAACTATTTTTATTAATTTTAAAAATAAAATCTAAAAGACATTAAAAATAAGAAAAAAAATTATTTATGAAATAAGGAAGGATAAGTTAATAAAATTTTAGAAATTGTGTTGATATGAGTGGATAATTATATTTATGTGAGATTATATTTTGAATGAATAAAAAGTTAAAAGAACTTTGAAGAGAAAATGAAATGGTTAAAGATTGAATAGATAAGATCAATTTAAATAAGGAAAGCTTAAAGTTAAGAAGAAAAGAGAGTGTTAAATGAGTTTTATAGTGGTATATATATAGATATATACTAGCATCATACACGCGGAATGCTGCCGTGGCGAATAATTTTTGTTTTGCACCATGTTGCCTTCAAGAATATACTAATATGTTATTCGCGTGATTCAATATCAAAAAAATTTTCTACAACAACATATCTGTTTTTTAAAAAAAATTCTTTTATTTGCATTAACTATTTTATTAATTTTAAAAATAAAATTCTAAAAGACATTAAAATAAGAAAAAATTATATTTATGAAATAAGGAGAAAGAAGTTAATAAGATTTTGAAAATTGTGTTGATATTGGTGAATAATTGTATTTGTGTGAGAGTATATTTTAAATTATTAAAATTTAAAGTAAATTAGGAGAGAGTGAAAAAGATAAAGATTGAGTGGATGAGATTAATTTAAATAGTATGAAAGGGCAAAATAATATTTTGATTTGAATTTTAAGAACTCTTAAAGTTAAGGAGGAGAGAATGTTAAATGGTTTATATAGTAGTATAGATAGTATAGATAGAGAGAGTTAATTGTCAATTTGGTCTTTTAACTATCTAATTTCTTCCGATTTGGTCCTTTAACTTCAAAAGTGAGCATGACGGGCTTTAAACATCCACCTTTTAGTCTGAATGGTTCTTTTTAGTTAACCGTTAATCAATTCTGTTAAGTCAAGGGTATTTCAGTCTTTTTACGGATTTTCTAAATTTTAATTACTTTTTAATAATATTTAATCTTTTTTATATAAGAGTTAATAAATAAAGGATATATTCTCTCTCTATCACACATACACTACACTTTCTCTCTCTTCAAATGATGGCAATCATCTCTTCAACCGCCACTTTTAGTTGTTATCTTCGCTCTGTACAATACATACCTTACCCAACTAAAAACCCTAAATCTTTAAAAACTCTAGATCTCACGTCTGGACCACCATCACCTCACTTCGCCACCGTCGCCATCACCTCACTTTGTTACCGGCTCATCACCTGACTTCGTCGCCACTAGTTTCAGATCGACTTTGTACTTTGTCTCCGCCGCCATCACCGTTGCTCGCTTTCTTCGTCGCCATCACCGCTGCTCCAACCGCCACCACCACCGAACACAAGTTTGTGGCTAAAAGTTCATATCTGGCTTCAAATCTAGTTAGGGTTTCGTATATAGGTTTGATTTTGTGTGTGATTGATCTGGTTTGAACCAGATCTAGGTTTGATTTGAAGAATAGTATGTGTGATTTTCACGTCATTTTCATCGGCGGTGGTGGTGGATTCATCGACTGGGACATCGTGTTCACACAGCTCCTGGTGGGTTTCTTGAAACCGAAATCACCATTGATGTTGCTCGTGAAGCTGTTCGGAGTATTTGGAACAATGATGACGAGGGAGATAAGAAAGAGGAAAACACATCAACTTTTGCTACAAACGTGCCGTATTCAAATATTTGTCCGGCATACCCTAACATTTCAATCGAGATTAATACACCGCCACCAACTTTAGTGGTGGTGGTGGTTGTCTAGAGAGAGTGTGTGTCTATGTATATATGACATCCTCACCATATTTGAACCAGATTATGATATTAATACATATTAATAATTTAGTTTTAATGAATAAATAAAAAATAAGGGTAAAGTTGTCATTTGCCCTTGACTTAACAAAGTTGACTAACGGTCAACTAACGAAAGGACCATTCAAACCGAAAAGTGGATGTTTAAGGCCTATCTTTGTCACTTTTGAAGTTAAAGAAACAAATCAGAAGAAATGAGATACTTAAAGGACCAAATTGACAATTAACTATATATATATATATATATACACACACACACATTAGCGTGGTACCCGCGTAATGCGACGACAATGAATAATTCACGCACTATGGTATTCGCTCGATAACATATTCGAATATGATAACATAAAGATACGAAATTAATGCACTATGGTGACATTGAATTCTTTTGTTGGGGAGATAATCACTTCACCCTAATAATTAACTCTGCATATCCTAAAACATAGAATTTGATGAAAACCAAACCCTACATTCAGTATGACTTAGAAAGAATTCAAATATGTGTTGTTTGAATCAGATTCTATAAAAATATGCTAAGTATGGAACCATCAGCTGAGCATCAGATCCTACTCAAAGTATCAGCCAAGGAGCATCAGATGAAGAAAACAAGTAAAGAAGACCATTAGCTGAGTGAAGAAAGTTGATCAGCTGAGTGCCTACACCATCAGCTGAGCAAGGACTTTGCTCAGCTACTCCATCAGCTGAGTGAACAAATGGATCAGCTGAGGCCCAGAGCATCAGCTAAGTAAGTCTTCTCTTACACAAGTCATCTCTCCACATAACTGATGTATTTAAATGATCGGCTGAGCATTCTTGATCAATTGATCATACAAATACATGAGCTTATGTCCTCCTAAGTTTACTATTGATCAACTAAGCATCTATATGATCAGCTGAGCAATATGTATCAACTGAGTCCTAGCAAAAAGTGATCAACTGATATATTTTTGTCAACTGAGTAGTGAAAATCAGAGTTCCTAGTACAATCTGTTAGCTGAGTCGTGTAAAATTTAAAATCTGCACTATCTTTTCAGATTGTAAGTCATGTAAAAGCCAGAACATGTGTTGTTCTATTATGCCTTAGATCTTTGTTTGTAAAAGTAAAATGCACTTTTTGGATCAAGTATGAGACAAAAAGGTTTGATCTTATCCTCTGGAAAAGGATAATGATACCTCAAACAGACGAAGATCTTGAAGATTTGTTCAACAACTAAGTATGGCTGACAATCCCATACTTGGTAAAGTCAAATCAAACAGAAGCATGGTGTTGATTAAAATACAAGCATGGAAAGGGAAAGAAACTTCTACACGACAGTAGATGTGGGTTTTAATATTTTATATTGTGTGTGGGTTGCACTTTTGCAGAAAAGTACAATTACTTTTATCAAATAGTTGATTAAAGTAACTTTACTTTTCACCCACTACCTTTACAATTAAAATATTATATTTTCACATCCTCTTTGTCTCCTACCTTCATGCAACCGGATTCACCAAGATTATTAATATTCACATGCATGGTGGACATGCAAAAAACAACACAGTGAAGTCTCTACTCCACAAAAAGAAAATCTCATCAGTTGAGAAATTCGTAGAGTTTAAGCATTGTATAAAATCAAACTTGTTCATGTGTTGAACACTCTATATACATTAGTTGTTTTAGAGTTAGCTTGTCTATGTGTTAGACAAATAGATTGTCACCTTTTATTGTACTTAGAATTTCCGCTTCTAGTACATGTAATTCTTGATTCAATATCAATAAGAATTATATAAAAGTATATCGCCGTGTCTTTAAATTTTTAAAGCTAAAGTTTGTATTTAACCCCCCTTTTACAAACATTTGTTGTTGTGTACTCAATCTGAGACTAACAACTTTCTATTTGCAACATATGCATTTCCTTTCTCATTTTTTATTTCCTTTATTTCTCTCTTTTGTATAGCTCTTTTATTAATTTTTATAATAACTTTTGAAAACAATAAATAAGAAAAATCTAAAATAAGATGATAAAAACATATCATTTCTTGAGAACTATGTTGGTGTGAAAGAGTTTATTGGTAGGTTTGCGTGTTTTAAAAAAAGTATAATGATATTCAAGAGTATATTGATCATTTTTCATATGAGTCATTTATAAAGATCCGGAAACGCTTCTAAATTCATGTTACATGTTATCATGCTTATGAGTTCTAGTTATGCGTATTTTCTGATACCTAAATTAAATTGTTTGTTATATGTTAGAATATTTAAAATATTGTTTTTATGGAGACCTTTTTATTTATTTTTAATTTTAATTTTAATAGATTATAGGTTAAAAATTAATTTGTATTGACTTGACATTTTTAAACGTTATTTAATATGAAATGTTTAGTTATTAAAATAATATTTAAAAATCTAATTAATGGTTTCCATTTAGGTTCATAATGATTAAATTAGTAAATTTAAATTACTTAAAATTAAGAGATTAAGAATCTTTAATTTTCCCGAAATACCCCTCATTAATGCATCATTAATGAACTCCATTAATGCAATGTTAATGAGCCGTCATTTTTATTGGTTATTGATTTATTTTAATCAAAGACTAAGATTAGTTCTTACGGTACTCGTAATAAAAACGATTCTCAAATAATCTTTTCAATATATATATATATATATATGCATATAATGCATGGGATTGGAATTTGGATAGAAGAAGCATTAATTTGCACTAGAATGGATTCAGGCCTTTATTATCTGATTTGATATGTCATACATAAAAAAGAGATAGATAGGAAACATGCATCTTTAAATGAAAATCGTACAATCCATGATTCATGCATGTTTAATTTATTAATTAATTAATTATATATATATAAGGAGATCGATGCATGATCACTTATAGAAAGTATGTTGCTCCCAATTGTTTTAATGGTTATATATGGGCCATGTTTCAAGGCCATCCTCCGCTTTCGTCTCCACTTCCTTTACCGATCCCGCCACCACCACCTCCTCCACCTCCACCTCCGAAGCCTCCGCCTTCGCCTTCATTACCACCCTTGCCAATGCCTCCACCAAATCCACCTCCTGCTCCACCACCAAAACCTCCTCCTCCTCCTGAACCACCGCCTACTCCACCACCTCCTCCTTTCCCAATGTCGCCGCCTACTCCACCTCCATAACCACCTCCTACTCCATGGCCGCTGCCACCTCCACCTCCAACACCACCACCCTTACCAATGCCACCACCAATTCCACCACCTCCACCACCACCCTTACCGATTCCACCTCCATAACCATCTCCTCCTCCGCCACCAAAACCTCCTCCTCCTCCTGAACCACCGCCTACTCCACCACCTCCTCCTTTCCTAATGCCACCATCTACTCCACCTCCTACTCCATGGTTGCCGCCACCTCCACCTCCAACACCACCACCCTTACCAATGCCACCACCAATTCCACCTCCTCCACCACCACCCTTACCGATTCCACCTCCATAACCACCTCCTACTCCTCCACCACCACCTTTTCCACCTCCACCACCTTTTCCACCTCCACCACCGATACCACCTCTTATTCCACCACTACCACCTTTTCCACCTCCACCTCCAGCACCACCTCCACCTCCAACACCAATTCCACCTCCACCACCACCACCACCACCACCACCACCCTTACCGATGCCTCCTCCATAACCACCTCCTGTTCCACCACCACCTCCATAACCACCTCCTGTTCCACCACCACCTCCATAACCACCTCCTGTTCCACCACCACCACCTATTCCACCTCCAAACCCTACTCCCCCACCAGCACCTTTACCTCCACCACCTCCAAATCCTGCTCCGCCTCCTATACCCCCACCATGTCCAACAATTGTTTTTTCTTCCTTTTCAGAAAGATTTCTACCACCAACGATATCAAGCGTGAAAATCAGAAAACCAACACATGCAAAAAGTAAAAGCTTACGAGCCATCACTTATCCTTGTTTAATGATCTAATTATGACTTACAAGGAAGTTAATTTGTGAAGAAGCATAACAAAATTACTCGTATATATAGGGACTCAATCGGACACCATGTCAACGAGACAGTTGAGATATAATTAAATTAAGCAATCTTTTGCTCAAAGATTATAGACAAGTAATTAATGTCTTATGCTCTCCAACCTGTATGCTTTGACAAAAACATCCAACAACTTTGCCATCTCTTTTTAATCTCACCACAAAAAATATTTATGAAATAAAATAATTGATCTGTGTCGTATATGTATATATATACACACAGTACGTATGTACGTACGTACGTAGCTAGCATGCATTTTGCTTCCATAATATATAACTTATATCATTTTGTACGATGATCAGTTTGGATTCAGAAATTCATTCATATCCTATGGGCTAGCTATGGTATTATCGATCTCACAACTAACATGGACATGGAACTCGCAATCAAATGGCATGTGTTAAGATTTGATCTCAAGATCTTTATTATTGAATTCATGCTATCAATCGCTAGATTACCATCATATCGCGGGAACTTGTTATATTTTCATATATATATATATATATATATATATATATATATATATATATATATATATATATATAGTGAATGGTCTTATCAATACACAAATATATAACTCCCCAGGAATTTCAATTGCGCTCATATTCATCACTGTAGGAATTGGGTTCAAGCTTTCCCCAGCCCCTTCTCATCAATATATATATATATATATATACATATATATATATATATATATTCATGATATGGATAAACTCAAACATCTATAAAATTTACTGAACCATATATTAAGTTTAGAAAAATTCTACTTACTCCTTTTCAATCCCCCTTACTTGCTAAATTATAACATGTGAAATCAACTCATTCTTTTTCATCATCTTCTTTCTTAATTTCTAACACATTACTTTAATAATTAGATATACGTACAACTTCTCGTTTAGGAAAAAACGACTACTCAAAATCATTAATTAAGGGATAGCTAGAGAGACTTCGTTAAAGAGGCATTTTTCTCGATAACATCTTTTTTATATTTTTTTTTTTGGGTAGAATTAATTGTAATAAAAAAAATTGTTGCTGCTATCATTGATGAACTTACATGGCTTCAAACTCTTAATTCGTCGTGAACTTCAGGTTTCCATCGCACCTTATATCTCCAATTTTTTGGTGTGATATTATTGAAGCAAATTAATTACCTACATTATAAGCTTAAGGCAAAAGTTCAAAAGAGAACTGTTTTTCGTACGAGAACCAATCTTAGCCGTACAATTCCCCCTCCTTTAATTAAATTGTCTACCTATGAATTCTTTACATGCATCCTGCCACACTCAATCCCCTCACACTCTTCATCCATGAATTCTATTATCCAAAATGAACGGCCAAGATTGGTTCTCGCAGTTCTCGTACAAAAAACAGTTCTCGTTTGAACCCTCTCCATAAGCTCAATTATAGCATGCATGACCAAATCGATAATTACTACATCTATTTCTTTTTTTTAACTTATATATATTTCCTAATTTGCTTTTTATATTTTAAGTTGAGGACTAATTAAAAAGAAATCCGTTTCACATGGGATATCTGTACGTGTTAGTATATGTTACAAGCCATGGAGCCCCTTCCTTTGTCTTAAGCTGGTAAAACAAATCCAGCATTCTATTTCATTTAGAAAATAAATATGAGATTTCAAATGATTAGATTTCTTCAAAATCCTTTTGAGTAAAAAATTCTAGAAATACAAGGGGTATCACTACGATTTCAAAATCTTCAGACTTGGGATTTATTATTTTACCAATTCTACCACTTACACGTTAAAGTTTAACTCTAGAATCCAATACATTGTTTCACATAGGCGTGTTAATCAGGTCAATTCGATCAAGTTTCAGTTTAGTCGTCTTTTAAAAAAATTAAACTTCACGACCTTATTGTGCTTCTTTTTAATCGGGTTCGAGTCGGTCAGGTTTCGGGTTTATAGGGTCATGTTAATTGGTTTATACATAATAAATTTAAAAAGAATATCTAACGGGCTTAGTCCTATTAATATTTTACAAACAAACATGATGTCACATTTGCAAACCTTAACAAATTATACCAAGCAAACGCCAAATAAAATTTAAAATCCTACAAGATATAAACTTTTCACAAAATGTAAACCTCCAAAGAAAATCTACGACCCAAACACTCCCTTAGTTTCATCAATCTTATCGAAAGTATGGTGCATTTACCTTTTTATATATGTTTTAACTATAAGTGGGATTACGGATGTGTTTTGACAGAAGTAGTTGATAGTTAGAGCTAGAAGCTTTATATTTTTATTTGTATGTGTTTGACAAAGTAACTGGTAACTGGCGTTGGATAGTGTAAAATGACAAAGAACAAATCATAAAAATAGGAGGAACTGTAAAACAATGAAAAACGGTATGTAAATCATTTTATATGTAAAAAAGCTTCTAGCATTTCCATCCAAACAAAAATTGTAACATTTTCCCATAAAACCGTGTACTGAACACTACATTTTGTTTAAACTCAGAGAATTTTGGAGCTTATTCTTATCAGGTAAAAGAAGTTAGTAAAATGAACCATAAATCAGCCCAAAAATGAGTCGACTAATCATTTTTTGCTGGGTCAAAAAGTAGAGGTTCGTGATCGACGGTAAACCAATTAAACCGAGCATCATAACTGACCCCATTTTTTATAACCGAAAAACTGAACTGATCATAACTGAAACCAAACAACTAGGGGCGGCTCTATGCTCGTGCCGGTGGTACCATGAGACACCAGCTAATTTTGTCCGCGTAGTGTAAATTTCGATTTTAGTAGTGTAAATTTTGATTTTTTCAAGACGGTGCTACCACCCGTTTCAAATCTTGGGTCCGCCCCTGCAAACAACTTGACGGATATATAAGATCAAAAGCCAGTTGTAGCTTCGGTTTTGACTATAAGAACAATAAATATACAAAACTTATAGTAAAGCATCTCGAATACGACTTTTTGAGTTGACTTTAAGAAAAACTGAAGTCGGTTTTTAGCACGTCAAACTCACATGACTGGTTGAATAGTAGATATAAAACATAATATTTTGGCCACCATATCTATTAAGTGAGGATGGCTTTTTACTCTTTGAATAGCAAGTAAGCAATAACTGAAACCAATGCATAAGCCAACTCTTTTAAAGTGTTCTATTTCTCACTTGTTCAAGGAGAGAACGCTACTAATGTTCTTACTTACTCCTCCCCATGGCCGAGGGTGGTCTTTTAAGTTTAATATACTGATTAACCCACGAAAACACCACATAGTTAGGTAATAGATAACAAGACGATACAGATTTATCATAAACCCCGAGGCTGTAATAAAGATCCAGATGAGGTTAAATGAAAACTCAAGATCAAACTCGACTGTCAAAACTGAATCCCAGTTTTACCCCTCTAAATTATAATCTCTAGCCAAAATCTATCAACTATTATGATAACATGGCTCAATGATTGTCTTCTACTTACCTTCATCTATATATTGGCTTTATTCAGGCCGCTTTTAGCTTGGCTGATGTTGAAGCAAGGTGGGAAAGAGTTCTGTGTCCCACAAACATCAAGAAGATCCCTAGAACTCCCAATGTTTTCAATGTGGTGAAAAGATCCAACTGCCCTCGGTTAAAGGAGCAAAAAAGGAACATGTTTAGATAGACGTGTCATGGGTATGGGAATTGTTAAATGGTTTAAGAAAGGTAAAACTGAAGTACCTTCAACCAAAAAAACACATAGAGCAAAAGCACAGCTGCAATGCCGCCATGAAAGAGGATGGCAAATGTGGCAGGTATTGTTGATGTTGGGAAGTTCTTCAAGTTCACACCAAGACGTAGCAACTGCAATAGAAGAATAAAAAACTATAATTTTAGACCATGAACAGTTATCCAACTTGTAGAGGATAAGCGATTTCAACTTTTGAGCCATTCCACTGAGAGTGGCAAGATAGTGTGGGTTCTGGTTGAACGGATCATTTTTGGAACAAGCCAGATCAGCCTGTCTTGACTAGCGAACATTTTTCTTTGCCTACTTTTTTTGGTAAATAATTAATGTGTTCATGATAATTACAGAAACAATATTACTACAATAGTCATATAAGTCTCTTAATGAAACAATTTAGGAGGTTGACTGCATAAAAAAAGACTTTGGAAGACTCTCAACTTGGTTGACTCATGTGACCAGTTCCATTTTCAGATTTTTCTTTGCTTGACCAGTTTAAGGTAAAAGACAGCCCAAATCAACCCATTCACAAGTATATCGGTTATAATTGGCAATTCTACTAATACTATGAATATTGAGCCAAAGAGATGCCGCACGACAAAAGGGATTTCTATACGATGGCATTGTGATATTTTTCCATGAAAATTGGTTTCAAAGAATGATAAGCATCCACTCATTAGCTAGGATGGTAAATTCAATTTCCTTTTGATTAATGCAATTATAAATTTACATGTGTTAAGCTGCTAATGGAAAAAAGATTGATAAGCATTTTGCATCATCTCACTTGGTTTTTTGTAGCAAACTAATAATCACTCTTTTGAAAACATCTGGGAAAAAAGTACTTTGGAGAAATTGTAGACACGTGAGTCCAACACAAACCATTGTGTTTGGTGTCTCTTCTAAGCAAAGTGTAATATTTTTCCTTTCCTTTCCATAATCACAAAAATGATTGGTTGCTTACAACAAAGTTAAGATGGTTTGAAAATATAATCTACTCATTATAAATGTGAGGGGAACAGAGGATTCAACTCTAATCATCTTTACAAATTACAACATAGACAAACATGCAACAAGAATCACTTCATATTAGGAACGAAAACAGTAAAAAGGAGGGGAAAAGTGGATCAGATGTAATTTGTGAAGAGGTGGCAAATTCAACAAGTTGTATGGTGTGGGTGATGGTCAAACTGGCGAGTTTTTGTACATGTCAAGCAGTTTGGGTTGACCTGAAACACTCTTTGCCCAACTTGTTGAGTTTTTTAATATATATTCACGGGTATATAAGAACTATCACTAAAATAACAATCTAACTGCATTAGTAAAACAAATTAGGTCCTTTCATTATACATACACATTGGGCGACTCTGATCTATTTCAGTCTTGCATACAATTTTTTTGTTACCCAGGTGACTAGTAGGGGTGAGCATAAAACCGTAGAAACCAACTGAACCACCCAAACCGAGGCCAAGTGGCCGGTTTGGTCGGCTTGAGAAGTGCAATATTTTAAGGTAGTTTTTGATATGCGAAACTGACTTTAATGGTTGATTCACAGTTTTTGTTTAGAAATCATCCGAATAAACTTTAATTTATGTTATAGATTTGTTAAATTTTAAATTAGTATTCATGTAAAAAGTTTTTCAAAATTGATATGTCGGTACGTTATCATCATCATGTGGATAATTTAACTATATTATTATCATAAACTGGTACCTTCTAAACTTCTTGTTTAAGAGTAGTACATTATTTGATTTTTCAAAACAGAACTTGTTGCAATTAAAAGGTAGGGCCAAATTAAAAATACAAATAATAGTTTAAAAAAAAACATTAAAACCAACCCGAACCAAACTGGATTTTGGTGGTCGGTTTGGTTTTGGCTATTTTAATGGCCCGGTTTGGTTTAATATTTCTTCTAACCGAGGTTGCCAGTTCAGTTACAAATTTTAGACATAAACCATCCAAACCAAACCATGAACACCCCTACATGTGACCTTTTAGAGATACAAAAATATACCCTAACCCAAATTGACCATACACAAGTGGATAAAAATTGTCACCTCTACAACTGTGACAAAATAATCAAGTGCTCAGCCTTGTGCACACAAATAATAATAATTAAGTATAAATGACTTAAAGATAGACTTACCCCAACCAAGAATCCCAGGAATGGAACAAGAACCAGACCCAAGAAAGCAAAAGAAACCTCTTGAGGAGGACGTTTTTCTGGAACCCTGAAGATGTGGGTTATCTCAGCCTTGGGCCCATATCTTAAGTAAGGATCAACAGCCTGTGGAGGGGGTTTAGTTGCCTTCTCAGGTGCGTTAGGAAGATCTAACTCAACAGAGCCAAGAGGTTGAAAGAAAGAGTTCTCCTGAGAGATGAAAATGAGCTTAGAAAATGACTGACAATTTGTGGACCAAAATTATTGCTAGAATGCAACAACTACCATGACGGCATCACCCACTGCCAGCTCAATGTTATATTGACCAGAGAGATAGAAAAACTTCTCAACAAGGCCAAGAAAATCCTGAAACAATGAATATAAAACAGTGTAAATATCGATTCCAACATTTGGCAACTGTGAAAAGCAGTATCATGTTTGTATGCCAATTTTTCATGAATAAGACGTAGAAAATTAAAAAGAACTTTACCAATGTTATCTGAAACTGCTTCCCAGAGTTTCCCACAACAAAAACATGCTCAACTCCAGTTTCATGCCTCAACTTTAATAGTGCCTGCAGTAAACAGAACTTAAATTAAATTAAGCAGACACTAGACAGATAAAATAGAGTCAAGGAGGTGGTCAGAGACCTGATGGGGACTGAAAGGTTTGCCAAATGGAGTTCTTAACAGAAAGGATAAGCGCAACTTTTGAAGGTGGTTTGCTGATAGAGACACGTCACTCTTTCCAGGTAAATCAAGCCTAAAATGAAAGATTGAGATGATCCAGATTCAAAATATATCATGTTCCATGTGCAACAATGATAATAAAACAAAGAGTACATAAGACGATCTAATTAATATCATTTTGAGTACATCATAGAAGTAAGTTTGAGAGAATAAACAGGGTAAAGGGTTTTTTTTTAATTCAGGTGAAACAACATACTTCTTTTCAGACTCTATGCTATCCCCCTCAAGCACTGCAATTTTGGCGTTATCAACTGTAATGGCTCCAGTCACATGGATTGGCACTTTTGTCCGACCTCCAGTTGCAAATTTTCTTCTAAGTTCTGGATCTGAAAGCACAATCTAGAAAAAAAGAATTCTCAGAGACATTAAGGCAAAGCTGAAGAATGAAAGGTATCAGTTTGTCGCCTTTAGTACCTCAAAGGCAAAAACATACTCCCCAACATCAACACCTTCGGGCAAAGCATTCAAGGTATGGATTGCTTCTTTTGGATCAAAATGAAGTTCCTGAAGTAGAATCATAACAAAAGGGTGGGAACTTAAGTACCGCCAGAATAATTAATTATCAGAACAAGATAGCATATATTTCACAGGTAATGAATGCCGATTTATTGAGTACCTGATTAAGGACTGAAGCATCCTTTGAACCAGAGCCAAAAACTTGCATGAGTTTTACAGACAAAGAAGGGGTGGTAGATCCCAGGACAGTGTTCACCCTGACCTGTAAGCAAAACAAATGAGAAGTAACAATTTGGAATCATAAACCCCAAATGGAAAGTTGCATTACAGATTTAATTCAGATAATAGTGATGAGTGCAAGTCAGTAGGTCATTGATAAAATATGATAAATGCATGTTTTTGGAAATGCAACACCTTGGGAACATATTTGACATTCAAAAATTTTGAAGCTCAACTTTTAATTTCTCATTGACATTGAATAGTGCAAATGGCGGTATTGCTTCTACTTACGTACCACATCAAACACAAATGTATCATCGAAATAAAGAGGGTTATCCATGCCGGCACAACTCAAAACCACATAAGATACTATGGTGTGATCAAATTGCAACATGGAATTTATAATGGGAATAATGTGTATGTTTCATTCGCTAATATAAGTTCCACATGTTTAAGGTTAGTATTGTCGCACATCATTTTTAAATCCAGATCTCATTTCACCGATGGAAGTTAGAAGTCCAAAGGTCTACTTAATCGCACTTCGGAAAATGAACCGAACAACATGGTGCAACATATCAAACGAAACACTCATACCTTTAGTTTATCTTTACTGGTCAACGAAAGCACGGTAGCTGGAAGTGACAATATTAGAGGAACTGATACCCTGCAACAATATATGATTTGAGATTATTGTAAGAGAAAACCAAACACAATGCTAATAAATGTAGCAAGTGAAGTGACCAGACTAGATTCTAGACACTAGAGTACTAGACTTGCCTATTGTTTTCTAAGCATGACAGAGCATCAATTTGGTAATACAAGTCCTTGCTATTGCCAGGAACTCCAATGCCGAGGAAAAATCTAGCCAAACCCAAAATCTTGTCCTCGGGTATCTGCAAAACATGAGATGCATTAAGAGTACATTATAATAACAGGAAAATGAAGTAAACTATAGTGAAAAAACATGTGTATCGCACATTCAAACTTCCAGAAGTGGATGCAAAGGCTGTCAGCCCTCGAATAACAGCAGAGGTGGCAGAAAGCGGGCCCTGATGTCCACTTGCATCAATGTGTTTGTCATCAAAGTAATAAGCTCCATCATCTAAGGCACGATATTAAATTCATGAATCATTAATACAATAACTAATTAGTAGAACCATGCTGCAAAGTATATTCACATCTTAGTACAAGTCAAAATCTGCCCTCATGCTCCCAAACTCCATGGTACTCTTAGCATATACTTGAAGAACACTAAACTCTAATATTCTTTTAAGTTGCATATCAACAAAACATCTATCGGCATATATTCACAGGATAACAAATTCAACACCTAAACATATGTTGGGAAGTCTGCCTTCATATCTCTGTTTCTTATTCCTATTTACTGGTTATGCATCACTGAAATCCGTACAACTTAAACCATACTAATTGAAATTTCATATACAGTTGAGACACCAAAACCAATAATTAGCCCATTACAAAAAGATATGGTCGTTCCAATTAGCTTTTTTTATCACTTCTCATGAGGTTCTCCACCTACACAGATGTAATATCAGTTGATATATAACCCTTCAATAATTCATAAATTGAGCAGAACAACATTTAAAAGATGCAAAGACACTGGAAACATAACATGATGTCATGATATACAGATAATTTCATTGAAAAGCCTTGGTAACTTCACAAACATATAATCAACTAAGCTTTTATGATATACATTTCATGTATTTTGATCACAAGTATACATGCAACTCAGCAAACTTATAAGCTTGCAATTAGCTGTCTCAGTCTCTCAGATCTTGGTATGGTCTCAGTTTTCTCAAAGTTAGCTTGGACTTCATCAATTTAGTTGACCAAAGGTCAGACACCACGGTTACCAAAAAAACATAAGAGAAGGAACAGTTGGTAGATAAACGTTGAGATGGAATACAAGGGGAAAAAAGCACGCAAAAAGTATGTGTGCACCTAAAATATAAAGCATAGACAACTTTAATCTGATATAACTGATTCAGGACTACCAGACGACTAAATTTTAAGTTTCTTAAAACGGGGGTAGAAAACTCATGCACTAACCGTATTTCTCAATACTGTCAAATAGCTTCAAAATATCTTTCTTCAGTGTACCAATCTGCAACAAAGTATGCACTATTTAGATAAGAGCATGAGCTTTAATGCTTTAGCCATCAAAAAAGATAGAGGATAAACTTTACAAATTACAAAGCAACATTCACTAAAACAAGAAAGTGTGGGAAGGCATGATTAGCAAGTTCAGTTGTTAGAAAAGATCACGGCCTCACGAGAAGGCAAGCTAGTAAACTTAAGACAATCCAACTACCAGATCGTCAATTTATGTATGCGCAGGTAATAAGAATCATATAATTAGCTGACAAGGGTATTAACCATGTTGCATATGACACATAATGACAGTAATAGCAAAATTAGCTAACTTCATGTTAGCAATAATAAAATATCCGTACAAAAAATTTCTGACAACCCATTCACCGACCCATCAGAGCACCCAGATAATACCAGAAATAAATAAAAATCTAAATACATGACATAAGTTGAATGATCAGAAAAATCAAAAACATAAAGTGAGGTGATAAGACCCTCATAGGTCCACCACTTGAGTACAAGGTACAAAGGGGTTGGAACACCAACAAAATTCAACCAAAACAATAAAAGTTTGACTTATAGGCTGAGTTGTATAAAAGTAAGTTGTTTTGGGTTGGTCAAGATAAATGTAGGCAGACCACTAACCAGCATACAGAATTAACTTACCAGATTTTCATCGATCGAAGAAGCAGCTAATGACATAACTCCAGAAATGGTTTCAAATGCTACCCCTGAGTCCAGTTAGTATATGCCATGAGTAATTGACCAAATGAAATAAAATTTGATGCTTAACCTTGATCTCTAATTACTATTGTAGCAGTACAGACATATGTATTGATCTCGTCAGGCAAAAAGAGCTTACCTGCAGCATAAGTGCTAGACTGGGGATTGTTAGAGCTATAGCGCCACCTTCCATCACTTTGGCTGAGAGCCTGAGAATAATTACAAAGTCAAATACTTTATAGTGTTCCTTTAAAGTAGAGAAGTGCTATCCTTTACCATACAATATAGAAAAAACCAACCTTTATGGAGCGTAGAATCCCGTCAGCATTTCCAAGAAGTACATCTACTTCAGAACTCTGATCCTGCATGATAATAACAGAGAAAACAAGCCATGAAGAAAGGTAAATGCAAAGCTAATAGCTGTACACCATAAGGGCAAAAAATTTAGCTACCCAAATATAGTCATAAAAGATGGTAGCCAAAATATTTTTTTAAAAAGGTTTTTATGTAAAGATTTTTGGACAAGATTGTCAAGACTATATGCAAAATTAACCACTTATGAACTTCTCAAAAAGTTTGCTTACCTTAATGAGTAGCAAACCTCCTACGGAATAGTAATAATCTAGAAGTGAACTTGCATCTTTGACAGCATCTTTAAGTCCTGATACAACACCCTAAAGAAGTAAAAATTAGTATACGAGCATTTAAACAATTAAACTTGTAAAAGATTAAAAAAAGAGCATTCCATTAATGAGCAAAACACGGTGTCAGGTCAATCATACCGTTAAAGCTGTCTTACTGATCTTGCAATTTAATAGCCCATTAACTCGTAGTGCATGGTACAAGTCCCTTGAGTTTGAAGATGGCGAAGAAAGAGTATCCACCACGGAATTACAAGTGTGGTCCCGTATATCAGGTTTCTTTTGTATTCCCAGGACCTCAAATGTCCTTAATGCTTCATAGGCTTCTTCTAAGCTGAAATGGACAACACTTAGTCAGAAGTCTAAGTTGTAATGCAACAACCAACTTTTCATTTTTTTAAGTGATCTGGTACACATCCAGAGTCAAGATGAAATATAAAACATACTGTGAAAAAAAAACTAAGAGTGATGTTTTGATGATGGAACCAATAAGATAGACGAAAGGGTGGCTTTTGTTCTATAGAAACAGGAACAAGAAATAAGAGAAATGTATCTAGAGAATATGTCATAACTCATAAGACAGACAATTGTACAACCATATAAATGCATAACAAATAAGACCAAAACTCCAAAAGAGATAAAATCCATGATAGTTGAACTTTTATCACAGTGATAACTCCCTATTGTTTCATAATAATCCTAAAACTAGAAGTGTTACAAAACATAACATTGTTGTCCATGTAACATCTCCAAAACTAGAAGTTCTAGCAATACAACTCCTGGAAATATCAAGAAAATCTATTGTAGTTGGTCATGTAGAAGATATTTGAGTTACTCAGAGTTGCCTTCTAGCTCTAACCCTTCTGCCTTTCCAATATCCTTACAATTTTCATCGTCCTATCTTGAACATAAATGATAAAAAACATAAAAAAAAATTCCCTAAACGCATGCTCTCTTAGTACTCTTAGTGACTACTTATGACCGGTTCTGTTTTCCAAGGTGAAAAATTATGTTGTATTTTAATTCCAAGCTCAAAAGAATACAAATGATTAGACTCTATAATTCACAGCCTGAGGCCAACACCAGCAAATTTGAGTGTTCCCAAATTCTATCAGGGAAAATAGCTAAACGACGAGCCAACTACACATAAGCACGCTCTTGCTTGCTAACTACTGAGAAGCAATTGGGTACAAGATGAAGAAACTGATTAAACATAGGGGGTATTCGAGATTGCTTATTACAGCTGCTTGTGCTTTCTGAAATGAGCAAAAACACTAACAAATGCAATGCAGGAGATGGTGTTTTGATTTGTTACCGCAGTGACGAAACAGAATAATCAGAACAGTAGTAGTCTAAGGAGTTCAGTAATTCTGCATATTTAAGGATATTTAGAGGTAAAATAATCAAAATCATATAAGTAGTTTGAATAAGCTAACTCCCAAACAGTTTATTTCACCTTCAAATAAACAAATAATAATAAGCGGTTCGCTTTTACCCACACCTACATTCAAAGAAGCAGTTTTATAAGCAATCCCAATTATACTCTCAGCAGTTTCCCATCAAATCGAAAAATCATTGATGTTCTTGGTTTTTAAATGTATGACGAAGAGCAACACCTTCGTGTGAGTATAGTCATTAAGTCGCCACTAAAGTAGTGAAACCACATACCCAAACACAAACATAACACTTTCATCGTATAATCCGTATCACTAACAAAAATGACACACTTCATCGGATAATCCCATTACCTATTCAGTGCGTACATATATAACAAAAATCGATGCGGAAGGTTAAGGAGGGTTTAAGCCAACCTTGAAAACGATCCAGCGGCGGGGGAGAACAAATCTAGTGCGGCAGACCGGTGAGAATCAGAGATCGGGTGAAATATCGCCACGGCTTCACAGATCGACGTTAATGCTAGTAATAGAAAAATGAATCCTAATTTTCTCGCCATAGCCTGTACCAAGTGAAAAAGATAAACTGAAAATGGAATAGAGCAATCGAAGAACTACTAAGTTAATCGAATCTGGAAAGTTAAAATTGAAATCAGGATCTTACGAAATTGATCGGCCGTCGAAGATACTCAAGTAGTCAAGTGTGCAAGTTCTGGCCTCTGGGTCGTCGTCCGGGCTATTTTTCAACGGCCGCTTGCAGCTTAGGTATTAAACCGGCATTACTCTTCCATTTTTCCCCTTCTTTAACTTTTTTTCCTTTCTTTTTCCCTTTTCCAAATCAATCCCTATGACTATGACTCTTTTTTCTTTTTTAAGATATATCATAATTAATTTTAAAAATTATAATATACAGAAAAACTAAAAATAAGAGAATTATTATATAACTTAAAACTTAAATATAATAATTAAATTGAATATACACATTAAACATTCGATATTAATTTTTTTTTTGAAAAACAAATATTTATTATATATAAAGGGCAATGTACTCTATAAGCAATAGAATACGGCCATAGTACAATGCACAAACAAATTTATAGCAACTTTCTTATAATTGGTTATTGTTTCTAGATAACAGACTTCTAATATAAATCCCCTAACAAATTAAATATATTGCAAGCTCTGGATTTGTTAACCAATCAGATTATTCACCTTGTCGCCGTCGCCGTTCATTATCGTCGTTTGCCTCGTCTCCATTCGCTATCGTCGGAGGTGGGTACTGGCGGCGACGATGGTGGCAATGGAGGGTCGCCGGTGGTGACAGGATGAATGAAGGTAATGAACCAAACACCATTTGGGATTATAAATCCCACCAAATACAAATCTCATTATCAAATGCAAATCCTATCAAAAAAATACTTGAACCAAACACCCCCTAAGTATCCCCTTTTTTCACTTTTCCTTTAACCAATTAAATAACAGAAACTGTGTATCCGTAAGTAGATCTTCCGGTCTTTTGCATTTACCTTTAAACATGAGTTCATTACGATTCTTCCAAATATTGTAAGCAAATATTTTGATAGCAACATCACATACCCTTATTTTATTGGAAAACCATGAACTCATGCTATTATTAGTGATATCCCTCACATCGATAAATACCTTCAAATCCAAGTTTCACCATTTAAAAAACGTCATCCAAACTATTGTCAACATGTTGCATTTTACTAATGCATGGTCCACCCCCTCCTGATTCTCATCGCACCTAGGACATAAGGTTGACGGGATGTCAATGCCTCTGTCCACTAGTTTAACGAGAACCGGAAGTCTTTTTTTAAGTGCCCTTCAGACAAAAACTATAACACCCCGAGGTTCGAAACACCATCTTTAATTTAATATTTTAGTTATGTGAATAGATATATAATTATATATGTAGTATGTGTATTATAATTACAAGAGCCAAAACTGTCAATTATGAAACTTGGAAAGTATAGGGGCTGGAATTGTCATATGGTTATAGTTGATTATATAAAAGCCAAGTAATTAAAACATAATGGAGATAATTACACTAGAATTGAAAGGAGAAGGGGGCCGGAACTATTTGGTACACAAACACAGCTGCAAATATGTGAATTAGAACAAATTGAGCAAAGATTTAACAAGGTATGTGTATAGTTAAGCTTTTGTATGTGTTTGACACTTGAATTAGAATGTAACTATGGTCATAAGTGTAATTTTAAGTGTATTGATATTAAATTATGGTGTATAAACAACCAAATAGGTTGTTTGAGTGTGTGGAACACTCATTTGAGCTGAAAATCGATATATGAAGATCAAATGGGTCAAAACAACAAGTTATTCGGGTGAACATGTAAATAACACTGGCTGTGTTCGAGCTACACGGCCCATGTAGGATTACAGAGCCCACGTAGCTCGGGTCCTACAGATAAACACGGCTCGTGTAGAGCTAAGGCAACACCGGCTGTGTAAACCACTGTGGTCGGGCTAGGGCTACACGGCCGTGTAGCAAAGACCAAAATGTCAAATTTCAATATTTAATTATGGACAATTAATATTGAATGAGGAGAAACTTGCATACGTGATTTACTTAACTAAAGATCTTTGGTTAGATTACCGAAGTAGCACTGTGAGTATATTGCTTCTCTTTTATTGTATGTGTATAATGAATTGTATTGTACGATATACATGCTAATGTTGCTTATATGCTATGATTATGGAGATTTCATGGTTATGGAGTACTAGGTACCAAGTAAACTACGGAGGGATATCCAATACATATGTTATTGGTCTCCATATACAACTTGTAGAGTTACAGTTGCACCGCTATGCGGTGGTATAATTTTACAGTTACAGTCTATGGAAGTTTTGCTCATTACATGCTACTGTAGGAGTTAAGCTAGTATGCTTACTAAGTAAAGACTTACATTTTATTGTTATTACTTTTATAGGTGGTTCGAGTACAAATAAAGGTAAAGCTCCATTACTTTGATGGTTTGGATAACTCCAATGTTAGAAAGAAACGGACTTTTAAGACACCTTTTAAATACAGTTAACAAATGTGTGAATGACAAACAAATATTTGTAGTTCTTTTACAAACTTTAATCGCTTATGGATGGTAACTTTTAGAATTTGTACTAATACTTTACCAAAAATGGGTCTTACAAAAACATCGATCTTTTTTTGTATCAACTCTGACCATGTCGTTTCAAGACAACTTTGTTGTTCTTGAAATCTCCGATCTTTTATCCGCTTTCTCATTTCTTTGACCAAATAACTGATATTATCATCCGTTACCCACTACCATTTTTCTACATCATCTTGATATAAAGAAACTTGTTTCAACGGTCCAACCTACTTTTTATAGTCTGACTTTCATCACCGACCCGACCAACACATACTCAAAAAATCAAAAACCCAAACTCAATGTGGACCTTCCCACTGACCTAACTCACCTACTCTGACATCTGTATTGACGACTCTATTATAAACTCTAGGAAACGACACTGACAAATTATCTTTCCCGTACCACTTATCAAGCTACAAACAATTACATAAGCCATTGCCTACCTTGACACGAAAAAGAAAGACAACACCGATATACCCATAGACTTTAACTCCCCAATAGTATTGATGATACCCCCCCCCCAAAAAAAATACTCAAGCCCCTTACCATCACTAACTTCCAAACCACCGACTCCCCATACAAAATTTTAAACTTTGAATTTCCAAACCCGTTTGCCCAGAAAACTCAAATTGAAAGATTTCAACTCCCCGATATTTAACACCCCGCCTAATCAAAATTTCGAATTGTATTGCCATACTTTAACCAAGAGATTTTATTATTTTTCCATCCCCACCCAAAAGAGAGCTCTCCTCGATCTATCAATAACACGAATAGTACCAATAAGTGCACAGAAAACTTAGTAGAAATATAACGGGACACCTGAGATAACCGATTTGACAAGTGTTAATCTTCCCCATAACACAATCATATCCCTTTCTTCCATGACACCATACGTGATTCGATTTACTAACCACTTTTCCCCAATATATTTTATTAGTCATGTTAACATTGATCGGAACGCCAAGATAATATATCACTTCATCTCCCTTTTACGTCCAATACTATTAGCCAGATTGTCCACTTCCGGATCCTCAACACCCAACCCTACCAACCTACTCTTTTCCAATTTATATTTAAACCAGAAGCTTCCTACCAACACTTAAGTAATGCCATCATTGTCTTTAAGTTCCCTAGGTTCCATTTACCAAATAACATTGTGTCATTTGCATATTGTAAATGTGAAACATGAACTTTACCTTTACCTATACCTTCAAAAAACCCGGTTATCATATGTTTCTTGAAACATCACGTTTAAGCCTCCAGCTGCAATTAAATATAAATAACGTGATAGAGGATCACCTTATCTAACACCTTTCTCCAGCCTAAATTCATATGATGGGAAACCATTTATCAAAATTGAAATGCATGTAGAAGATAAACACAATTTCATCCGCATTAACGCTGTGTTTCAGAGATAATGGGAGAAAAGAAAAGAAAGGAAAAGAGAATTAATGAGAGAAAAGAAAGGAAAGGAAATGATAATGATTTTGATTTTTCATGTTTTCGAGTTGGAGAGAAACGATATAAGTTTGTGTTCCCGAATTAGGAGAGAAAGTTAACCAAACTCTCCCAAATCTTTTCTCTTCTTTCCTTAAAATATTTCTGAAACACAAAACTTTTTTTATTTACTTCCAAATTCTTTCTTTTCTCTCCGAATTAAAATTCGGGAACACAGTGTAACCGTCTCACCTTGAAACCAATTTGTCTAAGGACACTAAACAAGAATTCTCGTTCTAAGTTGTCATATGCTTTCTCAAAATCTATTTTAAAGAGAAAACTATTTTTTCTTATCGTTTTCAAGTCATGAATAATTTCACAGCCAATACTATCCCATCAATAATTGATCTCCCTTTGATGAATGTTGTTTGAGTATCACCAATTAAACCATCAATTACCAACCGTATTTTACTTGTCAACACCTTCGAACTTGTTTTATAGTAACATCATATTCGATTAATTGGTCTGAAATCATAGATTTACAACCCTTCGAAATATTACCACTTTCCTAAAATTCATTCACTATTGTCATCCGGTCTTCTTTCAAGAGATCCCAAAAATGTTTAGTAAAACAAAATTAAATCCATTTGGGCATGACCTTGTCACTACCACAATCCTTAACAACTGCATCCATTTCAATTTTCTTCTATAGGAAAAGGCTTTTATAACTCTTTTACCTTGAATCCATTTAATTTTTTCAATATGTTCAATTTGTTGCCTCCTCTTTTATTAGAAGTGGATCAAATATCCACTTTCCACCAACCACAATTCCCTCTAAGTTATTTATTCTATTCTATTTTCATCATCCTTTTAGAGCCACTTCATTTTGGCTTTCAGTCTTAACTTGTTTTATATTTCGATATCTTATTCTTTGCTTTTAACTTCAAGGTTAACAACTTGCACATAAGAAAAAATTTTGAACATCAATTATTGAAATATAAAACAAGTTTTAGCACTATTAGATAAAATACGTAAAAATATACGAAAAGTTAATTTTATTTTGTCTAAAATAATACAACAAGCTTTGTGAAACATGTCAATATACACATATACATATATATAATGTAACTTTGGATCGCATTTTATTCGAGTTTTCATCAAAACATTATAGATCCGGGCACAATTTAAGCGAAGATTTCCATCATGTTTCTATACAATTTTGTTTTAATGTTTCATCACGTTTTTATTCAAGTGTAAGGGTTCAGTTTGTTTTAATATAAATTTTGATTTAAAATTCGATCATCGGTGTGAACAATCTCGACCATAAACAACTCTATTTGGTGTTTTAGTACGAGAATTTACAAAAGTCGTTACAATTCATTGAAGGTGTATTATCTAAAAGGTTTTAGTGTTGAAGTTGTATTACCTAAAAAAGGTTTAGTGATAGGCAATATAATGAATTATACTCACTTTAAATGTTTTATTTAGTGAAATTTAAAATTTGATATTAATATACTAGACTTTTCAATACTTATATTGCATGTAATTTGGACCTGTAAACAATGGTAGCCACGGTCGTTTTTTCTTTTTTATATTTTTGTTGCTAAGATGGAAATACATGTAGATGTTGCTTTATTATAAAGGGAGAATTTCATTTGTGTCCTTAAAAATTTTATTAATTACATATATGTCCTTGTAAAGTGTGAAATAACATATATATCTATATCTATACTACTATATAAAGCATTTAACATTCTCTCTCCTCCTTAATTTTAAGACTTCTTAAATTTCAATCAAAACAACATCTTGGCCTTTCATTCTATTTAACTTAATCTCATCCACTCAATCTTTAACCATTCTAATCTCTCTCCTAAATTACTTTAACTTTTTATTCAATTAAAATATACTCTCACACAAACATAATTATACACACATAACAACATAATTTTTAATATCTTATTAACTTCTCTATCCTTATTTCACAAATATGATTTTTTTCCTTATTTTAATGTCTTTTATATTTTATTTTTAAAATTAATAAAATAGTTTATGCAAATAAAAGAAAAATTAAAAAAAATGGGGCATGTTGCTAAAGAATTTTTTTTGTGATATTGAATTTTGCGAATAACATATCATTATATTTTTGAAAACGACATATTATAAAACAAAAACTATTCGACTCAACAGCATTGCGCGAGTACGATGCTAGTTCTTATAAATGCAGAGGCAAAACAAAATTTTATGGTAGAGATAATAATCATTTTCACGTGTGGCAAGTCTGATTAATAGTAGGAGATGAAGACTTTGACTATTAATTAGAAATACGCAATTCGGAATCACAAGAATATGAAGCGGTTGAAGAAATCAGGTCGCGAAACAAGGAAGGAGGTTTGGAGATGGATTGTGGGTGGAAATGAAATGGCTATTTTTAGTAATTTAGTTATAATTTGAATTAAAGATAATTTTTTAAGTTTTTAAATAAATATATTTTTACTAAATTAGATGTTTGGGTATATACGTGAGTTTATAAGTTTTATAAGGATATATATGTAGTTTAAAACTTTACAAGGATATATACGTAATTAACAAAGTTTATAAGGATATACACGAAATTCTCCCTATAAAAAAATGTCATCTCATAGTTTAATCGTCTAACTATTTTAGTTTTTATTAGACAAATTTATAAAACAGAAAACCATTTTTTCTCTTTTTCTCTTTACAAAAGTCATTATTGAACTTGAAACCTTTTTCTTCAGCTCTCTACATCTAGAAAGATTTGAAATAAAGGTAATGGAGACTGTGGTGCATGTAGGACTGTGCATTTTCGGGTCTAAACCGAAAACCCTGGTAAAAAGCCCGTTAACCGAACCCGGACCGAAGAAGGTAGTTTGGGTCGGTCCTCGGTTTAATGTTTTGTCCATTTTCGGTCTTCGGACCGGTCTGAGTTTCAAACCGGAATAACGAAAGGGACCGAAACCGGACCGTTTGCTTGTAAATGGGATTTGTTTATCATGTTTGGTGCGTTATATAGTACTTTGATATTCTGGTTTGTTTGTTCGACTTATAGTATTTTAAACATTTGGTTTGATTGAGTATTTAATTTGCAGTAATAATAGATTTTTAATGGTTTATGTTGGATCTTGGTCCCCTTTAAAAAGAGGATAAATCACTTTTTATAAGGTGTTTAAGCTAAAGTCAAATAATTAAGAAGGCCATATCTAGATCATATATAATTTGCTATATCAAAAGGCTACTATAATATTATAATATCGAATGTTTTGGTGTTTGTTTGATGCAAGTTTGTAAATTTGAACCATTATGCAACTTTGTAATTAACTGTCATACATATTTCATTTAACTCACGAGATTGCCATAATTTCCAAAATTAACTTAGGATAAAGAACAATAGATGTTTTGTCGGGTTTTCGGCCCGGACCCAAACCGAACCGGTCCATAACGGGTTCAAGCCCAAAACCAAGTAATTATTAATGGTCCGGGCTTCGGTTTTCAAATTAGCCATTTTTGATTTTTCGGGTCGATCCGGGTTGGGCGGGTCTGGTCCGGTTTTAAGCCCATGCATAGTCCTAGGTGCATGGTACATTTATGGAAGAGAAACGTAATGTCGACACCACAACCACGAGACCGCCGCCGACGTCATTGCCAACACCACAACCACATATACTCCCACCGGTCCTCTTTTCTCTATATACAAGTTTTTTTTATCTCTATCCTCTTTTTTATTGTGTTTAGGGTTCGTGTGCATGTGTTTTAGTTTGATTTTGTTTCTTGTGTGTGTGAGTGAGTAAACGATTCGGGTGATAAAGAACCGCTAATTGGTTTTTTTTGCTTATTGACTTGATTGTGTTTTTTATGTTTTTTATAATAGGTGTTGTCGTGTGTATGTTACAATTGATCCATATACGATTGCAGGTTATGATTATTGCAGGAAAAATAATTTATGATCTTTTTCACTATTTATTCTTCGATTCCATGGTCTAGAGGATTTGAATGATTTGTTATTGTCCATCATACATCGACGTGTTCCTGTTTTTGTTCATCATACTTGGAAGGTTCTATTTGAGAATTTGAGTATCAAATTTGAGTATCTCTATCTCCACCACCGTTTCATCTCGCAGTCAAACCTCTGTCACTTTTCACTTTTCAGATTCATTTTTCGGGTTTTTGATTTAAGAGGGGGAGTGTTCTTGCTTGTTAGAGGGTTTTTATTCATCTGGATGAGTTCTTATGTGCGTGTTGTCAATTTGAGTGTGTGTTTGTGGTTGTGAATCAATCTTGGTGTGTAAGGTACCGGATCCGTGTTCTTGACATCATTTTTTCTATCAAATGAATAGAGTTCTATGTATATCAAATCAAGGGTTTTTTTTCGATCCTACAGGTGATACGAAAATTGAGTGTCGGATTAGTGGTTGGTAAGTTGTGCACAAAATTAGAATGCGATGAGCTGTGATAACCGAAGCCCATCACCACCCCACCAAAATCAAAGTCTCTGGTTGCCACCGTCACCACCCCACCAAAACCAAACGACACCCTAAATCCGCGAAGAACCGATTTAGGTTTTTTCATCAACGGTGATTGGTTTTTCAACCGAAAAACAGCGGTCGATGTGAAGTTGATGAAGACATGCGGTTTTTCAACTGGGAAAGTACCGAAGACGGCGGCGGGGTTCTTCGGCCAAGAACGACGTCGACTGCAAGGTTGGATGGTGAGGCTGCGAGAATGCCAGTGGTGAACGAACGGTGGCAACTACGAGAATTCCGGCTAGGAACGAACGACAAGGTTGGATGGTGTGGCTGGGTTGTGAGCAAATGAAAGGCAAGAAAGTGAGGAAAGAGTATTAATTCTATTCAACTTGAAAAGGAATTTGAAATCTGATGAAAAATTTTATTTAGTTAAAAATCCATTTTCTTCCTATTTTTGAACCAAACAAAAAATTTTATAGAAATTAAATTCTAATATTTAAATTTTTTCTACGAATTCCTCTTTCCAAACACTACCTTACAGTTTTCTTGCGCCTAATGCTGTTTAAGAAAAGGTAAAACAGCTCCTAAAAAAACACGCGCACGACGTTTCATTCGTTAAAATTGATACCCAACCGTCACAGTTCTTGTGAGTGGTGTTAGTAAGCGACAACAAACACTGCAGACGTGCTCGAATCAGAAAAGAACACGTGTACAGATAAGCCGCATACACGTCACCGCATCACGAATTCAAAAGCGCGAGTAAAGCCACCGTCAAGGTACAAATACTCGCAGCGCCCCAACACAGAAAGACGAATCAAACGAAAATGGAGGTGGAATCAAGCAGTATCAAAGTCAATGGTATGCAATTCGGATACAGTGGCGAAAATCCTATATTTGTGGATTTCAATCTCAAGATTTCTCCTCGATCTCGTTGCCTTCTTGTCGGCGCAAACGGATCCGGTATTTCTTAACCCTAATATATAGTTTGTAGTTCGTATCTGGAGTTCATAAATTTTAGATATAAAATTGGACTATATAGCATCCCAGTTTATGAACTTCTACCACTATGGTTTTTTCGTACGTGATTTAAACCGAGTTATGTAATTACGTGATATTGTTTGACATTTTGTAGTGGTTACCGAATGTTGTTCTAGTTTCCTACAAACGCATTGGAAACTGGAAAGATAATGTCTCTGCTTAAGTTAGTTTTTCAATTCAATCACTAAAGATTCAGCTGCAGCTGATTCTATTGCCTGCGAAAATGAAAATTTATTTGACAGATATTGGGGTCTAGCGGTGGAGTGGGGTAATGGGTCAAAACGGGTTCGGATCGGTACGGCCATGTGTCAAAACGGGTTGGTTTTTCCAAAAGCAAAGATGATATATCATATATCTATATAAAGTCTCAAAGTTGACACAAATACACAAGTTTATACAATAAAAAATCGAAACAAATAAACAGTAAGCTAAACCCATCCATATGTAAATTAGATGAGCGAATGCCAAATAATTTCCCTAATGTTGATATGCATTTCTTCATCCATCAATGCCAGCCACCAAAATACTTCCTTAGCTGATGAAAAACAATATATATGTTTAACCATTTAGCTGATGAAAAGCGGAAACTATAATAATGAAAAAAAGGGATTTTCAATCAATTAACCATTTAGCTGGAATTGACATATCGCAATTAATTTGAACTCAAAAGCACAAAATCAGAATCGAAAAACAAAAAATTGACATAGAACCTATTTTTCAAGCAGTGAACGAGAAACCAATATCACCACAGAAACTCAATAAGAGTCCTAAGTGAGCGGTCAAATTATTTAGATAATTACTTTCATTACTCAATGTCAAGCACTACAGAAGTGTCTGTTCCACTTTGAGATTTGATGAAGATGAAGACTGGTGGTGTCGTGGTGAGAGGTATGTCTGTTGACGATGATGATATGGTGGCGAACTGGCGATGTTAGAACTTAGAAGGCAGCGACCAAGTGTGAATATCGGTTTCTTCATCAATCGCCAGTGAAACTGTGAGAGAGAACACCCGTTCATTGCAATTGTATGACCCGTGCCTTTTTTTTCTTTGTTTCTAGTTCCACCCAAAGTGACCTGCGTGCTTTTTTGTTACAGCCTAACCTGACCCAAACTTTTAGTATTAAAGCCCAATTTTTTAAGCTTTGGGTCATTATTGCTGGTACTATTGGCGTCTATGGTGGTTGAACTAGAAAGGTATGGCAAAGAAACCACACAGTTTCGTTGTTTTACTAACAATGCCGTACTTATTTATTATCTACGACCATGAGTGTTCTTAAATGTAGCAGTGAAAGAATTAATGAATTATACAGGTCATAAGATTATGAGACAATCGTTGTTTGTCAGGATTTAATGTTTTCAGGCTTTAAGCCACAACTTTTGATATTTAGACAAAGGAAAGACATTTTCCCAAAACACAACTTTCAGATAAAAAGAAGAAAGAGAAAAGCACGGAGAAGATCATTAAAAGGTTAAAGCTCTTATTTCAAATCAAAGAAAGCGACATGCCTGCATGGTTATCAGTTATATGGGTCAATAGATGACTTTCTCAAGTTCACCATAGGGAGGCTGTTAAGCTAGTCTTATAACAAATCAACCCTCCAAAATTAGAATTTTGGAACTTTATTTCTTGTGCAATCTCAGGGCAGCTCTTCTGACATATTGGCCATAGTTTTAAGATTGGTGTACATCTAACAGGTGCGGTGTTTGTGCTTCACTAACAGATTGTTTCTCATATAGTCATAATGCTGCTGTGCATTGGCAAATTCGGATAAGTGTCAGGCGTGGCCTAGAACATGAATTAGTCATCTTCTGTGCAACAACTTGCATTTTTGAAGTTAGTTGTAATGCTACTTTAGCTATTAGAGAAACGTGTCCCGTGGTAGTTTTAAGTCATTATTTTGACCATGTCATTGTTATAATCGACATGTTCTTCAGCAAACTAGAAATGTGTACGGGTGATATTATCAGAATTTTTGTACACAACTAAATACTGGTTTCCACTGTTGGTTAAACTTTAGATGCAGAATGCTCTTTGTATTTTTAGCATAATAAAGCAATACCACCCTGTGTTCTCAGGGAAAACTACTTTGCTGAAGATTTTGGCCGGAAAGCATATGGTTGGTGGAAAAGATGTTGTGCGGGTGCTAGATTTTTCATCTTTTCATGACACACACTTGGTTTGCAGTGGTGATCTGTCCTACTTGGGTGGATCTTGGACTAAAACTATTGGTTCGGCTGTAAGTTCCTTAGCCTCATTGTTATGCCATCTACGTTGCATAGTACTCCCTCATCTTACCTAAACTGCGTCCTATGATAGTTTAATGCACGTTTGCATTTGTACATGATGCAGATTTGTTATTTTCCTGGGCATGTAGTTACTAGGATTAAATGATTAATTCATTTTAGTCTACTGTAATCACTTGATCAGGATCTCAAAGAGTAGCGTTGTTGGCTTTTTTTCTTATGCGCCAAATGAATAATCCACTCTGTAAATTATTGTCTTATTTTTCCTATATAAATTCAGGGAGAAGTGCCACTACAAGGAGACTTCTCTGCGGAACATATGATATTTGGAGGTGGGTTGTGACCTGTCACTATTTATCTATCTATATCTCATGTCAATGCACAATTTCACTGTTGCATAAACCCCAATTCGTACTTCTGCTGTATAATCATAGAATCCTAATGAATGATCAGCATTTACTGGGCAACATGATCATGCATTTGCTTTCTGTACTGAAATGGCTGACCGGAGGAAAAGAACTTTATTGTATAAGTTTTTTTATCCTACTTTTTTGGATTTGAAAAGATGAAGGAGATTCTAATTCTGTACCTTGGATCCTTAAGATTATTATTCACATATCATCTTGCACACGTAATTAGTCTACTGTTGATCTAAATCCCCTATCAAAACTGTTTCATTCTTGACTTGTGCAGTTGAAGGGATTGACCCAGTTAGAAGAGACAAGTTGATTGATTTGTTGGACATCGATCTACAATGGCGGATGCATAAAGTGTCTGATGGGCAACGTCGTAGAGTACAAATCTGCATGGGCCTTCTTCATCCTTTTCAGGTCAGCTCTTGTTCCACATCACCTCTAGACCTGTAATCACAAACTAAAATGTAGTTACCATGTGTATGTTAATAAATTCATAAGGTACTTGGATTCAGACAATAGTATGCATATCTTCACCTACTGTATACATAAATTATCTTGATGTTATTATGGAAATCTGTCCGGTTCAGGTGCTTTTGCTGGATGAAGTAACAGTTGACCTTGACGTTGTTGCAAGGATGGATTTACTAGAGTTCTTCAAGGAGGAATGTGAGCAGGTATGAGTATTTGATTCTACATACAACTCATTTTTATTGTTTTTCCATCTTCATTTTTGAACAAGTTGAGTAGCGTTTACAATTATAACAGAGAGGAGCTACAATCGTGTATGCAACACACATATTTGACGGTCTGGAGTCATGGGCAACAGATCTGGCTTACATACAAGATGGAGAGTTAAAGAGGTATGAAAAGTTGGCAGAACTTGCCGAAATGAACAACTCCTCCAATCTGCTATCAGTGGTGGAGTCCTGGCTCCGTTCTGAGACGAAAAACACAAAAAAGAAACCTGTCAATCCTTCACCTGTAATCCCAAAGTCCTCCCCCTTTGATTCTTCCCCTTTCAGATCGTCCAGGCACATGGCATATTACCGATGATTTTTTATCCAACAAATTATATCCTAAAAATTAAAGCTGTCCAGTTTGTAAGCTTTCACATACATCCATTCTTTACTTGTAAAGTTGTTTCTTTTTGTCTTTAGGGACATTAGGATACAATTATAGGTACACTTTGCGTTGTTTCGTCTCCCCATAACCCGTCATCGATATCTCATTATTTTGTAACTATATGTTCTTTGTTTGTTATACATCCATGCTTTGTTAACTATGTATCTTTACCACTTACCAGTGGTCGGTACTCAACTACTCATATGTCTGTTAAACTTGTTATCAAATACAAATCACAACATATTAGTTCGTTCGTGTATTTATTTTAATCAGATACATGATCATCTCTTCTTATATATGCATGTTTGTAACTCGCAAAGTCACAATTATTAATTGAAGATATAAAAATTTTCATGTACTTGGCTTTGACATGGTTTTAGGACTAATAACATATATGCATTTTGATGATTTATTTATTTTTAAAAATAAAGTTGTAGACTTCAACAGCATCATGCACCAAGTACATACCTACCTAGTTATTATATTATATAAGATATTTAGGGAAGTTATACATGAAAAGTGTTTGATGAACAGGCTTTGTGAGACAATAATTTATTATTTCCTTTTGAATACATAAATTACAAGTTTAGGATTGTTTGAATTATAATAAAATTGATCGAAGACAAGAAAGTAGGTACAAAATGATTTAATTTTTTGTGAAGTAATAATAACCGTAAAAACGGAACGTTGATGAAATTAGTTATTTTATTATTAATTGGTAATAAAATAGAAAATAAACAAACATATCATCAAATGTACAGTACGTATATATAAATAGATTTTGCTAAGCATAAAATCATACGCACCAATGACTCCTTATTTTATTTATTTTAATTAAACTAAAGAGCTAAACAATTGCAGCACCTCCACGTCCTAAGACGTGCTTGTGCCGGCCTGCCTCGTCCGATTGAAATTTTTATTACTTATATATTAATAGTTACGCCCCCACAATATAATAAAATATCATATACGCAGCAATATAATATTTTATTAAGTTACTAGTTTGTTAATCTTCTAAGGCTAACATCAATAAAATTCATTGTCTTTCAAAAAAAAAAAAATCACTAGAGAATCATAGATATTGATTTAGATAACAAAGTTTAATTATCAAATCTAAACTATTTAGTTTAGTAAAAACTGAAATGTAACTTTTTTTGTCAAATTTAGATCTAATTTTAATTTAATCAAAATTATCAGAGAGAATTTCATATTAGTCTTTCTTGAATTTTGAAATATTGTATTTGTTCATCCAATTTATAAATATTATATTTATCATTTATAACATTTTAAAAATATCATATTTTTTAGTTTTATTATTTTAAAATATTTTTTTAATTATAACCAATAAAGACTTATTGATCATTATTATAACAATAATGATCAGTAACATATGTTTTAAAAGAAATAATCAATATCCTGTACAAGAAATACATCACGTTTTTCGTATCATAATACCACATTTAGACCTTCATGTTACTCTCCCCTCGCTTTGACGCATCCATCACTGGATCACGAATTTCAATACGTTTAAGTCCCATCGCTCATATTTGTAGCAAACTCCGAAACTCGGATGTTGAGGTAGAGCAAGGTTTTGTTCGACTTCGACTAACATTCTTGTCAATATACATGAAGGGAATAAGAGTCATCATAGTGGAGGCATTTTCTTGGCGTGATGGAACTAATTTTTAACCCTCTAATACAGTGTGGTGAAGGACAACAAGTGGTAGATACCACATATTCAAGGGTTGTGTGGTGGTATTGAAACGAGACTATAATTCATTCTCTTTCTTTAATATTTTTATAATTTTAACTTGTTAGTGAGAATATTAGGTGAGTCATATAATTTGTTGTGGTTGAAGTAAAAACCCAACATAACGAATTGATGAAGTGTGATCACTCCTAATGCTCGAATATGTATGTTGATTAGGGATGAACAAAATAACCGCATGGTCTTGACTGAACCGGAACTGTACCGGAACCGGACCGAACCAAATTACATATAAGCGGGGTTGTTCTCAGTTCCAGTTTTTCTCATTTTTCAGGTTCGGTTCTTTTGGTTCCTGTTTTTTACCCGGAACCGACCGGAATATCAAAGGACAATTATTTTAACACTTTTTAAAACAAAATTTTAAATTATCTTATCCTTAATTAATATGTAACAAAATGTTCACTTATCTAATTTAATGTTTTTTTGAAAAACAAAGAAATATATGAACATTGTTGATTCATTACAAGTAGAAAATAACCTTTTGATGATATATAGTGATAAATTCTTTTTATTTTTCTATTCACATATGATTTTTTTTAATGTATACAAGTAGAAATAACCTTTCAACAATCATCATAAGCTAATCAAATTTGGTTTATATATTTTATATATAATCTATAGTATGCAAGCCTAGGTAGAGCAAATTTTAATAAAAGTTTCAAATATTTTGGGTTTTGCGGGTTTTGGAACCGAAAAACCGGAACCAATCCGGTTACACATATACGAGACGGTTCTCAGTTCTAGATTTTGGCTACTTTCAGGTTCGGTCCGGTCCGATTTTAAAACCGTGCTTATCCCTAGTGTCGATAATTTTAAGGAAGTTTGTTGGGAAAAAATGTAGTAGTCATTAACCAATATATTTTCGATTATTATAAAAGATTTATTTTAAAAATTTTAAAATAGATAATTAAACTGATAATTTAGATTAATAATATTTTAAGCATTTCGGAAAATCAATATAATAAACAAAGAATGATTGATTAGCATATAAAGGATTTGTTCCACGCAAGCCAAATAGCAGACAAACTAAAACACTACCGAAGGTTATATATAGACGGCCAGACGGGTAGAAAATAAATCATCCCAGGCGAGCTTCAAGAGAGAGAGAGACCGACCACGGAAATGGCGGATTAACTATGTCTGTATACGTTTATTTCATCCACTGATTTCTATTTTCTTAGGCGTAATTTTATATTCTTCAATTTTCTTTTATTGGAGAATTTATTTATAGATCGATCAATACAATTTTGCGTTTTTGTCTCACTTGAGCAGGAATTACGCAAGGCCTATGGGTTGACTCGCCGATTATTTTCCATTTCTCCTCATTGAGATTATTCCGTCAATGTAAGTTCAAGTTTTTAAGGGACACCTTCTTCCGTCAACTCCTCTGATTCGTGGGTTTTATTTCAATATCGGTCTTTCTCTTGTGAAAATCTCGATTTTTAGCTGGTAATATTAAATCTTGATATGTTGCGTTGTCTAAAAGTTCTTGTACATTTATATGATATGAGGAATTTCTGTTAGCTACAAAATTCAGTATGTAAAAGTTTGAATCTATTTTGCAATTGTAATTTAAAAATTGACAAATGAGCAATATCGTGTTATGTTTTGGCCCTGAATTATCGTGTTTATATACAATTTTCCTTTGCTGTTGTTATCTGGTCTAGTATTGATTGTGTTTGTTTTTCCTAATTGTGATCGCAGAAATCAGCTGGCCTATGTGTATTCAGCTGTATATTTTGGGTTTCTAGGGCAAAAAACTGTGGTTGGCCATGAATTCCTTGGGTTGAGAAAAATTGATGGATTCAGCAAGGAGTTGGCTACATAAGTTTCAACCAAGAGATCGGTTGAGGTCAAATACCAGAAGGAGAGAGTCAATGGGTGATGGTGAAGATTCAAATAACCCAGTGATGGATGAAGAGGCCTCAAATATAACAAAGCAGAAGGTTGCTGCAGCTAAGAAGTATATTGAAAACCATTACAAGGAACAAATGAAGAATTTGCAAGAGAGGAGAGAACGGTATGTTAAGGGCTTAATGAAATTATAAGATTTGAGATATCTGTGTCAGGATAAACAATCACACTTGCATAAATGCTAGATTGCACTGGATAAAAAAATTAAAGACACCTTATTTATACGGTTCAACAATTTGCTTGGATGGATAGTGGCTGCCTATATATATATTTAATTACTGTTCATAAAATCAATAGTGTAATTTATAATACCATATGAATGTAGACAGAAAAAGGATAACATGAAAAATGGTCTTCAAAAAAATAAAAGGCAACTGTTTCTTTGACAAGACGTGGTCAGGGGTTGACTCACTTGGACACCCACCTTAGGGATCCAATGCACAATCCAAATAAGGTTCCATATTAAAGAATTCGGATAAAGATGTTTTCCATTTTAGCAGTGATATACGTTATTGATACACCGATAATAGCATTCTCAGAAGGTGTGTGAACAGTCAACATTTTTATCTTTTTAGGCTGCTTGGCTAAATGTATGCAACTTCTGAGGAATCAGCATGCTCTATTTGCTTCATGAGTTTCTAGATGTTGTTTACTTTTTAAAGAGTATATGTCTCATTAATATCTTTGAAAATACTATACTTGGTAAAAGGTAAGGTGCTCTCCAAGAGGCTTAGGAATTGTTTAATTATACTTTAGGAACTAAGGGTGTAGGGGTTAACTTATTTGTAACAACTCAAGTTATTTCAAAAAGCCCAGAAAAAAGAGCATAAGCTTATTTAACTTGTATTCTCCTAAATAAGCTCATAAGCCTCTTATATTAGCTTTATTCAAAGATCTTTGTTTCAGTTTATTGTGTTTTGATAACACAATAAGCTGTATATACAAGCTTATTCAAACACCCCCAAAAGGACTTGATATTCCAGTTTGAGAATATGAAGTGAGTTTCTCAACAAGCAATTGTAGTTCATATCAGTTTTGCAGGGGTCTTGCTAAATAAACAAACATTATATGTTAGAGTTCTTATAAGAAGTTATAAAAGAAATCAGAAACTTATAAGATATTGTTGGCCACTGATTGTTCTTGAGTTTTTAAACGAAGGAAAGGAAAGGAAAGGAAAGGAAAGGGAAGGGAAGGGGTGGGAACGGGAGGAAAGGGAAGGAAAGGATGGAGAAACTTCCCCTCCCAATCATCCCAAAAGTGGGAGGAAATTCTTAAGACACGAAAATGGTAAAAATTGCCCCTCCCAATCCCTCCCAACCCTTTCCTTCCCTTCCTAAAAAAAACTCAAGAACACAATTTCCCCTCTCCTTCCTTAACAATCCTTTCCTTCCACTCCTTAAAATAACTCGAGAATAGGCCGTTTCGTTATTAGCTTAGCATTAAAAAATGAACATGAACATAAAAGATAAGAAAAAGAAGGTTTTTGACTATATATTCTCTAAGAAAGCAAGTAGCTTCAAAGTATTATCTTTGAACCTTTGGATGAATGAAGAAGAGTAATCCATGAGATCTTCTTGAAAAAGAAATAAGAATTGGATTTTCACTGGATAGGCGAATCCTTCTTGAGAAGAAATTGGCCGATGGTGATGTTTCAGAGGAAGATCAGAACAACTTGCTTAGATTTCTAGAGAAGAAGGAAACTGAATATATGCGCCTTCAAAGGCACAAAATGGGGGTTGATGATTTTGAGTTACTCACGATGATTGGAAAGGGTGCATTTGGTGAGGTAATGGTTTCTCTTTCTCTCTTGTCTTTTTGGTTTGGCTGCTAAACCTTTCTTGTCATGATTTGTTACTCAACATATATCCAAATATCAGATCAGAATCATATATGATAATTGTGGTGCTATGTTACTAGTGTAAAGGATCTTCTCTTTCGTCTATTTGCTGCATGCCCTGACAATAACCTTTCTTCTCGAGATTTTAATGGCCTTAACTTTCTTGTGTATCATGCATGATTTCGTTCCCCTTTTGATTCTCAATAATTTTGGAATCTAGACTTCAACAATTCTTGATCTTATAATGTCATCATAAATTGTTCTGTGTTTATGGAACTGAAACAATTTAACGGATATCCTATGTTGTAGGTCAGAATCTGCAGGGAGAAGACGACAGGCACTGTATATGCCATGAAGAAGCTTAAGAAATCAGAAATGTTACGTAGAGGTCAAGTATGTGATTTTGTAATATGAAAACATGATACAAATAAATAATTTATATATAAATTAATTAATTTTACCGTAAATTCATTTCAACTCTAAGCTCATACCCACACTTTAATTAAACTTTAAAAGAAAAAAACTGAAGGGACTCCGGGTGTGGTCTTTTATAAGCCGGAGGCCTTTCGGGAAGTAGAGGCATGACTGTCTAAATTTACCTCCACCATACCTCACGCTTGCACGATTGGGTATTGTTGTTTGTTTGTAGGACCCATGAGATAAACATTTTGCTTCGTTTACTCCTAATACATACTTCATTTTTCAAAAAATATTTTAGGTTGAGCATGTAAAAGCTGAAAGGAATCTGCTTGCTGAGGTAGACAGCAATTGCATTGTGAAGCTATATTGCTCTTTCCAAGATAATGAATATCTGTATCTTATTATGGAATATCTACCTGGTGGTGACATGATGACTCTGCTTATGAGAAAAGATACACTGACTGATGATGAAGCCAGATTTTATGTTGCTGAAACTGTTTTGGCGATTGAATCCATCCACAAACATAATTATGTACATAGGTATGCTATTATTAGTTTCGAATGTTTTATGTGTACTCCATTCTTGTTTTATCATGCAATATATTTGACTTACTTTTGCTATATCGGATTGCAACAGAGACATCAAGCCTGATAATTTGCTGCTTGATAGATATGGGCACTTGAGATTATCAGATTTTGGACTGTGTAAACCTTTAGATTGTAGCACTCTGGAAGAGAAAGATTTCTCTTCTGTGGATAATGTTTCCAATTCTACGGCTGAGGGGCATTCTGCTGCTCCAAAGCGCACACAACAAGAACAATTGCAACATTGGCAGAAGAATAGGAGGACACTTGTAAGTATCTACACTTTTTATTAGTTTTTATTGATCAAGTCTTAACCCTTTAGACTTGTTGCTTTTGAGGCATGATAGTTTGGTACATTGTTACATGCTTAAGATATATTCCTAAGTTTGGAGAGAAAGAAAAAATGAAGATAAAAGAAAGGGAGAGAACGGAAAGTTTGTTGTCATCTTGTTCTTGAGTTGGAAAAAATTGGAATTTCTGTTTGCTATGCTGGAGAGAGAGAGAGAAAGGGAAAGAAAGTTGTCAATTCTCCCTTTTTTTGGAAAGCGAAATATATTACCAGTTGTCAATTTTACTTGATAACCTTATTATATGAAATGGTGTAGTTTAAAGTATTTCAGTCTCTAACAAGAAGACATATAAAAGTCCCTTTCCCTTCCCTCTAAATCTCCTACGGATCCAGACAGCTAAACTAGCCAAAAAAAAAAAACTACTCAGGGAACATAAATCTTTTTGTTTTCTCTTCGCTTCCTTCCATAAAGTGCATTTGGGAACACCACATTAATGCCTTTTCATGAATAAGTTATGCATTAGAATCTTAACCACTATGGAGATCTTCATTAAAAAGATTTAAAAAAATTCATAACTAATTTACTAAGATCTCAACCATTTTGCATTGCAGGCTTATTCAACTGTTGGCACTCCTGATTATATTGCTCCTGAGGTTCTACTGAAAAAGGGTTATTCATTGGAATGTGACTGGTTAGTAATCTACAGAAACATTTTCATTCCATATAAAAATTTTATTACATTTGCAGTTTTCTTCCCCATGGTTGCAGTTAGATGGGGACAAAAACTGTCATAAGACTATATATGAAATCTATAATTTTCATGTAAATCAAACAGCGATTGGTTTACACCCTGACTGACTTGCTTCAAATGATTATTTGATTGTTATTCCTCTTCAGGTGGTCTCTTGGTGCTATTATGTATGAAATGCTTGTGGGATATCCACCTTTCTACTCTGATGATCCGATGTCAACTTGTAGGAAGGTAGTCTCTCATTTCAGTTATGTTCATACTAATCTTGTTAAATTTCTGTTAGAAAAGAGTGAATTCTTTTGCATCCATATGAATGCATTTCTTTCTAATTACCTGCCAATGCAACTAGTTTATATGCAGTGTTACTCATTCCCGATTAAATGACTCAGATGTTGTGCAGTTAATCTCAGCGAGATCTCGGTTCTCGGACATAGGGAAAATATCGGTTGAAGATCTCAATTGTAAATATCGGAACCGATAATCTCGCCGAGATTTGGCGGAGATTGGCTGATATTTTCTTTTGTCCACTTCAATAGCCTATTTCTCAACCTAAAACCTAATTTAACACACTTTTCCCTTCCTTCTTTCGTTCTTGTACAAGCGACAAACAGAGACGTTCTTCTTTCTTTTTTCTATGTGACAGACACCTTTCTTCCAATGTGATTTTGACTTGGAGTTCTATGTGTTTTATTTAATTTTTTATGATTTTGATTATATATATGTTTTACATAATATAAAAAATCTGATATCCCACCCATATCTCACCGCGATAATTGCTATTTCAAATTCGATCCTTGACCGATATTTGATTGTTGATAGAGATAACTGCATAGCTCAGATGACTTCTGTGTCTGGATCCGATCGACTTTTTAACCTTTCCAAGAACACTTTATGTTGCTCTTAAATTGATATCTTGTGTGCTTCCTTAAGGAAATTCATTGTACATTTTTGGGTGATTTGTCTTCAAGTCACCAAGTTTTGTTTTTTTTAACAACTATAGTTTAACTTTTTAAATAACATAAATTTAAAATATACTGCAACCAGTAGAAGGCTCGATCAAGTATAACATGGTTTGTTGCAAATTTCTCTTCAAAACACGAGTTTATTTAATTAATGATCAACTAAATTTTGATCTTTGTGGAGGGGATATTAATATTGATTCACAACACTCTATATGTAAAAAAAAATCCAAAATCTCCTTAACTAGCACGTTGTAAGTTTTTGCCGGGTCGAGAATACACAAAATTATATCATGTTCTCTCAAAAACGTACACATTGATGATAGGTTACTTGTTTATAGATAGTACATTGGAGATCACATTTGAAGTTTCCACAAGAAGCACAACTTTCTTTAGAAGCAAAAGATCTTATCAGCAAATTGCTCTGTAACGTCAACCACAGGCTGGGTTCGAAAGGCGCGGATGAAATAAAGGTGTTGTATGGTGTGTCTTATTCTAATTTCATATATGAATCAAGCAAATAAATTCAAATAACACCGACTTTGATGTTTTATTGTGTTTTAGGCTCATCCATGGTTTGAAGGTATTGATTGGGACAGAATATATCAAATGGAAGCCGCATTCATTCCGGAAGTCAATGATGAATTGGATACTCAAAATTTTGAAAAATTCGAAGAGGTATTCTTGTTTGTTGTTCCTTCCATCTAATTTTCTTGCAGGCACAATAATTTACTTATTGAGCTTACTGTACTCGGGTCTTTTTTGTTCTTAAATTTTCAGTCTGAACACCAAATTAAGAGTTCATCAAGATCTGGACCATGGAGAAGGGTAAACTTTCTATCCTAACCTCTACAAATCCATTGAATTCAGTAAATGGTTAACAGTAACAGCAAATTAGCAAAATCTTAAGGCAGTATAGCATGTTTTACTATATGCACATTGGATGTTTGCCCTGAAAATTTGTGCAAAATTCGCTTCATATATCACATTTAATATGGTTAATCAAGATGTATGCCTCTTTATCGGACCTGTGCTTCAATTTATACTTGGTGTTAATCAACAAGTTTGAGATTTCGTGTTTTATAAATGCGTATTTGGGTTGTCAACTTAACATTTCTTACTTTTCTTTATGATAATTTCTGGCGTTCATCTGCAGATGCTTTCGTCCAAGGATATTAACTTTGTTGGCTACACATACAAAAACTTTGAGATTGTTAATGATTATCAAGTTCCTGGAATGAGTATTACTCTCTCTCTCTCTCATGTTGAAAATTTTGGTTTTTACATGCTATTATATATATATATATATATATAAATATAAATATAAAACAATTATCAGGAGCTATGAACAGTAGTATTTTTGTCTTTTTGTGCACACTATATAATCAGGGGCGGACCCAGAATTTGAAATGGATGGTAGCACCGGACCTAAAGTTTGAAATGGATGGTAGCACAATCTCGAAAAAATCGAAATTTACACTACGCGAGATCGAAATTTACACTACGCGTACAAAATTGGATGGTGTCCCGTGACCCCGTTAGCTAACCCTTGGGTCCGCCCATGTATATAATATAAAGAAGATGCCATAGAAAATTATCTAAACACTAAATAGATGGACCGGTAAGGCACCTTTCTCGCTAAAAGGTTTTAGGTTCAAATCCCCCTTTCTTCTCTATGCATTTTTTTGTTTCTAAATGGGAGTGCCTCCCCCCTCCTTTTTCTTCTTAAATAACTCTTTTTTTCTTCTTAAATAGCTTTTTGTGGTTTATAAATTCTCTTCCTTTTTTTCTAACGTTATTTGTTTTCTTTTATATTTTTAGAATATTAGCTTACGCTTTTTTTCTTTTTTGCTGTTTACATAATTATTATATTTTATTTATTCTTATTTACGTTTTTTTTCTTTGTTGTTGTTTACATAATTATTATATTTTATTTATTCTTATTTAACTATATATTTTAAAACATTAACATTAACATTACTATTGACTATTTGTATTTTATTCATACATTCTATTCAATCATATAAAGTAGTTCTTACTATACAAAATATATATGAGTTTATGATCAATAATAAAGACTTAGTTTGGGGACTATGTAAATAATACACCATTAAGTATAAATTCTTATTTTTTACATCCCGCCGCAACGCGTAGGTTAGTTTTATCTCGTATATAACATTTATCAGGGGGGATGAACAGTACAAGTTTTGTCCTTTTCTGTAATTAGTCTATGTATATATTATTTGCCTTTGTTAATCCAATTTAAGCACTTAGCCTAGTGGTTATGTAGCATTTTGTTGTGTCTTCCAACCCAAGTTCGAACCTTCCCTTATTAATTTTCTTTCCTTCTTTTTAAACTTTTGATTTAATTAATTAATCATTTTTGCTTTCTTTTGTTCTTAATTTAAATACTCTCTCGTATCAATTTCCTTTTTGTCTTTTTAAACTTTTGATTTAATTAATTAATTAATTTTGCTTTCTTTTATTTTTAACTTAAATATTTATTAAATCAATTGTATATTTATTTTTGTTTCAGTTATCTTTTTATTAAGATAGATTATCTTTTTTTTTCGTATTTATCTAAATTGCATGTATTTGGCACCTAAATGGATATAACTAAAATAAGACTTTTTTTATAAAGAAAAAAGTAAAAAAAATTTAATAAATAAAATGATTCCACCAATTTAACTATATATTTTAAAACATTAATATTACTTTTTACTATTTGTATTTTATCCATACATTCTATTATATCATGTGAAGTAGTTCTTACTATACAAAATATAAATTAGTTTATGATAAATAATAAAGACTTAGTTTGGGAACAATGTAAATGATACACCATTAAGTATGAATCCTTATTTTTGTATCCCGCCGCAACGCGCAGGTTAGTTTTACCTCATTATTATTATTGTTCAAGAAAACATTATTCTTATTAACAACTTGTTTTCAAATGAATCTCATGAACCAATTATACATGTACTAAAACCAAAGGGTTCAAAAAAACAGTATTCTTATTAAACCAAAGGGTTCGAGCAGGCAAAACATTAACATAGGCCAATAGGGCAGGGTAGATAAATCTTTTGGATGAAACTCAATAATAATTTGTGATGATAATTATATACAATTGATGAATTTAACATGAATGCTTGACAAGAGAAAATCTAAGACTTTCAAAAGGTGAGATTTTTGAAACTTTAGTGATATGAATGGACTATAAAATAATACTATGCTCCAATATTGATATTCTGCTGTGTTTCTGTTCTCTCTTTTTCTTTTCACTACGAGCTTTTTTTAAAGACCAAATGCTCCTAAAAGCTGCATGTAAACATACTGTAAAAGAACAGATGCTACTCATGATATTTCAAAGTTGAAGTATACTGCTATTTGATCATCTTTGCAAGTTTGTGGCTACCCTTTTCAACCTGATGGTCAATGTAGAAATGCCTGGATGTGTGTTCTTCATTGAGCGATATAAGATCATCTTTCTTGTTTACTTTCATATTTTGTTTCTCTTCAATATAATCGGGTTGGGTTCTATTATAATCCTGTATTTGTTCATGCTTGCAGCTGAACTGAAGAAGAAGAAAACCAAGCCGAAGAGACCATCTATCAAGTCTCTGTTTGGTATCTTACTATCCCTCCACCCCCTCTCTAGTAGGAGTATAATTCTAACCTACGCAACCCAAAGTTGGACTGAACCAAGTCAGACCGGTCAATTTAGCCTGAAAACTAATTTATGTTTTTAAAACGTTTAAATGGATCAAATTTACTCGTTATCTTTTCAAAATGTTGATAATTACATTTGTAGATGTTTTAAAAGTTAGTTACCTTTTTATAGCAAATGTAAAGTTCATTCCCTAAATCACTATTTATGTGAAGTCTATTATCTTTCTTTGCATTTCCCCCAACTAAACTGAATCTTTCTTGCTAACCTTGAATTTTAATTGTTCAATCTTGAATTAATTATCTACTAAAGTCATTTGATTCGAGTATTTTCAATGAAGAAAATAATTTAACCTGCTTAAAGTTTTCCAAACTTGAATTCAATTACCTTACACTAGAACTATTTATTGTTTAGTTATAACTCAATATCATTTCTGATCTTGTTAGTTTACTTCATTTTACAGAAGAAGAACCTGACAATGAATCATCGTAAGGGCATTTTTGGAATTGCCTCCTACCTCTTCAAACCTATTCTGGATATGGCAAAAGGTTACTAGAAATCGAAGAATTACATAAATTTTTGTGAAGGTTTTCTTTAGCTTTTGATTTGCTACCAAAGTTAAATATAGATGTTGTTTACTGGTTGTTTTCATATGTTCATTTTTTTTTATTTTTTATTTTTGCTCTCCTTATACGTACAGAAATCCTGGGTACAAATGGCACTGTGAAACTACTAGTCAAATGTGCATTCCCATTTTGTTTTTAACTGCACATGTTACTTTAAAAAACAGATGCAGTTTCATACATAATACAGCGATTGTATTAGAAATATAACTCATCTCGATCAACCTGTCAAAAGAGTGTCCATTTCACTGTGTGTTAGGAGACCCCGCCTGGTTTAAGTTTTGTGAGTGACGGTTATTTCTACAACCTTCAACTTTTCAAATGATGTGTTTCCAACACACTCTTGGGGCAAAAGTGTGGTGGAAACATCATTCAACCTTCAGAAGTTTCTCCTATGCATAGTCTGATTAGCCAATCAACTTTTCGAGTTTGCATACAAGCCATAGCTAACAGTGCCAATAAATGCATTTTGATGATCATGTGTGATAATCATAAAAGAACCTTCCGATTAAGCAAAGCTAACGAATTGAATTGCGGCTTGTGTGAGAATCAAAGAAGTTTTTAGAATTTGAGAGTATATTTGGTGTAATGATATTTTCATTACTTGAATGACGACTGTACAGAACTGGAATACACACACTCACACTCACAGAGAGAGAAGGAAAGAGAGCTAGCACTAACCGAAATGAACAAACTTCTAAGTTCTAACTGAACTAACTAACTACTTTTGATGTATAATTACAGTTGACTACAATATTGAAGACTTTGACTATATATTTAAGTTCTGAGAGCTGTGAATTCTTCTTGACATTGACTTGAACCTTTGGATGATGTTAATTTCTTTAGCATGAGCAGCATATTCTTGTTTACCTTGATCTATCTCATTAGAGGGTGAATTGATTTTGGGACGATAAGGATTTTGAGCAAGAGATTTCCACAAAATTACAAAAATACTTATACTTATGAATTATGTTTAGGCTCCAACTCAATCTTGATTATTTTTAAGTTGGAGTTATCGATTTGTAACTTTTTTGAACCTAAACCAAAAATCCGATTAACTAGTTTTTCGTTCGGATTCTTGGTTAACCTCAAAGTTCTTTCTAACTAGTAAATATATTTTTAAATTAAGGACTTTCAAAACTTAATATTCATAAATCAACTTTAACAAGGTTTAACTAAGAAATTTAGAAAAAAAAATTACGTATGACCTGGATTATTGTGTAAATACGGGTTGACACAAATGCGACATACCAACTTCTTCCTAGCTCTTGATAAGCTCTATAAGATAATAATACCTTTGTTAGAGGTCTATAGTGTTTTTAAAAATATGTCAGATATGTTTTCCCAAACTTTTTCATGCTAGAGCCTTTTCTGTGTGTTACATAACATTAGAGGTTGCAGACCTTTCTAAAACATTATCAGATCTCCTCGAATAATTTCACTATCTTAACAATGAGAGAGTAAAATAAGTGTGAATTTGTATTTTCACAAACAATTGCCTACGAATCCATTGGTTTATAAGATTACGTTCTTATTTATAAATCTAATTGTCTCATAAATACTAAATAATAACTATTTATACTCAAGTATATATTTCAAGAGAAATATGTACGTATTTTGGGTAATAAATTATTACGAGTTAATGATTACTTTATAGTAAAATTCAATAAGTCGTCAGGGTTTAGAAGCTTAAGTAATATAATCTTTAAGGGACAATACACGTTAGACTCTTTTTTCTTTGGTCATCGTTTTGTTCTAATGATTTTTCTTTTAAAGTTTTTAATAATACATCTTGTATGTATTAATAATACTATATTTTTTAAATTTCCTATATATTTATCTCATTAATTAGGTCCTATATAATAAAATTTTAACGAAGCATAATCCATTAACAATTAACATCCAATAAATGTTATGGATATATGTGGAATGTGTGTACGCATCCCTTGGTTAGACTTATCTTAGTCATACTATGTTATATTTCTTGAAGAATATTCCATCTTTGTACAATAAGTCCTTTGTGAGATAAATAATAGGAGTTTATTTTATTCTTTCATAAAAAGCATTGTTATTTACGTATCATCTTCTATCTTATAATAATAATAATAATAACAATAATAAAAAAACTAACCTTCATCAATTTAATTAGAAAATTTTTACTCTTCATTTAATCATAATTCATTTTATTAAAATTAAAAGTTTAATTTTGACTTTTAATAGTCAAAGTTGAAAACTCAATTTTTAAAATTTTATTTTAATAGGAGATAATATAGTTAGTAAAAAAATATTATTTAAACTTTAATATAATAATGTTATTATAAATACTATTTACGTTATTATAAATCAAAATATTTGTGAATCATAAGATTAGAAAAACATATATACTAATTTAATATAATAATATTATTTAGAGTAACATGTATGATATTTAAAAGAGCAAACTGTATCAAAATACAACCAACTTTAGATTAACTAACATTGTATACAACGTACTTTAAATTTTTAAAAAAATACAACCAACCACATTATCCCTCCCGTTGTATACAATCTGTGACCTAGAGTCAAGGTTCAACATCACTCTATTTTGTTTTGCTTTTAAATTCTATTATGATTTAAAATAAATTTAATTTATGTTAGAGTTATTATCTAATTCAAACTTTTAATCCACTACATTAATTTAGAAATAAATATTCAAGTTCTTTATCATCGTCTACGGTTATTAAATGATAAAAATCTTACCGTAATTAAATTTTACATTATTTTTGAAGTTATCATCAATTACTTTTATATGTTAACTAACTTTAGATAAAACTCTTTTAGTTTTCGAGAAAGTCTCGTACAGAGTTTTTTTTCCTTGATACAAAACAATTATATATTTAAATAAATATAAACCAATAATTTTATAATTACCCGTGATTTACACTGGAATTTAACTAGTAATAAATAAAAGGGAAATGACCATCACAATTACTTGCACAAAAAAAAAATTAACCCCTAATTAAGTTTTAAGTCTACAACTCATCTCTTATTATACTCATTAATAGACACAACCATGCATGTAATCGTTAATCGTTATAAATTTTTTGTTGGGTTTATGATCGACAATGGCGCACACACAAATGTAAATTGCCAAGTTGTTTTATATACAAATGTCTGTTGGTAAGTAAACTTTGACATTAACACCCTCAACTATCACCTTATTTACACACTTGACCCTTTGACTTAGTAAAAGTCAGACATTTAAACCCATAAACTCCACCTTGAGTTTAGCTAGGTCAAATTTGAATTTCAATTTTCAATATTGAGTAAATACAAACAATGTCGAAACTTGACCTCCGGAACCACTTTGGTTAACATATCCGCGGGATTGTCTCTAGTTCCAACTTTTACAACCTTGATTCTTGACTGGGAACGGATGAAATGATAATGAACATCGATGTGCTTTGTTCGATCATGAAATATTTGATCTTTTGCTGAACTTATAGCACTTATGCTATCACAATAAACCAAAGTCTTAGCTTGATTAATACCAAGATCACCAACTAGCCCTTTCAACCAAATAGCTTCTTTGGCCGCTTCCGTAAGTGCCATATATTCTTGAAACCATATAGAAATGGTAGTTTAATTTGTCTCCTAGACCGATCATGAGCCAATGAACCACTATCACTTGCTCCACCTTTACGAGATAACCCGGAATTAGACCCATGAACATGCGAATTCTGATTTTGCGAGGTATGCATTGTTTGCGTCACTATTGGCCCAGTTTGTGTCCACGTAGGCGCTGATTGCGTCGCTGTAGACCATGTTTGTGTCATTGTAGACCCAATTTGTGCCACTGTTGGCCTAGATTTAAAACCATTGACACCCAAATTGTCTTCATCGGTTTCACTATCACCCAAAAAGTTACCAAGATCATCACATATCTCCACTTTCTTGGTGACAGTCTCATTTGTAGGAATCATCGATTTCTCATCAAATGTTAGATCTCGACTCAAAATCACTTTCTTTTCCACCGGATACCAAATTCTATAGCCTTTTACATCATCATCATCATAACCCATAAACACACCTTTCTTGGCCCTCAGTTCCAATTTTCCATCATTCACATGATAATACGCCAGACACCCAAACACTCTAACCTTTGAATAATCCAAGGGTTTATTGGTCAATGGCGGTTGTCAGTGAACGATTGATGAGATAACAAGTTGTATTAATCACCTCGGCCCAAAACCCACGAGTTAAAACGACATTTGATAATAAACACCTTGCTCTTTCTAGCAAGGTTCTATTCATCTGTTCGGTCACTCCATTTTGTTGGGGTGTATACGGAACCGCCTCATGACGTGCAATCCCGTGTTCTTCACAATACCCATAAAACTCTTTTGAACAAAATTCCAACCCATTGTCAGTTCTTTGTTTCTCGTTCTTACGCCCCGATTGATTTTCAATTAAAACTTTCCAAGTCTTGAATTTTTCAAATGACTCCATTTTGTATTTTATTATGAAAACCCATGTCATTCTCGAAAACTAGTCAATGATAAAAAAAATACCGTCCACCACCTTAAGATGGTACACGTGACGGTCCTCAACAATCCGCATGTAAGTAATCCAAAGGAGCTTTAGTTTGATGAATGGATTTTGAGAAGCTTACCCGATGTTGCTTTCTAAGAACACAATGTTCACAAAATCCCAATTTTGTCACTTTATGCCCATCCAAGAGACCTCGATTGCTTAATAGTTCCATGCCTTTTTCTCCAACATGACCAAGTCTCATATGCCACTTTTTTGTTAAATCTAGGTTTGAATCTTGAGATTGAGAAATAGCTACGGTGCCTTTGTCTAACACCATCTCTAATTTTAACACATACAATGTTGATTCTTTAATTCCTTTCATAACAGCCAATGCTCCTTTTGATACTTTAAGTACTCCACTAGAACCGGAATACTTGTATCCCTTTGCATCAAGAGTACTCAATGATATCAAACTTTTCTTTAAATCTGGAAATGTCTAACATCGGATAGAGTCCTCACGATTCCATCATGCATACGAATCTTGATTGACCCGATGCCAATCACCTTGCATGGAACGTCATTCCCCATTAACACACTCCTGAAATCTTGTTCTTGATATGTTGAAAACCACTCCGTGTATAGACACATATGAAAAGAACATCAAGAATCTAAAATCCATTCTTGTGAATTTTCCAAACAACAACTAGATACCATAGGTACCAAATCCACTTCCGAATTTACATCTTCCTTGGCCATATTTGCATTTGAACCAATTGACTTGTTCTTGGGGCAATCTCTTTTCTAATGGCCTGGTTCACCACAATTATGACAAATATATTTTGAACCCGGTTTTCTACTTCATGACTTTGACCTTCCTCTTTGTTGTTTCTCCTTTTCTTTGTTTGACCGATTACCATTTCGGTCACTTCGAACCACATTCAACCCCATCGGTGAAATTCTACACCATTTCAATGGATATTAGACCTTACCTCTTCAAGTGAGATGGTATCCATTCCAACAACAAATTAGTTCACAAAATTCTCATATGATGGGGGTAAAGAAACAAGCAAGATTAACGCCTCATCTTCATCTTCAATTCTTACTTCCACGTTCTTCAGATCCATCAAGATTGAATTCAACTCATCAAGATGATCGTTAATAGTCGATCCCTCTTTCATCTTTAACGAGAACAATCGTTGTTTTAGAAGTAACTTGTTGGTCAACGATTTCGCCATATACAATTACTCCAATTTCAGCCATAGACCCGCTGCGGTTTCTTCATCCGCAACCTCATAGAGTACCTCGTTCGAAAGCGAGAACAAGATCGTTGAATGGGCCTTTTCATCTTTTTGATTGAACTTGACATCCTCCATGTTTTCAGGTCTTTCACCCGATAATGGTTGCCAAATCCCTTCACGTTTCAACAACGCCTTCATCTTGAGCCACCATAGACTGAAATTACTCTTCCCGCTAAACTTCTCAATCATTATTAAAGGTGGAGTCATCTCAATACTGTTATCTGGTTCATCAAAGGTTCTTGAATCGGTTATCAACTTCTGGAAGGACAATCAAGAAAATGTCCAAGCAATGACCCACTATGCTCGAAAAATATTCCAAGAAAACCCACTGTCTTTTCCAAGAACACCCAATGTGCTCGAGAAAATAGACTCAAGAAAACCCATGGTTCTTCTCCGGCGAGTCGATTGATCCATCACCGTTTGCCTCTTTCATGACTTCAAGGTTGAATGTCGATTACAAGTTATCAACCGAACACTCTCGAGAAATTGCACCTTGCGCCTTCAAGAACCGTCATAGCAGACTCTTCTTTTGCTGCGAGTCGATTTGTAGTCACCGATTACCTCAAAGAATATAACCCAGAAAATCGAGCTCTGGAGCTATGATACCTCTTTGTTGTGGTTTATGATCGACAATGGCACATACACAAACTGGAAATTGCTAATCGAACAAAGAATTATCAAGAATCTGAAAACGTTTTCTCTTTGTAAATTGCCTTTGAAAAATGAAGAAGATGAGTACAGAAACAAGTCGTACAACATATATTTATATACAAATGTCAGTTGGTAAGTAAACTTTGACTTAACACCCTCAACTATCACCTTATTTACACACTTTATCTTTTAGACTAATTGGTTAATTAGAATTTTAAAAAGTTGACAAACTCTTTATAAGGGCTTATAAATTTACCAAATTAAGGGGAAATGATGTGTGCAACTTACAATACTTAAGTTAGATGTTGTTACACTTACGTATCAGTTAAATTACCTAAGTTAGATGTTGTTCATTCACCAATTCACGTCAATATTTGCCTACATACATGACTTTTTCCTCCACTATTGTGTACGTCACCCTTCACCCTCCTCCACACAATCGCCGCTAGCTAGCGTATGCCGTCAAACATCTTTTTTATATATTTTGGTTTTGATTTAACATACTATGTCACGGGCTGCTTTATTTCTTAACAAACCGTGCGGCACTAGCTCTTACTAACGCTAGCTCAACCTTACTTTCACTCTAAGTTTACGAGATTATATCAGAGATTGAAGACAACACTTGAAACTCTTTCAAAAATTGCTCTACACTTGTATTGAGAACTCACACTCGATTTACAACTTATTGATTACAAATGAGCATGACTAGCCTATATATAGGGGTGCCATGAACTCCAGAATGTTTCATACACCTTCTTTTAAGGAATATCTAGGTTTTTCCTACTCAGATTGTCTAGAACAATTATGTCTTCCTACATTTCATAAAGTTCTACAAGGTTTTTCATGCTTCTTCACTCTTTTAGAAGGTACAGAAACTTCTATAAACTTCTATAAAATTCTAGACCGTGTCTCTATGACTTGATTTTTATTATTAAAATATTTTATTTTAAGCAAAACTAGTAGATTTTACGTGATAGGTAAAATGATAATGCTAGAAAAGAATAATAGAAAAATTATGTATCTAAAACATATCGCATTAATGATCACACTTGATTAGAGGGGCCAGTCTAGACAAAAAAAGGGTCAAATAGACTCGCCCTACGCAAAACAATATCGACACCTGCCTTTCTCTTTATTTTTCTTGGTTCTCGCCTTCACATATCCTCCTCCTCCTCTGCTATTCTCTCTCATCGGATATTGTTTTTCTCGGCACAAATTCATCGCAATCCTCTTCCTCTCTGTCATCCCATTCGTCAATCCTTGCTCATTCAATTAAATAAGGAAAAAGGTCAATCTGCATGCGAATGTTTTCTATATCAATAAGCGTTGATGATGCTTATAGAATTTAGTCGGTGTTGAAAAATTGCGGTTCGTATTATTCTCAAGTATGTTGTTGTCAAGAGACGCCCATTCTGTGGTTGAAATTAGGGTTTCCTGGGTTATGTGAAAAGGTTCCTGCTTCTTTTTTAAGAAAATTTTTAGTTTCTTGGTGTGTGTGGGTGCCCTGACCTGAATCGATTGTTAATTTGGATCGTTTTTTTATGGAAATTGGGTGTTGATTTGATTATTATCAAGTGGGGTTGAGTTTTTACAAACCCTAGTCGAGGTGTAATTACGTACATATAGATCTGAGTACAGATTAGCAGTTTATGTTGACCGCGAGAGTTAATTAAAGCGGTAATCATGGATCATGTTGTTGGTGGTAAGTTTAAGCTCGGGAGGAAGATTGGAAGTGGATCTTTTGGCGAGCTTTATTTAGGTAAGTTTCTTATTCTTTCTTTTGAGCACCATGTTAGGTATTTTATATATATATATATATGTTATAGCAGGTAATTCCTTTTTTGTTTGATGATATGCAGGTGTTAATATTCAAACTGGGGAAGAAGTTGCTGTTAAGCTGGTATTGACCTCCTTTCCTGATGTTGCTTTTGATATTAGATTGCTTGACCAATCCATAGATTGGTTAATTGATACACGGGGTGTCTGGATGTGATTTTTAATGCGATTATTATATATTGATTAAGCCTAATAAGATAAGAAGTTGTAATAAAATCTGTTGTTGCAAGTTCCAATTTTGGATGTGCTTCCTTGAGTCTAGTGTTTGGTAAATTCTGATTAGTGTACATAAGTAATTGTATACTACCAAGTGATGATATGTTTTGTTGTAGCAAGTATCAAAATGATTATTTTACACCAAAACAATCAAATAGTCATAAGTTTACATAACACTATAAAGGGAGAATCAGATAATTACTATCAAATTGCACCATCCAAACGTCCCTGAAAGTTATGTTCAAATATGATTCTGTGTAAGTGTGTATACAGTGATTGTTTCTGTTTATGTAAATAGCATCCATTGATGAAAATCATAGCATATAATAATTTGGGCGCAAATTTGTGCTTTATTAGTTTCCTTGTTTTTGTTTCTTTGTCAAGCCAGTGGATTTGTTTAGCTTTCTATTACGTCATTCATTCAACTACCATAGTATGAGCTGAAACTGGAATTATTATGTAATTGAATAATCTACTTGCATGTGTGATCGACTATTAAATGTGTGTCCCAAATTCGGTACTTCTGCAATGCAACATTAATCTCTGCTAGCTTTTTATTACGCCCAACTTCTTTTTAAGATCACAGCAATGCATCTTAAATTCTTAATATGGAATTCTGTGCGTGTTCTGGTCTTTTACCTGTAGTGCTGGCCTTTACTTTTTATTGCCATTGCCATGTTTTGTTGATTCAGTCATGTCTACTTCTTAAAGGATATACTGTGAATGCTCTTACCTTATTTGAATATTGTCCTTTCAATCTGTAGCAAATGTCTAGGTACATTTTTATCAAATATGCATTTGTTTTCTTTTGAATATGTCTAATGGTACGTTCATATAAAATATAAGCAAGACCGCATTTCTACTTTGACCTCATTTCATTGTTCAGAGTCACAGTGCAAATAACTTGCGGCTTATTTGTTTTTCTGTTTGCATTTTCCGTAAAGGGCTGATTTGTGAATTGCAGTACATGTAGGCAAAAAGCCAAAAATAAGTTTTCCTACTAGAAAGTGTTTGATTTTCTTTTATGATCAAACTTATTTCTCAATTACTGCATTCCAGGAACCCACCAAGACAAAGCATCCTCAACTTCATTATGAATCAAAAATATATATGCTTCTTCAGGGAGGAAGTGAGTCTCTCTCCCCCCCCAAAACACACACACACAAAATCTAGTTTTGTTAAGCTTTGTGTCATTTTTTAGATCAATTGTCTTTAAACCCGAAAACATGGCCATATTCCAAAAGTTCATTGAACTATCCTTGCTACTGAAGAAGAAAATCTTTCAAAATGCTTAATTCATATCATATTTCCTCGATGTGGAAATAAGTGCACTGATGATCTTAAATTCAATGTTATATCTCCAATTTTAAATATTACTCAAACAATTCTATTTATGGACCTCCTCATTCTTTTTAACTTTATGTATTTATTATTATTATATAATGTAGTTTGCTTGGACATACCATTTCCATTTGATGAGCAAACAAAAAAATCTTGTATGTGAGGAGGTGCATATATTAGTTTTTACAATTAGCAACTTGGATGCATATTGTTAAGGTATTGTTGAGCAGTATATTATAGCCTCTGTGTAACTCATCTTATAATAAAGATATCAGTTTTATAAGTCATAAGTTAAGCTGATATATGACAATAATTACCGTCTGAAATAACGTAGTCATTTGTTTGTCTTCTTAATGAAGCGGGAGTACCTAACCTTAAGTGGTTTGGAGTTGAGGGCGAGTACAATGTGATGGTCATTGACCTCCTTGGACCCAGCCTTGAAGACCTTTTCAACTATTGCAATAGAAAGTTTTCTTTGAAGACAGTTTTAATGCTTGCGGATCAATTAGTAAGTGCTAGTGGTCCCGTTCTTATAGAGTGGCTTTGACTTCAAAATCATTCCTTATCGATGTCAAATTTTGCAGATAAATAGAGTTGAGTACATGCATGCAAGGAGTTTTCTACACCGCGACCTAAAGCCTGACAATTTTTTAATGGGCCTGGGCCGCAAGGCAAATCAGGTGCTTTTTTTAGTAAAAAAACAATTGTTGTCTTGCTTCTCTTCTTGGTTTGTTTTTTTGTTCTGAAAGTTGCCCAAAGTCGACTTCTAATGCATATAACCTCCTAAATTGTTTTGTTGAAAGAATCAGATTATTATTTCTAAAATATTTTTTCTTCAATTGTTCACAAAATTGACTACAAAGTGATAAATAGGATTATACTTTCTCTTCTCAGTATCATATGGTCCTTGTTATGGTAGGTGTACGTCATTGATTTTGGCCTTGCAAAGAAGTATAGGGATCTTCAGACTCATAGACACATACCGTACAGGTATCTTGACTACTCTCAAAGTTTAGTTTTATTATTTTTGGAAAGCATCCCAGCTTTCATAATTGAGCCTTGATAGTTGATACTGCCTTGATCATCCTCTAACTTCACAAATAGTGTTTTTCTAAATGCTTTTCTTTTGTCTTGTCTTTAGTCATTATTTCTATATTCGAGAACTGTAACATGGTTTTTTTCATCAGGGAAAACAAGAATCTCACAGGCACGGCTCGCTATGCTAGTGTCAACACACACCTTGGAGTCGGTGAGTGGTTCATTTGTATCTGTGATTTGTTATGGTAATAGATAAGTACATTAATGTATTTTAATTTCTTACTGTACATGTGACTATGCAGAACAAAGTAGACGGGATGATCTGGAATCACTTGGTTATGTCCTTATGTATTTTCTAAGAGGAAGGTGACTCATTGTTTTGGTTTATCTTTTCAACTTCATGCTGCTCATTGTTTTTCCATTTACAATGTATCTGCATTTTTGTGTTAGTCTTCCCTGGCAGGGACTGAAAGCAGGAACTAAGAAGCAGAAATATGACAGGATAAGTGAAAAAAAGATGTTGACTCCAATAGAGGTACATTTTTTAAGGCCTATTTATTTGTGACTATGCAGTCATATAAACTCGGTCAAGCCAAAAATTGTTTTAACAGGTGCTATGCAAATCATATCCATCAGAGTTCATATCATACTTCCATTATTGTCGATCTTTGAGATTTGAAGACAAACCAGACTATTCATATTTGAAGAGGCTTTTCAGAGACTTATTTATTCGTGAAGGTGAATGAAGAATCACAGCATGTCTCATATGTTGATACCTTAGTATCATTTTTAATTCACGGAGCATCTATAAACTCTATATGTGTAGATATATGTTAACCTAGACCTAAAAGATCTTTTTTTTGTTTAATCAGGCTATCAATTTGACTATGTTTTCGATTGGACGATATTGAAGTATCCACAAATTGGTGCCAGCTCCAGAGGACGAGTCAGTGAAAAATAATTTCTGTTGCTGGTATATATATATGTCCTTTATAAAAAGATATATTCATCTTGTGTTCTTTTTGCAGATTCAAATCGGAAATGCTGGTCAAAATGTTGGGACATCTGCTGAAAAACCAGGAAGAACTTCAGGTATTATTTAGAAGTATGTTGAAAGTACCCAAAGTGTATTTTTAATCTGTAAAACCTGCACCGTCTTGTTTTTTTCCTTTATCTTATTACAGAAATAATATAATTTCTGTAATCAAATCTGGCACCCTAATTCTTTATAAAGAAGTTCAAAGTTTTGGGAAGAAGTGCTCTTGGTCAAACCAACCTGACCCAACTTGTTTCTGTCAGTACCAATAATTACCCATTTTGACCTGAACCGGTTGACCTGTTACCCAGACCGTCCGACCTGTCTATTTTACTACTGCTACTTAGAAGTATGATCTCAAAGAAGAAAGCTTATGGACACTCCTAAGTGAATCTTAATATCCTTTTCTTGACTCTGCTTACAACCGTGACTTGCTTCCTTCCTTTAGCTGGACAAGATGCTCGCGAGACATTCCCTAGAAGAAATCCATCAGTTGGTGGCCGCCATGAACATTCAAGAAACAGGACTTCAGAAGATGTTCCTTCATCAAAGGACGTGGTAAATTCCTAAATGTCTTCGTGTTTAAAAACTTGTTCTTTCAGGGCTTTCTTTTTCAGGTATTCGTATTGAAGGGAAATCGCAAGAAAATGCAATGTATTGTATAATTCACCTTTTACGAGTATGCAATAATTTTTACTCATTTGATGCCAATATATCAATGTGTGCAGCTTGTTCCTTCAAATGGTAAAAAGAAAACATACTAAATGGTATGCAAGCCTGCATTAAATGGTCTCAAGTTGCATATTTTGGTAAAAAAATGGTTAAAAAGTATGTTGCATGTTCCAGTAAAAAGTGAACAGCACCATTTCTTGCAGTCTGAGGTTTGAAAACATTTAGACATTATGAAACACTTCCAGAGATCTAACTATGCTTTTACCAATGTACGCAGCAGGCTGATTCAGAAAAAGTCCGATCTTCCCGGAACGGGAGCTCATCAAAACGAGCCTCCTTTCTAAGCACCAAACCAAGTTCTTCAGCAGATGGCAGATCAAGCCGACTTCTGTCGGGTAGTGGGCCACGCTTATCTACTACTCAAAGAGGATATGAAACCAAACCATCAGGCTTCTCTGGTACTTCAAAGGGTGGCCGTGAAGATCCTCTCAGGAGCTTTGAGTTCCTCCAAATCAGGAAGTAAAATAACAACAAAATACCCTGCAATTTTAAGTTGTGTAAAAAATGGGAAAAGTTCGTCTTTTAGGCCTCAATATGACGCCAATCTTATCCAAAGAATGAGTTTCCTTTGTGCGGGAATTTACAGTCTATGTATTTGTACTCTATGGAATCAGTTAAAATTTATTAAGGCAAGTAGACTGTGATGTTGAATCTGTGCTTTAGAACGAACAATTTTCTTTTTATTTTCAGGTTGAAGTTTTGGAAACATATTTTGAATCATCTGATGGTCTGATTGTTGCAGATGGCGACACAAAACTCAGATCGGTTGGTTTTATCGTATTTGTCTTTCGTATTATTCCTCACCCCTTATGTATTTCAACGTGCTTGGGTGCTCGTTTTGAAATGACAAGCTGTTTCTGGGATAACCAGCTCTAATACATAAAAGACCAATGATTAGCTCTAATAGTTGGTAGACTGTTAAGGATTATCGCAAAAGTTTTCTTAAATTGGAGTCAGAGTGATCGAGGTTATGTCGGAAGAAATGATAAATAGGTGAGATTATTTACCTCTTAATTGCATTGATAGCAACGGAATCACCTCTTTTCCCAGTTATATCAATGTATGATCATCTTTGAGTTTTGATATCAACTTGTTTATGCTTCGTCCACTCTTTGATTAAAGGTTCTTGATGGTTAGTGGTAAAAATATTATAGCATGAGAATAGGTTTAGATGGGCTTTCGGTGTCGTTTAGGTGGTGTTTTCCGGGATGCCGCCCTGGCCCTTGGTTAGTGTTGGGTTCGTGGTTGTTTCATCACTTGATGTTGACAAGTATCTTTTTTTCAGCCAAAGATTAGATTTCTATGCTTTCACGATTCTTCTCCTATAGATACTACTCTAGTGTGTATTCCTTCCAACCTCATATGCTTCATCTTCTAAAATTTCAAATTTTAGTTCTTTTAAGGAGAAGACATTTTTGTAAAAGCAATTGAAGAAGGAATAAAATTAATACAAGATTGGGTGAAAATAAAACTGAAAGCTCTAAGATGTGAAAAAAAAAAGAGAAGGTATACTATATACATAGGCCTCATGTGAGAGCCGAATGATTAAAGTAGGGTGTATGGATTATAACCCCTGTTTTTAAATAATAGTCTCGGATTATGAGATCTCTATTCCCAAAAATGTAATTTGCTAATAAATAATACTACGGATACATACAAAGCAAATTTTGAAAATTTAATACATTATAAGGTAATTTTTTTAAGTAAGTTAGATATACACAATCACAAAATATATAGAACTGAATACATTATAATAAAGTTAACGTAACTGACGAAGACGTAAAACTTATAAATTGATGCATGTCATCGTTTATGTTTTTATGCATATAGTTGTTTTGAAATTCTAGTTAGTCAAATTAAAAAAAAAATGAAAAGTTAATATAAGATATTCTAGTTAGTCAAATTCCCTAGGGATGTAATCGGTCAAGTCAAGTTGACACGGTGTCAAACTCGACATTGACTCAATTAGAAAACTCGAAACGTGACTCGAGCTTTTATTTTCAAGCTTGAGTTCGGCTCGACTTAACCCTAGCCAATTTCGAGTATTTTCAGAGTTGATTTTGAGTAGCTTGCAAGTTGTTACGGCTAGATTATTACCCTGGTCCTGCTGAAGCCTAAATCGAGTATCAACTAAAGTTGAGTACCAGCATAAACTGACCCTTATCAGCGTAATCTTACCCGCTACCATGGATGATCAATGTAAGCTGATCATGGCAATTACTTAAAAGCAGTTGCTTGAAAGTTACAATAATTCTGCAATTATTTAACATCCGTATTTGGGCGATCTTGAATAGAATAAACAAACACTCATTTAGAGGTGGCTGGCTAACTGGCTATGCAGATCGTTTACCACATGTGATAGGATGTTATGACGCAGCAATCAAAAAGTATGTTGCAATTTCTCCACAAGGAAATAGTATATTACCATGGTCGTATTTTTCTAGACATACATCCAATTCCAAATACCCATGCTCCAACCACTTTTCATGTCGTAGTAGTTGACTATCAACAGAAAGGATTATGTAAGTATGATCCCCCCTTCCTCCGGGGTGGGGCGACAAGCCAATCAATGCATGGTGTCCCAACAAAGCTCGAGATTAAGTCAAACTCATGGATATAACCTCTCAACAAATATACTTTATCTTCAACATAATTTGCCAATTTCGGCAAATAAAAACACTTAATCTAGAGCTGAAAGTTATCGTGATGGATTTGTGAGTACATCAAATGATGGAAACATGTACAAAAGTGCAGAAAGCTATGTGGATAAATTCATGACTCATGGACCATATGATGCATTTTGATCAACGGAATTTAACCTCTTAGGGCCGCCAACCTCTTCTCTAGATCATCTATTCCGGAACTGCATGCATCACACCAACATGTTTCAATAAGATTAAGATCAACATGGATTTGAAATATATGAAAATATGATTTTTATTTTGCGAGAACAATAATTTGTTTTGTAATTACAGTGGCTTGAAACATCACTCCCGCATTTAAAATTTTACATCCATCCCAAAGATGCAATGTTTGACCATAGGTTTGTTCATAAGTGCTATGGTTTGTTCATTACTCAATTTCAAGAAAAACCAGTGCTTTTTGGGCATTTTAGCAAGAAAAATCGATGGCTAGTAATTCAAACAAGTACATGGAAATTTGTGGACCAAATCAATGCTGTCTATAATAATTGATTACTATTTACGAACGAGCAAAAATGAAATTTTGGTTTAAAATGTAACAGAAAAGGAAATTTTGCACTTAATTTAGGATGTCCCTGCAAAGAAACAAGTATACTTATGATGGGAGAAAAGAGGAAGCAAAAAATGGAGATAATGTATTAAATTTCACCTGCCAACATCCTCTGTATTTTTCCCAGCAATTTTTCCTTTGGGGGCTGATGATAACTGTGAAAAGTTCCAAGTACAAATTAAATTAGTTGACGAACATATACAAGAAGACGATTAACATCTTAGAATGAAATTTAATGACTACAAACCTGTGAAGCCACATCAACACCAATCTCATCTAGCACCTAAAATATGAAACATAGTAATTAGATAATTTCTGAAAAATAAATTGAGTGGTGATAAAATCTGTGTCACCACTCACCAGGTAATGTGTGTACAGATTTAAGTTTTGGAACTGATTGTATTGTTACTGCGACTTGAACTCTCAATTTATCAGTTTTTTATTTTTTATTTAAGTTTGGATAAACGTGTTTTACTTCTCATTATCCAATTATTTAAAACTTAAACAACCAGTTTTGGGATAATCAGCTTCATACCAACCATACCAAAATTGACTAATTAAGAGTAAAATAAAATTACCCGTCTACCATTCTTCTAACCTAATTTGAGTGACTTTTATATTCAATCACAAACCATCCCCACTTTAAATTTTTACAACAAAATGTCCTTTCTGGTCATTTAATCTATTACTTTGTCAGATAATCAGCATTTGCCACATCTGATTATCACAACATCAAGCAGCAGAAGCACATCCAAGCATTATTTTTTACAGATTCATTCTATCACATGTATTTATCTGATTTTGATTATTCAAAAATCACATAATCACTTTCAAAACTCACATCCAAACACCCTGCTGAAAATGTCAAAAAGAAACACACATATTGGCATATTGCAAGAAATGCTTATGCGCTTAAATCAAACTTTCAGGCTATAAAGAAAAGCTTTATAGATTATACCTGGTTTGTTAGCTCATCAGTTTCATCTTCGGCTTCATCATCATCAAGAACATCATCTATGGCCTCTGACATCATCTCCGTCTGCAGGACAAAAGGAGTGGGAAGAAGTAAGTTTTATGATCATTTGTTAGGCTGTTTCTCAATCCCAATTTCATCACATCATGAACATGAACCTCAAGATTAAATGGACGAAATAAATTAACCCAAGCAAATATCGGATGAACCAGTATACCATGACAACTTATTCTTGCAAAAAAATGATGCTTTCCTATTTTATATTGGAAGGATGTACACTATCTTACAGTCATATCCATTTGTGCAGATTGCTTCTGGAAATCTTGCATCACTTTCATTTGCTTTGCAGGAGCCATTTCCTGCAGAGGAACAAATTCACACGAGGGAAATGCTTTTGAAAAAAAATCACATAAGGGAAATGACAAAACAGTTATTTACCAAGACATAGACTATTTAGTCTTAGCTATAAGTGAAGATGAATAAATTACAATTCTACAAAGTCAGTGAAAGCAACTCAACAAGTTATAGGTAGAAAATCGGTGGGTCAGGTCAGTTGCGTAATGAATCAAAACAGTGGACTTTTCGAATGGGTCGAAACCGATTGGTTTAACTCACCAACCTTCCTTTTTTTCTTCTTACTTCAACTTTATTAATTACAAGCTTTTAGAAAAGTAATTTAAGAAACTGAAAACTATGAGCCTACGAGTATAGTTTGGGCGACTTTTGGACTGTTTGACTTGTTTCTTTTTCAGCTAAGTTCTTAAATCTTATCCGTTTGACCCATTATCAAAAACAGAAACCCCAAACTCACAAAAAATGTCCTCTCACAACAACTAATGATGATAAATGCAAAATGAATAGGCTTTCTTCATCAAGTCTTGCTGGTTCATTATCCATTACGCACAGAAGGACAATCTTTAACAAGTCTATTCTTAGTCGTAGACTTTCATCTTTATTATATTATATTTATTTATATTTTTTTCTGTAAAAAACATCCAGGAATATCAAAATGTGACTATAAAAGTATTACCTTATTCATTGCTGACATTGCCTTTGTAGCACCTTTCATCCCAACAGCCACAGAAGAATGTGCAGCTAATGCCTGAGACATATTGAACACATAGATACCATCAAACAGTCTAATTATGACAACAAATAAGCTTCCATATGAGGATCTACCTGTGTATGGGTTGCTATGCCCCTCATTTGAGCTCGACTACTTTGTAAATTGGCTATTTGTTGTCTGAGCCTAACCAATTGGCGCGCTAAAATCTTTGTCGCTGCCTGCACAAAACCTGTGTTAACGCTCAAAGGGTTCATCTTCAGATATATATTCTATGATTTAAAAATGTGAGTGTGCGTGCTTCTATATTTTTTATTTTTTTCACAAATTTAAGCCCTGTGAATTGAAATTACATACCTCGTTTCCTGTTTTAGCAGTTCTCTTTATTTCAGCAACAAGCTTCTTTTCCTGTTCCACTTGTAAGTATAAGATACTAGCATTCAATTTGGAAGGTATTTACAAAACGTGTATGTCAATATGCATCAAACTCAAAGTGGTAGTTAACCTAGATCTCAACAAACAGTAATAAAATTCATGGAGATATTCAGCAACTACAGGTGTACAGTATGGCTGCAATCTGATTCAATATCGCAAGAAGTATCAAAATTCAGGTGCACACAATGTAATGAAACTCAAGACATACCTCTAATTGCAATGCTGTGATTTCCCTCTCTATACCTGAATCACAAAGAACAAAAAAACAAACATATGGTTCAACAGCAGTACCATCCAGCTTCTATGCATTATGCTTAAGATTAAAGATGCACAATATCAAGCAAGATAATATTGTGGCATGTTCATAATGCTGATTAGTCTCAAGATGAAACTGGGAGATAACAGGTGTCAAATAAAATACAGATGATGGATGCTATTTCTTCAGCATACTTTCATACCAAAGCCATAACATTTTCTTGAGTCTATTTCCGATGATACGAAAGATGAGCCCATCTCATCTTTATATAATGCATAGGGACTATCACCGTAAGAGTATTAGTTTGGGCAAGACGGTTTGGCAAAAATAAAAGATGGTTACATTTCTAACAGTACAGACTATAGTTCTCAAGCAAATACAGGAATAAATTTATCAGCACCTCCAGAGGGATAATATATCTTCCTTTTGGTTAAAGATTTAGCATTTACTTATCTGCTATGATCATCAAACGAGTGTTCCTTTTTCAATTTGATTATATGATTCTTTAAGCTCCGTAAGGTAATAACCATCTGCATACGTTATATGCTGGACATTTTCATCAAATTTAACGATATGCTATTCGGTACACAACTAGTAGCATGTAAGCTGCTACAATACAATAATTGTTCATAACATATTAGATATCAAAGTTAAAAACCTTAAGATAAAATCAAGCTCACCTCTAGTAGCATTGGCCATTTCTCGTTTACTCTCTCGAAGTGCTTCTGAATCATATTTAAAGAAGATACGTTAGCTAATGATCCAAAGGAACGATATTGCAGTTATAGCGATCAATAATGAATTGAACGAACAAGCCAACTAAACATAGCCCAAGAAATTTAAATAACTAAATATCGAAGTGATGTGGATAGACTTAAATTACTTGATCATGCTTGAATCCGGCCATGAAAATAGAATTACACAGTTCATAAACACGAATTTCGGCAATCAAACATGAGTCGTGAACTATTTGAACTAAGATTCGTGTACACACAATTAATCTTAATCACAAAGAAAAGAACTAGGGCACGAACAACGTACCCTTGGGGGTGGGTTTCTTCTTGAAAATGTTCATGATTGATCGATCACTGAACCGATTGAGAGATCACAGAGGTATATGCTACGATCGTGATAAAATGACCAGATATTATGTACAAACAAACAGGATAGCAGTCGGACGATAAATATAACAAAGAATCTGGTCTTGTTATCAAGGATTTGATTTGATAAAGTTTAATTTATGGAAAACCCCTGGAAAATCATTTGATTTTGTTGATAAACTTTTGTAAGTTGGAAACCTCGTTGACATTCATGTATTTATCATTTTGTTAAAATTAAGAAGGAAAAAAAAACCTATGACACTTCGATCATCACATGTAGTTAGTTATGTTTAGAGTAAAAAGTGACTTTTAGATTGTTTTAATTTTAAATCATAGATAATTGTTTATCATTTTTGATAAAATAAAGTTAATAAATGTACTATTTGTGCTTTATTGAAGATAAAATATATAATTGAATAATCACCTACTTAAGAGAAACGAGTTTAAAAAAATCTATATTAAAGTTACAGTATTAAAGATCACCCAAAATGTCTATTTGATTATTTTATCAATTAAGTTCTAAATTAATATGTGTTTTGTCAAACACGAACTAATTATATGAGATTTACGATATCATGATAAGCGAATTTAAAACTATTATCTTATAAATTATAACATATTTTATTGTAGTTAATTATCTGATTTTAATTATTAAAAATATGTAATTTATTTTTAAAATGTGAATGATACTATTTTTTTGAATTAGACAAAGAGTGGTTAATAATATCTACAATAGCATTTTTTTTCTATTCTTAACTATAATCTGTTAATATTGTTTTATTAAATACATATTTATTAATATGTTAATTTCAAATTAGATATCGGTTAAACGGGTAAGAATAGTATCTTTATAGTATTACATAACAATTTACTTTGCCTATTACTAATTCTATAAAGCTCGTTAGCTTTACAAGCATGGTATTTTAATACTTGATGAGTCGACTTTAATCAAATCGATCTCAAAATATCTTCATAGTCAATTCCAAGTTTTTTTCAGTTTAGTTACACCCTCCATTCTAACCCTCTTTCACTCCTTTTTATTACAACTTAGACCATCTATAATAATAGGGTTTTACCCCTCTAAAAACTTTTAAAAAGCTTTTAGTATTGCTCCCTTATATAAAGACCTTTAAAAACTAAAAATTATGGGTTCCTCCCCATTTCATCCAATAAAAAAACAATTAATTAATTAATTAATTTATATTAATAAAGGTTTTGCATATAGGTAAGGTGATGTATAAATTTTTTAATGATATCTAAGATAACATAACTGTGTAAAGGACATGACTGCTCCAACATACCATACGTGTAAAAGTGTCGAGTGTAAAAAACAATCTCAAAACTTAAGTTAGCCTTGGGCCGGATATCTTGACTCCACGAGACGACGGCATTTCGGCCCATATAGAAATTTCAAATAGAAAGCCCAGCCCAACTGATCACTCCATGATAAGAGCCTCCGGCGTTGCAAACCCTAACTTTCGCTCTATTCATCACTACCGCACGAAGATCTTGCTTCTCGGCGCTCGACAGACAGGAATCTGAAAATGGTAAATCAAAACCCTAAATTTCACTTTTTCATTGAATATTGTAACTTGTATCTGATCAAAGTCCATGTAATTTTGATTTCTGTAGCCGTTCAAAAGGTACGTTGAGATCGGAAGAATCGCCCTTGTGAACTACGGAAAGGATTATGGAAAGCTCGTAGTTATCGTCGATGTCATTGATCAAAACAGGGTAATTACGTTCTTTCTTGACTGTATTACAACAAATTCGGGTTTTTACTCGGATTTGATAGTTGATTCTGTTATATGAGCGTACCTTGTAGTTCAAAGTTTTACTTAAATTCTAATGTTCTACAGGAAAATGTGATACTTAGATTGGATCACAATCTGATTAGGTATCTCATTAGCTGTACATATGGATTGATTTATAACTGTTTCGAAATTAGTGCTCTGTTAGTATTTTTCTTCCCTCTCGAGTTTGTGGAACCTTAGTATCCGAATGAAGGGTTATTTAGCTGAATTTTATATATTTCCATTTGTATTATTATTTGAAATTTAATTGATTGAAAACGATTTGTGCCCTGTGAGTAACTTTCTTTGTTGCATGATTTGTTTACTGCACATCTTTTTTGTATAAATCATCAGAATATTGGTTACATAGCATTTAGACAAACAGTTGATACAATTGTTCATTTCATCTAGTCATTGTTTGTAAAACCCAATTTCATAGTTTCTTAAGAAAGTGGAGGTAAATAAAACTACTCTTTTACTTCTTAAACGTATGTCTTTTTATCATTTCAACAGAATGTGAGATAAATTGCATTAATACATAACAAGGTTATTTGATACCTGTCCATTTTAAGAGAGTATACTTTTAAATTTCTTTTGGAAGGAATGGTTAATCAGCTAGATTGCACTTTCAACGTCAATTGAGCTTGTTGTAAACTTGTTTTGATGACAGCTTTTTTTGTTATTTTGTGTATGCATCATTTCAGTTTGTTTACATGAAGTCATTTCTTATATGCTCAAATTTATTGGTAAATGTATATTTTAAAATTAATCTATATTTTTCTGAGATCTCCGTTTTTATTGGCAGGCTCTTGTTGATGCCCCTGACATGGTGAGAGGCCAAATGAACTTTAAAAGGCTAACTCTTACAGACATCAAGATTGATATCAACAGAGTCCCAAAGAAGAAAACTCTTATTGCTGCTTTGGAGGCTGCTGGTAGGTATCAGGCTGTTTGTTGTACATGTACTTTTGTGGCTTGCTTGCTCAACTGAAATTTCGATTATTGCAGATGTTAAGAACAAGTGGGAGAGCAGTTCTTGGGGAAGAAAGCTTATTGTGAAGAAGAAGAGAGCATCACTTAATGATTTTGATAGGTTCAAGATCATGTTGGCTAAGATCAAGGTAACACATGCTTAGGATGTATGATATTCATGATGAATATATGTTTGGGACAGTTTATGTTTAAATAATCTACATTATATCTATCTACTTTTACTCTTTTAGAGGTAGGAGTATGATTGGTTACATCCTACCTCTCTCATACCCCTCCCCAACGGGATTGGGTACCGTTACTTCATTTCCACCAACTCTATTCTTTGCACATATTGATTTATCAATTTATTTTGGATCTGATGACGTGTTTGGTCAACTTTTGGTCTTTGTAACAGTACTCATAGTTGGTTTTGCAATTTGTGATCTTGCAGAAAGCTGGAATTGTAAGGCAGGAGCTGGCTAAACTTAAGAAGGAAACCACAGCCTAATATCATCATTTTGGTTTGTATTATTATAGATTTTGCTCAAGTGTTGAGGAAGCCATTCTTGGAGGCTTAGAAACCTGTGTTTTTACCCCCTCGTCCCTTTCTTTTCCCTCCAATGTATCAAAGGAAACCTAATGTCAAGTTTTGAAACTACTGTTCTGTTACAATTATTTTTAAATGTGCTCTTTGGTAGCAGATTTCTTGATGTTGCACCCATAATATATGAAAAATGCAAAACATCAGAAAACTGTCTGGGAAGGCAGTCTTGATGGAATTTTTTGTTCTGAAAAGAAAACTCGAGTATTTATTAACACGGAACCGAAAACTTTTATTTTTAGAAAAGAATACTTTAAAACAAGAAACTAGTTAATGAAGCTAGAGTTTAATAAAGTCAGTATGTAAAACATAGTTTTAAAATTTCAATATTCAATACATGTCATTTGTAAAAGCATAACATGTAAATTACGAAAATATCATTCTGTTTAAAATTTTAAAATATAATATGAACTATTGATGTTATTGATCCAAATGCTGTAATTAGTTTCTTAAGCTATGAATTAATAATGAATTATATTTAACATCAAGTTATTTAGAGTTTTCTTTGAATTAAGTTTTATTTGGTATTCCTTTGGACTGTTTACGTTTTCTATTTATGTTATTTCATAATTTTCAACTCTTTTTATTTAACTAAGTAATAAGTTCTAGCTACAACGATTGGTTTTAGAGATGCAGATGGAGTTGGAAATTATATTAAAAATAAATGTTTGGTAGATTAGCTGGTGTTGGAAAATGTAAAATGACATTAAGTAACTTATAACTAACAAACAAATTATTAAGGTAAGTTAATTAGGATAATATGATAATTTTAAAGGTAAATTGCATGAAAATACAATGATTTTGTCTTAATTATCATTGTATACAATCAACTTTATTTTTTTTAAAAAAATACTATCAACTTTTATAATCTTCCCATTGTATGCAAATTGTTGTATACAATGGAAATTATGAAAAAGTTTATTGTATAGAATGGTAGCTAAAGACTAGACACAGAAAAAAGTTGTTTGCATACAATGAAATTTTTTTAAAAGTTAGTTGTATTATTTTTAAGTTAGTTGTATACAATGATAATTAAGACAAAGTTAATTGTATTTTCATATATTTTACCCATTATTATCATCTCAGTTTCCAACAATAAACTAGTTGAAAAAAAAATTAGATTTTAGATGATTAAATTATGTACAATTTATTTTCTATAATTGAAATCGTTTCAGTAATCTTCTGGGTGATTTTGGAAGCCTAAGAAAACGTTACATAAAGACAAATTTGCTGAATTGATTTAAAGAGTTAATAAGTTTATTAATTACTTATTATTTTATTTCTAACAAGCTTAGTTTTTGTGGTTTTTTTTTTTATAAATCTATCTTATTTTCTTATTGTAATATATAATAAGTTTATAAGTCAGTAAATAAGCTAAAAAAACTAGTTTATAAAAATAAACTTAAAAAAAATTTGTTAATAAGCTAAGACCATCCGTATCGGGCCACAAACCAACGCTGGTTTACTTGTGACCCGCCCTGGAACACCATTGTTGGAGGGAGGGTAGGGCTCAGGTTGAGTGGCTAGCTAGTTGGTGGACCCGATGGCCTTGCTTATTATTTATTTATTTATTTTGCCTCCTTCCTAGGAGTGTCATCGAATCTTGATCCAGATCCGATCTGCTCTATTTATAGGATCTAACGGGTCAAAAACTAGATCCATTGATCCAATAAGTGATCCAATAGGTTAACCCATTTAATTGGATTACTACGTAGGTCGATCCAAGAACTGTGTGGGTCGATCGATTTAATATTAAATTACAATTTTATTTTAACAACCACCAACAATCAACTTATTATTCACCACCCACCATCGACCGTCACTGCCACCGCCCGTTACCCCCCTCACCACCTGTCGCCAGCACCACTGTCACGACCCCCATCGTCACGACCTCCACCCACCGTTATTACCCCTACCACCCGCCGCCACCACCACCACCATTACGGCTGCCGCTGCCCGTTATTGCCTCCACCACCTGTCTCGACCACCACCTCTATCACCATTACGACCGTCGTCGCCCGTTATTGCCGCCCACCGTTATTACCACCGCCGCCGCTAGCGTTACCACCACTTCCACCACCATCACCGCAAGTTATTGCCTTCACCACCCGTCTCCGCCACCACCGTCACCGCCCATCGCCACCACCGCCGTCACCGCTACCGTCGCTGCCGCCACCACCACCCCCGCAGCCGCTGTCGTCACTGCCGCCGCAACCACCACCGTCACTGCCACCACCCTCGCCGCCGCCACTGTCGGCCTAGGTAGACTGTAGGGTACGGTAGGGGGTAGGGGGTGGCCGGGTGGGGTTGGGGTAGGGTGGGAGAAATATTTGATTTACTTATTATATAAATAATACTTAATATTCAATGGGTTGATGGGTCAAGATCCAATAATAATTGATCCGACCCAAATCTAATTTAATGGATCTCAATGTTATTGGATCTGATCCAAATCCAATTAAATTGGTCGACGGGTCAAGTCAAATCTTTAAAAGATTCGATCCGATCTGCTGCATTGACAGTCGTACCTTCTGGTATGTAATCCCGCCATGATCAATGGTATCACACTCAATGACCTCCCATACATTAGGCCTGTCGAAAAAGACAGGAAATCCAAAAAAACCGATCAACCCGTTCAAGTTTCGGTTAATCAGTTATCACGTAGTCAAATATCCATATAATTAAACTCAATCCTTATAATGAATGTCAACAGTTTTCAACTTAAATAGTTCATTACTTTGTTATTTTTACAACTGATAACTAGCATATAGAAAATTGACGGATACAATGTCATTGAAAACTTCGTAACATATTATAGTGATGTTAATTGTTGACATTTGTGCTTAGTTATCTTTTATAGTGTTTGCACACTTGCATTTTTAATTTTTTTTTTGAGTAGTAAAACATATAAGGTACACATTAAAAGTGACATAATAGGGAAAAAATTATACACCACTATCCATATATACAAGTAAGCTACAATATAAAAATCAAAATAGTCATTTTTTTGTTATACCCGATACCAATTCTAACCGAACATACGATACTCGAATATTAATACGGGTCTGTTAACGGTTAATTTCTAAAAATAAAATAATCGAATTACCTGACACGAATTAGACAACTGAATAAAACCCCTATCATACATTATGTCCCCCTTAATTAGAGAATTGAAATAGTCCCGGTGGATGAGTTCACGGAGCCTTTATAAACAAAACTATAATATGATTACATATATATAACCTTCTATTGAGTATATACAAATGTCGAATTACATAAATGAAGTTTTAGATAACATCTATTATACATGTACAAATAAAAAAGAAAAGAAAAAACATAACAACACAGTACTAGTTGGAAATTAAGCAAAAAATACATAATTAAATATGTTTTTGTAATTAATCAAACGTACTTAAACATATTCAATGAACATATAAATGTCGGAAGTAATACTTAATTTTGGTGGTATGGAATGAATAAGATTGGCAAAAGGGAGAAATGTGTAAAAATGCACAACATGTAAAAGGTGTATTTTAGGATCATGTAATGATGAGAGCTGAAGAGTTGGCTTTGATGAATGGGGTTTGATAAGTGATCATACATACCAGACAAAATAACGAGATTCCCATAAGTTATGACATATGCAACAAGAGATATGATCACAAATGGGTTGGAAGTGTGATTGAGAGCCGGTTTTTCCTGTGTAAACTTCCATGCAACCAGCAATCCCATGAGAAATGGATATACACGAAGCAAATACGCAACATCTTTAGGATCCGAGTAATTATGTGACCTGATACACAAAACATGAAAACAACTTACACACCACATATAAATATCAAGATCGAAACTGTTTTTTAATTCTCTCTCTCTCTCTCTCTCTCTCGCTCTAATCTCTATGTGAGGCATGTATGTACGTATGTATACATGCCTGCCAAAATTATGCATGGGAAGTTGGGAACGTACTACTTAAACTCTATTTGGCTACTTTTCCTTACCACCAAAATCGATTCATCCCTTAATAATAACGAGCATGTTAATCGAAAAAAAATTAGTAAGTTGGTGTAAGGAGGAGGACATCTTAGCATGAAACTCATAGCTCGATCAGCTGACGAAAACTAAAAGACGATATAATGGAACTCGTTAATATTATGCATAAAAAAAAGTGGAACTACCACATATTGAAATCCTATACATATCTCACAAACTTACGTGGCATGATGTTCAACTATCTGTCTGGCTGTTTCAACAAGAATACTAGAATCATGGTTTGGATTAACATCGTTTACGGATGCCAATTCAATCTGGTTTTGGCCGTTGGCAGATTCAAACCTTCAATAAGAAATAAAAAGAACATTAGGCCCAAAAGAACATTGTTGCATAATGAATAGGGATGAACTTTTTTATCAAAGAATTGAACCGGACTGGTTGGAACTTGGAACTGGGTTAGAGTATTCGGTCCGGTTATCGGTTCACCTAAAATTCCATTTTCGCTTTTCGGTTATTTCGGATATGGTTCCACCGGTTATTGGGTAGTTCGGGCCTAGAACTAAACTGATTGGCATTTGATTTAATATTTGTCATATATATGGTTGGCTATGAACTATAATCTTTGGTGATATAGTTGGTTATTGAACTATTATTGTTGGCGATATGGGTAATGTTTATTGTTTGTAAGAACGAAATCAACAAACTATTATTAATTGATCAGATGTTAGCGTTGAAGATGCATGCATGTTCACTTGTGATTTCAAGTATTTTTAGTGTTAACATTGAACCATTAATTAGTTGTTAATCTCTACAATAATTTCAGAAACTTCACACCTAACTTTTTGTGTAGTCGCCTAAAAATCGAGCATATACATATCCTATCTTGGAGCTAACTTATTGTTTGGTTATTGATTAACCTCTATAAAGTAAAAAATAACTAATAAAAATGTATCATATTTGCCTTTAATATAAAAAATATTCATCGGTTATTAGTTATTTTCGGTTTCCACTTTTAAAACTTGTTTCAAAGTAAACTTTCGGTCTTGTCCGGTTCCAAACCAGGAACAACCGGAACCGGAAAATCCTTTATATCGGTTCGGTTTTCCGTTCTAGTTTTCATCGTTTTCTTTTATCGATTCTTTTAGTTCCGGTCAAGTTAAAGCCGGTTCCAAAACCAAACACATCCACACCCCTATTGTTGCATATGAATTAATAATCTTGCAGAAAATAAAAGATCATCACATCAAATGTTTGGAGAGGTTGTGAATGAATAAATTTTAGATAAACATATAAACTTCCGAAGTTGTAGTTGCAATGTTTGAAAAACTGTTTATAATTCTTATTTAAAACGGTTTATTTTTGTCTTAGGTATATATTGCGTCAGAACTTGCATGTAAATAACCCACGTTAGAAAATTTAACTAGATTTCATTAACAAAAAAATTGTAATTAACGGCTGTTAATTGTGATCAAGGATGTATCAAGTCACTTTAATAATATACTAGAAATCTCAAGCATTCAATTGACAAAAACATCAAAATTATTAATGGTTTTGGTCGACAAAACAAACTTCATAGACCCTTTTTAGCATTTTGTCACAATTTATGTACAAATCCATTTTTTTTAATTAAAAAAATGATATTTCTACATATAAAAATGATTTATCAGTAAATAGTATAACATTATTAGAATAATGTTATAAGTTAATAAAACATATATCTCTGTTAGATAAGTTAATTTCATAGGTATAAATATTATCTATTTTTTTTAAATGTGGGTATGAGTTGTAATTTTGGTCATACTAGAGGGGGAAAAGATCTTTTGTTAAGGGTTTAGTTCACTATAATGTAAAAAGTTGTCATCTTTTGCTATTGTGTGTATCAAACTTTAAAAATTTCTACTGTATACGTGTATCAAACTTTTAATTTGTTGTTATTGTATTTATTTCGGATACATAAAAAAGTAATAAAAATTACAAGTTTAGTTATACAATAGAAAGTTTAATACACACAATAGCGACAAATTAAAAGTTCGATACATACAATAAAATTTTTTAAAACATAATACATAAAATAGCACAACATGACAACTTGAATACATTTTTATCGATTAAACCCCTTTTTCTAAACCCCGAACAAAAGGTGTTTGCGTTATCGTGAGATGCTGGAGGAACGATGAATGAATAATTGAATATAGATGATAAGGTGACGTACCTGGGACCCACTTTGTTTTGTATTATAAAAATTCCTACAATACGTACGAATTTATTATATTATATAATTACTAATTTTATATAATTATTGTAATTTAACTTTTAAAAGTTCCTATAAGAATAACCAACGTTTTAAACACTTAACAATTCTATAACTTACATTTATACCTTTAGACTTTATTAATCTAATGAAATAAGTACTGTGTTATTTACATTTATACACGTATTAATTATCTTTTAACAGATGGTTAGTTTAAATCATTAAAATTAATATGAAATCTCTTATGTACGCTGCAATAGCAAAGGGAAAATATTACACATATTTCTCTTAACTTGTAAAATATCATATATATTAAAAACATAAGATTTTTTATGCATAAAATATAATAATTTTAAAGCATGTTATATATATATATATATATATATTATTTTACAAGTTAAAAAAACATATATAAAATTATCTTTTAAATTAATATATAAAGCTAGATGTCTAACAAAAACTCATTAATTAATGATTATTATCATTTTTTGAAAAATAAAATAATAACGAGAAAGGAATGAGGATTCATAGAAGAAAACTCAATTAAAACTTACTCCTGGTGAGCGGTGAGTTCATCTCTAATGGTAAGGCGGACTGCATCTTGTTCAGAGTTTTCCAAGTTTTCCGTTCTAGATACATGCTGTTTTTGGCTGTACGTTTGATCAGTAAATAAACGAAACAAAATTAATTAGCCATAATAGTAAGACCATGCAGCCAGCCAATCGTTAAAGTAGAAACGTAAAAAGAAACTACACAAACGGTCTCTCGATAAATCAAATCTTGTCAATACGAAATGAAACTAATTAATAGAAGAAAAACACCCACAACTGACAGCCCTTGCCGCGAAAAGAGAACAACAGCGCCCACCTCCGCTGGCCGCCTTGCCCACCCCCGTTGCCGGCATATAAACCTCATGTCGCAGCAGCCTAAGTAACATATCCTCACTCACTATATCTCCCGGCCTCCTCATGCGCCACCACTCCTGACAAAACATACGTACTCCGACGCCACCCGCCATCATAATTTAAAAAAAAAAAACAACACACCACGTACGTATATAACCCAGCCATCAGTCCATCATCAAATGAATTTGATACTTTTAAATAGTGAAGCTATCATTGATGTAGACGCAAGATCATAATTTAACGAACGATGAAGCATATATATATAGTATTAGGAGTGAAATGAATCGTGATTAATCAATTACCATGCATTACGTGGTGGAAATTGTATTTGTTCCTGCAGTGTAATAGCTACTACGGCAAGCTCTTCGTCTCCTTCGTTAACCATACTACTGGCCTCCATATATGATTAATTTTTGGTGATGGTACGTACAGGTCTTCAATCTTTTGAAGATATATGGTGGCAGGCAAGACTATGTCGGAGTGATGGTCCGTCCTTTACGTGGTCTAGCAGCTAGCGGCGTTCAGAGCGCCCAGCTGGTGTGGAAGTGTACGCATAGAGCCTGTGGTGTAGCAGTGGTGATATACTGAGGGGCTGGGTACGTAGCGGATGTGTACTGTATAGCGGATGTGTACTGTATAGCGCGTACGGTTTAGCTGCGGTGCTGTATGCAGCGGAAGTGTAGAGAGCAGACGGTGTAGCGGCGGTGTACCCGCCGGCCGGCTGGTGTAGCCGAAGTGTATAGAGCGGACGATGTAGCGGCGGTGGTTTACAGCGTGAAGGAGTACTAACAGGCTGATGTAGTGGAAGTGTATAGAGTGACGTTTGTGTAGCGGTGGTGATTTATTGAAGGGCTGGTGTAGCGGAAGCGTACCGTTTAGCGCGCGGTTTAGCTACGGTGGTGTACCTAGCGGAATTATAGAGAGCGGACGGCGTACCAGCCGGCTGGTGTAGCGGAAATGTATAGAGCGAATGATTTAGTGGCGGTGGCTTACGGCGTGATGGTGTACTGCCAGGTTGATACGTCTAGGGAAAGTGTATAGAGTGACGGTAGCGGCGGTGGTTTACAGCGCGGCTGTGTACCGGCGGGCTGGTGTAGCGGAAGTATAGAGCCGGCGGTCCGGTGGTTTACAGGGCTGCGGTGTAATGACTGGCAGGTGTAGCAGAAGTGTACAGAACGGACGGTGTAGCGGAAGTGTACAAAGCGGACGGTGTAGCGGCCGTGGTTTATGAGTTTGCGTCTTTAACGGCGACGATGTGGTTTTTTAATGTACAACACATTCATACAACACATTCATAAGGAAACAACTAGGAAAGTGCATACGTACATCGTAATATGATTGTAAGTCATATATCAACTTATTTTCACTTTTAGTCCTTTAACTTTAAAAATTATAAAAATAGTCAATATGATTGTCTTTTTGTTTCACTTTTAGTCCTTTAAGCTAACTCCAGTTAAATTTAACCGTTAGTAAAAAGGTATTATGGTTTTTTCATTTACTATTCTTAGTCAAAGGATATTATGGTCTTTTCATTTACTATTTTTGTTTGTGAACAAGTTTTACTTAATTGGTTTATTTCCAAATATGTTTGTATATAATATTCCCCCCTTATTTCTTGTCAAACACACCTTCTCCCTCTCTCTCTCTCAAACCATTTTATAACTATCTCATTTCTCTTAACTCTATTCTCTCTCTCTACTTTCTTCACCTAATGATGGGTCGCACCCACACTGAAACGCCGATGATGGTTCGCCTGATGGTTTATGGTTCGCCGTTGATGGAGGTCGCCGTTGATGGTTCACCAAATGAGGGTCGCAGATGATGGTTCGCCGTTGATGGGTATCATAGATCGATAGCTTTGGTTCCCTTAAAATCGATCATCGCCACCCACGCCACAAAATCATCACCATTTCCTCACTCTCTCTGCTACTATTTTGGGTTTTAGTGTGGGTGTGTCTCCGCCACATCACCACTTGCAACACCACCATCTTCTCAAGCGATTAGGGTTTCTGGTCATCGATTAGGTTCTTCAAGTTTCTAAATCTCTGTTTAGAATCGATTGGTGAGTTTGCTGGATTTTTGTTCCATATGGTCTAGACTTTTGTTTTAGTTTTTGTGCTTTGAATTTCAATTTTGATTTCAGATTCTAAAGGTTTTGGTGTCATATAGTTATGATTCATTTAGTTGTGTAGTACATATGGTTTGATTTTGTGATCTTGCTTGTTATGTGTTCTTGAAGAGATGTTTTTAGATTTAGTTTCAAATTTGGAATTTTGTTACTGTTCATCATCTTCTTTATATTGTTTTTAGTTTTAGATTTGCTTCTTTGTTGTATTATAATACCTCTTGGGTTCATCCCCAAACTGTTTCTTCGATTAGGAGTTTTCAAGTGTGAATCAAATGGTGCAATTGTTATGCCACACCCAAACTGTACCTTGGATTAGGAGTTTTACTGTATTTGATTCACATTTGATTTGTATGTGTTACGAGTTTTGTAGTTTGATGTTTGAATATGATAAAATTCATAGCAGATACAAGATCATATGATGATTGTTATAAGAACACAAAAATATAAAAGCTAAAAGATAAATTAAATGTAGTTAGAAAGTCATTTATGAAGAAACAAGAACAAGAATCATGCTAAAAAAATGTTGTTTGGGAACAAGAATAATAGAGAATTGATCAAATTATCCTTTGACTAACGGCCAACTTTAACTGATGTTAGCTTAAAGGACCAAAAGTGAAACAAAATAACAATTACAGTGACCATTTTCATAATTTTTAAAGTTAAAAGATCAAAAGTGAGAATCAGTAACAACCACAAGTCCGCTTTTATAATTAACTCTTTTTATTTTCAGTGACAACAACAAGGTAAGGGGGAGGTGGGAGGTGGCATCGCCACGTTTAATTTGTCAAGAAATGAAAAGTCTCCCATTAAATATCATTATCAGCTAAAATAAACTATTTTAGTATATTAATTTTAAAATAACTGTTAACTTTATATACATATATATAATTGCTAGTTTTTCTATTTAATTACTCTTAATTGGTTATTAATAATGTATTTTTTTTACAAGTCAAACCATACATTTAACGCAAATCTTAAAATGACATTTTCACTCATTAATTCTTGCATTTTGTATTATCTTAAATTAAATTATGTGATTTTAGTATGTAAACAAAACATTTTAGACGGAACAAGTTTTTTATTTTATCCTAACTCTAGTTTAATTTCTAACGTTTAAACTTATTTCGGTTTATTCTTTTAACTTTTTATAATGTTTAACTTACTTTTTATTACCTCTTTTTAATACCAAGTTAGAATTGCTAAATCTAAAACGAAGCAAACTTAAGAGAGTGAGATTCTCTTAAGTTGAGAAAAATATGATCCATCGTGTTCTCTCGTAACAAAAATCCGTGAGTCCCAAGGGGTTATAAAAACTCTAAATAGGACTTACCGATGATAGGGTAGACTCTACCACTGAGCTACTGAGGAACAAAGGACTTAAAAATGGAATGACGGGGATTGAAAGGTAGGGTCATTTCTGAAATGGAATGCCTGGTAAGCTGGTAGGGTCATTTCTAGAGGAATGGGTCATGGAAGACTAAGAGAAGAGAATCTGAAATGAAAGGTAAGATAGCTCGTCCATTCGTTGGGTGATCCCTTGAAAACAATTATGAATGCATATTAAGGTGGATTTCCGATAGCAGCATTTCTTACGGATTTAAATGACAAAATTCTGATAATAACATTCCCGACTGATCATTATTTTAATAACAATAATTATTGTGAAAACTAATATCAGCCACCTACTTATTTTTTTAATCATTTTGATTTTTTTTGAAAGGCATCAAATTAATCAAATCAAATACTTTAATAGAAGATCAAAAACCATCCTTACAGCCATACTAAGGCCATGTTTATAATAACATTACCGACTGATCATTCCCGTCTGATCATTTTTTAATAACATTCCCGACTAATATTTTTTTTAATAACATTACCTTTTTATTTTCCTTACCAAATGTTATGTAAGCGTGATATCATTCCCTCTTTTATTTCCTTCATAATATCTAAATCAAGTGTTATACCTTTCCTTTTTTTATCCAAACCTTCCCTGCCTATTTTATTTTTTTATATAAACAAAATTATTTAACTTAATTATCTTTTTAATTAATAACTAAAATATAAATAAAAAATTACAAATAAAATTCTAGAAATTTAAACTTTTTAATAATAATAACTAAATTACATAAATTCTAAAAATTTAAAAATTACGTAAAAACAACAACAACAACAACAACAACAATAATAATAATAATAATAATAATAATAATAATAAATTCTAAAAAATTAGTCGTCTCCGTTGTCAGGATCTTGAATACTCCAAATGTGTTCGACCAAATCAGACCGAAGGTTGTTATGAGTATCCCGGTCTTTTACTTCTTGAACGTTTGTTGTCCATTGTTCCTCACTTATATTTACTTCTATATCATTCGCTACAACGTCATTTTCGTCGAAACTACAAATCGCATGGCCTTCGTCTTCGAGGATCATATTATGTAATATTATGCAAGCGTACATAATGCTCCTCAATTTTGCCACAGACCATGATCATGCCGGGTAGTGAAGAATGTGCCAACGTTGTTTAAGCACACCAAAAGCCCGTTCAACGTCTTTCCTTGCAGATTCTTGTGCGAACTTGAACTTTTTTCTTTTCTTGTCTTGTGTGCACGTAAATGATTTGACGAAAGTTGTCCACTCCGGATATATCCCATCGGCAAGATAATACCCGTGTTTGTAGATCACTTCATTAACCTCAAATGGACACTCGAGTGCTTTGTCTTCGTACACGTCGTTCAGTAAAGACGACTAATTAAGAACATTGACGTCGTTGTTGGAACCGGAAACTCCAAAGAATACATGCCAAAACCATAGTTCATGAGATGCCACCGCCTCTAGTATTATTATTGGTCGCTCATGATCACCTCTCATATATTGACCACTCCATGCTACAGGGCAACTTGTCCAAGCCCAATGAGTACAATCTATGCTACCTAGCATGTTGGGAAAGCCGTGTTTCATTTCATACGTGGCGTACAATGTCTGAACATTATCATTAGTAGGCTTACGTAAATATTTTCTTTTATAAAGATGAATAATACCTTTGTAGAAATTATGTATGCAATCCCATGATGTCTTGTCCGACATCCTCAAGTACTCGTCACGAGAATCAGCAGCAGACCCGTACGCCAATTATCGGATAGCAGACGTACACTTTTGTAGCGGAGAAAACCCCTTCCGACCTCTAGCATCCCATGCCCACTTGAAAAATTCATACTCTTCCTCAAGATCATGGACTATACGCTAGTATAGTCCTTTGCTCATCCGGAACCGTCGCCTAAACATATCATCGTCATATACCAGGTTCTCGCTAAAGTTTTCGTGAATGAGCATCTCGTGTCCAGCTAGTCGATTTCTATTTCTTGCCGGCCTTCTCGTTTGTCGGCTCGATGTTTCGTCGTCATCATAAAAAATTAGTTGCATCGCTTCTCTAGCAATTGCAAACATAATCTTGTTATTTCTCTCGAAATAACCTCTAGTCGTAGTTGATGATGATCCATTTCGTGAATTCATAAAATAATTATGTAGATATGTTTTTTAAGTTGAAATTAAATGGTAGAGAGAATATGAGATAGAGATATGAAATGGTTATTTATATAGGTGCAAATTGTGATTAATTAAAAAAATAATAATAACGTTCAAATTTCAAAAACATAACATTGAAGGGGGTGGGGTGGGAGGTGGGCACATTTACTCGACCGAGCTCCACAACCCGCTGTATTTACTCGATTGGGGTACCCGCTGGAGGCGTTTTGGTGTTCCCGATCATATTCGATGGCACTCGAAAGTCGAAGCCATTGAGTCACGTATAATACTTAGTCTAACTACATCAATATTTTCCTTTAGGATGTAAAAAAATATCATAAAAAATAGAACAATCACAAAGAAGTAATCAAGCAAATGACTAACAAAAGACTAATAAAGCCAAACAGAGTACCAAGCTTTCAACTTGAGTCTGCAAGGCAGAATTATGCCATATTTGTTTATGATCTTCTGTCCAATGTTGAAGTTGAACCGAGCTTAACATCCACATATAATCTCACTTCTGATTACTTCATGCATATATATTTCCTAAATATCCACTTAGAGGATTTCAATTGAACTTAATGAGCTAATTTTTCTACAACAAATAATTTATTTTTGATAGGATCAAAAAACAAAAATACAAAGAAAATCTTGCCAAAGTTCTATTATATATTTGATATTTCGATTGCATGAACCTGTACAAACAATACATATTTATAGGGTGTGATGGTGGCGATTTTCCGTCAACTGACGGCGGCGGTTGGAGGTGGACGGCGGCTGACGGCCGTCGACGGTTGCCTCCGGTGGTGGGGCTATATATGCATATATTCTATCTACTTTAAATAATAAAGCTATACTGTTTCTTTTGACAATTATTCCAACAGCCTCCCATCTAATTGTCAAAAGTCTTCAATCTTCGAATTTTCAAGTCTTCTTTAGCCTCACGAACTTCTGCGAACCCGAGGTCGTTTTGACAAATGTTATCAACAAATACATGGTCACACAGACCAACTTCAACTGAGTCCGTCTCTTGGCTTGTCTTCTTCCTTGGAGTGTTAAGATCTCCTTGATCTATGGTTCTGGTAACCCCATCTGAACTAATACTGTTTTGATCAAACGTATATCCTGATTGACCAACTTCTTTGTTGCTTGAGACATGTTTGGTGGGTTCTGTTGCTGTATCAATTCCTGTTATAGTTTCTTCAAAATGATCAACAAGTCCTTTTGTTTGATCTTCATAAATGCTCAGTCCTTCGGGGCATTTGTTTTCCTTTTCAAAATGATCAGCAAGTCCATCTGCTTGATCTTCAACAAAAACATAAGTAGTTTTGGCTCCAAGTCTTCTTCAAGTCCATCTGAGCTAATACTGTTTTGATCATTCTCTTTATTTTTCTGTGGACATTTGTTTGCATAGTGTCCATAATTGTTACACCTGAAACATTGTACTTTGCTCTTATCTACAGTAGAAACCTTCGATATCTTGTCAGTTTCCCTTTTGAAACTCTTATTCCCTTGTGAGTGTTAAATCTGCCACGTCCACGTCCTTTGAAAGATTGGCTCCGATCTTCTTGTCGTGTGAACATAAAGCCTTCTTGATAGTCCGGAGATTTTTCTTTCTTGAATTTCAATCTATCTTCAAATGTCTTTAGCATTCCGATTGCTTCGTCTAAAGACATTGTACCTAGATCTGAGTACTGCTCAACGGATGCAACAATTTGAAGAAATCTGTCTGGTACGGCATGTCTGGTACAACATTCAGTAATTTCCGTACAATAGTAGAGTCTTCAAATGTTAATCTCAAGCTCGCTGCTTTGTTGATGATACTCGTCAATTTCGTAATAAAGGAATCTATTGATTCATTTTCTTTCATTTGTAACAACTCAAAATCTGATTTGAGTGTTTGTAATTTCGCCCGTTGAACACTAGTTACTCCAACGTGTCTTGTCTTCAAGGCATCCCAAATTGCCTTTGCGGTCTTGTATTTAGATACAAGAAGTAACTGTTTTTCCGGCAATTTTGATAAACATAGGCAATTGCATTCTTGTCTATATTTTCATCGACTTCGTCTGTCGATTCATATCCAATTGCTTCCCATTGCTTCCAATATAACTTGTATCCGAATTGCCCAAGTTGTGTAATTTGATGATTTTAACATCGGGCATTGAAAATGGGTTGTAAAACCTATTTTCTTGCGAATCTTGTCTCACTTTCCACTGTTTTCTTCCCCTGACATAATTTATAGAATTTTGAAAAAGAAATAGTTATCTTTAAATAAAATAGAAAATATAAATACAAAAACCTTTTGAAGGAAAAATTTAATTAATAAATAAAGAAAAATTTAATTTACTAAAGTTTTTGTTTTTCTTTTTTAATGTTCTCTTTCCTTTTTTTAAAAAAATGTTTATTTAATAAAGTGGGTTTTTTTTTAAAAAAAAGGTTAAAAGGAGATAAAAGAATTAGGGTTTTTTTGGTCCTTATTTTGAAAGGACGGCAGCCCTAAAGGCGCTTTTCTGATGTTGACGAGACAAAAGTGCCCCCTTCAATTTTCCGATCGGCGATGCCTTGGTGGCGGTGGTCAATGGTAACCGGTCCGCTCAAGTTGAGTAACCCTCATTTTTCTTCAATCGTTGGTTGCCCCTTTGCGATTTGCAATGCTTTTTATAGTCGAGTAAACCCTCAATTTGATTATGATGAAAATCGAGTAAACCATTGATTTTTGTCGGCAATTGTGTGCTACGGTGGTTGCCCCTTGTCGGATTCACCCCTGGTTGTGTATGCTTCGGATGGTGGTACCCCTGCCTCCGATTTGCGATGTTTCTACCGGTTGCTCCAGTCGTCTTCTCCGATCAGGTAAGTCCCCTATTCGATTGTGGGTGCCAGATGATGGTAGTTTCCTTCAACAGCCGCCTCTGGGTATCCAAATGTTGGATTTTCCGGTCACTTTGGGTAACCCCCGCTGATTTCAAACAACACCCCTCTGTTGGTGTTCTTCGGTTGAATCTCCAGTGCCGGGTTTTTTGATAGATGATGAGAACTTTGGCAACAACCAATCTGATACCAAATGATAGGATCAAAAACCAAAAATACAAAGAAAATCTTGCCAAAGTTATGTTATATATATGATATTTCGATTACATGAATCTGTACAAACAATACATATTTATAGGGTGTGATGGTGGCGGTTTTCCGTCGGTTTTCTGTCAATGGACGGCGGCGGTTGGTGGTGGACGGCGGCTTACGGCCGTCGACGGTAGCCTCCGGTGGTGGGGCTATATATACATGATTCTATCTACTTTAAATAATAAAACTATACTATTTCTTTTGACAATTATTCCAACAATTTTTGCAGACAAGTTCATTGCAGGCTTTTCATATCAAATAGAAAGATAAGTATAGCACAATTTGCCAATTAATCCTAAGACGATTAAAAAAAATGAAGGAAAACTTCCAATCTAGTACTTAACACAAGAATTTTTTTCAAACTTGAGAAAGGATATATAAAGCATCCCATTAAACTATATCTAACTAACTCGAATGAATCATTACACCATGCGCAAAATAATTCATATCACTACCTCTCTCATTTAGCTCCACACGAACTAATATCCGATTTTTTAAAGCTCTCCAAATGAAAATGAAAATCTTACTTGGAATGATTCTGCTCGATCCTAATGAAATCCCAGGGAAAGTGTCTGCTGCCCTGAAGCCGTGATTTTTGCTTGAAGTGCCTTGACTAGAAACTGCCCACCATGGATGTCTGTCCAAAGTCAGTCATCTCTGATATTTTTATTAAGGGAAACCAAACTGCTAATGTCTTTATCAAACTGCTTCCTACATCAAGATTTATGTGTTTACAATCCTAGCTACATGTTGTTTCAAGGTCTTAGCTTGTGAAGGCGTATTAGGCATAAATAGTATTAGTGTAAACCAAATAGTATGAGTTTATGTATAAATATATGGTCGGAAACAACAACCACGATCAAACCCCAAAACTTGGACCGATCTAAGCCATGGTTGAAAATCAGCCAAAACTGGAACTTGGTTTTCGCTTCTTGAACTCGACACGAAAGGGGGAGAGACGGAGAGATTTTTCACATTTCTTTTATTGACAAAGTTGTCCAACCCAAAAACATAAATCAAAGCACTTCTTTTTCAGATTTAAGAAAACCTATTAGAATAGGCTTATAACTCTATAAAATAGAGTTTCCTTTTATCCAAACTCTTAAAACTTGGTGGATAAGAAAATCTTTAAATAACGAAGATAAAACTAACTATCCTAATAAATTTAATTAACCAAAAATAATTAATTAGAACACTTTTTTTAGTACAAGTAAAATCTATTAAAATAAAGAAAATTGATATATCCTCCTATTATTTATTCCTACTTCATTATTCTACTCACCATAAGATGACATGTGAAATCTACTAATTCTCTTTTCTCATCTCCTCTATTAATTTTAACACTTGTGTTGATCTTGTGAGTAGAAGGCTATATCACCCCTCTAAAATAAAACACAATACAGATACATAAGGTCATACATACATCTCTCTAGCAGGAGACCCATACATAAACTTAACCGAGATAAGAAGAGGAGCCTATTACATTAACCATAGATGAATATCCCAGCAAAAACCGATCAAGCATGTTGCAGAGCATGCTACCAAATTCAGCTTACGGTATTTTAATCTAGATGAAATCCATTAAAATGAGATAAGTTGTGTAGGAGCCTAATTGTATTAATTAAGTATCAATGTTGTGAGTTTGTGAGGGTCCAACTCAAAACTAATTGGTTATGAGAGAAGTAACCCAGATCCCTTATGGCTTTATTAAGCAGATTACAAAGTCACTTTCCGTGCGATGTGGGACATTACTCAACACGCCCCCTCACGTGTGGCGTTCTTTTTTTTCTCGCCAACACGTAGATACTTATGGGTTACGTGGAGTCCGTGTGGCCTTTGACCAACCACGGGTGAACCTTGCTCTGATACCATGTAAGTCTGTGGGGTTCCAACTCAAAACCAATTGGTTATGAGAGGAGTAGCCCATGTCCCTTATTAAGTAGATTACAAAGTCACTTTTCATGTGATGTGGAACATTAAATGTATTAAAGCAAATCACACAATAATAATGAATTTAGTGAAGAAGAGATCCAGTGGTTCCTTTGCGTCTGCCGAGAAGATTTTATTGTTCCTTTTATACCAAAGCAAGTAGGCACATTTCAATGAAGTAGCTTTCAAGATCGGTTAAGCACAAGAAACTATTTGTGAAGTCATGTGGTTTTAAAACACTTGAAAATTTCGAAAATTTAATTAACAAATTAAAATAAAAAATTTCTAATTTAATTAACTTATAAAAACCTTTTAATTAACTATTTAGGATGCAAACACTGCTTTACAATATGAACTTGAGTGTTTTATGACATTGGTTATGATACATAGTAGTTGTTAAACAGGATGGGACTACATTGTGAAAATTATATATATAAGAAATCTTTTTATTGTTGAGGGACAAATACTTATGGTACCCGGTTGAGTACGCATAAACATCTTAGAGAAATTGTTTTTGACTCCAGAAACTTACACAAATAAAACTCTAATATGCATGCACAACGTTCTATTAAGTATAGTTGAATAAATGAAAATCGCATTAACATTTATAAATGATGTTTTAAGCAACATTTATAATGAAATATGTAATAGATAACAACATTTTAGTTGTGTAGCTAAACTTTTACATAAATGTGTTTTTATCATACAGATAAACCTAATTTATAAGTGTACATACAAATGACTGAATACCATTCTACCAACATCCCACCTTCAAATCAGAACCACCGAACATAATCATAATCAAAATAAAGTTCAGAAACATTGATGAATCGATTTTAAAACCAACACCCCATGAAACACAATCGATTTTAATAATTGATTAACAATTTGAAACAAATTCGTAACACATGCACAAAGAACAATTGACGAACCCTCAAAACTTTAAATCGAGTCATGCGAACACTAAAATCGTCATCAGATGCAATTACACGAACCGTCTAGGAAAACCATATACTATTCCAGATCTATGGCTTTTGTACATTTCAATTTCATTTCTTGATTGTTGTTCTTAATCTTCTATTTTTGTTCTTGACTCTAGTATCGTTTTGATAGGTGGTGGGGAATCGAAGGGGAGACTGAGAAGGATGGGGTGGTCGGAGATGGCGAGTTAGAGAAACATTCTGTGGAGGTGGATGGCGGGAGAAGATGTGGTGGCTGGATAAGCAAGTGGCAATGCAGTGAGAGAGACGGAGATTGTAACATCCTGAATTTCAGAACAAATTTAAACTTTTTCTATTTCAACAAAATATCAACATTAGTGTGTTTGTTTACATAAAAGGCGGAAGCTTGTCAGATATACAAAAGGTGGTGTTACTTGTTGACCCGAATACACGACAATTAAATAAACAAAATAACAATAATCATGTATCCCAAACATATCCAAAGGCAACAAGTGCTCCATAAAAGCTTCTACCTGCCTCACTGCATCATACTATTGCTTATCTGCGGATACAAAACATGAAAACAAATTTTTTTAGCCGAAGCTAGTGAGTGTGCCAAAATTATTTAAACAAGTAAACAAGTCATCATATATCATAAAACAGTTATGGCATCATATACGGTTCACACAAGATGTGGGGGACAAGTCCACTTATACTTGTATGTTCCATAGGGGCCAACCATGGTCAACAAGTCCTCGTGGGGGTGTGTCCACATCTCCCGTCAAGGTGGGGAAAGCACAAAGCAGTCCACCATACAATGGTTCTCTGGAGTGTAAGCCCTGTTCACCAAATCCACTCGTGTTACCCGGGCTCGGTGGCTCGTCAGCCCAGTGAACCCACACGGTCATGATTGCTACTGACATACCCCTCCACTCTCTGCACCGATCCCTCAGCCACCCGTACCTCGCGGTTCCCCCAAATGCCGAAGCCACAGGAACCTCTATGTACGTCCCAATGACCAGGAACCCTATGGTACAGAGTTCACATCACAAACAGCGGTCCGGACCAAGCACATAAACCCCGAAGGGTCACATAAACAGTTACCCCGAGGGGTCACATAATCACATGCAAGTTATATACACAAGGTAACAACTTGCCATAATCCATACACAGCATAGCATGCTTCAAAACAGGTGAATCATATGTTCAATTGCATAAAGCATTATCAGAAACATGGTAATATCAGTAACAGTTCACATTGATGCCATACATATACATAAACATGGTTTATACGAAACAGTTGATGAATTGCACATTAAAAGCATTTTGGGTATCCGCAGAGCACAACTCACCTGATTGAAGTGATGAGGATCACTTCCGCTTCACCACAAGGCCACAATTCACTTGCACAACGATCCTATGATCATAACACAAGATTAACTTAGTTAAGTTAACCATACAATGAAGTTACACGCAAGCATGGACTCAATACATGACTTAAACGCTCATTTCGGGTCTTTCGGACTCCCTTTGGACTCCTTAAAACCATTAGAAACAAACCCCAATCAATTACAAGGTCAAATGGGGTTAAAAACAAGTTTTTGTACCTTCCAGGGGATCTCGCGCCGCGAGAAAATCTCTGGAAAAATGACCTTGGCCAAGAAAGACCCTCGCGCCGCGACGCGACGTATACAGTAACTCTGGGCTTCTGGTTTGTGCTGCAGCCTCGATTTTCTCAACCTTTTTCCCAACAAACACCATAGCTTCACTCTTAAACTTAAAAACCACCACTAAACTAACTCATAACCATCATAAACCATTTCCAACACATTTTAACTACATTTAAACCCTTTCAAACACAATTTAATCAAGGATTAAATCCTTGATTCTTCCATTTTCAAGTTTTCAACATAAATACCCAATAATTACTATAATCAACCAATCTTTTGACATCAATCATCAATACCACATACAAAATCACCATCTAACTCAATTTTCCAACACCTTAAACACATTTGATCATTTCAAGCCCTAATTTTGACAATAACCCAACTTTTGACCCAATAAACACCATAAACCCAAAATCAAACCAAGAATCACTAAATACAACTTATATGACTCAAATCAAACACCAATTTCAAGCTAGAACTTGATTTAAAACTCAACTTGAATGGTTGCTTCCTTTCCCATATCCAAGCTTAAAATGAAGAGATTCACACCCATAATGCTTGATTTCTTGAATACAACACACCAACCTTCAAATCTCTCTTTGATTTCACCTTAATCTTGATTCTCTCTCTAGTTTCTCTCTCTAAATACCTTCTCACGATGGTTTCTTCTAGAATTTGGGTCTTTGACTCCAATAATTGGAGTCTAGACTCATATATATACATATTTACATGTTCAGCCCCTCATCTTCCATTCACTTTACATTTATTTACCATTTTAAGAGTTAGCACATATATACTTAATATCTAACACATAGATAACATAACATACACATAGTTATTTCCAAGTGAATTGGCATTTTATATATTTTTTATAATTTACAAAATTACGGGTTTTATAGAGATAGACCGAATGACTAAATCGAAGGGGAAAAGAGGGAGGATTGGGTTATATTTTGTTTTTTAAATAATAATTCTTATTAAGAATATTTTTTTAAAATGATTTTAGAGTTAAAAATAAATAAAAGGAAAGTGTAAGGGTTTTATTATCTTTTCAAGTGAGTTGAAACTAACATTGAAACAAACATTAACTATAAGGATAAATATTATAATTTTTAAAATATAAAGACTAAATATGTAATTTCGTACAAACTATATTACCACGTAATTAACTCTCTCTCTCTATTAATTGGGAAATGGTGTCAAATGGTTTTCCAAATTAATCTTGCCACACTTTCATTTTGTTTCTTATTTTATTAAAATTAATGCTAAGTTGCCTTACTTAAAACTCACGTGTTGCATGACTTTTCACTTAAGGAGTCATTTTATTAGGTTAAGATTTTTTAATGTTTGATTAAACATGATTTATCATGTTCTTTTATAAATATGAGAGTGGGGCGTATAAAGAGACTCATTATTGACTTAAAATAATGGACTCATTATCATATATGTGAGAGAACATGATAAGTCATATTTAATCATATAAAATATAATACACATGAGTTTTAAGTAGGGCAACTTAGCATGACTTTTGACTTACTGTGTTGCATGACTCTTGTATGTACTTGTATATTAAGTTAGAAACTCGTGTAATATATATATATATATATATATATATATATATATATATATATATATATATATATATGAGAATGTTCATTTGAGGACCGTTTTTATTGCGATAACCGCGAGAACCAATCTTGGCCCTTCATTTTGGATAATGTAATTCACGGATGAAGAGCGTGGGGGGATTGGGTGTGGCAGGGTGCATGTAAGGAATTCATGGGTGGGCAATCCAATTGAAGGAGGGGAATTGGACGGCTAGGATATGATTGGTTCTCGCGGTTCTTGCAATAAAAACGGTTCTTAAATGAACTTCTCACTATATATATATATATAGGGGAAGGTTCATTTGAGAATCGTTTTTATTGCAAGAATCGCGAGAACCAATCTTAGCCGTTCATTTTGGAAAATGGAGTTGATGGATGAACAGCGTGGGGGATTGTGTGTGTCAAGGTGTATGTAAGGAATTCATGGAGGGCAATCCAATAGAAGGAGGGAGAATTGGACGGCTAAGATTGGTTCTCGCGATTCTCGTAATAAAAAACGGTTCTCAAATGAACTTTTCAATATATATATATATGGGTTAGTTTGAAAAATAGATAAATAAAATTGTGGACAATAGAAAGTTATTCTAATCTAAAGTGTATAAATAAATTAAATTTCACATACCTTACCTATATAGAATTTAAAAGACTATTAGGTGATATTTTTTCTAAATAAAAAAATGAATAAAGATAAGAAACTAATGTATTAACTTTTTTTCACCCTGATTCATCATGCGAGTAGCTAGAAACTTGTTAAAATTTAACTCATCTATTCAAAAATTGTCTCCTAATTAACGCCCCTAAACGTACTCCCTATTATATATGCTTGTCACGATAGAATTCTCTTCAAATTGAATACTAGCTAGAATTACGTCCTGTAGGAATGAACTATCTATAACTATTATAAAAAGGCTTAACTTTTTTCCTTTTTTAACCATTAAATAAAACTCTATTAACCAATCAAAACCTTCGATTTCAAAATCCTTTAATTTTAGAAAACAATTTTAGAAAAATTAACAAGTATCGAATTCAATTTTAAAAGGGGCCTAGATGAAAATTGTGAAGGGTTTATGGCTTTTAAGAAAATGTGAGGGGGTTTTATAAAAATTGTATATTAATGTAATTAATTATAAGTTGTTTATAAATTATATTTAGTACTTTGTGATATATTTTGTTTAGAGAAAAAATAATTATATATTTGCGATCGTCTCATTTTTATCTACATTTTGGTATAATTTTATTGTAATATGACACTTTTTTAAAATTAGTATATTCTTAATTTTTTGTTATCCATTAAGAGTCGCGTGTAGATAATTTTTTGTTATCCATTAATAGTAGCGTGTAGATAATTGTTTGTTATCCATTAATAGTAGTGTGTAGATAATTTTTATTTAGCTGAGTGAGTTTTTTTTTGGATTATGGTTATGAGCTGAACTTGAGTATGCTATTCAAAGTGTTTAGTTATTGATTTTAAAACATTTTCAATCTTATTTAAAAGATGTATGAAACCTTTTATAAAATATGTTTTAAAATAAAATGTATCATTAAAAGATGATATATTATATATTTAAAAATCTAAACGCAGAGATGTAAAGATAGTTGTTCTTGATGGTCCTGAAACTATTTTATTAGTGTTTGTAGTTAGCCAAAAGAAACACTAAAATAAAAGTGTTAATTTTTTATACACAAAACAAGAAACCCTTATTGACTTTTTAATATTTAACACGTGAGTCGTTATTTTTTTTCTTTTACTTGCAAGGTGTATGAAAAGTTTGCTTTAAAAGTGGAAATGCAATGGAGCTTATTCAAAAGGTAAGACATGTGGTCATTAGTACCCGATTTAAGCATGTAATTGAGTCTCTTTATCAACTAATTCTCTATTGGATTATGTCGTGTTTCAGGTTATCATGTAATGCTCGTGTGTACAAATCTGTATGTATATTTCTTTCTCGTGCACGCTTAAATCGCCACTAAGTTATTAGTTATACGAACTTAAATTTCCATTTTCTCTAAATATGAAAAACTTTTAGTTGTTATTTATATCTGATAGTTTATATTGTCTATCATTTTATTTTTTTCTCAATGATCAGGTTGACCTGGTTGTTTATTAGAATATTATTGCTTTTGCTTGACTTCAATATTTGAATTTATTAAAAATGGCACCAGGTAATACATGTTATTTCAAATTAGATTATTGTTGTTTTGGATTTAGTCAATTATATTTTGATTTTTAAACTTCTATATCATATAAGGAGTCATGTCTAAGATATACCAATCCAAATTAAAAAAACTATTATAACTCGTGATTCTGTGTTTGATTATGCAACAAAACGTATCATTTGTTTTTGCTAATAGAGTTTCATAGCTCTATACTTTTTCTACTTTTTTAATTGTCAACAAAAGAAAAAATTATCATGTTTTCTACCAAATCTCATAGCTCTATTCGTTTAAAATTTAATGTTTTTTATTGATTTATAATACTTTTTACATTACATCGTTATTACTCCTATGATACTCTGTATCGAGTGTTATACAAAGAGATCCTATCTACTTTCAAATCATAAGAAGTGTCCCTACATAATTTCTGTCCTTTCAATATTACACATCAAATGTTAACTTACATGGTAAATTTATTAAACCAATTATCCTCTCAATCATTAAAAAGAAATTGACGTGAATTACAGTGCAACGTAATATCTTTTGTGGGGTAAATTTATATGTAGAATGACAGCCGTAGAACTAACGAATTTGATTTTGTACCTAGAGATTCTTTAAATTTATCATTATTGAAATTAATGTATAGAATGATAGATGCGGATGAATTTGTATTTATACAAGGGACTTTTGAAGTTGTGATATGAGATATGAAAATTGGACAATAAAAAAGGGTATGAATTGAAATTTGTTTCTGCATGACTTTAGCAGTTTTAAACACTATGTTCCTGCTGGATTATATAAAGAAGTACTACAAAATACAAGTTTTCTTATGTATGTACTTTAAACAATTTGTTTATGTCAACTTTTTATTATTTTTCTATAAATATGAATAGATTAGCGTCATTTAATTATCAAATATATTTTCAATTATTTCAATTTGATACATATGTTATCGAGACAAAAATCATCTCTGGCAAGAATGTTTATGCTACTATGTATATTTTTAGAATGAAAATGATTCAAACATTTTAGTTAAGTTTCATCAAAGACGTTTTAAAGTTATAGAAAATGCTTTTTCATCATGCGTGATAATTTAAAAATTATAGATGAAGATGAACCAATGGAAAAGAAAATAAAAACAACCATATCTCTTTATTCTATTCTAGCTTTAAAATCATCATTTGATTATCGAGTTGAAATATGGTCTCTTTGCTTTATTTGAAGATAACAAGAAAACGTTTAGTTTCTTAGTTACGTATTTGAAAGTTTTTGTGTATGTATATTTCTAACTTTTTTTTATTTGATTTTGATATATTTCAAGTTTATCTCGATAATACTCGTGTATACACGGGTCTATAAACTAGTTAAACAAATACATATCAGTTAATTTTAAGTTTAATTTCAATGACGTATACTTATCATTAATTAACAAGTATGCCCATATATAACCACATCAACGAAGTTCATAATGCATGCATGGTATTGTATCAAACATATATATATATATATATATATATATATATATATATATATATATATATAATTAAAGTTTTACATACAACAAATTAGTGGTTTCTATAGTTTTATATATATCGTCCACATATAATTAAAGTTTTTATATACAACAAAGTGGTTTCTATAATTCTATGTATCGCCCACGTATAGTACTTACTATGGAATTCAATACGTACGATGAGGTCTTGCATATTCTATATTCGCTCATGACACCATCCAACCTCAAAATGTAAATCTTGAATATCAAATCTAGTGAGGTGGAGATGATGATGGTGATAGAGAAGGTGAGTCATGAGAGCCAGCGGATAATAACAGTACCGGCAAAAGCAAGATAGGTGCAACAATGCACAAGATGCAAAATACATCCTTTAGGATCCTGTAACAACCAGGAGACATGTATCCTTGATGGGAAGAGATTGAGTTGTTAACACGATCATATATCAAAGTGAGAATACCAAAATTCAGAAGAGCCATGCCATACACAACAACAGAGGGGATCATAAAGTGATTCGCAGTCGGAAAAAAGTTGTGTTTTCCTGGTATCAACTTCAATAGACAGAGTCCTATAAATGTTGGATACACGCGAAGCAAGTATGCAACATCTTTGGGATCCATGTAATCACCTAATCTGGCATGCAAATAAACAGAAAACAAGAATATACATCAGGAGAGTGTATTTTTACTATATGTAAACATCTTACCTAAAGCCAAAAGTATCCTAGAAATGAAAGACTTAAGAAGTCATGAAACAATCTCACTAAACTCGATCAAACCTTCAAAAGGAAATAAAAAAAACATTTAAACACAAAAGTATCATATATATATATATATATATATATATATATATATAGTAATTTACCTTGTAATATTACCTTGTAGTATTAGTGTCTGTCCAGCAATTCCTTGGTGAACAATTGAATCATGATTTGGATTATCAATGTCTACGAGTATGGATGCCAATTCAACCTGGTTTTGGCTGTATTGAGAATCAAACCTTCAAAAAGAAATAAAAGGAACATGAGGGGGCGGCCGGATCCACATCTTAGAATATATAAAATTCTCATCGTCAATTCTAGCTTGATGGATCATGCCCAAAAAGATACAAAAGTAAGGTTTTTGTTCGATATAATCCTTATTAAAATCATAGTTCTGAGTGATAATTTTTAACCATTAGATTTCAAGAGCAATTATTTAGATTTAATCTTAGATAATAATTAAAATTGATATAAGCATAGACAATACTGACTTTTTGCATATTGGTCCCCACTTTCTTTTTCCTCTAATTTATTTAAAATTATTTATCTCACAAACCGTTAATCGTTAGACGAAACCAATTATACCGTTGCGATCCTCATGTTCTCCTCTTTTATTAGAGAGGTCACTTGATATACTTTTGACAAACTTTTTTTTCCATTTTTTTAGATTGGACTTAAATTTTATTAATGTATAATCACATGTGATTCATAACAATATTCAATGTGTTGTTTTATTAATTTTTTTATCTTCTTAAATTGTATATCATTTAACGTTTATTAATTTTGAATGTTTTGTTTAAATAAATCAACGTTTGCTTAAAACCGTTTATACATGTATGTACATATTCAATTTCACCCAATCCAATTGCATTGTCTACCCATGAATGCATATATTGTGTACTAGCAACACCCTATCCTCTCTATCAAAGGTCTAGATGTGTTCTCCTTCGAATTCGATGTCTTTTATATTGGTTCTCGTAATAAGAATTGTTCTTGTTTGAACAATCCCCTATGCAATCATATATGATTGAATACCAAATCTCATGTTTTTTGGTATTCATTCACATTTGAATCTGTACAAACTCTCGTGTGATTCTGTACAAAATCACATGTGATTAAATATGCAATCATATGTGATTGAATACGCAATCACATGTGGTTGAATACGCAATCACATGTGATTGATTCTGTCAAATATGTGACATAAAAATGCTACATTTAATCTAATTAACTGTAATTATGTGCATGTATAAGAGATAGATAATCACATGTGTTATGAAACAACTAATAACTTAAAATCACTTTCAATTGTTGAATTTTTGTTACTAAACCATAGAACTTTGCCGGATTATCAAACACCAAACTATAATTTTATAAAAACTATATTGATCACATCTCTATGAATCACATTTGATTATACTTTAATAAAATTTAAGTCCAATCTAACAAAATAAGAAAAAAAAATTTGTCGAAAGTATATCAAGTGACCTCTCTAATAAAAGAGGGGAACACAAGGATCGCAACGGTATAATTCGTTTCGTCTAACGATTAACGGTTTGTGAGATAATTAATTTTAAATAAATTAGAGGAGAGAGGAAGTGGAGACCAATAGTTAAAAAGTCATAAATCCTCTTTTATACAAATATATCAGTTTTGATTATAATTTAAGATTGAATTTGGACTATTAAATCTTAAAATCTAATAGCTATAAATTATCTCTTGGGACAATAAATTAAATTAAGACTATATTGAACATTTTTTATAAAAGTAATTAAGGGATATATCTCGAGATTATTAGGAAAAGGTACATGCATAGTCATATATATATATAAAAATAAACATATCTTGGGAAAGCTAGGAAACGAGATGACCAAAAAAATGAAGTAACCGAACATACTCCGTGGTGGGAAGATTATCAGCGGGTTGTTCCTCGTATCCAACGAGAGTACTGACACTTTGTGTAGCTGTGTGTCTATCTCTATGAGTAGTAAGACGACATGCAAAGTAATTAAGAGATCATGAAATTCTTAATTAGGAAAACATGCAAAGTCATATATATAAAAATAAACAAATCTTTTGAAAGCCAGGAAACGATCGAGATGACCAAAAAAATGAAGTAATTAACCGAACATACTCCGTGGTGGGAAGATTATCAGCGAGGTATTCCTCGTATCCAACGACAGTACTGACACTTTGTGTGGCTGTTTGTCGACTATCTCTTTGAGTAGTAAGACGACATGGACAATTGCACTTTGCATTTGCTATCTGGATGCTCATGGTTGGGGTTTCATGCAGATTTTCACTGACGGGACGTATAGACCACCTTCAATAAAATCAAAAATAATAACTGGCCGGGCACCATTTTTTTAAAACAAAGAAAACCTGATTGGAGAATACACAACACATGTAGTATATTTTTAACAAGATTTTAATTACCCAATGATCTTCAGCTTGACACGATTCAATTCTATGACATCAGCATACTTTATTGTGCTTCATTAATTAGACGTTTTGTCTTGAAGAAAATATACAAGTAATTAATGAAACGTCAAAGTTCTAAAATGATGAATAAATTGAAATAAGGGATATGATGTTTAAATATTAGATTTCACCGACGTACTTTATTATATTAATTAATTAATTAATTATGAGTAGATATAGATATATCCCTCTACGTACTTATTCAATAAATTTACGCACACATACCCCCGGCCCTTCTCTCTTTCTCTCTCTCTCTTCAAATTTAGACTCTTAGTTTTTATTAATTCTATACGTACGTATTATCTTTAACAAATAATTACGTACTTTTTAAGTCATTAAAAAATAAGAAAATTAAAACTTATATATTGTATACGTAGTAATTACACATAAATCGAAATATAAACCCAGATCTTTAACAAAAATCATTAACTAGTGATTGTTATAGGATTTTTGTAAATTAGTTAATAGCAAAAAAGAAAAAAACTTGAATTCATGATTTTACAACAATCATGCATCACCAACAAAAAAACGAAACACCTAATTAAAGAAAACACACACACTATATATGCATATATATATATAGTATATATATATAGGGAGGGTTCATTTGAGAACCATTTTTATTGCGAGAACCAATCCTAGCCGTTTATTTTGGATAATGAAATTCATGGATGAAGAGCGTGGGGGGATTGGGTGTGGCAGGGTGCATGTAAGAAATTCATTGGTGGGCGATCCAATTGAAGGAGGGGGAATTGGACGGCTAAGATTGGTTCTCGCAATAAAAACGGTTCTCAAATGAACCTTTCACTATATATATATATATATATATATTGTCACTATTAGCTAGAAAAATGACTTTTTGAGACGAAAAGTTTTTGAGGCGACATATGTCGCCGCAAAAGGCTCCGTGGACTAGACAATGTTAACGATTTTTCGCCGCAAATAAGTTTTTGGGAAAAAAATTTTGCGGCGTACTTTTTAAATCAGCTCATCTTCTTTTACCGCAAATATTAAAATTTAACCTAAAAATTCCATAAACACAAAAAGTTTTTGGAACAAAGTTTTTGCGGCATATCAGAATCAGCTCATCGATCGATCTTTTTTTCTCTACGTCCCTCAAAAACTTTTTCTTAATTATTTAATTTCTACATTAAGTCAGTAACTAGCTGTTAAGATAAAGAAATATGCCGTCGAATTTTTGAAAGAAAGACAAATTACATATATCGATCTAAATTAAAATATATAAAATCTCATAGATCGAAGGGATGAAAAGTAAAATACAATAAATATATATATATATATATATATATATATATATATATATATATATATAATTCGGGTTTGATCATTTAAAAGAATATTGAATTGAAAAATAATTATAGATCATCAAATTATAACAAGCTGATCGATTTTAAATGAACAAATGAGATAAGCACATATACAGGCATGACCATCATATGTACATATAGCACCATCAAATTTTATTTATGTATGTTCACCCAGAAAAGAAAAAAAAAAGTAAGAGTATAACACTTAATTACTTTCAAAAACCAACAATGAAGCAACCAGGAAGGTCACGTACGTTCACCCTCTCGTTCTTTACGCGGGGATGGACCACTATAAGTTTGTTTTATTGTTATTTATTTTTATTTCATAGCCATTTGGTAAACGGCGCGGTCATACCTTGTACATCCACGTAATGCATTTATTATGTGAAATACCTAAGTGCAAGACTAGTTGTATGGATTGTGATGTCCACTTACGAGCAAAAGTAAAAACACGGTTTAACAAAAATTCCATAAACACAAATTAGATCTAGTTTTCTGATATACCTCAAGAATTAACCTAAAAGAAAGTTAGAACGATTTATCTTGCTCGCTCAAAGTAGTCCACATACTCATAATAATGTTGACGAGCTCTCTTAATTACTAATTAGAAATAACAACCACGATCAAACCCCAAACCTTGGCCGGATCGATCTATGGTCGAAAATCGGCAAAAACCGAAACTTGGTAATATAGATTGTAGAAGTGAAAAGCCGGCACTTACATGTTTTCTTTTTTGCATAACCATTTACATGTTTTTTTAGGCAATTTTGTGCATGTATGATATATTCTGCATATGTTTGTAATGGGTAAATTAATGTTTCATATAATTTTATGTCTACTAGCTAGGAATCATATTTATAATTAAGTAGACTTACAACCCACTGATCGATAATTAATGCAGTGAGGGTGGCATATATGACTAAATTCAAGATAGTTCGTTGATAAATTCATAACTAAATTGATTATCTACAAACTCGATCTTTTTTTCTGGGCGAATTTAAGGTGGCTAATTGTTTGCATTAGCTAGATATTTCTTTTCTTTTAACGAGGAACTTTTGTTGGTTTCCCATTTCGATTATTAATTAAAATGTTTACCAAGAAAGAATTAAACGTTAGTCTTTTTTACGTTAGACTGTATTTGTATTAATTCTTGTGGATTTTTTAATTGGATAAATACTTTTTAAATTAAAATTCATAAATTATTCCTTGGATAAATAAATACGTACTTTTGATATTTAAATTCGTTTATTATGATTTTTCCTGAAATAATCCGGAAAAATTGCAAATGTTATCTATAAAATCAAGTTATCCTAATTTAAAACACTAATAAATTGCATTATGTAACATTAATATTAAGGGGGTGTTTGGTTCGTGGTATTTCCTGGGAATCTTTGGGATTGAGATTTTAAATCCTGAGAAATCTTGTGTTTGGTTTGTAAAAATGGGATGGAATTTCAAATCCCAAAAATCATTGAAATCCCACAAATGAGGGATTTCTAAATCCCCCCACCCCCCATGGTATTTACAAATTCCACAAATGAGGGATTTCTAAATTCCGTGTTTCGTTTGTCGTTCGAAGTCCGCCGTCGTTCGTCATCCGCTGTCGTTCGTCGTCCGCCGTCATTCGTCATCCGGCGTCGTTCATTCGTTGTGATGAATCATAAAATTGGTTAAAGTCTTAATCGAGAAGGGTAAAGTTATGTGGGATCGTAAATTAAAACTGGACTGTAAATCAAATTCCGGAATCCAATCGTAAATGTTGTAAACGGGAACTGAATCAAAAGGCACACATGATGATAATGAATCGAAAACCGAGGGGGTCATAACTCGGAAAACGAACCGAATCATAAATGGACAATGGGGGACCATGGACTTCGATCGAAAACCATTGGTAATTCTAAGATGAAATTGAAAATTCTATGGGGCTGGAAATTGAAATATTTGAATCCCAATTTGAGATAAAATTTGTAAACAAAGATGAGTAACAAAAAAAAATCATACAATTGGGCCTTGTGAATCATAAAGCCTTGTAGAGCCTAGAAGTGTGAACCTAATTGTGAAATAAGTAAGGAAGTTCTATAGTAAATTGTACCACTAAGGAAATTTAAAGAAGACAAGTGAGTAGAAGGGTGTGGTTTAGATAATATCTAACATTGTGGAAACCAAAACTGTAGGTGTTTGCCGGTAGACGCAAATCTTTATGATACATAATTAATTTCTGTTGATTATTACTGTGTTGCAATCAGGTGAGTTACACTAACTTACTCATTATATTAGAGTGAAATATACATGTGTTGTCTATGTGAAAGTGTAAATAATATGTTGATAGTGAAGTGAAGGGTTGTGTTATAGTTAGACATGTGAAATCTTTGGTATGACTTGAATAGTCAAATGTGACCCAAAGTGTAAAATTCTCATCAGTGTACTGCGTCGGTATTATGAGTATAAATGTAATCGCGGATGATTTTGTGTAATGTGCATACCTAGTGTGGTGTGTAAGTTGTGTGCTCGCTAAGCTTTACGCTTACAATTGTTATTTCATACCTTTTTCAGGATCTGATCATGGGAAGGCTCAAGTGGGGTGATGACGGCTCATCATTTTCAAAACCGTTTCCGTTGTTTGTTTTAACAATCATTTGAACAATGAGAAACTACATTTGTAATTTAATATTTGTTAAGTTTGAGAATTGTAAGACGTGTAATTCCTGGTGCAGAACCTCGTCCTGTATTTTTTTGGATTGAAATAGTTGCTATATATATAGGATTAATATAGAATCACCCTTTATCTATAGAACTTAAAAAACCAAATCTAATTGGATGAACTTAATCAATGACTAATATTAATTGATGGCAGTTTTGTAATTATTATATATGTTTATCAATTATAATCTATAAAAATGGGCAAAATGGAAAAAAATATTTGTTTTCTCTCTCAAAACATTACCCTCAAAATTTTAATTTGTCATAACTAATTAAGTTTTGAGAATTCAAACAAAAAAATTATACTAATCTACTAGTTTTTAATCCTTTTAAAATCAAAACCACTCTTCCCATATTTCTGAAATTTTTATTTTTTAAAAATGCAACCCAGATAAAGATGATAACGAAAATGCAATCCAGATGAAGTTCAATATGCATTTTGAGTTGAAGATTTCATTATATATCTCAAATGAAAATGTAACTCAGATGAAGATGATAATGAAAATGCAACCTAGATAAAAATGATGACGGAAATACAACCCAGATGAAAATGATGTAGCATTTTGGTAATCATTTTTATCTGGGTTGAATTTTGGTTATTATCTTCATGGAGGTTGCATTTTGGTCATCATTTTCATTTGTATGGATCTAAAAAAGAAATCACAGGGTTGAAGAAGGTGATGTTTGATTTGAAAAAAAGTTGGACAAGTGAAAATACAGATTTAAAATCACGGGATTCATTTTTCCCTGTGTTGAATTTTCATATGTTATTTTGATGAAAATGATAACTAAAAAATGTAATCAAATGAAGATGATAACCAAAATGCAACCCAGATAAAAATAATAAACAAAATAATATATCATTTTTATCTGGGTTGCTTACATTTTTATTTAAAAATAATGTTGTTTGCATTTTAGATTGCATTTTTTATGTGAAAATGATGTTGTTTGCATTTTAGATTGTTGTTACTTGTATTTTTTATATGAAAATGATGTTACTTGCATTTTAAATTGTTGTTACTTGTTTTTTTAATGTGAAAAAGATTGTATACTTGTGTTTCTTATAGATTTTTTAAATGCATATAGATTAATTAACATGCAGATGTTGGTGAAATTGTATTTTGATTATCATCTAATTTGTTTTTACTCGATCTGTTCTTTTTTCATTTCAGAAGCATATACATATTCATCAAACCATTTGCAATTTCGAGACCACCTGCATTTTCAGAAAAAAAGTTTCAAAAATATATCAAGTTTAGTCTTAAATATTAAAGAGGATGAAAAACTAAATCTAAAGGTATAATTTTTTTTATTAAAAATTTTAAACATGAAATATTTATGATAATTAGAAAGTTTAATGGTTTTTTTTTAAATTGAATGTCTAATTTGGCAGTGCCTAAACAAGACCGACTTTTGTGCTCTTTTCTTAATGACACGTGTCATCATCGTAGCGGTTTTATATGTTTTATGAATAAGGGTGATTTATGTATAATGTTACATATATATACTTATAGCTATATAAGTTAGCTATAAAATAAGGGTAACGCCCCAAGTTTAGTGAATTAGATGATTGTTTGTTTCATGACTTTGATTAAGAATGTGTGTTAGAAGTTTTTTCAACCTCCATATATACTTCTTCACATCTCTATTTATTAAATCCATTTGCTTAATTACAACTTTTATTTAAGAATGCGGTTTTATATGTTTTATGGATTGGGTTTAATAAGAGATCATACATACAAGCTATAATAATATTAATCAGGAGAGCTATGGTGTATGCAACAGGAGATATGATCGTTAACAACGTTACGAGATTGAGAGCCGGTTTTTCCTGTGTAAGCTTCCATACCCATATTATAACACCCATCACAAATGGATAAAAACCAAGTAAATATGCGTCACCTTTAGGACCCCGGTAATTATTATCATCATGTGACCTGATCATGCATGTAGAAAACAAACACCATGCAAATTTGTTGTAGATTTCTAGTAATTAAAACATAAAAAGGATAGAGAATACGGCAGGTAAATCAGTAAATGAACTTACGTTGCAGGGGCCGTATTACTGCCGCCTTCTTCTTCATCTCCATCAAGACTTGCAGTCTGTACAGTCATTTGGATACTGTTGCTTGAATCTCCCATCTCCATCCTTAAAGAAATACATTAATTAATCTTCTTCTTAGAAAAAATGGCAATGATTCAGTTGAGAAAATTAATAAGTTGGACGTGAAGCAGGAGGGCATCATGAAATCTCCAAGATAACAGGGCCTAACTGAAAAATAACTTATAAACTGCGATCTTTCTCGGGATTCACTTGAACAGGCAATTTGTCTGTTTATAAATCCAAATTAGTAAGTAATAATCATCCAACCAATTACATGCCTGCAAACATTTTGTGTCAAATCAATTGCACAAGGAAAAATTGGGTAAAACTATCACAACCATCCCAATCTAATTATTAAATCTTATATAAAAAATAAAACACAATGACCTCTCAGAGAACAGATTAACACGCAAACAATTTGGAAGAAACCCATACCTTCAAGAAGCAAAGGTAAACATAAGAGTGAACTTACTTTATAATCTGTTATCTCTAATGGATGTCAATTGGAGATGGTTTTAGCTATAAAACATTGGAAAATAAAATAGAATCTTTATGAACATATATTGGAGGACCAGACTCAAAAGAAAAGAAAAACAGGGGATCTCTGTCCTGAGATATGTCTAGCAAAAAAAACACATCTTCTGTAAGAAAAAGGGTTTCGATTCTAGGAATCAAGAATAAAGATATATAATCCTATAATAAGAACTTATCCTATTCAAGTAAGCTCGTGGAATACTGAAACGAAGAAGAAGGTTAGCGAACATACTGTGTAATGAGCTGGTTATCTGCCTTTCTTTTTCAATTTCAAAGAAATTAATAATAGTTAGTTGGTGTAAGCAGTACAAATAATAACTGTTAGATAAGGGGATCAAAATCCAAATACAGCCTGAAATCTGGATTTCATCTCAAGATACATTTAAAAGCTTACAAGATTACGAAACTGCTTGACAGAGGTTGTAAAGATTACTCATTCCATCTTCGGATCAGTCAACCATCTCAATTAATAACAAATAATGGATTTAAAACACTTATGGATCATCTAACAAATTGCATTCAAACAAAGAGGTCTTGAATCAACTGGTGAGGAAAGCAAATGGGCTTAACCATCATTAGTAGCACCATCAAATTATTTTGGTTGGTGATGTACAAAAAGAAAGGGATCTTGGGATTCTTAGGAAAACAGAGACACATTCTGAAAGCGAAGGGAACGAAATCAAGTAAAAGGTAACCGAACTTACTCTTTGGTCGGATGATTTTCGTTGAGTTGTTCTTCGTCTCCAACTAAAACCACACTCATTCCACTTCTGTGGATAGGAAAACTAGAATTGCAATTCGTAATTCTCGCCATTGTTTACTTCATGAAGCATTTCAAAGATGGGTTTATAAAGACTAAAAAACCCCGCCACTATTAACATACGAGGCGACTTTATATAAATTTGGCGGTCGCAGTTTAGTTTTTTGAAAGCGAACGTTCGAGTTTTTGAAAGCTGACGTATTACTAAACAAAAACTATTCAGATCCGCAACATTGCGCGGGTACAATGCTAGTTTAATTAAATGCTAGGATCGTACACTAAATTTAGTCTCAATTAGTATTTTATTTATACTAGAAGATGTGTAATAATTCTTATATAAATACGTGATGACCGTATTTTTTACAAATCATCCATATATAATTTTCGTTTTGTCCACAACTATATTGCTCTAACGACTACTTTGGATAGACAATATGAAGGGGTCTACATTCTAAGAAGTTACATATATAAGCATTATTTTGTTTACTATTGAGTGGCTGCTCTCTTTTAAATCTTTTTTCATTTTTTGCAACAGAATCACTATGAATAAACAACTAGCTTATAGAAATTGTTTCAAACTCTAAAACCTTTAACAAATTAAGATAACGTTATTCTTACTAAAACGAAAAAATAAAAGACCAAACTAAAAAACGAAAAAAAGGAAAATATAGCATAAATATAACGTTATTCTTACTAAAACTAAGATTAAATAATTTTATTTTTTTAGTAAAACATAAAACGCAAAAAGTTCTTGAAAATTTAAAATGGTATAAAAAGCATTAGTTTTTCAATGAACGAATAACCCAGTCATTCATCAAATATCGTAATAGATAATCTATATTATACCTTTTAAAAGTTAATTCTATAGTATTATGATTCTCAAAATATGACAATCTATTTCCTCTTATGATTTTGGGGAAGAAAACATAAATAACGTATTAAGATAAAATTTATATTAAAATATTGAAAAAATTTAGTCAGTCATAAATATTTATTTGTTTTTACATAAAGTATTATATGTTAAACAATTATTAATAATAAAAAAATAAGATGTCAAATTAATTGTTTAAATAGAATAATAATAAGAATAAAAACTTAAACTTGAAATCCTCGTTTTGAAGTGTGAAATTTATAAAAATGTAATACATAACAGTACAATAATTGTGTAGCAAAACTTTTACATTGGAAAATTATAATTTATTCTACTAAATCTTACTACTTCTTCGTCCTCCTACTCATTAGAAGATGATACGTGGAAGCTCGTTCTTTATCTTCACACTTGTCTTGACTTTATGAAGAATGAGTAAGAATATAACATAAATGAATATAGAACTTCAAGTTTATTTTATAGTTCAAATATACCTATTTCAAAGTGTACGTACATACAAATTATTACCCAATACCTGGTTTTAGAGTTAAGGGACAATTAACATTGGCACAAGCAAGACATGTGCAACAACGATCAAGATGTAAAAAGTGAGGTTTAGGTTCGTGTAAAGACGAGGGGAGAAGGGTTCATGGATTGAGTTTTTGTAGACATCGTAAATATGCGATAAAATAACGACAACAAGGAAAGCCACTAGATATGTAATTAAGAAAAGATATGATCATAAATTAAGGGATTATTAATAGTAGTGGGATTAAGAGTGGATTTTCTGTATGTAACCTTCCATGCAACGACTCCCGCAGAAACTAGATAAATTTTAAGCAGATTTGCAAGTCTTTTTGGATCCGAGTTAGGGATGTAAACGAGCCGAGCTACTCCAGCTCGGATCGTTAAAAGCTCGAAACGAGTCGAGCCTTAACGAGCTCGAGCTTAGATTAAAGCTCATTTAATAAACAAGCCGAGCTCGAGCTCCGAAGAGTGGGCTCGCGAGCTTAAACGAGCCTAAACGAGCTCCATATATAATATAATTTTTATTTTATATATTTAATTTTTAATAATTATATATAACATTTTTTTTTAAAATATCAAAATAATACCCGAGCCTAAACGAGCCTAGCTTATACGAGCCTAAACGAGCCGAGCCCGAGCTTCATAAATATTAAACGAGCCGAGCTCGAGCTCAACATCATAAGCTCTAAACGAGCCGAGCTCGAGCTCGAGCTCGAGCCTAAAAAATCCTAAACGAGCCCGTCTCGATAAGTGTGTAGCTCGGCTCGGCTCGTTTACATCCCTAATTCGAGTAAGTATAGTATGTGTCCAGATGCACAAAACAAAAAAACCAATTATGATTAAATATAAAGATTTATGATATATAGGATAAATTGAAATAAGCTAGGGATGATTAAATCCTATATTTCACCCACGACATACTTTATTATATTAATTAATTAATAATTAATCACGAGTAGATATAGTCAAATATAGATATATCCCGAATTTCCACACACATACTCCCTCAGTCCTTAGACTTTTGATTTTTATTAATTCTATACGTACGTATGTATCAATTATCTTTTAACAAATAATTACTTTTAAGTCATTGAAAAGTAATAAAATTAAAACTTATATATTGTGTACGTAGTAGTTACACATAAATCGAAATATAAATCTAGATCTTTAACAAAAATAATTAACTATAGGCTTTTTGTAAATTAATAGCAAAAAAGTAAAAAACTTGAATTCATGATTTTCGAACAATCCTGCATCACCAACAAAAAAGAACCACCTAATTTTAAAAAAAACACACACACACACTATTGTATCGCATATCGATCAGAATAGCTCATCGATCGATCTCTTTTTCTCCATCTACGTCCCTCAAAAACTTTTTCTCAATTAATTTCTACATCAAGTCAGTAACTAGCTTGCTGTTAAGATAAAGAAATATGCCGTCGAATTTTTGAAAGAAAGACAACGTACGTATATCGATCTAAATTAAAATAAAAATCTCATAGATCGATCAGGGATGAAAAGTAAAATACTATATATATATATATATATATATATATATATATATATATATATATATATAGATTAATTAATATGATATATCAAACTCGATTGATATTTATAGTCGAACGCATCATAATTGAACGATGTAAGTATGAAATATGCATAATATTGTTACTAAAATAAGCAAGTACGTGAATCATAATTACCCAACAGCAGCAACTGGGAGTAGTGCATTAGGATTACGTGGTGGAGATTGTACTTGCTCCTGCGGTGTAATGGCAAGCTCTCCGTCTCCTCCGGCAACCATACTACTGGCCTCCATATATGCTTTTTGGGGCGGGGAAGAGAGGTGGTTTGGGGAGAAGGAAGAAGGATGGGCAAAGCTTAGAGAGGCTGTTTGGAGAGAAGGAATATATGGGAAAAATTTTTGTGTTATGTGTGTTGAGAGGAAATATAAAGACGGACAAAGATTAGAGAGGTTGTTTGGCTGTTAGGAGAGAAGGAAGAGGATGTGAGAGGTTATATGGTGACAATTTTTTGTTTTGTGAGACGAAAAAAGGTTCTCATATGGTTGCCTAAATGACATGGTGGTTTTGTCTTTTTTGACTTCTGAAAAAAATTTCCCGAATGGCCACGTCCATATCAAATTTAATCATGGCTACTCTTAACTCCATACGACTCTCAACATCCAATTCATATTATCCTATCAAATTTATTGTCACATCAGCATTCATATAATCTCTCATCTTCAACTCTCTCTAACTCACAAACTCTCACATCCAACTCTATTCGGCCCACATTAAATATTAATAAAATATATATATTAAAAATAAAAGATTAAGAGAAAGAAAGAGAGAAAAAGAAAAAAAAGAGAGACCCGCAACAGGTTTACCAACTAGCCGGGCTCCCAACCTAACCCAACCCCATCACCAGCGATGGTGTTCCCATCGGGCTGGGAAGGAAACCCGCCATCAGGTAGATGCCGATGCGGATGGTCTAAGAGAGCGCAGTGTGGCAAAGGGGTGAGGAAGGGGCTCAGGCAATATTTCCACAATATAACAAACGAGTGTCATTGGACTAGGCTTCGATGCGGATTTTTCGTTTTTAGAAAATAAGCTTCGTCTCGGTTACAAATGCTTTTATTTTGTAAATAAACTCATAAAAGCATTAAAACAAAAAGTTACTTGAAGTAGTTTTTAAAAGTTATTAGAGTTTTTGATAAACCAACTTACGTAAATACCCTTGAATTAATTTAATTTGTTTTTTGTTTAAAATTTTATTTTTATGCCCTTTTATACCATTTTACGTTTTTAAACTACAAAGGAAAATATTAGAAGGCCTAAACAGGGAAAAAAAAGAAATAACGGAAAAAAAAGAAAATATTGAAAGATTTAAACACTTAGAAATGATAAGAAAAGAGATAGTTATGATTGCTAGAACTGTAATACCGTAAATATCAAATCATTTTTTTAAATCGCAGCGGAAGCATTGTAATAAAATAAATTAATACCCACAACCAAATCATACTGTTACAAAATTACAGTATCTCGTTTCGTGTTACAAAAGATTACAAAAGTTGGCTCATCATTTTCTCAAAATAATATTAGAGCGATGGTCAACTTTTCCTTCAAACACACAAACTTTCAGCTAAACAGCTGCACTTACCTAATCCTGCAAAAATGGAGTTAAAGGTGGGGAATTAGCACAAAACTAAGTGAATGGAAGCTACCATCACAAATAACAATCAACAACAACCAATACAATACAACAAAACAGGTAATCACATAAATCCAGAGGACCGGCGGTTCGACGCAGAACTTACAACCAATGCGGTCCAAAGCAACCTTTGCTACTTGGTACAGTTAAAACCCTACCGTCGCAACAAATGCATTAGAAAATCTAGAACTGTTCAACCAATATCAAATGAGCCCAGCCCAATTTCACGCATAGCTGACCTCTATCATATCATGTACTCATTATCATCCCAAGAGCACATATTGGCCAAATAACACACAATCAGTTATTCAATCAACATCCGACTAAACAGTCTATCAAAGCATCAATCGTCGAACTCAGTTGTCTAATCTTACTAAGTCTTCGCGTTTCCTGAGAACACAATAACACCGAAATAAGTCTTCGATTCATAAATATATATACATATATATTTATATCTCTAATAACATAAACAACATGTTAGAATCTCATATGAAATAATCATATAACATGCAACACGATCAAACAGCAAACAAAAGCTTCAAGACTAAAAATCTCCCTGACGCGTCGCGTCCAAGGCCCTGACATGTCGTGTCGCTAACAACATTAACCAACAAATGTAACACCGAAAATCTTAAGCCATTTTTTTTAAATCACTGCGGAAGCGTTACTAATTTTCATAAATACAATCACCCACAAATACATTACACTGTTTACAAAATACAGTATTCATTGTGTTACAAAAGATATTCAAAATACGGCTCTTCTCTATTCAAAACATAATATCAGAGTGTTGGTCAATTTCCCCTTCTCACATAAACCCAGCTAAATAGTCGAACTCACCAAACCTGCAAAAACAGGTTCAATAGTGGGGAATTAGCACAAAACTAAGTGAATGGAAGCTACAAACAAACAGTTATCAGTAACAACCAACACAATTAACAACCAACAAACAGCCAATCACACAAATCCAGAGGACCGACGATTCTACCGAACCTGCAACCAATGCGGGCCAAAGCAAAGGTTTACCGATATCCCTCCGCCAATTCGCACAGTTAGATCCCCTCCGATACAATGCATGCATCAAAAGGTCTACAACCGCTCAACCAATAGCAAACGGGCCCAACCAAACTACACGCATAACTGACCTCAACCAGTCCTAACCCTATTCACAGCAGCTGATCTCAAACAAATACCAATACTCATCATATCATAAGCACATATCATAACTTGATCAAATAATACACAAGCAGTTATCCAATACTCGATCAATAACTTATCAGACTAAACAGTCTATTATAGCATCAATCATCCCAATACCAAGTAACCATCTTAGTTACAACCAATACCACTCGTGAGTAAACCTTCACTCACCTCGACTCCCAATCACACCGCTCAGTTGTCTAATGTCACCGAGTCTTCGCAGATCCTGAGAACACAACAACACCGAAATCAGTCTTTGATTCATAAATAAATATATTCACATATATTTATATCTAACATAACCATTCTTCAACAAATTAGAATCACACATGAAGCAAGCATATACCATGCAACTATAATCAAATTAGTGAACAACAGTCAAAACTTGAGAATTTCCTCTTGACGCGTTGCGTCCCACTAGCCGACGCGTCGCATCGCGTCACTTCCAATGTCGGACCCCCAAAAGTCGGACCATCAATGTTGGACCAACAAAAGTCGGACAAGCCCAATAAGTCGAACCAAATCCGGGAACGCGTCACGTTCTCCTTCCTGGACGCGTCGCGTAGCAACAAACAGACCTGCAGCTTTTCTGTTTCTGCTTAATTTCCAGCTTCAACCAAGCCCTCAAATCACAAACATAAATCTGGAATTTGAGTTCTAACAATTCTAAAGCATTATAAACTTCATATAACATCTTCACAATCAACACAAACTCATCAAAGCCAATTAAAACTTCAAAATAAACAAAACTCACATGTCAAGTTTCTTCATAAACTCATCAATAGTGTCCAAGCTTATATCACCCAATCTCAACATGTATTCATCAAATATAAACAAGAATCATAACTACAATCAATGACAAGCATATACCAACCTTTGTTTGCAATAACAATCACTAATTCTCTTTTTCAAGAATTCAAGTTTGATCTTGTTCTTGGGTTTCTTCACTTTAAAGCAACACACTCACAAACACACACTTAGAGATAAGTCATCAAATAAAGAGGTGGCTTAATTCTCATGCATATATCCAGCACACACATACATACACATACACACAAATAACCAATCATACAAGCATGAGGTGGCATCACCATCTTTCTAGATAAATGCAAACGCAGTGTGTTATACTGCTTTCTAGCATACAGTTGTCCAATCAAACAATCTTTCCCGATTAATTATCATGCTACGCGGTATTTTCTACAACCGTCGTTCAAAAATGAATTCGTTTATTAACACAAACGCATGTGATATAAATATTTATTTATTCACATAAAAATCATACTAACATTTTGTTAGAACCTAGAGGGGGTGAATAGGTTATATGCCCACTTTTTGAAGTTTTTAACAATATTTGCAAGTAATTAAAGAGTTTAAGGAAGAAAGATATCACCAATGATGTAGCTAGGACACAATGATTTATAGTGGTTCAAGCAAGGGTTAACAACCTTGCTCTACATCCACTCCTTGGCCTCACCCACCAAGAGTTGCTCCACTAACTTCTCTCTTTAAAGGTAGAGATAAACCTTTTACAACTTCTCTCTTTAGCTTACAAGAATTACAATTCACTCTTGCAAACAAGGTTAAGATAAACCCCACTTCACTCTAAATTGAAAGGCTAGAGTTGATCCTCACTTCTCTCTAATTCTAAGGCTAGAGATGATCCTCACTTCTCTCTAATTCTAAGGCTAGAGATGATCCTCACTTCTCTCTAATTCTAAGGCTAGAGATGATCCTCATACTATTACAAATATGTAAGAAGGTAATGTAGTGTTTGAACTTTGAAGGCTTTCACTCTTGCTTCATTCTTGATCTTGAAAGATTGAATATATTATCAAAGAATATGAGCTCACAAGATTTTGTATGTATTCTGTGTTTTTCAGATTGCAAGAGCTTGGTAAAAAACAAGACTTGAGTTGCCTTAAATAAAGAAAAAGGTGCAAGCTCAAAAAGTGTCCAAACTGTCCATCGTCGATCCACGGTCGACCGTGGCATCGACCGTCGGCCTGCTGGAACTTTTTGAGACTTGTGAATATAGACGTTGGCCTTTTACCAAAATCACACACAACCCATTTTTACCATAAAAATGCACTGAAAAGAAGCTTAAGAAAAGTTGGGTTAGTGTCATACTTCTTAAGTTTGAATTTAATCATAAAAATAGTAGTTTAGAAACCAAATGCACAAAGCATGTTGTAAGTTTACCTCTTTGAGAGATTCCTTTTGCTAAATATGGTTTGGCTTATTTCAATAGAAGATTATGTTTAGTATTTGCCAAAATAGGAATTCATTTGCTTTGACTACCAAGCTTGTGATTTTATAAAAAAATTCTCAATTTTTATAAAAGTTTTTATAAAAATTATTTTATAAAAACTTAAACTCATTTGATAATTTAATTTGTAAGCTCATAAACTTCGAACGTTTGTTTGTAGGAATCTTCGACCTCGGCTTCTACTTGAACTCGGATCTAGACGATTTGAGCTTGGCCATTTGATGAAGCTTGTTTTGTAGATTATAGATGAGAATATATTTGATTGAATATATATATATATATATATGTATATGTGCACATATGTTAATGTTAATACATACAATTATATAAACAAGTTGTATATTTTTGTGTCAACAAAAGAGGATATATTTGTAAGCCTATTTTTCCCAACACATTTAAATAACCACAAATAACTTACCACCGACCCATTTATAACTAGGCTGGGTTTTCGGATGTTACAACAAAGGACCAAAATTAACTAAGTCGGACCATCTCCAAAGTCTGACCATCCAATAAGTCGGACCACTCCAAAAGTCAGACCCTCCAATAAGTCGGACCATCCAATAAGTCGGACTAGAGAAAAGTCGGACCAAGGGAAAGTTGGATACTCCATGTCGCACACCAAAGGTCGAATAAGGCAACAGTATTAACCAAGTCAGACCATGGCCAAAAGTCGGACCAAGGCCAAAGTTGTACGGGGCCCAAAAGTCTGACCACATCACCCGAAAGTCGGACCTAACCCCACCGACTTCATCTTCTTCATTCTCTTCCCTGTTCTTGTTCCAGTTGAGAAAACACATACACATACTCAACATTAGGTCTGCAAATCACTAAGAAACACTTCCAAACCATATACAAACTTCATATAACATGTAAAGAATCATCAAAAACACACCAAAATCAATTAAAAACATCAAATACATCAAAACCCACTTAACAAGTTTCATCTTTTCTTCATATCTCTATTAATGTAGTTTCGAGCTTTAAGAATCAAAACTCAACATATACATGTCAAATATTAACATGAATCATGATAGAAACATATACAAACCCTTGTTTTGTAAAATCTCACACTAAATCAAATATTCAAGAAATCAAGTTTGCTTCTAAAACTTCTCTGGTTTCTTTCTTCAAACTCACGTACACATACACACATACAAACATGGAGAATACTACACAGTGAAGTTATTATCAAGAAAGATTGGATAATTACAAACAATAGTACATTACACTGCTTACTAACATACAGTTAATCAATTAAGTAATCAACCACAATTAATTAATATGCAACGAGGTATTATTTACGAACATCGTTTAAAAACGATTTCAACTAAATCATAAACGCGTGTGATATAAAATATTCATTTTATCACATAGAATTTGAGTTCGATTATTTATCAATATAAACAAACAATCAAGTAAACAACCACAATTAACTTACCACCGACACACTAACAACTAGGTCGGTTTCGCAAGAACCTCAATCTTGGATAATGCAAATAACACATTGATAATGTTTGCTACAACATTATTAAGTTATATTCAGATAACTTTTAATATACTTTAAAGATGCATATGGTAAAAAAACTCATTAATGAACGAGTTAATTGTTAATTTGGTCCTTTAACTTTGTCATTTTTTCCAATTTGGTCCTTTAACTTCAAAAGTAACGAAGATGGGCCTTAAACATCCAATTTCAGGTCTCTATGATCCTTTGGTTAGTTGACCGCTAGTCAACTCTGTTAAAATAGGGTAAAATAACAATTATACCCTTTTCTTTCTATTTTATTATTTTATTTTTAACTTTTACTCATTTTATAAATTAATTAATAATTAAATCTTATTTACAGATAAAATAACAAATCAATTTTTTATACATTAATTATAAATTATTGTTTTTAACCATTTATCCTTTTATTTTTATGTTCCCAACCACCACAACCCACCACCGTAGACCACCACTCGCCATGACACCCTTCTTCACTCTTCAAGACCACCGGCCACCACCCCTCTCTCCTCTATCTCCTAACCACACCACCATCCTCACGGCCAGCCTCCACCTACAACCACCTCTGTCTCTAAATCCTAACCATGTGCGGTGGTGAAAAACAAACCAGATCTGAGAGTTCAAATCGCAAAAACCACTGTACGACCACCTTCGTCTCTAAATCTCCACCACCTCTCTAAATCTCCACCACCGCCGCACCGTCCCCCCTCTGTCGACAAAGATTACCAGTTAGAATCAACAAGCACAATCATCGTTGGTAGCTCCTCCTCTCCGACGTCCTCTAGCAATCGTCTTGTGTTTCATCCACGCGCTACTCTCACTCTCATCTCGATCTTGCCGTTCATATAATGAACCCTACCTTAATCGACGATTGTGCCTAAAAAACCCTAGAACCGGAACTCGAAATAAACCCTAGATCTACGGTTTTTCAAGATTTAGGGTTTTTATATGAGTTGGGTAAAGATCCAGGGTTTGTATTGCATAGAACGAAGGTGGCGTTTGGCGGTGGTGGCTGTAGTGGTGGTGGCGGTTGGAAAGGCGGTGGTGATGGCAGTTGGTGGTGCTGGTGGGGGAGGGGGTAATCTAGAGTGAGAGAGAATATTGAGAGTGAGAGAGAGAGAGAAGGGGGAAAGTATGTGCGTTTGGCGGTGGTGGTTGGAGTGGTGGTGGCGAGGGCGGTGGATGGTGGATGGTGAACGGTGGTGGTGGCGGCAGTACTTGGAGAGAGAGAGAGAGAGAGATTGTGTGTGTATGTGTATAAAGTGGGAGATATATATATATATATATATATATATATATAATTTAAAAACATTATATATTATTTTAATTAATAAGAAATCACAAAAAATGATAAAAAGACCAAACTGCCCTTGACTTAACGGAATTGACTAACGGTCAACTAACCAAAAGACCATTCAGACATAAAAATGGATGTTTAAGACCCATCTTGGTCATTTTTGAAGTTAAAGGACCAAATCGAAAGAAATGACAAAGTTAAAGAACCAAATTAACAATTAACTCTTAATGAACATTAAATTAAGAGGCCATAAATGTATATATTTATAGTTTTGTGTTTATAAAAATATATATAATTAGTAAAACAACGAAATTATTAGTTTTAACTTATTTTTTAAATTATCTAATCTACTATAAAATTAATGTGAAAATAAAAAATCCAAAAGAATTTGTCCATTAAAATTTTAAAAACAAAAAAAAGGAGATTTTTCGCCCGGGATGGATTCAAACTTGCATGCTTAGGGGTGTTTGGTTCAATTACTGTTTTTGAAGGGATTTGCATTTATAATGCGATTGGTATTTGGTGAGATTTGCATTTGGTGGATTTAAAATCCCATCTTGTGTTTGGTTCATATTTCTTAGATGAGATTTCCACCACCACTAAACTCTCAACAGCCAACTACCACACCTGTTGCCACCATCGAAGAGGAAGGACGACGACGACGATGGTTGACGGGTGACGGCGAACGAGTGACGGCGATGACGAATGGCGACAGTGAACGGGTGACGGTGACGGTACGGGCAACGACGGACGGGTGACGGCAACGACGAACGGGTGACGGCGACGGCAGATGGGTGACGGCGAAAGGCGACGGCGAACGGCGAAGGGGTGACGGCGAACGGAGAACGGGTGACGGCAACGGCGAACGGGTGACGGCGACGGCGAACGGGTGATGGCGACAGCGAATGGGTGACGGCGACGGTGAACGGGTGGCGGCGGCGGCGAACGGGTGACGGGGATGGCGAACGGGTGACCAAGACGGGTGATGGCGACAGCCTTGCGACGACGGTGACGGCGAAATCGATGATGGTTCACCGGAATATTAGCCTGAGAGTCGCTACAGAGAATACCTCATCTGAGGGATTTCAAAATACCAAGGGGGTGGAAGGATTTAGAAATCCCTCATATGTGGGATTTTATAAAAACCTAGGATTTGAAATCTCATCCCATTTTGCCAAACCAAACACCACATTTGGAGGGATTTGAAATCCAAATCCCATGAAATCCCTCAAATGACACCAACCAAACACCCCCTTATTATTATAGTTGTGGACTTATGGGGCTTTCCCATCTATGATGCAATCTTTTTTGTTAAGGACATACAGAAAGTAGTATATATTATAGGTCAAAGCTGCGTAAATTAGCAAATCACACAAATGAACAGTAAACGGTAAGAATTCACATAGTCTTATCCTTAAATATAGAATTCAAAGATCAATTCTCAGCCACTCATTTAAAAGTATAAAATAGGAATTGTAAAAAAAGGTTCTAAACCCACGTCTTCTTAAGCATTCCCAAAATTTACCTTTTTTAATTTTTTATTTACCCCTTAAATCTTTAAATGACCATAACTATTTTAATTTTGAGAATTTGATCAAAAAAATTATACCAATCTACTCATTTTTTAATTCTATTTCAAACAAGACCACTCTTCCTATATTTCTGAAAATATTATTTCAAAAATGCAAACCATATGAAATTCATACCAAAATGTTATCATTTTGAATCATGTGAATTTTTATCATTTTTGCATGTTACCATGTGTCTTTATCTTTTTCGGCTAAAAACATGTGTATACATATCTTTTTCGGCTAAAACATGAGTATTTATATCATTTTGGGCTAAAAACATGTTAATTTTTTAATCATTTTCGGGCTAAAAACATGTGAATTATCATTTTCGGCTGTAACTATGTGTATTTATATCATTTCAGCTGGAAGAAGTGTATTTATATCATTTTTGGCTAAACCATGTCTATTTATATCATTTTTCGGTCAAAAAATGGGTCTATTTTTATCGTTTTTATGTGGATAATGTAATCATTTTAAATGTTGTATATTATTATCATTTTAATTTGAAAAATGGTATCATTTTCAACTGAAATTGTTATACTGGAAAGTTATCATTTTCGGCTGGAAAATTGTCATTTTTGTTGTCTGAAAGTTATCATTTTCGGTAGCTAGAAAATGTTATCATTTTCAACTGAAAAGTTATCATTTTCGGCTTAAAAGTTATCATTTTCGAGTGGTTGGAAGTTATCATTCTCGGTGGCTGGAAATGATAACTTTTTAACCGAAAATGGTAACAATTTAATGATAAAAATTCACATGTTTTAGCCCGAAAATGATATAAATACACATTTTTTAGCCCAAAAAATGATATAAATACACATGTTTTTTGCCGAAAAGATATAAATACACATTTTTTAGCCGAAAATGATATAAATACTCATGTTTTTAGCCGAAAATGATATAAATACACATGGTTACAGCCGAAAATGATAAAAATTCACATGATTCAAAATGATAACATTTTGGTATCATTTTCATATGGTTTGCATTTTCAAAATAAAATTTTCAAAAATATAGGAAGAGTGGTCTTGTTTGAAAGATGTTTAAAAAATGAATATATTGGTATAATTTTTATTGCTCAAATTCTTAAAATTGAAATAGTTATGGTTATTTAAAAATTTAAGAGGTAAATAAAAAATTAAAAAAACTTCTAGGAAGCCTTAAGAGGAGGCGTGGGTTTGGAGTTCTCATAATACATTTTTTCTATAATTAAATCTTATAATTGGTTATTTAATTACAATAATGTCATTATTAAATATTGACCATTGATTTAAAAAATCTAATGATTCAGATTTGGTCTTTGAGTTCTATGTTAAAGCATATGACTTTTATTGATCCATTATACATATATATACACACACACACACACATATATATATAGTGAAAAGTTTATTTGAGAACCGTTTTTATTGCTAGAACCAATCTTAGCTGTCCAATTCCCCATCCTTCAATTGGATTGTCCACCAATTAATTCCTTACATACATCTTGTCACACTCAATTCCCTCACGCTCTTCATCCATGAATTCCACTTACCAATTAAACGGCTAAGATTGATTCTCACGGTTCTCACAAAAATAATGGTTCTCAAATGAACCCTCCCCCATATATATATATATATATATATATATATATATATATATATATATAGGTAGGATCAAATGAGAACACCTCCTAATGTAAGAACTTGGAGAACGGTTTATAGCCCTTAGATGATCTTTATTTAATGGTTGATATTAATCTTGGTTAATTAAGGTATGTTGAATTTTAATGATTTGATTTAATTATGATAGGTTTATTTTAGATCTCTTATTTATATAATTAAATGATTGGTCTACAAGTGTTCTTACTGTTCTCCATTTAACATGTGTTCTCACTGGATCCCTCCTATATATATATATATATATATATATATATATATAGACACACACACACTATGAAAGTTATGACAAATTCATTGTATACAATGGTAACTAAACAATAGACATATAAAAAAGTTGTTTGCATACAACAAGAGGATTATAAAAGTTAATTTTATTATTTTTAAAAATTTTAAGTTAGTTGTATACTAAAGTAACTAAAACAAGGTTCAATGTAGGATCATACTCATATAATTTGCCTATTTTGATTTAACCTTTTAACTTTTTTCAATTTAAGTTTAATTTACCTTTTGTTAACTCTTTTTAATAGAAAATAATCGTAATGGTAGATTGTTTTCGTCTCTTGTATAATTAGAAGATATCGGTTTGTAATACGCTGGTCCTTAATTAGGGGTGATATTTGGTCGCGTTTAATACTATTTTTTTTGTAGTGTGTATTAATTCTTGTGTAAATTCATAATTGGATAAATACTTTTTAAATTAAAATTCATAAATTATTCCTGAATAAATACTTTTGATAAATTTAATGAGGTTAGTTTTTGCATTTAGCTCATTTGTGGTGTAATGTTATCGAAGCTCATTAACTTCATGGGACTACTTAGGATAAATTCAACTTATTCATTCATATTGAGATGAAAGCCAAAATGAAGTCTCATCTTATGCTTCTTTTGTTAAACAGTAAATATTTATAATTGAAGTCATTTTTCAAAAAACAATTTGAAGTTTGAATCACTTATTTCGTTAAGCAGTAGACAAATCATACGAAAAGAATCACTCATATTTTAGTAATTTAATTTATTCCGTCGAGCAATATTATAAGAAAATAAATTATTGACATTTTACTATTTTAGCACTATCACGTGTTGTAACATCCCAAAAGTTAACGAATCTTTATTTTTATTAAAAACCTATTTTTAATTAATTAATTAATTAGTGAAAAGAAATAAATTTGTATGAGTTTATAAAAATAAATAAAGATTGTAAATTAACTACCATGCATATAAAATAGAGAGTTTAAAAGTTCAGGGATTGAAATTGAAAATCCCCATTTACTAATATGTAACTAGAGAAAGCTCTTGAGGCAGATGTCTGTCAAATGACCCAAGTGTGTATATATATATATATATGTATATATAGAGGGAGCGGTTTTAACGAAAATTGTTTTTTCGTACGATAGTTGCGAGAACCATTTCTTATCAATCATTTAATTTCCTGTTTTTTTATTTAAATTAAAAAGGAAAGGGTAGTATGGATATTTTTACATTATCCCAACTTTTTAAAAACTAATATATCCATCAAACGAAAAAGTGTTAAATTACAAAAAATATACCAAATTAACGAGAAAATTATGCTCTTTATTTGAGACCGATCTTGCTATATTTTTTTGGAAAAAAAAGGTCACGTTTGCTTGGGGTTTTTCAGTACAACTCGACATATGCACATGTGCAAAATTTGCACATGTGCATATCTACATCTGTGCTGGAAAAAACTAGGTGAATTTGTGCATATGCACATGTGCAAAACTTGCACACGTGCAAAATTTGCACATGTGCTATGCTGGAAAAAAAACCAACAAACACAAAAAAGAATTTTGAAAAAATATATCAAGATCGGTCTCAAACTAAAGAGCATAATTTTCTCGTTAATTTGGTATAATTTTTGTAATTTAACACCTTTACGATTGATGTGTATATTAGTTTAAAAAATGTAGGGGTAATGTAAAAATGTTCAAATTGCTCTTAATTAATTAAAGATAAGTTTGATTAGTTTAAGGTTATCCATTAACAACTCTTTAATATGGACCCTTAATCTTTTCGATCAATGGCTATAATTGGTTCTCGCAGTTCTCGTTTGAACCATCCCCTATATATATATATATATATATATATATATATATATATATATATATATATATATATATATATATAGGAGGGTTCATGCGAAAAGTGTTTTATTTACGAAAAGTGCGAGAAACAATCTCAACCACTTATTTATATTTGATTTCAGTGGTCAAGATTAATTATAATTTTCATTTATTTTTATTTAAAAGGGCATAATGGTAAAACCAAAACTTTTCTCTATCCAAACTATTCCTCTTTCCTAATTTTTTAATAAATGAACAAAATAAATTAAAAATAATTTACTAGTAAATAATTAATTTTACATAGTTCACCGGTGAATACACCTCAAAAAATTTACGAGTTTTTCATCCTTATTTGTGATTGATAATGAACAATGCCAAAACTATATTACTATTAAGATAAATTTTATAATATTCAATACTGAAAGCCAAACGATTTACAGTTTTTTTAATCATTACACTCTAGTAAACACCGTTTACGCCAAACACACATTATAAATTACTTTTTAGATCGAGCATGTATTGTGAACAAATAACAAATATTAACTAATATTTATTTGTTCACAAACGAAGAGCACAATACAACCAAAAATCATACGGTTACATTCACACAAATTAATTTTCACTAATGAACAATAAAAACAAAAGCAAAAACTATTCACAAATAAACATCGCTATTACATTAACACAAATTTTCATTTTCACTAATAAACAATACAAACAAAAGCAAGATCTATTCACTAATAAACAACACATATTAAGCATCCCAACTATTCTTGTTCGATACTGAACAATTTAAGCAAAAGTAAAAATAAATTACTAAAAATAGTAAATAAAAAAGCCGTATGAAGAAATAAACGACGGCAGGTCTTCTTGTTCGATACTAAACAATTTAAGCAAAAGTAAAAACAAATTACTATTTAAGCAAAAGTAAAAACATATTACTAAAAAAAAGTAAATAAAGAAGCCTTATGAAAATGAAATAAATGACGGCGGGAAGAAGAAGATGTCGGATCCGGATGGGATGGGATGGGGTCGAAGGTTATAGAGAAGAAGAAGATACCAGATCTATGTTTGATGGTGGCATTGGTGTCGCTTGATGACACGAAGAAGCAACCGGTGAAGGTGGTAACTGCCGATTTGATATATAGATCAAACAGAGAGGCCGACGGAGATTGAAGGGGCGACGACGTTGGAGACAAAATGGCGGCGGCAAAGGGAGATCTCCCCGACAACGATCGATGGAAAAAGATCTTCGATGGCGGCTACGTCGGAAGCAGAAGAAGGGCGGCGGCGAATGGGTGGGGGTTTGTTACGTCAGAGAGAACGTCAGGAGGGGCGGCTTCGATTTGTGATGGACCTCAGATGGCAACGGCGGTGGTAGGTGGTGGTGATTCGCCGGCGGAGTGTGAGCTTCAATCTGGATGGTGGTAGTGGCGGCGGTTTTCTTGTGGCCGATGGGTTGCCTGTGGTTTCTACGTAAGGAGAGAGTTAGAGATATATTAGGGGTTTTAAATGAGGAAACAAGTGAGGAGAGGGGGTTTTAAATAGGCAATTAATTTGGATAAATATTATTTAAAAAAAAGTCTATTTTACCCTTTTGGTTTAATTTAATAATTCTTAAAACACAATCTAATTACAAAAATGCCACATATAATCTTAGCCTTTGATTAAATGATCCGGTGGTTGAGATTGATTCTCACACTTTTTACAAATAAAACCCTTTTCGCATGAATCTCTCTAATATATATATATATATATATATATATATATATATATATATATATATATATAAAAGCTATTTGGTCAAATGAGGTCAAAAGGGAAGAAAAATCAAGTGTGTGCGTGTGTGTCATCATCGGAGAACTCAAGAAGAGAGGGGAAGGCACAAATTAACTTTTATAATTGCAAAGGTGAAATTGAAGCTTGCAGATTGAAATTCAAGAATTAAGATAAGTTTCATATCTTAAATTTTGAGCAAATGGTTAAAAACTTGAGTATAGAGTATAATTGACCATTGGATGATCAAAGGCGTGTAGTTTGGTTGATCTTGTGCTTATATTTGATAATAGGTGTTTAATAGTGTTGGGAAACACTATTTGGTGTTAATTTCTTATTTTGGGTTAAGTTTGGTCGAAAACATAATTTGTGGTGAACAACTTGCTTGAAATTGGTCAACACGGTCTGTGTACATGGTGTCAGTCCGTGTACAACCCTTTCATGACACATACCATATAAGAACACTATGGACCGTGTATGGATCTACTAGGTTGGTCGTGCAATATCAACACGGGCTGCGTAGGGTTGAGCCGTGTAGAGCGGCCGTCTAACCCATACATAGGCCGTGTAGGGTACTCAAAGAAAATAAATTGAAAAGATGAAATTTTAAGAACTTAATTAACTGTTGTAGGTGATTGATATTGTCGTATTTTAACATATATTATATATTTATTTCATGACAATATCTATATTTTCGAGTTAAATTATAGCCTAAATTGAATTTAAATATCTAAATTTGACTATTTCAGGTTATGATTGCTCAAAATTGGAAAAAAATACAGCAGTTGGTAAACAAAGTGAAAAAATTAGTTTATGTGAGCTTACAACAAGAAATTAATGTGTCAATATAAATAGATGTCTTGACATTTATTCTTGTGGCTGACCGCTGATGCGTGACTTAGGCTATGTAATTGAGCCAATAAGCCCAAATCAAAAAATAACAAATAAAAATGTACGTGGGCAGAGAAGCACATGTTTATTTGGATCGAATTTGGCGACCAAAAATGAGGAAACCTACGGCCATAATACACAAAATACATTGGCGGCGGCAATTCTAGATATACGAAAACGGCTACAATCAAATACATAAGGGGACTAGGGGAGCACTCTATAAACCAGTTTTTGAAGAGGGAGACCATGAATTCTACGAGATTAACACGGTTTATTTATTATCGGTCTATAATGAATTATCGGTCTATAATGATTTATAAACTTTGTTTTTCTTTGTATTTGTTATTTTCTAGCTTGTCTATGAGTTATGACTCCTGTTTTACCTAGATTAGATGAAAGTTATGGATTATTTTATTTTGATTCGTGAATTATATGTTTGATTTTTGTAAGTTACATTTGATTAAAAACCCACTCGTTTAATGCATTTACTTTCAATTGGTTATTCTATGAATTGTTATGTGTTTTTAATGAGAGTTAATTATTCATGCTATCCGTATTAGTGATTTGCTTGTTAAATTACTAGATAAACATTAGGGATAATGTTTAAAAAAAATTTGTTGATAACTTAGGCATTAAGTTAGTGTTAACCTATCAAACAGGAGTTAGTAGGTTAAAAGACGATTCTGGAGATTAGCCTACTATTGCATTGTAATAGGGTGTAATTGGTTAGACGGGTTTAGAAAGTGATTTCTCTACCTTAGTTTAATTAATTATTTAACTTGACGATTTGGAAGATGAGTTATGTTACTTGTTAGAATCATAACCTTCATTATTCATGTTTCATAATTAATCAAGACTTGATGGATTTGACTCTAGATGAAACAAATCTTCAATACCGTTCATAGTCAGTTCCTTTATATTCATCGTTCTTTTACTCATTAAATTTATTATTTAGTCATCCTTTTATTTTCTTAGTTTAATTAGTTCATTTTAGCAAATCCTCCTTTAATTAATTTATTTAGGTTAATTAGTGAAACATAGTTTTATAAAATATTCTTATTGTTCCTTGTAGAGACGATATCCTACTTACCTAAGCTATACTACTACACGATCCAGTTATACTTGCTGGTAGTTGTTGAGATATGGAGGCTTAAATCAAGAATTTGGTGAGTTGGAAATTTTTGATGCTTCACGCCGTGGAGCAATGTTGCTCGGCGTGGAGCCATCGTGGCTTCTCGGTGTGAGTTTGGGCCGCACGACATACACCCCTTCTTTTTGGGCCGACTCCTTTTTGGCTTATTTGTGGCGGCAGTTAGGCCCTTTAGTGTTTAGGTGTTAACCCTAGGTCCCCCTCTATAAATATTAATCTCATGTAATTGTAACCTTTGAGCACCTAATAATAATATCAATCTCTAGTTCGGCCGTGGACGTAGCTTGATCATACCGATCGAGTGAACCACGTAAAATACTTGTGTTCTCTTTTCTCGTTTGCTATTTGCTTGTCTGTTTGTGGTGTTAATTGTTTGGGTCCATTCCGCGTTTTCTTACAGTAGTGTGTGGTAAAACTTAGGTGATTTTGGACTTAAATTTAAAATCTGATTTTCACGTATTAGTGATCGTTGTTAATTACAAATCTATTGGAAAGAAAGTTCAGGACTATAACAAGATTTTAGTTGCAACAAACAAGGTGAGTACTTCAACGTGGTATTTAGATATATTAATTACTTGTAATTGTACATATAAAATACTAGAGTGAGATTTACTATGTGATTGTTATCATATGTTGATATCAAGAGATTTACTATTGACTATTTGATAAAGAGTATAAAGATAAACACAAAGTTAACAGAGATGAGTATAATTGTATATAAGAGACGCAAGACAAAGAACATGTTTATGACTGGGGTTGGAGTATTGCGGTATTATACTAAATAATGAGAAATAAGTATAAGTGATTAAATAAGAAGCAAAAACGGGATGAATATAAGAGAGAAAAGATCTGTGAGTAATATTTAATAGTTAATCATATTTTTTTAATTATAAGAGAAAAGATCCGTAAACCTAAGTGATCTATGAAGGTTTTAACAAGCGAGGATGATATGTATAATTACATAATTAAAAAGAATGAGTTCTTATAGAGAGATATTTTTTTTAATTATATATTTATATACATTAAGAGAAAACATAGATAATTGAGAAGAGTGGTATCCTTGAGAAATACATAATAGAGTGTTAAAAATAAAAGCAATTGTATGTGTGTGTGTATATATGAGAGTATGATAGACTATGTCTATATATATAACAAGAAAAATATGAAATTAAACGAGCAAAAGATGAAGAATTAAGTAGAGGAGGTGTAAATACGTAGGAATACACACACACACACACATACAAAATGAAAACATAAATCAAGAGTAAGAGGCTCATTAGAGTTATAAATATTGCATGTGTGGCTATAATTGTGATAATTATACATTGTTAATGTGATTATGTATGTGATGACAGAGTAATTGATATACACACACACATATATATATATATATGTGTGTTGATGAACAAAATGCTTTCATCTAAAAAGTGATGAATATGTTGGATTCATCAAAAAGAAATTGATGAAGAACTAGTTTTAATTAATAAAGATGATGAACTAACGATTATCAGTTGATATATATACCGAAAAATGATCAAATAATCATCCCTTTTACCCCTTTTACTTTAATTTTCTTTTTACTTGATCTCTACCCTATATATATATATATATATATATATATATATGAGAACCGTTTTTATTGCGAGAATCAATCTTAGCCGTCCAATTCCCCCTCCTTCAATTGGATTGCCCACCCATGAATTCCTTACATGCACCCTGCCACACCCAATCCCCCCACGCTCATCATCCATGAATTCCATGATCCAAAATGAACGGCTAAGATCGGTTCTCGCAATAAAAACGGTTCTCAAATGAACATTTATCTCTCTCTCTATATATATAATTGGATGGATTGGTGTTGTAATTTGTCTAATTGTTTTTAGTTTGATTTTTATTTTGTATTCGTCAACATCTTGCTAGCTTCTATTTAATGAAATTTCTTTGCAATAAGTGTTAAAATTAAAAGAGAAAATCTAAAAATATAATTAGTAAATTTCACATATCATAATTTAATGGGTAGAAAGATAAAGTATAAATATTTAATAAGGGAAAATATAATTTTTCAATCTAAAAAATGAATATTTGGTTTCATGCTCTCATTTTTAGCGTTTGTCATAAGCAACATAGTTGAAATTTGAAAATCTGTCTTGTTTTGTGTGTGATGGTATTTGTGATAATTGATTGGGTTTGCAGCAGTAAAGCTTTTTGTAAGGTGGTGATGGTTTAAAGTTTTCGAAGGCAATAAATATTTTAAAAGAATGTGTGTATACGACTGTTTTTATGTTGATCGAAGATGGTAGTTTGATTGGAAATAAGGTATATCAAGCTCGTGTGTTGCGCTGATGATATTCAAATAATCATATTACTAGTAATTTAATTTACATATAACATAATATCTTTTAGATTGTTGTTCAAAATTAGCATACGTAGACGCTATTTAGGTTAATATACATCTATTGTATTTGTTGATTACATTATTTAGGGCTACATTACCTAGTAATTTTATGAAATTAAATGTAACTTATACACACCGAAGGGTAAAAAGTGAAATTTAATTATGGGTTAAAATTGAAAAACCGAAATAATGTATAACAGGAATTGAATCCTTAAGCTTAAAGTGGAAGGGGTGCCTTAATATACGTTGATACCACTATGCCAAAGACCATTTGATTTATAAATAATAATAAGTAATTTTATCGAATTAAATGTAACTTATATAAATTTGTGGGTAAATAATGAAATTTTTTTGAGGGTTGAAATTGAATATTAATGAATAGTATATATTTTTTTTTTTTGAAAATTGATTATAAAGGATAATTCGTAAATAAAAGGAATTGCTTCTTATTTATAAGACTCTCTCTCATAATTACATTAGTTATCATATGGAAACGGGTACTACATAAAAAACCTAAATATTTTATAATATAGTATATATATATATATATATATATATATATATTGAAAGAGAAGAGGGAAGAGACAAGTGATATAGACAAGGTGAGTAGAGGAAGCTATCAACTTGGGTAACCCAAAGAAGCTTATAGGTGGTTCACTTAAAGTCTTAAACCCGAGAAACTAAAAGGCTATGTCTTATAATCTAATAGTATTTGGTGTTTAGGTGTCCTATAAGATTGTGAGTTCAAGTTCTGTTATGGATAAAAATGGTGTAAATTTAGAATTAAATTAGAGGGTGTGTTTAGTCGTTAAAAAAAGGCTATCTATATGCAACCATTGGATCCGTTGCAGATCGTACGACTCAAAACTATTAAAAAAAATTTGGGCATCAAAATGACAAAATCCTTGGATTTTTCCACCCATTCTTAATCGAAAGCTAGGTTACAAAGTCAATGAAATTTCCATAATCAAATGTATTCAGTTTCATAGATATATTAAATTTATCTCCTTACATAACCCGCCCATTTTTAAACATCCACTAGCACTGTATCAAACATCAAATTTTAGTGAATTAAACAAATAACATGATATGATGTTCATTGTTATTATTTAAGATAAAAAAGGAACAAAGTCATCAAGCTAGTCATGAACTCATGATAACTTGCCATCTCAAAGTAGAACACTAATAAAACATGTTTTTTTGCACCAATTTATATCTTTCACTTTATAATGCAAATTTGTAACAGATAGATATTGGAAATTGGAGATCAAAATCTAGTTATAAGGTGAAATCTACTTTTTTAGCTACTACACTAGTTAATTCTTTAGTGTTTAAATGTGAATCGAATCAAATTGTTAATTTGTAATCACTGAAACTTGAAACATTATAAATTATATAGTTTTGTTTTAGATTTATGTAAAAAAAACACTAAAAGTTATGCTATAATATTGTTTTTTAGGTAAAAAAAAATTGAGTTTTCACTATAGGAAAGGTGATTTTTTTACCTAACATATTCTCTTAAAATTTGATTATTGTTTATTTATTTTACATTTTTGTGACTATTTTATTTCACCGGTTCTCCCGTGTGCTCTATAATTCACAAATTTCCCAAGATCAAACTAAAAATATTAGTTTTGCACTTCTGCTTGTTACTTAATTTCCTTTGTCTTGTTCCATTCTTTTTTTATTTTAATTTCATGCATGATTTGCGAACACAAATTAAATATTATCAAAGTATGACCATTCTTAACTAGATAGATGTGTTTTGTGTGAATTGCATGCAAAATAACCATACACAAGAAGCATCTATCAAACCTTCCCAACGTAGTTCCTTCTCATCCCAAGGAAGGTAGAAAAGTATCACACACACAAAAACTAGTTTAGCATAGGAGTTGAAAAAAATGAGAACCTAACCTACATACATATCTTAAGCTGTTGCAATAAATATGAATGTATCCTTACATAAAGATGAACAACTAGAGTATGAGGCCCTAACAAAAAGTAGCCACTCATCTCTCAAGTTTCTGAACTAACTTATTAACTCAAATTCTTCTTATTTCAATCACAGCCAAATATACCTGAGAACCTAGTTTGTTTGAAACACAACAAGAATTTGAATTCGGTTCTATAAATAGTGATTCAAGACCAGAATTCGAATTCAAATCTGGAGCTGAATATTAATTCGGTTGTATCTTCTTACTTCTTTTTTGGTTTTTACCTGATTCAGATAAATATTTGAATATCTAATTTCAATCACTCAATCTTACATTGAGCAGTCTTATTTGGTCTAATGCCATATATTGTTGCAGTGGTCACAACATAGAAGGGGTGATTCTTGTATCGGCATGCTTTTAAAGCAATGAAATATGGTCAAGTTGAAATATGGAGATCAATGCTTTCTAGGCCTTTCTTGGACATTTGCATATTGTTGTCATTGGTACGATGATACTTTCTTTATTTAACCGAAATGTAGTGAAAATCATGTGTACCCTTTCCGCAATACCAAAAAGATTTGAGCAGCTACATAAGAGTATTACAACAATGTTTAACATGCATTGATGGCGAAAAAGATGCTTATGAGGATTATCACGCTAGCTCTCATGCCTTTAATTTGTGGGTAACATAATACTTTGTCCCAATTATTTCTTACAGTGAGAAGTATGGTCAAAAGATCAATGCAAGGGGTTGAGATGGGTATTTCCTAGGTGCGAAAGTCGAGTAAATGACATGGAGGGGTGATATATGAGATGCTGCTGAAGTAGCATGAAAGATGGAGAGAATAGTATACACCATGCTCTTAATTCTTAGGCCCACATAACTAGGAAACTTGGACCAGATTATTATTAACGAAAGAGAATGTACATATTTCTCACAACTTGAAAAAAGAAAAACAGGAAAATGATCTTATATAATTACTTGATGATCACCATCCCTAAAATTGTTTATATGATCCTTTTCTTATTTTTCCTATTATCCAAATGCCTAATTAATGGCAGTTGTCAAAAGTGATGTTGGTGGCCGGGAATATAACTGTTAGCGGTTGTTATATATATTTGTAGCAACTTGATCGAGTAATATCATGCCTAGTTCAACTTTCACGGTAATCATTTTAACGCAGTAAGTCAGCAACTTTTATAATGGTAAAATTAGTGGTTGTCAACAACTGTACGTATAGAATTAATTAATCACAAATTAATACTATAGGATTTATACTCTTTCCCTTCAATTTGCTTGACTGTTACTTACCTGAAACTGGAATCACAAAATACTTTGGATAACCAGAAAAAAACTCTAACTTTTGGCAGAAGATGAGAACAAAACATTCTAAGTTTACGTGTATGTAATTTGTTTGCTTGGGAACTTGCCAATTACTTAATAATCTGTTCATCAAGCGCCGTTGTTGTTCGGTCATAGAAATGTTTAGTCCATTTGAATTTTGATTACAGGTGTGAATCTTAATAGAAAGTATGTACAGCTTATAATGCATAAACTACAAACTGATGACAGCTTATCATAACCTTAGGAATCATGAGAAATTTGTTTTCCACCACTAGTTTTAATTTAGAAACTAGTTTGAATTGGTAAAAACTGAAATCAAAGGTGTTGCAATATGCTGGCCATCTTCCTCCTATTATCTCTCATATTCCTTTCTTCATTCTTGTTTTAATGTTTATTTATTTCTCTCCCTTCTTTCAGCCCATGTCTTCTGGTTCAATCCCTTTGGTTAATTCTCTCTCAAGTTGTTGTTACTACATATCACGGGGTCCTTTGACCCCGTTCATATCCGGAGCATACTGATTCTTTGAAGATGGGTACTAAGGTGAAAGGCTTTTTTAAAGGCCTTAAAAACATCTCAAATATTTTCGGTAATTAATTAATGAATTAGCCTTTTTAGATGAATTAGGGGGTGTTGGGGATTGATTTCTTATGAACAGTTATTCTCTCTCTCTCTCTCTCTCTCTCTATATATATATATATATATATATATATGTTTCTATACAACAATAAAAGGTCTCTTGAGGGTGCGTGTTTGGGATATGATTGGTTATCTAAAGTGTTAATTTGATGATGATATTTTTGAGTGATGGAAATAATTAATTAGTTAATTGTTTTGAACCTTTTGGTGTGTAGATGAAGGAGAAGAAGAAACAGAAATACAGATCGGTATGCCCACGGACGTGAAGCATATTGCTCATATTGGTGTTGATGGACCCGCCACTGAATCTCCCAGCTGGGTACGTACATACATTTATATATATATATATATATACATTGTGAAAACGTCTTTGTGTCTAATGTATATGATTATGTATGTATGTATGTATACATTATTTATATATGTCCTTTTATCTTTTCCCATGGAATGCAGATGAAGGGGTTTGATGGCGGACTCAGTCAGTCAGGACCAATGGAGAGCCCTGATATGAAACAAGGTTATAGATGTTTTCACTGTATACTTTTCTTTATCTCGAATTAAGAACGAATGAATCTACAGGAAACAATTTGTTCGTGTTAGAGGTGGTAATGCTGGCTTATTTACTTATGAACGGGTTGAATCTCGTTATAGTTTTAACGCCAAATGATTTAAACGGGTATAATTGACTATACGGGTTGAAAAGCTTTACTTTTGATGTGTAAAACCTCCTAAATGATTTTAGTAGAAAAATTATATTATTAGTTGGATGGTATAACATTCGTTATCATATTTGAAATGGTTTTAAATGAGTGTTAAGCTATGGATTAACATTTTACCATGGAATAAAAGTGATTCTTTAATTCGTTATCTAACCCAATAGTTTTGTCACATGTTATTTAGATTATGCTATGGACTAATCAAATGCACCGGTTAACATGTGTAGGTACAAACAACCATAGGATTACTCGAAGTGAAGAACTAACAAGAGACCTTCCAGATGTGCCTAAAACATCTAAACACCGTCATCGGTCAATGGACAATTCTATGGATCCTGATTCAAAATCATCAACCAAATCAAAGCACACCATGAGGAGACACCACAGGCTTCGACGGTCCCACGAGAAAGGGGACCTACCAGACATCCCCAAGAAGTCAAGAAGAAAGAAACCAAAGGACAATGACGGGTCAACAAAATCTAAAGATATTGAATCTTCGAGCCATGAACCCAATTTGGAAATTTAAACCTGAATTTGAGTCATCCTACAACAAAACCCAGCTTCTTAGTTTGGAAATAGGGAGAAAATATGGACGCTTTGAACCTTGGATATTCACCAATTTGTGAAAAATGACCAGAAACGTTTGGTTACTTTTGGTGTAGAAGAAGAATTATTCATATGTATGTACCTTTTCCAATTTTCCCTTTTCCTTCCTATATATGCACTTTTAAGTTCATATAGGATTGGGGGTCAAATTATATTGTTGTAAGATGCACGTATGAATAAAATGATGGTTTTTTCGGTTTAAAAAAAAAATCAGATTGTATCTTTGATTTCAGTTTGACCCTCGTATGCAATTACGAGTGACATTGTCTGTATGCCTAATTTGATTTTTCTTTCTTGTGTTTCCATGATAAGTTTTGGTTTATGTGTACAAATAATATTACAATTTTTTTAATATTTCATCATATGTTTTCTTCTTAATGATGTTTGCCGATATGTTGGGATGACATATTTTTACATGTAAAGAGGAAATCCTTATTTACCTCGGATTTGATTTCTTTTTTCTTAATGAATGCAATCAGCATCTTTAAGTGTAACATTGTGTGTATAATATGACCTTCAATAGCAGGTCACTTACATCCTAACCTATTTGTAAATTTTCAAAATCTAGCAACAATTTTCAAATTCCGACAAGATTTCCAGATTCCAACGAACTTATTGAAAAATCCACAAATGCATAAGCTCTGCATAGACACAAGATTGCAAAAATAGACTCATTGGTTCATCATCAATTTGCAAAAACAAATCTTGTTCATGGTCTTGGTTCATTATCGTAGATCTAGGGTCCGAATCTTGCAGAACCATTTAAATCTTGTCGATTTGATAGACATTGGGTTTGAAATTTGTATGTTCATCGATGTCAATTTGCATAAACCCTTCGAAACTTGCCAATTTGTTCACATATATTCATGTGTGAGATTTAGGGGTTGATTCTTGGATTTTGTTCATCTTGTGATCATGTTCGAGATTTAGGGTTTTAGTTTTTAACGATTTGTAGATCAACATTATGTAATCGATTTAGTTTAAAGATCTACATTCATAATGGATTTCTTGTCAGGGTAAAGTTTGTAATCGTTTTTAGGGATATTGTGGTTAGGGTTTTGAAGAAACCGATTACTTGTTTCAGTTCTTGTTCTTAATTAACTTGGGTTTTGCAAATCTGGTAAAAATGATTCTTGTTTCAGAAATTGAAGAACACGTGAGTTTCGTTATAGATTCTTGTTTCACATTTTGTTTTTGTTCTTGATTCTTGTTTCGAAATATTCAAAACATGAAGATCCCATGAAGAACACAAAGTACACATAATTGTGGGACACATGTGGTGTTTGATATATAATATAGATCCGGTTATTATTAAAAGATTAAATAAAATTTGATTTTTATTTGATAGCTTTTTCAAGGAAAAATGTCAATCAACAACACTTAAGTTATATGTATTTTTGCAATCACATTCAACTTAAATTTAGGGTATTTTAATCATATAAGTGTATTAATAATAGTAGAGTATGAGCACAACACCACCTAACTTAGGTGTTGTTGACTGCACCCGTTATTTTAGAAAGCTCGTCATAGCTCCGCGGGTTAACTATGCTGCCAAGAAATGGTCAAATGCTGGATTTTGAGTATGAGAATTTTTGAATAATTTCAGATCGAATTTTTAAATAATCAATTCGAATGTTCGAATTCAGATTATTTTAAACAAACCTGTATTTGCTTGTTTGTTTTTTTCATTTTTGCTAGATGGAATACTGGTGGAATAATATATTCGCCTTAATTGACAATTGGTTTTGGATTCTGTACCCAATCCTGTTAAATTTATTGATTCGCCCCCCACCAATTACAGACTCTCACACAAGAATCCATACCTTTTGAAACCGTTTGCTACCGCGGGTTCTCCTCTTCCAACGAACCCTAAAATCAATCCATTGAATTCATTTTGTAATGGCGATGGCAAGTATATACAGAAGAGTTCTTCCATCTCCTCCTGCTATCGATTTCGCTTCTTCCGAAGGGAAGGTTCGTCCAATTCCTATGATGCGTTTTCATTTAGGTTTTTGAGTTCAGTGCTTTTCTGTGTAATTGTTTCTTTATAGTTGTTTATCACTAGGATTAGGTTTTGTTTTAATCTTGTATTTTTGCTGTCGGGATTGATTTCTGGGCTTCTTTCTAATGATGGTATCCTGGGTTTGTGCTTTATGTGATCATATATTGGGTGTATCTGAGTTATAAGTGTACAGAGTTCATTAATTTTAGAGAGGGGTTCATGACCGATCTATTGCTCGAGCTACACTCTGACCTCAAGGTGTCCACGATCAGTTGGATTACTTAAGAAGAAATATTTGAACTGGATTTAAGTTTATAGTGATCAATACAAATAGGATACTGCTGATGTTAAATCTGCAACATCCATATCAATTTTGCATTAGAGAAGTATAGGTTTGTCATCAATATCAATATTTTCCTGTAACTGGGAATAATATGAAATCACTGTAAACTAACTAGATTAGAGGTTCTGCTTCGTTTGTCAAGAACATACTTTCGATTAACCAAAAGTATTGATTGCTCTAGCAACTCAGCTACGTATGTGTTTTGAATCTGCAGCAATTGTTTATGGAAGCCACTCAAGGTGGAACCATGGAAGGATTCTTTAAGTTGATCTCTTACTTTCAGACACAATCAGAACCTGCATATTGTGGATTAGCTACCCTTGCCATGGTCTTGAATGCACTTTCTATTGATCCGGGTAGAAAATGGAAAGGTACCTTTGATTGTCTTCTATAACGAGATTTATTAATTATTGAAGCTTAGTTCCATTGAGATGTTATTTGTCAGTGTTTAGTATAACAATGTGATGTGCATTTTGACACTTTTCAAGTTTTTCCAACATTTCTATAACCAATTGTGTATGTTATGTAATACCATTGTTTTTCTTTTTGTTATTAGTATTTTTTTGGGTGAAATGTGTATTTGTACTAAAGTTGAGGGAGGAAAACTGCTATCCTGTTAACGACACCGATATATCGGATACACGAACTATATTCTATGATCGACCATTTGAACTAATACAGTTGTATAACTAGGGAAACTTTTGTCTTTTTTAAACCAAAAACCTTGTAGAAACTAACCTCTGTGAACTACTTGACAACCGAACCAAGTGCAGGACCGGGGCTTAAATTTGAAACACTAATGTTCTTCTTGTGGTAACCAAAGTCATGCCCAATGACATGATTGTTTTATCAGTTGAGTGAAAGCAGAAAGACGAAACATGATTGAACGGAATCACTGATGTTCTTCTTATGATTAAACAAACTCAATACTGACAACCTAAAATGCTATTCAAAAAAATATATACTGACAACCTAGAATACCAATTACTGTACAACATTGCAGAAAAACAAATGCCAAAATTGTATCCTGACACGCTCTGATGACAGACTAAACATTCATGTTGTACTGCCAATAAAGGTAGTAACTCACACAACCGAAACATATCATTGACTGCATGCAAGCCAAATTGATAAAAATCAAGATTTGAGCATATTTAATTCCAACTCCTGGTTATTCTATAAGGATCTTTGTCCAAAATCCAGAATCTTGTTTGTTAAACTATCTACATTGTCTTGCTGTTTGCTTTTCCAAGTTCTGGTTAGTATGTCTTTTTAATCAGGATAAGCGGAAAAAAAAAGTAAATACATCGTTCTTTGAGGTTATCCTTGTCTTCACTTTGATCTTTGACTCTAGCTCCTGCATTTTTCATCATGACATAAACCACTAAAATTTTGCAGGTCCCTGGAGGTGGTTTGATGAATCTATGCTGGATTGTTGTGAGCCTTTAGAAAAGGTTAAAGCCAAGGGCATTTCCTTTGGGAAGGTTGTATGCTTGGCTCATTGTGCTGGAGCAAAGGTTGAAGCTTTTCGCACAAATCAAAGTAGTATTGACGAATTCCGCAAGCATGTTATAGCATGTTCTACTTCTGATGATTGTCATGTGATCTCATCGTATAACAGAGCCACTTTTAAACAGGCATGATTTGACCTTTGCCATTTTTTGAGTTATTCCTCAGGTTAATTTCAGGGTCTATGCTTGTACTGATTTTTGGAAATTACATGTCTATCAAACCACATTTGGCCTGAGTAATGCTGTTCATTATATAAGGGGCTGATGGAAATGCTATATTATTTTTCATTTATTGCAGACAGGTACGGGCCACTTTTCACCTATTGGTGGTTATCATGCCGGAAGAGACATGGCATTAATTTTAGATGTTGCACGTTTTAAATATCCACCTCACTGGGTTCCGCTTAAATTACTTTGGGAAGCCATGGATACAGTGGATGACGCTAGTGGATTTCGCAGAGGGTAAAATTTTGTGCACACACTCTCTCTAAGTAATTGTGTACCACCGTCACAGAGAGTCTTTACTGTTTTGTGTCATTTTTTAATTCCTTCTCCGGCACTTCATGGTGTTAAAGTGGCTGACTGGATTTTCTTGAACTTTTCAAGGTTTGAATATTTATTACAGCAGTAGAGCCTAATAGGCTATTAATCAAAATGTATATAAAATGAAATAATAATATCTAAATAGAATTTCAAATTAAATACTTAATTTAATAATATTTTGGTAAATTTTCATCTTTTACTACAATTCTATAACCTTTTCAGATAAAGCTCAACTTTTGTATTGCTCAATATAAGCCGAATTTTATTTCGGTAAGCAGTGTCTCTACCCTTGAGTAGAGGTATGTCTTCCTCGTACCTCCCTCATACCTTGCTCAAGTGAGATCGGGTACCTCCCTCTTTTGATTGCTGAATACATTAATATACATGTGAGCTGGTTCTTGAGCTTTAGCAGGTTGGACCCCTTGCCTTTCTAGTGAGAGAATGCTTGGATGCATGCTTTTTGTTTTTCTTTCATGTTCATCTACTTGATAAATAATAATCGCAGTTGCTTGATTTCTTTTTTATTATCGAGCTGCACTTTTAGCTTTGATTTGGTGACTTTTCCATGTACAGAACTGTATGTGCTTATGTATTTGTGCTGGACTACTGCTGGTTGGATAGTTCCTTAGTCAGACAATTAATTATTTGAATCCGATCCTTTTATTGATAATTTTCTTTCTTTCTTTCAGCTTCATGCTAATATCCAGGCTTCCACGCCCACCAGCATTACTATATACCCTGGTACCTTCACTTTCAAGCATTACAATGTGGCCTGCTTTAGCTTCTTTCTTTTCTTTCTTCTAATTTTTCTGTCGCAATCTGCATTTACTATCGAAGAGGTTGTTATTGCAATCTAATATTCGATAAATCTTAATCATGTACTTTGCCGATTGTTGCAGAGTTGTAAGCATGAAAGTTGGCTTAATATTGCAAAGTACTTGATGGAAGATGTTCCTCTATTATTGAGTTCTAAGAATGTGAAAGATGTTAATGATGTTCTCTCAATTGTTTTTAATTCTCTTCCGTCAAAGTTCCTTGAATTTATAAAGTGGGTTGCAGAAGTTAGAAGAACAGAGGAGGGTAATCAAACTTTAACTCCAGAAGAGCAAGAAAGGCTTTCCAGCAAGGTACCATGAAGTAATGAAACAGTACTATCAATCAATCTCCTATAGAGGTCGCTTTTTCGACACATCTATTTATGAATGGGTTGATTTAGGTTATGTTTTCTAAGGGGTCACAGCGGTAAAATATCTCATTAGTGAAAAAGGAAACATGTCAAATGTGTCGAGAATCACCAAAGTGTGTTTTTAATCCATAAAACCTCAAATCATCATACACACGCACACATGTTATTGAAACTATACAATTTTTGAATTCATATTTGACACAGTAATTATTTATTAGAGGTTTCTGCTGTTGCATGTAGGGGGAGATATTGAAACAAGTTCAGGAAACTCATTTATACAAGCATGTCACAGATTTTCTTTTCACTGAGAAATCAGGTTGCCAGTGCCCACCATGTTTGGGTAAAGAAACCAGTTTGACTGATATTGCAGCCAGCGTGTGTTGCCAGGGAGCAGGGTTTCTAGAAGGAAATGGTGGATCCTCTAATGGGTTTTGCTGTGGGGAAACACTTGTACATTGTATAAAAGCCAATGGAGAGATGCCACCTGTTACAGTAGTGTCTGGGACAGTAACCAGCAGTATTGGTGAACAACAAGTGGATATGTTGGTCCCTTCATCTCCCAAAATTCTAAGCTCGGAATTAACAAGTAGCATTGGAATGCACCCTGCTAGCAATGATGTTCTCACTGCACTTTTACTGGCTTTACCAAAACAAACCTGGTCTGGTATTAAAGACAATAGCTTGTTACAGGAAATTGATGCTCTTGTTTCTATGGACAACCTTCCCACTTTGCTTCAAGAAGAGGTACATGCAAATCGCACTAAACCTATCTTTTCTTGTCTTTGTTTTAGTGGTTTCAATTTCAACCAGGGTCAAGTAAGAAGTCTTAGCTTAAACGAAGAATAGATCAAATGGGTTAAAAGTCACCCAATATATATTCAAAAAGCATACAACCTCCTGAACTGTGTTATTTAAAGATTTAGGTTAATATTCTGGTAATATTGGTTCTGTAGTTATTAACACATTCATTAATAATAATAGAAAACTAAATAATGATCACGAAAAGTGTATGTGGTTCAACCCAATCTGGCTGGGGCCATTCAACCCATACTAATAAAACGAACCTTTTCACCCTGAACAAATTTTGTCCTTTCTCAACCTACCTATCTCGCCACCTCTTTGTTTAGTTGTAGATCTGTTAATTATAGTAGGCGGTAGTGGTTTTAGGTTGCTGCCTTTAAGGTCTGTTATTACTTATATTTAGTGTGACCTGTATTAGGAGTGTGTTAAGAGTTGATATAGGGCATAACTAACATGCGGAAATTGTCAGAATCTGAATATTAATTTACTTATCCTTACATCCTTGGGAGGACAACACTTGGGTTTTAAATTATAATTACCATTTCAGATTATGATGTCCATCTTTGCTAAGATTATCCTTCTTAATTTTGTAATCTTCTTCGTTGCAGATTATGCACTTGCGCGGACAGCTGCATGTTCTCAAGCGATGCAAAGATGACGAGGTAGAGGAAGATTTTTCTCCACCCTCCATCTAGCATACTCTGGATATACATTTTTTCTTGTAATAGTATTCATCATAAAACACTTTCTCCCACTAAAAGGGTAGAATAACACATGTCAAAACTTACAACCTTTTTGGAAAATGCTATACCTATATCTACTCCCCTGTGTTTTAGGTCAGTTATCAAGAAACAGGCCATGTTTTCAGGAGTTCAGAACCGGCTAGTAACAAGTCACGGTTCTTCCTACACAAGTCAGACCTGCATAATCAAGGTGAGTTGTCATCATTGGGACAACAACGAGCCCTTGATTACTGTAGCAGGCTTTCTGAGAGATATGAAAGGTCTGACCGGCTTTCAGGTGGGATCAGACGCATTATTACATGGCCTAAACCCATTGCTTATACGTCATACATAGGTTCAAGGTCTATATTTTCTCTCAATTATCTATCTCGTTAAAGAAATAAAAGCCTGTGATGTACTAAATTGTTATTAGGCTATGATTGTAGCTATCTTGTGCCAACATACCACAAGGAAGACCACATTACTATTTAATCTTGTTTATCCAAAAGTAAATAGAATTCATGATTCATCTTCTGTTTTTAGTGTAGGCAGCACAAGCTCTCCATTCCCGTTATTTTGTTTCTTTTTTTTAGTGAATGAAGGATAATGGGGGGTTTGTACCCTTCTTTTGAAGATCTGAATGATTTTTACATAACAAAGAACCGAATGTAATGACACAAATCCAAAAGTTCTAATCACTTTCATATCACAGTCACCCAACTCCACTAGCTAGTACTACTCCACCAGGGTTGCAAGTAAGTCAACATTTTATCATTTTATTTGAGTTTGAACTCAACTTTAGTTTGTTCAAGTCTACTTAAAGTTTTGGTACAAAGAATGAGCTCAAAACATATAACAGGTTGACCCGAATTCTTATCTAGCTTTTCAAATCGTATGCGACATAATATAAATGTAACTGAACTTGAATATTTGGGGGCAACAGTAATCGAGTTGTGTACAAGCACTGTTGATAATATTGATACTGACGACGGAAAAGTTTATCTGAAATACAAGATATGATGCTTGAGGGAAAATACTTGGTATGAAGCTAATTTGAATGGATCTTACTTGATTTCTTCATCAAATGTAACCAATAAGAGAGCCAAATTTGTCTAAAACTAGTGGTTAGCTTACCCGTGCTTCGCGTCGGGGATTAATTACTTTTTAATCGAGTTTGATTAGATTATTTATTTACTATTTTTTACTAAAAACCCAAAAAAAATTAAACCACTTACACAAAAATGGTAAATTGGAATTTAGATATGAAACTTAAAACAATTGAATCGCTTGAGTTTTTTAAAAGTAATTTAGTTTCTGTGTATCTTGAAACTACATAAAATATTTAAACAATGTGAGTCTATTTCACTACTAACAAATGTAACTTAGATTCTATTAAACAGTAAGTACTCAATTTCCTCACACTCATCATCCATGAATTCCATAATATAAATAATAACACATATTTAAGAATATTTTTTACCAAAAAAAAACAAAGTAGCAACGTAAAAAATTTCGTTTGTTCTATAACGACTTATTTATATCTTGACTAAACGATTAAACTATAATATGATGCATACCTACATAAGATCCATTTTAAAAATAAAGTTTAATGGTTAAATCAAATTAATTGAAACTTTCGTGCTTAAACAATTCAAGAATAAAGATTAATTGTTTCAACAAAATAAACATAAACTTTAAAGTTAAAATATAAAAAAAAGTTTTAGAGTTTAATCGAAATTGAGTTTAAATTATTTTTATCCTTGATTAAAAATCTTCAAGAAATAAATATATTAAATATTGTTTACGTATATTTGTAAAGTTAAAAATCAAAATCCATATTTTTAAGAAATTATTTAAGTTGAAAAAGGCGAAAGGGTTAAGAAGAATACAAAATTAAAAAAAGACAAAGTTGCAAAATAAAAATTCCAGATTTTGAGGAGGCAGGATTCAAATCCCCGCCTAGCAGGAAACAAACATAGTCCTTACCAACCTGGTAGATTCACTTTTGGTTAACAAACGCATTATTTGATATATATTATAAAAGTGTTATTTCTTCAAAATAAAAATTTTGAATTTTGTAAAGGCAGAATTCGAACCTCCGCCTACCGCGTAACATACAACGTCCCTACCAACCCGGTAGATTTGCATTTCATTAAAACACGCGTTATTTAATATATAGTATGAAAGTGTTTTTTTTTCTTGTAAATGTATGGTATATATAATGTGGGTACTTTTACCAAATAACATGATATGATGCTTGAAACTCTCTTGTTGTGGTTATAGTTTACATTGGTCACTCTTTAGAGAGAGTTGCATAAAGTTTGAGTTTGCATGTCGGTAGAATGTAAGTGAATGAGTAAGTATGAGACCGTGGTTATTATTAGTGTAACTATTTGAGTTAGTATGTTCATCTTTTCTTTTATAAATATTAATATTATTATTATTATGTTTGTTTATGTTCATTTTTCACTTAGTAATTAAGATATATATCAGATTAAAAGTCATTTATAGCAATAGGAAAAGTTTTTGTAACCCAAGACTATCACGTTGTATTAAAAACAAGGGAAAAAATTAGGAAATCTAGTATGTTATAACTATCTTCTTAATGACGTTAACTTTCTTGACTAGTTTTGTAACATGACTTATAGATTCGGTTGAATTTTCTCTTAATAGTCTTTATGGCACATAACGACCGATGAGAAACATAACTTTCTACTTCACAGAATAAACTTATGTGATAAGTTTTTAATAATTATAATATACTTGTTATACGCTGAAGAATTATTTTGAACTAAAAGATTGTTGTTTAGAATATATTACAAATTAAAATAGAAAAATATAATAGTATCAATCATTTGACTAGGATAAAAACACTAAAACTAACCAAAAGCTCCTAGAAATTTAAAAAGAAAAAAAATACCACCCAACCCAAGAAGCACCAATTGACGACACTTAAATACAAATAAACACATTTGCTAAACATGGTTAAGTTTATGTGAAATAGGTTATTGATATTTTTGCGTCTGCTCAATTGTGTAGCCTACTAGCCTGTCGCAATGGCTACAACGCATGGTATATCACAAATACACGATCACAATATATTACTATAATATAATATGGGGATAAGATATATGCTTCTAGTAGCACATATCATATGTGTTTTTACGCTCGCAAACACTTTAAATGATGAGTATGTTAGTCATTTAATCATGTATATGTTTATGAGTGTGTATAGATGCTTCTAGCTGAACTCATCAATTTTCAGTTTAATATTATGCACTCATCATACATCCAAGGTACAACCGAATAACAACGGTAAATACAAAAGAAAAAAAAGATAGAAGGGAAAACATATGGTTGCGTTTACTTTCAGAAAAATCCTCTATTTTTTTAGAAAATTTTTCTAAAAAACTGAAAATTAAAAAATATGTTCACTTGTACATTTTCCAAGAAAACAGAATTTTTTATATTTTCCCAAACTTCTCAATTTTTTTAAACTCCGTACTTTTTCAAATAAATTTTTCAAGAAAACACTTCAACCAAACATGTTTTTCATTTTTTTCTGAAAAAAGAAAACTCCACCCCTTCACCTAAACACGTTTTTAATTTTTTTTAAAAATTGAAAACTCCACCATTTTTCACAGAAAATAAAAGATAAAAAAAAAATTCTCCTACTAAACACAGCCAATATACTTCTACTTTTATTTTTTTTTTGGTTAGCAAATGGAAATTTGAGTTGCGACAGCGTAGCTTGATTGAGATTTTATCGTCAATTTATACACAATACCTTGCTTTTCAGTTTCATTATTCTGAAATTACAGCATTAGTTCATATTTTATGATTAAAAAAGATATGTACATGTCTCTTTAAATTTTATTAATTTGTTTCACATTACTAAAATTATAAAAAACTTATACATACTTGATATTTATATGTATGTTAACTAAAAATATTAGTATATTATCTTTATCTTTTCTTTATTATAAATAAAAGACTAACTTAAGAAAATCTATTATACAATCTTAACCATTGATTTAGATTAAAACTTTAAATCATCAAATCTAAACCATCTATTTTAATTCAAATTCAAATTCAATTTTGATTTTTTCAAGTCAAACATAGAAAATTATCCTTAACCATTTAAATTTTAGATTATTTCTAAAAAAACTTTGAGATTTAATTACTTTATATAGTTAAACAAGGGTTTTGTTCAATATAGTCCTTATTAAAACCATAGTTCTGAGGGATAATTTTTAGCCATTAGATTTCAAGATCAATGGTATAGATTTAATCTTAGATAATAATTAAAATTGATATAAGCAAGAACAATTCTGACTTTTTGCATATTGGTCCCCACTTTCTCTTTTCTCTAATTTATTTAAAATTAATTATTTTACAAACCGGTAATCGTTAGACGAAACCAATTATACCGTTACGATCCTCGTGTTCCCCTCTTTTATTAGAGATGTCACTTGATATACTTTTGACAAACTTTTTTTTTCATTTTCTTAGGTTGGACTTCAATTTTATTAATGTATAATCACATGTGATTCATAACAATATTAAATGTGTTGTTTTACTAAATTTTTTATCTTCTTAAATTGTATATCATTTAATGTTTATTAATTTTGAATGTTTGCTTAAAAAATCAACGTTTGCTTAAAACCGTTTATACATGTATGTACATATTCAATTTCACCCAACCAATTGCATTGTCTACCCATGAATGCATATGTTGTGTACTAGCAACACCCTATCTCCTTTATCAAAGGTCCAGATGTGTTCTCCTTCGAATTCGATGTCTTTTATATTGGTTCTCGTAATAAGAATGATTCTCGTTTGAACAATCCCCTATGTAATCATATATGAATGAATACCAAATCTCATGTTTTTTGGTATTCAATCACAGGTGAATATGTACAAACTCTCGTGTGATTCTATACAAAATCACATGTGATTAAATATGCAATCATATGTGATTGAATATCAAATCTTATGTTGTTGGTATTCAATCATATGTGATTGAATGCGAAATCACATGTTATTGAATACGCAATCACATGTGCTTAATTCTGTCAAATATGTGACATAAAAATGCTACATTTAATTAAATCATCTGTAATTATGTGCATGTATAAGAGATAGATAATAACATGTGTTATGAAACAACTAATAACTTAGAATCACTTTCAATTGTTGATTGTTTTGTTACTAAACCATAGAACTTCGCGGATTATCAAATAACAAACTATAATTTTATAAAGAATATATTGATCACACCTCTATGAATCACATGTGATTATACTTTAATAAAATTTAAGTCCAATCTAACAAAATGAGAAATTTTTTTTTTGTCGAAAGTATATCAAGTGACCTCTCTAATAAAAGAGGTGAACACGAGGATCGCAACGGTATAATTCGTTTAATCTAACGATTAACGGTTTGTGAGATAATTAATTTTAAATAAATTAGAGGAGAGAGAAAGTGGGGACCAATAGTTAAAAAGTCATAAATGCTCTCTTTCATACATATATATCAATTTTAATTATAATTTAAGATTGAATCTGGACTATTGAATCTTAAAATCTAATAACCATAAATTATCACTCAAGACTATAAATTAAATTAGGATTGTATTCAACATTTCTCGGTTAAACAAACTTTGATAATTATAAAGTTTTAATAAATTCAATATTGTTTTTAATAACCTACTTACGTGTAAATTATATCATACTTTTTGAATTTTAAATAATGATAAAATAGTTTTAATTATTATATATTTATTCATGTAATATAGTATTTATGGTTTATAAAGGACATATGTGAAATTCTTTATCTATCTAATATAAATAAAAGACTAACATATATCAAATTTATTGAATTATCATAACCTTTTATTTAATGAAATAAACTTAATTACTTAATTTTAACTATTCATTTAATCAAAACTGAAATTCCAATTTTAACTTTTATAAGTCAAAATGAATCAAATTATTAAAGAAATTTCATATATGACATTTTTAAAACTTAAAATATCATATTTATTCACTCTAATTTATAAACACCATATCATATTAAACCTTTATAACATTTTAAAACATCAAATGTAACCAAATTTTTAATTTTATCATTTTAAAATATTTTATAATTATTTTAATTTTTATATTTATAAGCAATAAATATTTGACCTTATTGTTCTAATTTTAACAATAATATTGACCGATAGCTTGTAAAAAAAATACAATCACGTCTCTTCGTATCATGATACCATATTTCTTCTGTCACGTGTGCTCTTAACCTTGCGTCTACGCTTCCGCCACTGGTTTGGGTGTTGACGTTGTTTTCATTAGTTCTTTCGTGTTTTATAATTATTTAATACATTTTTATTAATGTTTAATATTTATCATTTTATTAACCAACCCGTGTATTACACGGGTATTTAATCTAGTATATTAATAATATTTTAAAAGTTAACTTGTATGTATAAAATCAGCTGTATGCTAGATCTGTATTTCAGAGTTTCTTTTTTTTTTCTTTTTTTTTTTGTAGAAGAAGAATTAAAAAAGGATGGAAAGCCATAGTTCACCAAATCTCTGAAATTTGAAAAATCAACTCTTGTAACAGCAATGGTTTGCCTTTTAAATCAAGTCCTGAATCTAATCGAAGAAACCTATCAAATATCAAATCTTCTATTTCAATTCAAGTATCCACTAATGTCATTTAGGGTTCAACCCAATCTGCAAGACAAAGGCTGTTCGTCAACGACTCTTTCCGCAAGCCTCCTCTTTTCCTGGGTATTCATTCGTAAAGATCAATGAAATACCCGCTTATATAAATGGGAAAGCTGTCAGCAGGTTGCTTCACACTCTTTAAAGATAATAGAAAGCTCAGCAGATCGCAGGTAAACATTTCGTTTACATTTCAAAATTTTACCTTTTTATGTTTCATTTACTCGATCGGTGTTCTTAGTTTTATTTATTCTATTCAAGACATTGAAATAACTAACTATGGAGAACCTATCAACCATTTAACATTCTCATTTTGTGTGTGAAAACATCAAATCTGTTGATTGATTTGATGAAAATTAGATTGGGATCTCAACATAGGGCAAGTATGATAACTTAGAAAAGATACAGTCCAGTTTAAGTATCTACATAAAATTTTACAGCAAGTGTTTGAATTTGTATCTTGAATGAAGACAGGGTTTTATTCATTAACACTTAACACGATCAACTAGTGCAGCATTACAGGGTAAACTAGGTGTCGAGGTTTGGTAGTTCAATTTAGTTAGCAATTTGCATTTACACTCACACATCAGACCCTCACTTTTGCTGCTTTCATTACAGAAAACAGAGGATTTGAATATGGCAAGCAGCAGCCTCGTGTCTAATATCATACAAAATCATGACTTTTCAAATGGCATGCATTCTTGGTACACAAATTGTTGTGATGGCACTGTAGTTGGGACCTCCAAAGAAGCATGCAATTATTATGTGGTCGTTTCAAATAGGACACAAAGTTGGCAAGGCTTGGAGCAAGATATCACAACCAGAGTCTCCTCCGGTTTAACTTACACAGTCTGTGCCCGTGTTGGAGTTTCCGGGACACATCATGCTGATGTCATTGCAACTCTGAAACTTGAATACCATGGAACAGAAACCAAGTATATGTTCATCGCAAGGTAATTTGTTTTTTCTTTTTTTTTTTTTGTATATTTGATTTTCTTTTTATCTTTTATAAAACGCTTAAAATAGTCGTAATTTCAGGACCTCTGTTTCAAAAGACAAGTGGGAGAATTTGGAGGGTACATTTGTTTTGCCAGATATGCCTGACAAAGTTGTGATTTATCTGGAAGGGCCTGATCCTGGTGTAAATCTTCTTGTAGAATCTGTGGTAGTCTCTTGTGGTGTTTCTGATGTAAGTTTATACTTTTTTGTCATCAGTTTTATAGATCTATTTGAATGCGATAATAATCGTACATTTCTATAAAGCATAACAGATAACTAATTTATTTATAGGGTACGAGTATAAGATGCATCTCTGTCGAAGATGAAAACATCATATTGAACCCTAACTTCAATGAGGGTGTTAATAACTGGTCTGGAAGAGGGTGCAAGATTGCTGTTCATGACTCTATGGGAGATGGAAAAATCCTACCCAAGTTTGGAAAGTTTTTTGCATCGACAATACAACGCACACAAACTTGGAACGGGATTCAACAAGATATCAGTGGAAGAGTTGAGCGAAAGCATGCTTACAATGTTGTTGCAACCGTCAGAATCTTTGGTAATAATAGTGTTTCTACTACAAGTACCGATATTCTAGCTACCTTATGGGTGCAAACCCCAGACTCCCGTGAACAATACATCAGCATCGCCAAGTTTGTTTCTTGTTTCTATCTTTATACACCTTTGTACCCTGTCTTTCAAGTGATAACGTTACGCATTTGGCTCTTGTTGAAGGTCACACGCAACAGACAAGGAGTGGGTGGAGTTGCGAGGAAAGTTTCTTCTGAATGACTCCCCATCAAAAGTAGTGATATATTTAGAAGGTCCGCCCCCTGGCGTTGATATTCTTTTAAATGGGTTAGTGGTTAAGCATGCTGAGAAAACCCCTCCTTCACCTACACCACTTATTCAGGTTGACCAGTTAGTCGAAGTTGATGAATTCTAGTCTAATTGCCTTTCTGTCATATGTTAATAATTTTAATGCCGTGTTTTCTGATTTTCAGAATGCAGATTATGGAGTTAATATCATTGCGAATAGCGATTTACGTGGTGGAACAAAAGGGTGGTTTCCCCTTGGTAACTGTGTGTTGAATGTTGGGAGTGGTTCACCTCATGTACTCCCTCCAGCAGCTAGAGACACCCTGGGCCTCCATGAGCAGCTAAGTGGTCACTTTATTCATGCTACCAATCGCTCTCAGACTTGGATGGGTCCTGCACAGCTGATTACAGACAAAGTCAAACTCTACCTCACATACCAAGTATCGGCTTGGGTTCGACTGGGTCCTGGAGCCAACGGTCCTCAGAATGTAAATGTGGCTCTTGGAGTGGACAGCGAGTGGGTGAATGGTGGGCAAGTTGAAATTCACGATGACAGGTGGCATGAAATTAGTGGGTCTTTCAGAATTGAGAAACAGCCTGGGAAATTGATGGTTTACATTCAAGGTCCTGCTCCAGGAATCAGTTTTATGGTTGCTGGATTTCAAATCTTTGCTGTTGAACGGCGGGCAAGATTCACACAGCTAAAGCACCAAACTGATAAGGTTTCAATGTTTTTGTTTTGGAGTTACTTTTACCACTTCAATGATATATATTTTTTAACAAATTTACACGTCATTCACAGATTCGTAAATGTGACATCACCTTAAAATTCTCAAACTCTGACTCTAGAAGTATGCATGGATCAATGGTGATAATCAAACAAATTAACAACAGCTTCCCAATCGGATCCTGCATTAGCAGATCAAATATTGACAATGAAGATTTTGTTTCCTTTTTCTTGAAACATTTCAATTGGGCAGTGTTTGGAAATGAGCTTAAGTGGTACTGGACGGAACCACAACGTGGCAACTTTAACTACAGAGACGCAGATGAGCTTCTCAAGTTTTGTGACGATAACAACATTGCTGTTCGTGGGCATTGTATCTTTTGGGAGGTTGAAAACACGGTTCAAAACTGGGTGAAGAGCCTTGGGAGAAATGATTTAGCGGTGGCTGTACAAAACCGTTTGAATGGTCTTCTCAACCGATACAAAGGCAGGTTCAAGCATTATGATGTAAACAACGAGATGCTTCATGGATCTTTTTACCAAGACCGGTTGGGTAAAGACACGAGAGCAAACATGTTCAAAACAGCAAACCGGTTAGACCCATCAGCCGTTTTGTTTGTGAATGATTATCATGTTGAAGATGGATGTGATTCAAGATCATCCCCTGAGAAATACATGGACCAAATTCTTGATCTTCAAGAACAGGGCGCACCTGTTGGAGGGATTGGGATTCAAGGACATATCGACTGTCCAGTGGGTCCTATTGTGTGTTCTGCTCTCGACAAATTGGGGATTGCTGGGCTTCCAATCTGGTTCACAGAACTTGATGTTTCTTGTAGTAATGAGCATGTGCGGGCAGATGATTTGGAAGTTATGATGCGGGAGGCTTTTGCCCATCCTGGTGTTGAAGGTATAATACTTTGGGGGTTTTGGGAGTTGTTTATGAGCAGAGAGAATTCTCATCTGGTGGATGCTGAAGGGGAGGTTAATGAAGCTGGGAAGAGGTTTATTGAGCTTAAGAATGAATGGCTTTCTCATGCTCATGGGCATATAGATGAGCAAAGCGAGTTTTCGTTCCGAGGGTTCGAAGGGACATACCAAGTGGAAATTGTAACATTATGCGACAAGATTGTCAAGACATTTGTGGTTCGCAAGGAGGATCTGCAGCCACAGGTGGTCGTGCAGGTTCAATTGTGTTAAGTTGTTTTTAGCATGTGGTACTTTTGGGTATCGCGTTTAATGTCTTGGAAATGAAAGGCCTGTTTGCAGAATATTCTTATGGATTGTGATGTATAGACTCGTATGTTGCAAATAAATTGATTATTACTAACGAAAATCAGAGACTTATTTGTGTTGGAATGTTAATCAGGGTGTAATTTTAGTGGCACGGAAAGAAGTTACCTAAATGTTAATTGTAAGTCCACTTTTCGCCTCGGTGGTTGTCATGCAGGTAGGGAAACGGCATTGATTTAGAACACTCATAGCCATTATCGTATGACTGTCACACTAGCATGATTGACTCGTCACTGAAACACCCATAGTCATGATGCCTCATGACAGTAAATTTTGAGACGTTTTTTTTTTCTTTTTCCTTTTCTTTTCCTTGAAGGCAAAAAAGGAAAAAAAAAAAAACAAAAGACACCTCTTACCATCTTGACAATAGCTTTTCGATCACTAGCCTATAACACCCATAGTGTTGTCATCCTCGGTGACGGCCCTCAATGACGAGCCACCGCAAGTGCTCTTAAGATGTTGCACTTCTTGGTGTTGAAGTGACCGGAGTTGATTTTTCTTGAATTTAGATTATCTTCGCTTATGAGATTAGTTATTGAGCAAGCAGGTCGGACCCCTTGTGTTCAGTGTTGTAAAACTCGGCCTAAGCGGCCGAGTACTCGGAAATCGGCCACCTGCCAAGGCGAGTCGGGGCTACTTAGCCACATTACTAGGATTCGGTCAAAGCTGGTCAAAACTCGTTCCTACTCGGTCAACCAAAGTCAAAAGAAATTTTAAAGATTTCAAAGGCATACGACATACACGCAACTGTATTTTTTAACCTTGTCTGTTTCATCTCTTCCACTATTTATCACGACTATGAAATCAATAGTCTCCCTTCCACTCTTCTCACGACTGTTAACTATACGACGCAATTTCAAGTTTTTAAGAATTATGTTTGTGTTTCTAACATATTTCTTGGGTCCTATGAACAATTTTTTTTATAGATAGATAGATAGATAGATAGGAAGGTTCATTTGAGAACCAGTTTTATTGCTAGTGCTGCGAGAACCGTTTGTAGCCATTGATCATAATTAATTAAAGGTTGATATTAGTTAGCAAACATGTAATTAATTAAAAATACACCCGTCATTTTCACTTTTCAAAAATGTTAGAGGAGTATTTTACGCAAATTGCCTAAATAAAGGAGGGGACCACTTACCCCACTTTCTTAAAACTAAAATATCTACCAAACGCAAAAATATTAAAACACGAAAATTATATTAAATTAAAACATCCACGTTGCTATACTTCTTCAAAGATTTTTTTTTTGTTTTTGACTGGTTTTTTTCCTAGCACATCATTAGATGTGTGCACATAACACTTGATTTTTCAACACAGGTGCATAAGTGTACCATCTGTTCATACTGCATAGGTGTGTCTGGGTGCATATATGTGCCGTGCACGTGTGCATCTCGTGCAGATTTGCATATGCACATGTAGATGTACCACTCGCTTTTTTTCAAAGAAAAGAAATTCGTTTTTGATGGGGGTTTTCCAACACAACAGAAAATGTAAATGATTGTAATTAACAATCCTTTTCCTAATATTCATTTCTAAATCATTAATATATGATGTTTTTCTTCTGCCTTTGAAGAGAAGATAAAGAAGTAAAAGAAAAAAGAAAATTTGAAGAGAAGATAAAGAAGTAAAAGAAAAAAGAAAAAGAAAGAAAAAGAAAAAAAAACAAAATAAATAGTCGCTTGAAAACGTGTTTTTCTCACAAGTTAAATAAAAAAACAAATCATGGGTAGGTACTACAAAAATTGCGGCGGAGACAAGATATTAATTGATTGGTCAGTTTTCGTAATAAAAACGGTTCTTAAATTATCTTTTATCTATATTTATATCTATATCTATCTATCTATATATAGGCAAAAGTTTAAATGAGAGTTTCGTACGAGAACCGCGAGAACCAATCTTAGCTATCAAATTCCATCTCTTTTAATTGGATTGCACAGCCATGAATTTCTTACATGCACCCTGCCACACTCAATCCCCCACACTCTTCATCCATGAATTCCATTATCCAAAATGAATTGCCAAGATTGATTCTCGCAGTTCTCGTTTGAACCCTCCGGTCATTCAGATGGTAAGTGGAATTCATGGATGAAGAGCGTGAGGGATTGAGGAGGGGAAATTAAACGGCTAAGATTTGTTCTCATACGAAATACAGTTCTCGTTTGAACTTTTCCATATATATATAGTCATTTACTCTATTTGTATTTATATTTTCTTAAAATTAGAAATTTGTAAACTAAAAATATGTAATTAATGGGATGTTATTTCCACCATTGGCCAATTGGGTTTGGAACTATAGATTAATTCATACATTGATTTTTGTCTATCATTATTTAAATTGAATTTCGTTATATCGTGTTGAATATCATTTGAAATTTTTGATTTTTTTTTCTAATATCGAAACAATCACATGAGAACATGAAACTTAATAAGTATAAAATAATAAATAGAAAACGACATCTAAAAAGGTTGAATAACACAAAACTTAATAAGAAAATAACAAGAAATTTTTTCCTTTTGTTCGACTACAATGAGGCTAATTACAAGCGAAAGACTAAAAAGAAAGGAAATTAACTAGAAAAATAAGTAGCTTAATTATCGATATAACTTTATTTCAGCTTAATCATATCATCATTTTGTCTTTCCTTCATCTGAAATAAGTAAGTAATTGTAATTAGAAATTATAAAAAATAAACATCAATGAGTTCTAAAAAGTGTTCATACCTTCCTCTTTTGACATCCAGCAGTGTTGTGACCTTTTCCTTTACAATAACTACATGTTCTTCTTTTCTTCATGTCCATAGCAATCTCAATACCCGACTTTATTCTTGTAGCACCCTTTGGACGCCCTTTTGTCCTTGCTGGAATCAAGGGATCAGAAACTGAAAAGTATTGTGATATGTTCTCTTGTGGTGCGGATGGTATTGTATAACTAAAACCGGTATCCAGCGTAACTCTAGCACTTTTTCTTCTTCTTTGCTCTTCCAAAAGACCATTAAGAGTGGCATCAATTTTCTCAATTTCCATAAGAGAATCTCGCCCATCTTGAATTAGTTTGTTAAATTTTGCTCGAACAAACAATAAGGTTGACAAACCAACTTCTTTACTAGCATCACTACCCATGCTTCTTCGCTTGTTTCCAATTACTCCAACATCATATGTTGCTTTCATCGTCCATCTTGGTAATATATAGTGCTCAGGAATCACTCTTAATAATTTTCTCCTCTTGATATAGAGAATATGTTTGCATAAAATTTCAAATGTTTCAAATTTTCCACATGAACAACTAGCATAAAAATCTTGAGCTATTTTCTGTTCGACAATTTTCCAATTTTCTTTATTCCCTTCTAAGAACCCAACACGATATTTTATCAAATTAGAGTCTTTGCTTAATTTTTCATGCCCACAATCAAAGCTAGCCTTCCACTCTTTCTTAAATATATCATAGATATTTTGAGTATAACATTTGGCTGCCATTACTTCAATTGGATGATCACCAAGTAAAGTAGGCTTTGAATTCAAAGTCCTGAAATCTTGGTCTTCTCCGGCACCTCTTCGAGAACTTGCAGCTTTGTCGTATTGTTATACAAAATCATTTAACATGGTTTTAGAGTTTACAAAACCATCGAAAAATGAATGTATGCTTTCACTTCTTCCGCTAGCTGTATGGCCGCAAAAAAAGTGTCTCCCAAATACGCTTTTATCCAATGATAACGCAACTTATACATGTTCCCCAACCAAGTATCATCACCTATGTCAAAATTTTCCTTTAATTCCTCCCATTTTAATTCAAAATTTTCAATAGTTTGACTTTTGACCCATTGAATATACGAATCTTGAAAATCATCATATCGAGATCGCAATGGTTGAAGATGCTCCAAAACATGTTTTTGAATATGCCAAGCACAAAAACGGTGTCTTGCTTGGGGAAAAACCTTAGCAATTGCTTTACCCATACCTAAGTCTTGGTCGATAATGATAGAAATGGGGGGACACTCATGCATACATTTTAGAAAAATTTTAAACAACCATGTAAATGTTGTCTCACTCTCATTTTCCAATAATGCAGCTCCAAACAAAATAGACGACCATGGTGATTTACCCCTACAAACGGAGCAAATGGCAAGCTAAATTTGTTGGTCTTGAAGTCACATAAAAAACAACATCATCACCAAAATGACAATAAGACAATCTTGATCTCCCATCGGCCCAAAACACATTTCTTAGTGTTCCATCTATACTCAAATCCATTGCAAAGTAAAAGTCTTGATCTTGATCTGCCTTTTCTTTGAAATGCATGATAATCCCATGACACTCTTTTCCTAAATTTGTTTTCTTTTCGTTATTAACATATTACGAACATTGAACTCGAGTAAGCCTGTCCTCTTCATTGCCTCTAAATGCATTTACTATTTTTGTGATTTGAGATGGTGTCACACCTGTGTTGGACAATAAAGATACAACATCCCTACATTCATTGGAACGATGAAAAATATTGTGAGAACGTTACTTGAGTACATGTGATGGAGGATCGAGATCATGATTATGTTTGTCATGGAACTTATCCATGACCCATTCATCTTGCTTTAACAAAGTCACTTGTATCATGGCTTTACAACCGGTTCGTGTAATACTCCGACATTTCACATCCTCTCCTATCCTTCTTTTATCATTCATATTTTTATAACCTTGTTTGTTACACACAAATATTCTCTTGTAAACTTCGTTTGTGCCCTTTCGCCTACTAACTAGATGCTTACGAATACCAAAACCTTTAAACAAGCCATATTCATTGTAGAAATTATACGCAACATCTGAGCTATTGAAAGTTTTTCCAAGAATAATGCACCTTGCAGATCCATCAAGAATATTTGTTGGCGACTCTTTCTTCTTCATCATGCACAAGATATCCATTATCGTCAATATCATCTATCAACGTTTGTTCACTTTCACCATCTTTTTCATCTAATGAGCATATAAGAATTCATGAAATTAATATAATATAAAAATAAGAAAGCGATTAAACCAAAAGTGAATCTATTATTTAAACTTCATTTATTAAATGTAATGCCAAGCTTTAAATTATCTTTAGACAAGCAAACAAATGTAATTGATTACACAAACATTCAACCTTGTAAAACCCAAAATCTCTTTCCCAAACATTGATCAATGCATCACGAACTCAAAAAAAAAAATCTTACGTAAAACAAAGTTAGGGCAATTGATCCTTCTTTAATACAAATATTCATCTAAAAAGAACTCTAATAAACTACTTTAAAGGGTAAATAAAATTTTAAATCAAACATGATGCCATTTGTTCTTCATTGATTGATTCACCCATTGAAAATATTATGAGCGATTTGTAAAAACCGAATGTAATTGAAATTAAAAAAGAGTTGTTGCAATAGTTAATAGGTAAAAAGAGATTAAGTTTTATTAAATTTGACGGGATATAAAAGGCGGCAAAATACATGACAAAGGAAATATGTAAAACAGATTAAATGAAATTAGTTGAATTGTGGAAAGATACTATTTACAAATATAGTGCCCACCAATTTGTAAGTGAACGTGGCCCAATACAATACAAAATTTGCAGCGATTTTGCTGAGTTGCAGTTAATAAATAATCATATATATACATATATATATATATATTTGAGTATTCATTAACATATTACATGTGTAATTTTTGAATTTATACATAAAAAATCCCAATCCGAGTACTCTCTACTCCCCGGTCAGCCCCTCAAATAGCGCCCAACAATTTTTGCAACATTGCTTGTGTTTCAAGTAAGATTATGCTTGACGGGTTGTGTTCAATAAAGTCCATTTAAAAAATATAATCTTGAAATTTTAATATTCAATCTCATGTGATTCAGTATACAATCACATGTGATTTGTAAAAGCATCACATGTGAATTACGAAAAATTACGAAAATATCACTCCGCCCAATTTTTTTAAATTTATTCTGAACCATTGATGATATTGATCCAAAGGCTAAAATTAGTCCATTAAGTCTATGAATTAATTATGGACTATATTGAATATTTTTCTATGGATAGATGTTTCTGAGCTGTTGAGTTCTAAGAATGTGAAAGATGTTCTGAGTCAAAGTCTCTGGAATAGTTGAATTTATCAAGTGGGTTGCACAAGTTAGAAGGAGAGGAGGGTGATCAGAGTTTATCTCCAGATTAAGAAGAAAGGCTTTCCATAAACTAATTAAAGAGCACTAATGCGGTATCCCTCTCTTATAGAGGCACTCAATCAATTTACTTACGAATAGAACTCCATAAGGTAATGTTTGTGATGATGGAACAAGAAAGGGAATGGAAAGGGTTATTCCATTTATTTATTAAAAAGGTGTTTGTTTACCAACAAGGAAAGGAATGAAGCATTACAAAGGTAATGCCATTCTTCCTATTTCATTCCTCCCTTTAATCATGTTTTTTGTTCATTCCATTTGTAAATGAGACAGAAACTCCATCGATTATGGATTGCTATTATTAGGTTGACATTATTTATTAATGATAATCTCGTAGTTTTGATATTTATCAATTTTTTAAAGATGTGTAAAGTGTATTTAAAATAAATTTTTATATATGAAATTATTTAAATTTAAGTTATATCTATTTTTAATACATGGGCATTTTGGTCGTTGTTTATTTATTTTATTCCATCCCAATGTCTATTTCTCTCTACCAAATATACTGCAGTAATGATTTATTCCATTCCGAGAAAGCAACCAAACATGCGGACGGAATGATAATGAACTATTCTATTCCTTTATCCATTCCATTCCTTTGTTTATTCAATTCCTTTGTCATTCCTTTCCGTCTAACCAAACATACCCTAAGCTTTTTATTCAAAAGAATATCAAATTATTGAACAGTATAATTTTTGTAATTATATTTGAGACAATAATTTTTAATAATATAAAATCTTAAAAAGTTAGCTACAACGTGTTTCAGTCAATCCAGCACGACCTACCCCTTTATACCAACTGGTTTAGGTTGTAAAAAGGCAAGGTTCTTCCTACATGAGTGAAACCTGCATAAGAATGGATGATCGGATCATAGCAAAGAACTAGATATGGTATTTGAAATTTAAATCACTTGTGAATCATCCAACTGATTGAGGAAAACCACAACTTGCAGAAAACAACAAATAGAAGTCACCACCATCACCCACTAGCAAAAACCAAGTCAACCTTTTTTCGACTTTCTACTCGACTTCAGTTCATTCAAATTGAATTTTACAAGTTCAAGTATTAAAAAAAAACACAAGCTCATAACATACACCAAGTTAACTCAAATCCTTATTGAGCATTCCAAATTGTATGCAGTAGGAATGCTAATATAAATATATATAGGGCAAACTACTTTAAAATATAACGTACAATTGTATACAATGAACTTTTTTTTTTTGAAAATTAATACAATCAACTTTAAAAACTCCTACATTGTATGCAAGTGACCTGCTATAATAGGTCACCTACTTTTCATGAACGGGTTACCCTATTTTTTATTATTATTTTTTGTTTTTTTTAACAATTTTAATTAAAAAAACAGGAATACTTGTAGATTGTGTTTATGATCTTGTGAAATCTGTGTGCAAGCACCACATGACCACATGCCATTTTGCCTTCATAGCCCATCCATCACTGCGATCATTGCTTTGGAACCATCCAGCACCGCCATCTTTGTTTGAACCATCCACCACCACCACCGCCATCATCAAAATGACCATTGCTCAAAATCAGCTTCAATCGGTGTTTAGGGCTCGAAATTGCAATTGTTTAAAATGGATTTTGGGTCAATTCAGAAACATCATTGATTAGGGCTTCGATTTGATCACATTTTGGGTCGATTTGAATCATCCAGCCGCCACCTTCAGTTATGGTCTCTCGTCAATGATTATGGTCTCGATTAGGGCTTCCGATTAGGGTATGATTCAAAAATCGCTGATTAGGGCTTTGCTTATGGTCTCGATTTCCAGGTTCAATTAAGGTATGATTCACAAATCAATTTCTAGATGGGTATGATTCAAAAATCGATTTCTAGATCTGCCGATAAAGATAAGAAACATGGTTTAATCTGTCTGAATGTTTTTTTCGTTTTGTTCTTTCTTTGCAAAAATCCATTTCCAGTTAGGTTTACACAGATCTAATTAGGGCTTCAATTTTGTTCTTTTCTTGCAAATCTTTGTTTTTTGTGTGTTTTAGATGTGATTCACGGATTCCAAGTTGTTTCCATCTTGATTAAGATGCAAGAGGTTTGTTCTTTGTGTTTGCTCTTGATGAAGATGCACGAGATTTTTTTCTTATGCTAGGGTTTTTTTTCCAGTTCCAGTATTGAATCATCATCTATTAATTGTCTTTTTTTTATTAGGACTATGTTATTTGTATCTTTTATGACTTGAATGTTCTTGAGTTCATCTTCAATGGGATTGAATGTTCTTGAGTTCATCTTCAATGAGATTGAATGTTCTTGAATTTAATAGAACACAATATTTAAAACATTAAAAAATGGTTAAATATAAGAAAATTACCAGCTACCTATTGTTTAGGTTGCCATTTGTATACAATAAAAGAATTTATAAAGTTGGTTGTATTAATTTTATAAAATAAAAGTTCGCTGTATACAATGGTAGCTTAATAAAAGTTTACTGTATTTTGGAGCAATTTGCCCAAAAAATATAAGGCTTTCTTGCAGCCCTAGCAAGAAGCATCTTTTAGCATCCCTGCCAAGCCTCCAGTAACCAACAATGGAACTCTGCTGGCTGAGTAGCTAGTTGTAAACTACGTCTTTTTCATAGAGATTTTTGAAAACGTATGTCTAAATACTGATTCAATTTTTCAATAATATCATGAACTTACCAAAAACTAACATGGTCAAAATTTGTACGAATCAGATGATCTCCAATCACTCTACTGCGCTGTATTTATTTCCAGGAAAGTGAAAAGAAACTCACCTCCACTCGTTTTGGAGAAGCATGTGAACAAAGTGCTATATCTCAAATCACAACAAAATAATCAAAGCATGAGAAGTGGTAAATATTTTAAGCTGATTTAAGTGCTTTAACTGCTTTCTCAGCTGCATCATCCAGATCCTCGGCTGTAATCAATGTCATCCCACTTTCCTGTTATGTCCAGACGAATTGTTAAATTATTATTCTGCATTACCAGGAACATTACTTAACTGATAGAAGAAAATTTTAGGATAGCACAGTGAAAATATACCTTAAGAATACTCTTCCCTTGATCAACGTTTGTGCCTTCAAGACGAACCACGACTGGCACCTTTAATGCAACCTGGGAACAATGAAAAAAGTTGGATCTTTCTGAATGTTTACTTATAAATGGGTTGATTCGGGTTACATTCCATATCTATGGGCTTAAACAGATAAAAGTTAGATAAAAAGGAAATGGGTCAAATGTGTTGATGAGGTCAAACAGGTTGAAAGTCACCTAAAGTAGATTTCCAATGCATAAATGATAAAGCCTCCTAAATCATTCTCTTCAAAAAAATTTATTACTAGCTGAAATTATATTTAAGTGATCATATTTGACACACTATGGTCCCGAACTTTTAGAAAGTGTATCAAGTCAATGCTACCAAACCTGTTTTGACACTTACCAAAAATTAAAAGTTTTCAACCAAACCTGTTTTGACCTCAACCAGCCTAGTTTGCCACCTCTACAAAAACTATTCTCCTACAGCTGATGAAATCCTAACTACCAAACAGATATAGGGAATAAATATGAAACTACTAAGTGTACAGTGGGAAAGTTGAGGCAATTAAGTACTATAATTTAGTTTTGAATTGGATGCAATTGCACTACATGGAGACGCTATTCACCTGTTTAGCAGCGTTAACAATCCCACTAGCTATCACATCACACTTCATTATTCCTCCGAAAATGTTAACCAATATTGCTTTCACTTTGTCATCTGACGTCAAGATCTTGAAAGCCTCAACAACCTGCTCCAATATTGTCAGATTTATTATGGGCCTTCAATATATCTTTTTTACTTCCAAATAAATACTTGCCTGTCCTTCAGAAGCATTCCCACCGACATCCAGAAAATTGGCAGGTGTTCCTCCGTGTAATTTTATGATATCCATGGTGGCCATTGCCAATCCAGCACCATTCACCATGCATCCAATTTCCCCATCCAAACCAATATAATTTAGATCTGCTTTTGCAGCGGCAACCTGTTGAAAACAAATACCAAGAAAATTTACATTAAACAGATATTACTCGTTTTATATGGTTAATTCAGCCCCCATAGCTATTCCTCCCTCCTTGCTAGGGTGTAATCGAGCCGCCAAGCCAACCCACGAGCTACTTGAGACCAACTTGAAATTTTTTATAAATCAGATCTATTAATCGAGCCAAGCTCGAGCTTGAGCTAATCGAGTAGGATACCAAGTGAAATTCAATTTTCAAAATACCCCGCGTCAGGCGCGCAAGCCTATTCGAGCTTATGTAAACTACACTTTTGCCCTTTATATATACTTAAACATATTTTTAAATTCTTATCCTTGCTATATAAAATAAAATTTAAATATCCGAAGTGACTAACTTTTCAATTCTCGGATTTCTTTCTCCTAGTGATTATTGTTCTTCCCTAATCTAAAAAATTGTGTATGCGTATGATTACAAGCAAACTCTTGCTTTTTTGAAGGTTTCTTTGGTGCTTTATCATGTATGTCTATATGATTATGAGTATTGAAAGGATTACAGCCAACATTAATGGTTCTAGCCTGCATACAAGCTATAATTAGTTATATACGTTTGATGATAATCAACTGCTATCATTATGTTGTGCAAATCTCAAATCAGCTGCATCAACACGAAAAAATTAATACAAAAACAAGTCGATTTGAGCTTGAGTCTATCGTTTACTTCATCGAGCTCAAGTTTGATAATTAGAGCTAAGTCAAGCTCAATTCAAGTTTTGAGCTCCAGTTTTAAATATCTTGGATTCTTGCCAAGCTTAAGCTTGACATGGTTCGGCTCGGCTCAACTACACCCCTATACCTTGCCACAAAAGGACGCAGAAAACAAACAAAAGCAACCACCTACTACTGACTAACCCATGAGAAACACAGAGAAAGTTTGTGCCTATTATTCAAATTACACATAATTTGTATATGGCAATTTCAATCCATTTACTCATGAAAGGTTGATTTTGGTTAGGTTATATCTCTAATGGATCAAAGTGGTAAAACAAACATCACATAACTAAGATAAACTGAGGTCATCATATTTATGATATACTTAGACACAATGAAATAGTTATACCTCACGAGGATCCTCCTGTGTAGGATCACGAAGAGCAAATATTTCTTTTTGACGGAAAGCAGCATTATCATCGAAATTTAGTTTAGCATCAGCAGCTACCAACTTGTTATCAGAAGTCTCTGCAATGGGATTGATCTGACGGAGGAGGTTTAAACTTGATACCAATATATAGACAAGTAAGAGAAAAATGGAGCCAAAATTTCTGTATACATGCAATTCTCACCTCCAACTGTGTGCAATCACATTCACAGAAAAGGTTATACAACTTCTTCACCTGTTCTATTGAAGCATTTCTGTCAGCTACCTTGGGAGCAAGACCATCTACAACTTTGGCAGCATCTTTGTCCGTAATTCCTTTGAAAACATCAATAGGCACCTGTGAAGTGACATTCCTCAAACATACGTTGATGGGCATCAAAATAAAACTGAAAAGTAAACCATGTCAAAAGAAGCTGAAGGTGTACTTTTATGATCATGTCAGGAAATTTCTCTGCAAGGTCTTCAATGCTGGTTCCTCCCTCTCGGCAGGCAATAATTAGCTGACAAGGTGAAGGCCCAGTAAGCACCAAATTGGGTGTGAAGTTAACAATAAGACAATATAGGTGCATCTGTTCAAGTACTAAGAAACATTGTTGACAGCAAATCATTATATGATGTGTATTCTCTTAAGAAGAAGAAGCTTACTGGACCAGCAGTTGTACGGTCCAGAGTGATTGCAAAGTACATTTCATTCACAAGTGACACCTTTTCACACAGGTACACCTGCATGCAAGAATAGGGCATGCATTAGTTTCAAGATGCTAGATTCGAACTCTTTAATAACATTAGCTGTATGACACGGAATAATCCAGAACAAATCTGGGTATTTAGGAAAGAACTTCAGGTCAGGACTAAAAAAATTTAAGCTCCATCCATAAATAAGAGACAACCTCCGCCAAAGCAATATTCCACGAGCAAAAAATATAAAACATATGTACATTACTACATTTAATGCAGTTTTTTGTTAGGACTAGGAGCATGCCAAATTTATCCTCGACGCTTTAAGAAGCAAATTGGATTGCAAAACTTGCAAGATTCAATGATAGAGATAATTAAGTGAAAATTGGAAAAATTAGTAATACAGCTATCCATTTATTAGAAGTGGACACAGTTTAGGAAAAAGAAATTAGGATGGATAATAATTTTTAAGATTTGTGGAGTAATGTTTAGTATAGCATACCACACATTGCCAGGATTAATTAGTGCACTGTATGACAAGTTTTTGCCTTGTTGCTACCCTAACTAAAAGTTTACTATGACATAATGTTGTATCCAAATAGAATAATCCCGTTGAGTTCGAGTAAAGTTTTTCACCTATAATGAAAGGTATATGATTTATACACAAGGATTTGCCATACACAACAAAAGCTATGTGTTTAGACAATAATACCCTTAAAATGTGGATAAAAGTTAATTCACAACTTTGCAAGGGTAAACAAGTCATGATTGTTGCGTATGGCAAATCCTTCACATTCCAATTCTTTAATGGATTCCAATTCCATTGGAAAACAATCAGCCAACCAAACACCCCTTTATTCTAAGGTGAAAATATGGCAAGCTTGTTCATTTGTCAAACTTGTAGTAGTGAATGCATGTCTAAATGATTTGAGATGATTAATAGCCAAACTTAGATTTAAAAGAATATTATTGCTCCACGAATAAATGGAGTTGTTTTTTGTATGTCCTCCAAGCGTATCTAATCCAATCAATTCACAACAACCACCGTACCCAATCCCGCCTAAGCGGGGTATGGGGGAGGTGAGATGTAGACGGTCATGCCTCAACTCAAGAGTGGAGAGACTGTTTCTAGAAAGACCTCCGGTAGAAAAATAAAATAAAATAAGACAAAAAAACAGTAATAATTATAGTAATAATAAAGTAAACAACTTAATAAAAATAAATAGATAGATAGAAAAATGGAAGAGGGGAAAATTTACTCATTTTAAATTAACTTTTAGATTATTCTTATTTTTATTTACATTATTATTATTATAACTCATATTATGTTTACGACCAAAAATATATACATTTGTTTTAATTGTATAGTGTGTTCCTTGGAGTCTCAAGAAAATCAAGAAGGTGTATATCTAGGCTGCTTTTGCTGGACATCTGTGCTTGAGTAAACTCAAAAGGTGTGTTCATTGGAGCCTGCTATTTGTAAGCACATCTGCAAATATGTATATTTGTAGTCTATGTGCAAAACATGCTCATACATGCAATGCAGATCTGCCAGACTGTTCATGAACTGTTCACCAACGGTTCGATTCAATTAAATCTCCAAGCATAGCAATTGCTTTCTATGCACTAGGGTATGTTTGGTAGGGGAAAAGAAAAGGGGGGAAATGGAAATGGAAATGGGAAAGAAATAGAAATAGGGAGAAATGGAAATGAGTAAAACATGTTCTTGTTTGGTACCGTCAAGAAATGAAAACGAGAAATTAGGCTCAGGTCGCCGGAAGCTCGTCGGCGGCGGCGGTGACGCCGCCAAGCCGACGCCGGAACTCATCATCGCCATAAACTAGGGTTCTATCGACGGAAATCGCAACAGACATCGCAACCGGAAATCGCAACAGACATCGCAACCACAACGACGACCACAAATTAGGGTTCATCACCGGAAATCGCAACCACAACGACGACCAAAAATTAGGGTTCATCGCCGGAAATCGCAACCACAACGACACCGTTCAATCGCACGACGACATCGCTGTAAACACGTTGGCAACGTTGCAACAGACGACGACATCGCAACGATTAGGGTTACGACGACGACGGCGACATCGCAACAGACGACGACGGTAACGACTAGGGTTACATCGCGACGACGACGACGGCGACATCGCAACAGACGACGACGGCGACGATTAGGGTTACATCGCGACGACGACATCGACGCCATAGACATCGCAACAACGACGACAATCTCGCTTTTTCTTGCCTTTTCTCCTCAAAATGGAGAGAAATGATTTTACAAAGACAACCGGGAAAGAGAAACCCTCTTTTCTCTCCATTTCTCCGCCTCAAATACACCCAAACAAGAGAAACCCTCTTTTCCCTTTCCCTTTCCCTTTCCCCATACCAAACACCCCCTAAAGTTCTGTGACAGGGAGAAATGGCAAAGGGCATCAATCGCCATATAAAAATCACTTAAGATGCTAAGCAATGACATTACAATTTTGATAGAGGGATCTTGCAACGACAGAATGTATAATCTTGTGTATACATAAAAGTACACATCTCATGAGAAAATAATGTCCGAGTAAAAGAATTTTAAAAAAGACAACATGTAATATTAAGATAAATATGAATGCAAAAATGTCTAACCTTGCTGACAACTTTGCCTTGGGGGCCTGTTTGTTTAGTGACAAGAGTCTGGCCAAGCATCTTCCCTACATGAACAACAAATTAGAAATAGATGGATTAGTAATCCATCCACCAGTCAAACCTGCTAAATTTATCAAATAGTAAAACTCAACACATTTTTTTCATACCAAGCCTAGTTAAAACTGTTTTGTTCCAAGTTTAGTTTAATCAAGTCAACAAATAAGTGAAGATGAGAAGAAAATGAAAGCTCATACCTGCTATCTCTTCGGCCTGATCAATTTTGACAATGTGAACTCCACCCTGAAGACCACTTGTGAACTTCCCTAGTCCACGTCCACCAGCAAGGATTTGGCTCTTAACCACCAGCTGTATCAAAAGAATTAGTGCTGCTTATATATAAACCCACAAACAGATGGCTCACCCAGTAGTGAACCACAGGTGGTTCACAAGATTCAGGTAGAACAGGCCTCGTATGCTTTTTTGCTAAACAAAAGGTCAACTACACAAACGATTATGCCACAACTTACCTCCTTTTCGTTGGGAAATGTCATTTGTATGGCCTTTCTGACTTCCTCAACAGAAGAAACAGCAACACCTTTTGGAACATTAATACCATATTTGCTCATCAATTCAGCTCCCTGATCCCAGAAACTTCATGAGTAGACTAAATAATATAGCATATAACAAGTCTACACTTATGTAATATTATGATTAATGCACTGAGACCAAGGGAATTTATCATTTTATGGAAACGGGACAAATATTATGCAAGCATCCCCCAAGGCGCAATAAAGCTATATAGCTGCTCACATGAAAACAAGATTACTTTGGGTTTTCATTTTTTTCACACCCTAACAAATTTAGGATAATATACTTGATGTGTCAGTGTCATAAAGGGAATGGCAATCTTTTTTTACAGAAAAAGGACGCCCGAGGAATTAAACTTCTACTACCCCTCCTTTCCCCCATGAAAGAAGAAACAATGTTGACACACCTTAGTAATTCACTCTGCAGTACACAAACATGATATTAAACTCAAGACCTCTAGGTTTTCTTGGTGAGTCCCAAACAGTTTAGCAAGGGCATGGCACTGTTGCAATCTCTCATTGACCATTAACTCACAATATTCGAGTTTATGATAGATGAAGCAGATCAGGAGGATCTCTTATAAGTTGTGGTAAAACAAAAAAAAGGCAAGGTGCAGGTGCAAGCGTGCAACATAAGAAGCTATATCCGCTAAGGTGGCAAACTGATTATGTGCTTATAACGATCTTTTCACACCAAATGTGGAAGCATGTAAATGCGCTAGTAAGATCTATTAATCACCAAATACTACATACACCATCTCACAATCCTTTTGTTTCTTCATCTTCTTAATATGCAAGTGCAACCAACTGATGGATTTTACTTGAGCCAGGAGTGACCATAGACAATAAAGCGATGGATATACCAAATCCCTCAGGTTTAAATTATTGTCATTGAAACTTCAAGCGTGGATTTATCTTACACTCTCAATACTGGAATATTAGGGATATAATCCTTTCAAAAAAAGATTAACACCTTCTTCAGTAATACCAATGCCGTGTTGTTTTCTCAAGATGTAAACATAACCATAACAATAAATTCGACAGAATAAAAGTTTTAATTCTAGAAATCATTCTTCTTCTCCCTTATTATATGTTCCACGGTTAGATTGAACATTCTGTAATGATAACACAACAGAGTCGCCAGGCTGGTTCTAAATAAACAAAACACAAACAAATATCTAAGCAAGATAAAAAACTTAAAACTGACGGTTAAGGAGAAGGAACGCAACCTGATACTCATGAATATTGAGACGGCGGAGCTGCTGCTGCTGCCATTTTCCGGCAACCTTGATCGAGTTAGTTGCGAGATTGTTCAACAATCCTCTCACCATTCTTTCTAATTGTGATTTGAAACAAATAAATTTAACCTGCCAGATCAATAAACCTAGGGTTGCGACAGACTCACAGAAAGAAATCAAATATGCTAAAATTGACGACCGCAAGCGGGGAGGACTGACCTACACGCCGGGATGGGTCAAGCCTTCTTGAGTTCTCGCACTTTATATTTTTCCGTTGGTCTCTATATTTTCGAAAATAGGAAAACAAAAATGCATATATAAATAAGAGATAAAATATTTATCATAGTTATTTCTTTACTCACATGCAATTAACTAATAAATGAAGAAATTAGTCAAATGTTTAGAAACACTTGTAATAAATAATGTTAAAATTATATATAATAACCCTTAAAAATAATATGTGCTTAGCAAAACTAGAGTCGATGCTAGTTAAACTATGATAAGCATGGCTACAATATTGATGAAGTGGCATGAAGTACCTCAAGTGTACACCATCTCTTTCTATCCACAACTATAAATTTCAAGCAAACTTGGTATTCTAATATCGTTGAAAAGATAATCAATAAGAGGGATTGATCTATGTTTTGTACATAGACTACAAAAAATACACTAGAGAGAAGTGGGAGAGCGAGAAAAAAAGAGAAGCGTGATATTTTTTAAGTTGAAATATGAGAAATGTAGGTATTTTCTAGGTTAGAGTGTAAAAAGGTAAAAGTGAAGTATGGATGAACTGGCGGTGATGTGTCACAAAGTATGAACTATGAAGTAACCATTATGCATGCTCTTAGGGCTAAGCTGGAGCTAAAGCATTAGATCATATTAATATAATGGTGTTTGGTAAAAAAAAGTCAAAGCTTGAATATACAAAATCACGTAAAAAGACGTATAAATAACAAAACAAATTATTAAAGTTGAGGGTGTTGTTGAATATACTGACTTCTCTCTCACATACACATGTCACGTTAATAAGTCAATTATCCATACCCTAATCGGCGGTTCTACAATTCACTCTCCCCCTGTATAAACACATTACCCTCTATGTACAAAACATAGGTCAATCCCTTTATTAAAGTTGGTGGGTTCTTCAAAATTGGATCCGGAATACACACAAGAAATCAAATCATATTGGTAGTGTTGTTGAATACATGACAAATCCTGACTTGAAAATGATGTGTTTGTGTTTGGATTATTGAAAATTAGATTTAGAAATCACACAAAAAACCTAACTGAATCATATGTGAAAGAGAGAGAGAGTGTATGCGTGTGTTTGAATATGAAGGTTTAAAAATGGCACTGGAGGAGGTGGTGGTTGTCTGGATGAGGCGGCAGTAACAATAAGATAGAGAGATACATAAAGAATGGAAAGAGATTTATTGAGAAAGTGTGAGGAAAGGAGAGAGATATGGGAGGAAGGGAGGAAGAGGATGTAAATTAATTGGATTAAGTTTATTATATATATATAGGGAATGTTCAAACAATAATTGTTTTCGTACGAAAACTGCGAGAACTATTTGTATCATAATTTAATGACTCGTTAATAGGGTATTTTGGTCAATTATATATTTTTTCCATCCGTGAATTGCGTCCAGATAGACCATCATTAATGTGTGAGACTTGATTTACCCAAAATACCCCTCATTAATGCATAATTAATGAGTCAATCATTAGTCATTAATGAGCTCATCATTAGCCGTCAAAATTATTAGTGTCTGTCTGAATTAATGTTATATGGATAAATTGTTATATGGATAAAGTGTCTGTCTGAATTAACGAGTTACGTATGAGATAAGTAGTATTGTTGTTTGTTTTATATGTTTAATGAACCGTCTGTATAAGAAAAAAGAATAAAATCATTAACTTAATATGGAAAGTATCATACTCATAACTTATTATGTTAAGTCATCTTTAAAAAACAAATAATACTATTATAAGTTACCACAATAAGTTTTTTCTTCATTAAGTCAAAATCAAACACCGCCTAAGATGGTTCTTGCAATTCTCATTTGAACCCTCTCCTGACTAAAAGCTTGTTTGTTTTAATTAAGTAATTAAAACTTGTTATTTAATAAGGGTAATATTGTCAATTTATCTTGACTTAACATAGATGACTAATGACTAATGTTAAAAAGAACAAAACTCGAAACAAAATAGATTGTCAAGGATTATTATTGCCACTTTTAAAATTTAAGAATTAAAGTGGTAGAAATGCGATAGTTAATGAACCATTAAGACAATTAAGAGGTTGTTTGTTGGTTGCTAAATAGAACCATTCAGCGCTGAATACTAGATCGTTCAACATTCAGTCATTTAGTGTTTCATTCAACGCATTTGATTGTTACATCTGAATGAAAACTGTGCTGAATGAAACAGAAGAACACCGCTGAATCATTTCACCATACGGTACATTTTGAATCATTAAGCACCAAATATTTTACCGTAATACTTCTTTCACACATTATCATGTTAAAAAATTACATATTATCTTATAATATAATAAATCAATATTAAAGTTATAATATCAAACAACATATCAGAGACACTTTAATGCAATTACTTTAAATTAATCCAACTATGAAATCATTTCATGCTTATTAAGAGACTGCTTTATATAAAGTATTTGAATCATTCCGACTATAATTTCGTTTCGTGCTTAATAATTCTTTTTTTTAACACAAAATTTTGCCTATTCCCATGTTTTCTGCTTTGAAACCACCACACTTTATTTCGTATCGTTAGCGTTTAACATCAAACTTCGTGTGGTTTACACGAGATAATTATTTATTGAAACACGGCAATGTATTTGATTCGGTAGCGATCAAAGGAATTTGATAGGAGCTTTGATCGGGAATAAAGTTGAAATTTGAATCCAATGTGTATATCTATCAATTTCAGTAGTAATGAAAGAAAGGTAACTTAATTTAGTTTACAGATGTAGCTTCTGTTTTTTCATTCATCTGCTGTTGAATTGATATGTACGTTTCACATAGTTCATCGTCATTGTTTCGAATTATATGATTTAGAAGTCTGTTCGCATATTTTGTTCCTTCTAATTAGGGTCTTTTTGGTTTGAATTGAGCGATTTTATACGATTGTAACGTGAGTTGGACATTTCTATCTGAAAAATATGAATTTCATAATGATTTTTTCAAAATGCAAGTCAATTCTGATCATCTGATGTATTAATTCAAAAATCAAACAGATTTTGAAACAATTTTGAAATCGGGTGCCAAATTTGTTGTTAATAGGATTATGCTTCAAACTCATTACTCAAGTTTGAGTTTTAGTTCCCTTTTATATATATATATATATATATATACACACACACACACACACTGACACACACACATCTACATGATCATCATAATAACTAGATGGTTCATTTTGTGGGTTGAAGATTCTTAAGGATGATGGTTCACAACACGAGGAATAGGAATTAGTTCAAAGAAAGGAGCTGAAAATCATCAAGTCTTTTATGAAGAGTAATGCAGCAGCTATGTTTGGGTGAACAAAATGCGAATTTGATGATCTGTTCATCAAATTCGCAAGCTACAATATATTATTCAGCAACAAATTATTCATCTCAAGCCATTAGTGAAAATGATAATAAGCTAGATGAGTCTAATATTGAAGAAGCAGAATCATCGCTTCAAGAGAGCGATTGTTTGAACTCTGAGGTGGAATCTCTAACCTTTTGTATCAATCCAAACAAGTTTTGGCCAACAAATAAAAATTGTATCTCGAGTCCCATAAATTTGGTGTTAGGAAAAATAAATGTGAAACCCAGCATAAATCTCTGACTTGTTTATGAATGTATATGGTATTGCCTATTTTTTTTGAGCTATTAATGTTATAATTAAATAGGAAGCGAGAGCATTGCTAGGAAGATATGAATATCAAAAGGGGAACATAGAAGCCGCTCTTCATGTATTTGAAGGGATAGATATGGATGCAGCTACCCCAAAGATTAAAATTAGCCTTAGTGATATAGGAAAACTTCAAAGCCATTCAAATAATTATGCTGCTCCACCATTCTCCATAAACACTGTTGGTTTACTCCTTGAAGCAGCTTATTTGAAGTCAAAATCGTTGCAGAATTTTGGAAGGTATAAAGGTATTCCCTCTATACGGTAATTCTTCACCACTCCTCTGCATTCTAGCAAAACTGCAAGTTGTAGCTTATTTGTAGGATGTAGGTCCTTATATCATTTCACTCTAATAAATGGTTGTTTGGCATTGCATTTTGAGAGTGCTTATCTGATCATTGTTTTTCTAAGTTGCTAATATTTAGTTACTAGTGTTTGTCTATAGCCAAACAGGTTTTTCTAATTATTTGCTTGTTCAAAGAATCCAATTTAAGAATTCAATTGAGGATTAGCTGCAACAAAAGTACAAAACTGATTCTGATTCTGATTTATAATTTTTTAATTGTCTTTTACATGTAAATCCTTTAATCAGACTTTGCCAGAAACTCAAACAGATGATTATCTGGTTATCACAACTTCATATAGCACAAATACATCCAAAAGTTATCTCCTACAGCCTGTTTAGTTCCAGAGAATTATATGATTCTGATTATTCCAGATCAAATATTCAATTTCATCCCTCAAGTCCCATTTAAACATCTTTCTTTTTATTAACTGCAGAAGCTGCGGAAACATGCAAAGTTATTCTAGACATTATCGAATCATCATTACCAGAAGGCTTGCCTGTAAACCTTGATGCTGACCATAAATTGCAGGAGACTTTAAGTAACGCAGTCGAGTTGCTTCCATACTTGTGGCAACTTGCTAATTTGCATCAGGAAGCAATCTTGTCATTCCGGAAGGCGCTACTTCATCACTGGAACCTCAACAAAGAAACAACAACAAAAATTCAAAAGGAGTTTGCCGTTTTTCTTCTCTACAGTGGAGGACAAGAAGCTAGTCCTCCTAACCAACAGTTCCAAACAGAAGATTCATTCATACCTAAAAATAACATTGAAGAGGCTATTCTACTTCTAATGATTTTGTTAAGAAAAGTTTCTTTAAAGATTATCCAGTGGGACCCTTCTATCTTAGATCATCTTTCTTACGCGTTATCCATCTCTGGTGGACTCAGGTCATTGGGTAAACAATTAGAAGAATTGCTTCCAGGGATTATTGATGATAATGAAAGGTGCCTACTTTTAGCTCTATGTTATTATGGACAAGGTGATGGTTTATCCGCTTTACATTTGTTGAAAATTTTATACGAAAACGAGAATCAAAATTGTGGGTTAGCTCTATTAATGGCTTCGAAAATTTACGAGGAAAATTCCAATTCTATGGAAGGAGTAATTACTGCCAAGAGAGCTATTCAAGTTTTCAAAGATAAACGTGATGAAATGGTTGGTATTGCATATTACTTTTTGGGTGTCTCACTTTCATCATATTCAAGATTGGCAGTCACTGATTTTGAACAAGTCGATAGACAATGTGAAGCACTCAAGTCTTTAGAAACAGCAGGGAGGTTGACTAGGATGATTGACTCGAGAATTCTATACGAACTTGGTTCAGAAAGTGCCGAGCAGAGGAAGTTGGACGCCGCCCTTGGTTACACGAAGCGTTTGATTAATTTGGAAGGTGGGTCCCACCTTAAAGGGTGGATGTTATTAGCGAGAATCTTGTCTGCACAAAAACGGTTTGCAGATGGGGAGGCAATTATCAATGCAGCTTTAGATCAGACTGAAAAATGGCACCAGGGTGAACTGCTAAGAACCAAGGCCAAGCTCCAGCTTGCACAGGGTCAAGTAAAGCGTGCCACTCTGACGTACACTCAGCTTCTGGCTGTTCTTCAAGTTCAGTGTAAAAGTTTTGGATTGCCTAAGAAGTATCTTGAGGTAATTTGAATGATTTTATTGTTTTGATTTTCACGGGTAACTTTTCTGATAATTATACTTGGCTCTTTGTTGTAAATGAAAAAGGTGGCTAGATGGGAGGGTCATACATGTTGGGTAATGAGCCAATAACGAGTTTCTATTAAAACAGAGTGTTTTCAGTACCGGTTGAAACAAGTCGGTCAATTTGGGTTGATTATTGCTCAGTATAAAACTTCCTGAATAGTTAATGCATTAGTTATAATACAAAAATCAATAGTAATATATATCTTTGGGTAAAAACGATTTAATTAAGAGGTTGTGTGCATTAAGTATAAACTTGAAGTGACATTCTTCGTACTCAATTTTCAGCTTTTGCTTAATTATTTAACTCGTTTGATTCATTGATATACAACCCAAACCCAAATCAGTCCATTCCTAAGTAAATGGGTTGAATTTGCAACCCTAGATAAACCATCATTTTAGCAAAAATGCAACAATAAGATCCTACACTGAGAGAAATTGTGCATTGTAAATGCAAAAAGGAACCATCATACTTGGCTTTTGTTCATTGTTGTTCATTCTTGCAAAAGCTTGTGTCTTTTTCGGCATATTTGCTAGAACAGAAAGCTAATATCAGAAATAGAGTTGATGTGAAACTTGAAGACCTTGACTACCATTCAATCAAATGATAATTTTTTCCCACAAAATTTGCAAAACTCTCCTTGGTATGTTCAATGTAAATTCCAAAAAATTATATTTGATATTATTTTTATGAATAAGATGCTATCTTCTCTTGCATTTTGGTATGCTAGGTTAGCGAGAATTGTCATAGAAGATTGGAGTTAGAAGTCTGGAACGATCTTGCTATGGTATATATAAGTTTATCTCAATGGCATGATGCTGAGGACTGTCTGATTAAATCAAAAGCTATCACTAACTATTCGGCTTCTACACGACATACCACTGGTACGTTTAATGTAATCCCGTTATAAAATCAACGGGTATTTTTCTCCATCAAGAAATTGATTTTCATTTTGCATATGATTCTATAGTTTAAAATGTAATCAGTATTTTGAATGGTAAGAAGTAAATTATATACATTGTTTAGAAACAAATTGTGGTGACATTCAAATCAGTTGTATCTATAATATATGTAAATGCGGTTCAATTTGGGTCAAAACCACGATGTGAACTGCTCCTCGTTTTCAAGTTTTTTCAATTGAATCCAGCCCAAAAAAATGCAGTTGGGTTTGGATCCGTGGTAAAATGCTTAATTTTTGGTTGAGTGATATCAAGTTCCAACAACCGAGCTTAGTTATCATCATGAACAAACCAGCATCCTTGTGAAAATGCAAATAGAAACAAACATTATCCTTTACAAGCTGGTAATATTTTGAAATTCTAGCGCTAGAAAAAGCTATATTCTTGATGTCTTTTTGAACACATGGATTGGTACATGCACTTTTGTTTCAATATGGCCACAAAATTTTTATAAAAAGTAATCATAATTGCACACCATGTTGGAAACTTTAATGGTCATATTGAAAAGAAAAGTATGCCTAATATATTGGAACCAAAGTGAGAGTACCTTATTATTACATGACTTTTGCCCTTCTTTTTTGTGTAAGACCATTCATTCTTCAAATGTATGGTATTGTATTCTTAATTTTCACTAGAATGATGGTTTGTATACAATAAAATCAAGTATATGACAAAAGTGGAAAGTCGTCACACGTTTTAATGACATTAGTAAACACAGTGATTATAGTACAATTCTCACAATCCTTGAAATAACATTCCAAAGTAATACAAAAGGATTGAAGTTATGTACATATACCTAATCCATATTGTTGCAGGTTTGCTCTATGAAGCAAAGGGTCTCCACAAACAAGCTCTAAAAGCTTATAAACACGCATTAGATGTCAATCCTGTTCATGTTCCGAGTCTTGTTTCCATGGCAGTTGTGTTGAGGAAGCTCGGTCGACAGTCTGGAGCCGTGGCGCGAAGCTTTTTAAATGAAGCGTTACGCGTTGATAGGATGAACTCCTCGGCGTGGTATAATCTTGGCCATGTTCTTAGAGACCAGGGTACAATGTCCATGAGGGAAGCCGCAGACTGTTTTGAGGCTGCAGGTGTCCTAAAGGAAACAGAACCTATAGAACCCTTCAGATAAACCCTGAGGGGTCGTTAAATGTTATGAAGTAAGGTTAGAACTATTCAATCTAATGGTTATGACCTCAAGTTGTTTAAAGATTTATTGCACTAAATATGAAAATTATAATTTTTATTGAATATAATAGACTATGTTTATTTGTTACTTTTAATGAAAGAAACTTTAATTTATTCATTTTTTGCAGAACTTAATTGTAACTAGTTAGTTGCTGTAACTAGTTGGTTGCTAATACGGGAACTGTTTTTGCTAAGTTAGCCACAATGTGAAGACCTTTTGTTAATGTGGCGGCTTACGTGGTTGCCATGTCATTATTTACCTATTGGTTAGGTTATTGGTATTAAAGTCCGGACACATAACCTCCAAATTAATACATCAATTATATTAAATGATAATGATAATGATAGTTTGTCTATTTACCTATTGGTTAGATTAATGGTGTCTAGACACACATCCTCCAAATTAATCATCTTCAATGCGACACTAGCATAAACCTTTTTCAAGTTTATGCATACCATGTGCAAGTCTCTTTGTCTTTCTCTATACTTTTGTATAAAAATTATGATAAGATGTATTACGTTTATTGTAGCCTTTCCTAGCATAAAGCCGAATGGATAGTCATAGTTGTTTCATGTTGTAACATCGTCTCTATCAGAGTCTCCCACAACTTCATAATATGGTTAAAGTAGTTTTATATCATGATAGTTGTCAAAATTTTGAGTATCGCTCTTTTCTTATATAATGGATTCACCACACAAAGTCTTTAATCGTCTTACATGGTAACATTTTTAATCGTCTTATGGATTCACATAAGGATATTTGACAATACGATTATACGAAGATGTGCTCTTATTTATCGAAATATATAAAGGAATGTAAAGGAATAAAGGACAGGAATTTAAAAAAAAAGTAAGATAGATAATATAATGAGAATTTAATAGCGTGCAATTATTTCCTTAGCTAAAAAAAGTAGATAAATTTCGTTTATTTCCTTGTGTTTTGTTTGTATCATGTAACTTTCTCAATCTACCTCTCAAGTCTCAACTTTTGGGACTTGTTTGTCTTTTGCTAATAAATTGTCTCTGCCTTAATTTATAAAAAAAAAACAAGTGGCTTATTGATCAGTATATAAAAATTAATAAATTATATGATAATTATAGATTTCTTATATATGTTAAAGAATATAATTATTTTTATTTTGAGTTCACACTTATTTTAAACGTTAATAGTGCGAATGTTTGACATTGTTGGCTTTCAAGTTTCAAAACACAGCCATATGGTTTTTATATAAATTCCTCATGTTATATAAGGTACACAAATATATAATATTTTATTATAAATAAAGACTTTTTATATATATTAGTAGTGCGAATGTTTGACATAGTTGGCCATGACCATATGCTTTCTTTGTTTTTTCTTTTAACTAATTAATGCATAAGAATTCTTAGATTCTCATTGGGTCAGGCAACTTACACTGATAAAACAAGATATGAATACAATTTGTTATTTTTTTTTTATAAAAAAATGCATTAGTTTGTTACAAATGCTTATATCGTGGTTACGTTAAATTTTTTGTTCAACTGTAATTTTATACATAAGACGTTATAGTCTTAAAGTAACCATAGTCGACTGGGTAGACCATTTGACTAATAAGGAATGTTAATGGTTCGAGTCCCGCGAGATTTTCATTAAGGTTGGTTAGGAGATACTTTAGAAATGACGACTAGTAAAACCAGTTAAACCGTGTATATTTAAGCTAAAGATCCGATGTTCTCGGAAGTAACCCTAACCGAAAAAAAATTCTTTAGAAAAAAACATTACAGGCCCCAAAGTAATTAAGAAACCAAACCATTACACGATGTATGAATCTAATAAAATCAGTAATTTTTGAAGAAAGTCTCAAATTAATTTCTAACCAATATAATTGCGATATTTTTCATCGTTTATGATAATTAATAAAGTGTTGCTAAATAGAAATCTCTAAACACTTTTAGACACCACAAATAAAAAAATAATAATCTTCCTATATTTTCTCCTAAATATTAGTAAGATGATAATTAATACAAGTTAACTAAATCAGTTTAAATAAGGTAAACAGTCCGTCATGAAGATTTGGAGGTACCTACCTATTCAAGTCGCATGATGAAATTGACAATTTAAAGTATTTATATCAATAATTAAAAATGCATATAAAAGTAATTATATTGATATTAATAATAATATAAAGTTATCATAAAATGATAACTTTATATATCTTTACTAATAAGAGCATAAATTTAAAAAAATTCATACTCATTATAATCTCGTATAATCGTTGTGTATAATATATTACTTTTTTCTATATCACTCTCAACAAAACATAAGTGTTCTACTAATCATGTGAATAGTAAAAATCTCTCCATACAAGTTAAATTCATGATGTAAAATCTAAACTTTGTTAATTTTTTTCTTATAAAAAATTCTAATTGTTAATTATTATAAACTTTTTAAAAGAAATCTGTTTTTTCACTTTAAAATTAGTTTTTTAATCTATTTTTTAACACATTTTAAAGATAATATGAAAATCTTTAATGTGTTTTAAAATAATAAAAAATTTATATTTCCAAAATAATACGATATTATTAGAAAGTTGTAAGATATCTCGTTAATGATTTTCGTTTTTATGAAAAATTTCTACTAAATCTTTAGTTAATAATAATAACTAAATACTTTTTCTAGATAATAACTTAATAAGTTTGATTAAATTATATGGAAGAAAATGACATATATGACCAAGCAACTGCACTTATTTTCATGCGAAAAGAAAGTTAAATAGATAAAGACATTCAAACAAATATTTTGATACTGACTACTGTTGCTAGTGTCCATATCAAAAACCACAAAAGAAAAGCAAAGAGAGAAGAGGGTGTCTTTGATTTCTTGAAACAAAGGGTTTCTTTTTTCTGTATTGTTTGCAGATTAACAGATATGGATGGTGTGAAGGGAGCAGAAGCAGGAACATCATCTGGGTCTTCTTCAGTTGTTAATGATGTTAATGGAGATTTGAAGAACAAACAAACAGGGGAATTCACAGAAAACCCATTAAAGATTAGGATTTATGAACATGAACATGAAGACGATGAAGAACATGATGATGAACACCATGAAGAAGGTTTCTCTAAATTTGTTCCTGGCCCTCTTCTTCCTCTCAAGGATCAGCTTGACAAGGATAAGGTTTTTACTTCTTTAATCTTTTTAATCTGTTTTAAATGATATAAAACCCAATCTGTGTCAATGTACTCATATAGTCCCTAGCTGGCTAGGGTTTCCGTTTCTTTTATGTCTAACATCACTCCCTTAATGTTTCATCTTTACTATTAGGTAGTGTCTCTGTGTTTAAAATATGGTTTGCTCTGTGTAAGTTTAGGGTTTGTAAAACGGGATAAGAAGCCCTTGTACACTGACGGAGTTTGTTTCCTGTTTGTGCTTTCCCACTTTATCAAATACTGGTAGATTCTCAATTTCTGAAGTGCTTTTGCATTTTGTAGTTTAGGGCAAAATGGATGTCTGAGTTAGCTGTGTTTTTTTGCTTCACTATGTTAAGGTTTAAATTTAGAATTGAAATCTTGCATTTTAAGATTTATTAAGAAGAATTGGAAGCATATTACAATGTGCGCAGTCGTAATGTCCGAAATCGAACTGTACATTTTGCACAACATCAAATGTAGGGTTTCCAAAAGAAGAGTCTTTATTGAGCACTTATTCTCAATTTCTTAGATGCTTTGTGACGTGTTTTGTGGTTTGGAACATTATGGCTATTTCAGTTTACTATAGATTTTTCTGTTTCAGTGTGTTGAGGTTTAAAATTTGAAGTAGGCAAGTTGAAATCTTGCTCTGTTTCTTGATGCACCACTGTGATTCTTGCATTTTTAGTTCGATTTCAAGAAAAAGCTAGAAACATACTTGTTGTCGTTTCTTCCTTGTGTAATTTATCAAAACTGACTACATTTGGGTTTCTATGAGAAGTGATTTAAAAAAACCCAAATACACTTTTTTGGGTTTCTTTCCTTTTTGTCCTTTCACTTTTATCCATGTTGAATAACCATTGGTGTTTGAATCCTTTTAACCCATCTAAACCACGGGCCTCTTAAGAGTGGTCCCTCTTCCCGAGTCTTTGTGCCGGAATTAGTTGTAAATATCCTTGTGCACAAACTGAACTGTATTAGCCCTTTATGGCCTTCTATATGTAATTATGAAAATTTGCAAATATTAGATTCATGATTCCTGTCCTGCAAATATAATAAAAGAAGAGGATGAATGTATTTGTTGAAACTGGAAATCTCCAAATCCATGTATCTATCTTGTATGTTGGTTGATAGGTTAAATAACCCACACAAGGCTTTCGTAAAGGGTAAAAATGTAAAATGGTCTTATTTTAATGTTTTACAAGACAAAAGAGCATGGTTGCCTAAACAGGTAACATGTTTTAGAAATGGTAAACTGGTCATGTGACCAGCCAAATGTAGCTTGGTAAACATAAATGCTATTTAGTCCCATGCTAATCTGATGCCATGAGCCTAAATCAATACTACTATCTATCAGGAATCAAGCAATGATAATTACCTGTTTTCTTGGTCTTACAGGATGATGAAAGTTTAAGGAGGTGGAAAGAGAAATTGCTTGGTTGTGTCGAGAGTGATTTGAATGGTTAGTTTTATCACATTGTTATGGTCGTGTTTTACATTAACACATTGTGATATATATATATATATATATATATATATATATATATATATATATATATATATATATTAATGCTGAGTATGGGTGTATATCTAGAGGTGTCAAAATGAGCTGTTTGTGCAAGTTGGATAACTAAGCAAAATGGGTCAAATCGAAATGAATAGTTTTTGTGCGGGAGTAAATCAATATGGACGGGTCGAGCAGAAAATCTTTTTCCGGTTTTCTTATAAATAAAAAATGCGTCAGATATGATTAGGAATCACAATAGTAATATTAAGGTTTTGAGTAAATCAGTAAATGAAGTTGTTTGCATTAAAAATGAAACTTTGGACGACTTTCAACCCATTTCCCCAGCTAAATTTTTTATTTGCCTCTTCATATACAACATAACCCGATTTGACCCATTTATACTTAAATGGGTTGAAATGGCCACCTCTAAATACATGTTCATTGTAAACTGTTTACTTGTTGACGTGATACAAATAACCAACCAGAATTGTTGTAAAGGACATACAAACACTCTCAATCCACTAAATGTTTGACTATAACATCTTGTTTCCGATTCTGAATGTCGGATTCCTTACTTCCTCATGAACTAATTTTCATTCTCATGATATCCTTGTTAGGGCAAAAGGATCCCGAAGTTATATTCCACTCGCTAGGAATCATATCCAAAGACGTTGGGGAGATCACAATCTCGTTACCGGTCAAAGAAGGTCAAAATGGCCGCCCCCTCTTTATGCTTAGAGAAGGAGTTCAGTATCGGCTTAAGTTAACATTCACTGTTCTCCACAACATTGTTTCCGGCCTCACCTGCATCAATACCGCATGGAAAGGAGGAATCCAAGGTAATACATTGATATTTCATCATTTATACATGGTATTACAAAATCACTCACCCTATTTGCAGATTTATGTATGTATTTCTAAAAAATGTTGGTTTCAACCAGGAAAAAGAAGTAGAATCCATGGATTAATTTGAAAATAGTTAAATAGTTGTAAGATTATTTCTTTATTATCCACTTGCAAGTCCTGCCCTGTTTATTAATCCCTTGTTCCCAAATCCAAGATTCCCTTTGACTTTTGAGGTAAAAAAAAACATTACTTTCCATGAGAAAATATGAACATGAATTTTCTTACAAATTTGATACCAGGGTTTTCAGAGTTCTAGTATTTGCTATAAAGTTTAATATCATTGTCAAAATTTCATGAATTGTTATAGAATTCATATCAATTTTGACGCGAACATTATCCTTTTGACCTCAAAAGTCAAACCATGCCTAGAAAGTATGAATCTTTCAACATTTATTTTAATTGCCGTTTTTATTGGTTTGTATGGATCAGGATCCTCTCAAGTTAAGGAGAAAATGGCTGGTCATCCCTCACAAGAAAAGTCAGTGGGCCCTTGTTTAAAGTAAATAGGGACCCTTTGTGTGGGATAACATGACTGGTCATGATCTCTGCGACTGCAACACGAGAGAATCTCAATTCTGTTTATATTATATTGATCATTGGATGTTGGTGACAGTGGATCAAATCAAAAGCATGTTGGGTACGTATGCTCCCCAGAAAGATGCCTACATAGAAACCTTAGACGAGGAGACAACCCCGACTGGGATTCTTGCAAGAGGAATATACACAGCAAAGCTGAGGGTAAGTCTTGTTCTCCATTTTGTGTGTCTTATCTTTATTTATGTCTGATCTGTGATGTGAAAATGTTATATGGTCAGCAAATTAGAAGCAATGTCGATTTTGTTTGATGATGTAGTTTGAAGATGATGATAAGAGGTGTCATTTGGAGCTTGATTATTCTTTTGAGATCAAGAAGAAAAGTTAGTTGCATATGCCAACATATTCAAGTGGCAGCAGGACTTCATTCTTCAAGCCTAAAGGGCATCCGTTTCTTTTTTTTTCTTTTCTTTTTCCTTGAGTTTTTAGCTTTAATTATAAGCAAAATCTTTTACTCAGAGAGCAATATTGCCATATCAACTTGTATCTTATTCATTGTAAGCTGTACTCTGTGGGTTTGTTGATTTCAGCTTTCTTGAAAAGGGTTGTTTCTTTTTAATCAATATAAAAGGGCATAGTATACGAGTGTTTGGATGCGTGTTATGAAATTGAGTATCAAATCAACATGCGGGTTTCTTGTTGACGCATCTTTTAAGCATACATTTCTGATGAGACCCGATGCGCTAAATATATTCAATTGTAAGAAACTAGCGTTGCATATTGGGTTCTCATCAAATCATCTCGACTGTGTTTCACTTCACGTGATCAACGGGAGTTGTAATTACGTTTTCGCCTATGAATTTTGTGGCTAGGTTCCTTAACATTACTGTAAATGGACGTATTTATCAGATAGATCGACGGAATGACTTAGATTTGTCGTGATTGTTTTCTTCTTTATTATTGTGAAACAGTGCTTAGCAGCCATTGGTGCATCTCCAAAGTTGCTAGCTGGGTTGTTCATGGGGTGGGGCGGATATCTAGTTTTACTACCAAAAATTGAACCGTGTGAGGTGGGTACCCGTAACGAACTGAACCGAAAAGGAGTGATACATGCGGTTTAGTTCACGGTTAACTGCATTTTGTCATGTGTTTTGAATTACACAAAAAAGATAATAATAGAAAATAAAGTTATTTTGTGACAAACTAAAACAATTAACATTAAGACCATCAACATCCAATTCAAGTTACCCCATGTCACATCAGCATCCACATCATTTCCCACCTCCAACTCTCTCTAACCCATGAACCCCCACATCCAACCCTATTCAACCCAACATCAAATATTAATAAAAAATATATATTATAAGAGAGAGAAAGAGAGAAGAAGAAAAAGAGAGAGTTACCCGCAACGGGTTCGGCGACTCGACGGGCTCGGGAATACACCATCACCCGATGGGGGGCCGTGTTCCCATCGGCTTGTGGCACAACCCGCCATCGGGTTCTCCTCCGAGCGGTTGGTCTAAAGAAATACTAGAAAATGAAATTAAGAGTATGAAGGATTGAAGTCGCCACTCGTCGATAAGTTATGAGTAAAGCCTTATTAGAATCGCTGATCGCCGATGTGATAGCATAATCACTCGATGAAAGGGAATAACAAAATCAATGACGGTGAGGTGAACGAAGAAAACACGGTATCAGATTAAGATTTTCTTAAGATAAGTTTTTTTTATTATAAAATATTAATTCAAATATATTTTTCTTAATAAACTAAATATATATACACGGGGCGAGCCGAATACCCATAGGTAGTCAATGTAGAGAACCGAACACAACCTGCGACTCAACGATACCCTTAATTTTGGGTTTATCTGGTTATAGGTTACTCGGGTATCGGTTTTCTTGGTTTTGGATCATACATGTCAATTCGGTTCTTCAATTTTTTGGTTTTTTTAAATACCCCTAGTTACCGGTACAAGGTGACCATTACATAGACTAGCATCGCATGCATGTTGATAAAGAGAAGTGGAGAGATCAATTGAATGTAAGAAAGCTACGAGTCAATGACTGCTTTTGCATCTATATGGCAATACAAGGTGTTGATATATTTCTATACTTGGCATAAAGCCATAACCTGATCTCAAGTCTCAATTAAGAAAAACTTTAAGATGTGATGTAACACGATTTGGTATATTAAACTAGTGCTTGTCATATTTCAATTTAAACCCTACAGTTTTTTTTTAATGATTTTAACCCTAAGGTTTGGCTTACCTGTTAGTTTAACCTATAATAGCAATATAAAAGTAAACATAAGGGCAAAATAGCAAGCCAAATAAAACTTAAAGATTAAAGTAACAGTCAAACTAAACATTAGGATGGTGCAAGTGGTAGGCGGGAGAACATGCGGAAAACCTCTCACCACTCGGGAGCACCATCCCCCTGCAAACCAATCCCCTGGGGTGATCAAACCCCGATTGGTGAAGGTACTTTGGTGCCTTCTCTCTTAATACACTCTCTTTATCTCTCACGTACCGACATACATGCATAATTTAAATATTAAAAAATAGGATAAACTTGGAAGGTGGACTGGTGGAGAGAAAATGTGAAAAGAAGAGAGAGAGAAAGAGAGAGAGAGAGAGAGGGGGGGGTTGGTTATGTAACACTCACGATGAATTGAATGGATAAGAGAGGGGTCTAGGACTCCCCGTAGGGTTAAACCATTAAAAAGAACTTTGTGGATTAAACTGTAAAATTTTAAGATTAAACTATTTTTAAGCCATTAAACTATCTTGTGCTACTTAAAGTACTGGGTACTCTTGCTTAGGATGGGTTGATGAGACAATATGAAGTCTGGTTGATGCTCATAACTATGGTTTTAGGAATAACTAATGATCCCAAAAGTATAGGAAATACCGAACTTGCGTGACATTTATTAAAAAATGGCCAAATACTAAGGTTTCTTTTTAAATTTTTGTGGGGGGAAGAGACAAAGTTCTGGCTCAAGGCATAGCAGCCTGTGGGGATGGCCTTAGTCTATTTTTTAAACATGAAGAATGATATATCGTATATCCACATACGTCAGTCAATAATGGCTGTTGATTGCTTCAAAGCACAAAATCTTCTCCTTCATGGTCATTGATCTCCTGTATGGCTGTATGTGTGGTGTATGGTTCATCATGACACATCAATGGGATTATCATCTGCCTGGGTTTGATTCCAGGGTCACATCCTGAGCAAAAACCGCACCATCTTCACATTTCCTGCGAGTGTTTGCCCTGCATCAGTCTTTTGTAGTTATTAAAATAAAGAAATGAAGCAGTCTCTTTTGTACTGGCTAGGGGTGGCAAAATGGACAGGCCAGACAAGTTAACATGTCAAAATGGAAATTCTCAAGGCGGATAAAACAGTTCGGTTTGGGCCTAGGTGATAAATATAATTACAAAACTATATTACTTCGGTTATAATCTATTTTTTCTATAACAAAGGGGTTTAGAAGGTTTCATGCATATGAATAATTAACTCGTTTAACCCATGTCCTTTTCAGTTACATCTTTTACCTTGACCTAAAAGACGAGATATTTCATTTTTTATGGCACAAAAGTTTTTGGTAAAGAAAACAAGATGATAGAGACTGTTTGATACTTTTTCCAACAATGATAACAGTATAAATTGATTATTATGTTCATATAATTCAGGTATAAATTAACTGTTACGGTCATCCTATATTCTTTAAATTCTCAGACCAAGTAAAGTCTCTTTAATTATGCTGAATAAATCAAAACACGTCAGTGGTTGCATATGAATACTATTACCAAGCGCAATTACCTTTAATTTGGGGATGCAGGGAGTACAGAAAACTAATAATCACAATGTATACTTGAAAAGGACCAGAAATACTACCTCATTGTTTCTACTTTCTATACATAACTCAGAAGGAGATCAGCTGAAGAGCTTTTGACCCTGCAACTTTGACCTAAGTGGACATCTCCAAAAACATATCTGCAACATTTTACATGCATAAACTGCCAAATTATGAAGCAAAATCATTTTCTAAAAGACTGTATTTACCTATATTCACAATACTCGGGCCACGCACAACGAGCTTTCCCATAATCCCAATAACAGTCTTCATCCCTCAAAGGTCCACGCTTAGCTGTTAAAATCACAAATCAAAATTTGGGAAGTCTTTGTTTTGACATCTATATGTAATAGAGGGTTAGAAAGGAGAATAACCGACCTTTGGTAACAAATTTTGATTTCTTATCAGGATGAATATCATGCCACATCTCTAGCCATAACTCCCGCATTAAAATTGGGGATCTTACAATGTTCCTATGATTTGCTGCCACCCATATTTTATACATGATCAGATTTCCATGTCTCATATAAAATTGGCTAATTAAACATCAGAAAGAGAGTGGGATGCCTTTATCAAGTTCCCAAACCGCTGTCCTTTGTCCTGGAAGGCCTTCAGAATCTTCGTAATAAGTTATATACTTAACACGAGGTGACCTTGTCATGTTGGGGATTATGTCAGCCCCATGTTGGTGCTCTACATCTAAATGCACTTGCACGTCATCCCCTTCATGCTCTGACTGAAACAACAATAAAAAAAAGGCGTAAATGAAGAAAGAGAAGTTTAATTCTTTATTAAACTTGAAGATTTACCATTAAATTAGATTAAAAATAGATTAACATGTGACACCTGAGGAGTTCTTGTAATATTGACTTTTGGTCCCAGCCAATTCTTGCAGTAGGAAAGAGAATTATATGGTACCTGTAACTTAATCTTTGTTAATTCCGAGGTCATATGACAAGTAAACTTCAATAAGGAGGGCTTATAGAATAGTCATAGCTATTAGTGTAGGTGTATCACAAGTTAAAAGAATTAGTACCGTCTCATCGCCACTTGCAGCACCGGGATTTCCTTCAATTGAATTCCCAGACCTATATCAAAGAACAGACTAAGATGCTTACCAGAAGTCGAAATCTGAGAACCTCTAAACAGTGCATGATCATGAAATCAAAGATTGGCAAAGAAAAATCTTATCTATGTATATTGCTAATTTGTATTGCTGTTTCCATTTACTTTATAGGTTATTATAATAATAGTGATGACATTTGGAAATCATAATTGCCGTGATACAAAGTTACCATTGAGTTCCTATTTATCAGAATTGATGATTTAGAATTGTCAAACATCATCCTCAAGGAACTCAACCATAGGGTAAAGAGAGTAACCTGGTGTACAAAGATCCTTCAAACTCGTATACAACATCCGTCATAATCCAGTTGTCAGGGTAAGGCTTGCCGCTTGGTGCGAAATAGTAACCAACCTGTGCCGCAAAGTATATGAGATTCTGGTGCTATGTTACAAAGGGGACAATGAACTCCCCGAATAAGTTCATCAAGTAAAACCATATATTGCAGAATCATACAAAACGTATACAACCTATGGTTTAGTGACCTGATATAGAGATGTAACATCTTAACCAGTACCTCAGTTCTTGAATCTACTCCATATATACAAAAGATGTTCTTCAGAGGTGGTCTCTCCCAAGGAGTCAAGGGATTTATAACTGGATCACCATGATACAACCTAAATAACACAGAGTTGGGTTTAATTCGTTTCAAATTTGTCTTAAATAACAAAATGGTATCGACATTATGATATGCAGCAATATGACAAGAAACTAACAATAAAAAGATACATTCTAGCTATAAAAATCTATTAGAGGTGGCAAGATGGGTAGGCCAAGTGGGTTAAGGAACAGATGAAATTGGTTTGGGAAGAAACAGGTCCTTTTACTGCTGGTTAAAACAGGTTGGGTTGACCCGCAAACACTTTTTTTCAACATTATTATTAGTTTTTTTAGTTTATAAATGCATTATGATAAAAAGAAAAGAAACAATAGTACTGTAAGAACGATTAAGGAGGTTCTACGCGTTAAATATTAACTTTAGGGACTTTCAAAACGTTTTACTTGTTCCTTTTTTAGCATATTTTTAATTAACCTGTTTGAGATAAAACACAGTCCAAATTGACCATTCGACCCATTCATAAGTAAATGGGTCAAAATGGGCACTTCCAAATTCTATATAGGCATGCACTTACGTGGATACAAGTATATATTATTTAGATATATAATAGACACACACACACCCTTTAAAGATCATCCTGAAGGCAATTATTGAGCAAAGAAATATTGCATCCAAGATTGGAGGTATCTACTAAAATTCAGCTGTTATATAACAATCACATTACTCACTTGTCTAATTGGTAGATAAGCCTTTTGCTATCAGGATCATAATCCTCGATCGCTTTGAAAAATGTCCCATCTGCTATTTCTCGAGCAGAAAAGGATAATTGAGTAGGGACTCCGCATTCCATGTTAGACAAGTTGGCCTGCATTTCATCTCCAAATGATGGATAAGCTTCTACAACAATATTAAAAACCATTAATATAGTCAACATCATGCACCTTTCATCATTATTAAACATATTGTCTTACCTACAACTGAGGGGATCTCAATGTTTATTATGTTAGTTGGAAATCCAGAATAATTTAAGCGGTATTCAATTTCATCACAGTGATATATTTGGTGTTTCTTTCGGCGCCCAGCCGAAAAATGCTTCGAGTACACATTTTCACTCCGGCAGTATTCTGAAAAAGGTGACATCCACAGTGAAGAGCCAAATGAATTGAACATCAATCGTGCTGTCCCCTGACATTTCACCAAAACACGTAATTTTTGGACATAACTACAAAAATAAGTACACTTAGTTGCAAAACACCAACATGCACAAATAACTTGAAGCAAGTCTAGTGAAAAGTACTACAGAAAAGAGAAGAAGAGACCTCAGGTACAGGAAGACCAAAAGTGAATCCAGAGAGTGTTGCTTCTACTGTCTGAACTGAACCTAATAGAGGAGAGCCTGAAATTAAATACAAGAAGACATCAGTTTGTAAATTATTCCCTAGAATACTAATGTAGACATTTATGAATGTGCATTGGCAGACCTAAGTAATGGAAATCATGGTCATGGGCCACCAGTCAATCAAGCTTGCAGAGCATAAAATTTCAGTTTCTTTTTAACTAACTTGTGAATCAAATTGTTTAATTTGTTACACTTAAAGTTTGAAACATTGTTAATTTGTTAGGTTTTGATTTAGGTCTATGGTTAAAACACTAAAGTTTATGATAAAAACTTATATATTTGGGTAAAAGTTGGATTGTTTGTACAAACATCTGAGTTTTCACGTGAAGTAACTTGAATTTTTCACCCGACCCTTTTTGCCTCGAATCCCTTTGATGAGTTACATAATGTTTATTTTAAATAATTTTATTTATTTTCTATTTTCATAATTATCTTGTGCCAGCAGTGAAATTTTTTAGGTCCACCCCTCTGAATGTATATGTGCTTTGAGTTGGACAAAAGAAACTCCATGTTACCAACAGCAAAGTAGGCATGAATGTGATCATCGAGCCATTGGATATATCTTCTGGGGGCAATTTCTAGCTTCAGCCACTCCAAAAAGTACCGGAAAACATTGTTACCCAGTGAGTGGGCAAATACTATGGATGGACCACCACGATGTTTAAGAGCTATTTCAAAGGTAAGTCTGAAAAGAAACAGAGACAATTGCAGATTGCATTAATATGAGAAGGTACTGATGATCTGAGACATATAAAAGTTAAAGAAGACTCTGTTCTGTGAAACAAAGTGATTGATGGAAAAATAGTGGCAAATAAACAAGATGCAGGACCAAGTTTTAGAAACAAACTAGTCCCGCCTCTTGCTTATATTACTTCCTAAAAGCGACAGGTCAATCTTGTTTTTGGTATGCTAAAATATGTCAGTACGTGTGTACTTATCACTTATTTGACGGAAAAATGTAAATCTGACACTAATTGACCATCCCTAATGAGAAATGACTTGAGAAAGTAATCATCACCCTGACACTAAATTAGATAGGAATAAGTTAGAAATAGCTAGCAACCAAAAAGGTATTTTAAGAAAGCAATTGTCAGGACATGTTCAATATTGCTTGTAAAGCAAGTCCATGGTCTAATTATTTTTCAAAAGAAAGTTTCAAGAAAAGTTAAATTTATTTGGGATCATGGCAAGAATGAACAAAAGGTAGAACTTAAGAAACACATAAATGCATGACAGCTATATACAAACTTTAGCTTGTGGAAGTACAAATCCCGTTCCTCAAGCTTCGATGGCGCCAATCTCCAATCATATGGAACAGCAAGGATAGCATTTGCCTCAATCCCAAATTCAATGCACCATTTAATCCATTCTTTCCACACTGATGAAAGAGGGCCTGGAAATCAAAAAAAATATTCCGGGATGCAAGGATGTTATAATTTGAGTATCCAGTGGCCAGATTTCCTCAAGGACTACCGCACATTCTACATGTATATAGATATATTAACATGTATATACATATATGTATGCATACATATGTACGTACGTGTAAAACATCAAAAGTAAAATCCAAACTGAGGAATGAAAACTTGTTACCTGTTATATAACCTGGGTCAAGCTCTGTGATTGCTGAAAGGCCACTATCTGGGCGGGACTTGCACTCAGGATTATCTGTTTGATTGTAAGGATCCAGCATCATGCATTTAAGCCAACAATTCATTGCAGAAAGACACTGCATGGTAGATTGTAGCCTTCTTCTATCATCCACGGACAGTATTCAATAGAATATGAGAAAATGTAGCATTACTTCTACTATAGCATAAGTTTGACAACAGCATAAACAAAATTTACTTTAATTGAACATAAGGGTAAACATGTATTTTCAAGTCTTCCAGCATTCAGCATGTATGTAACCAGAGATTGAATTGAAGATTTCAACAAAACATCAACAACTGTAAGAGGCATGATGGAGAGTATATTCACCAGGTGTAGCAATATAAAATTAGAAATACAACTACCATAAACTGATTTTCAAAAACACACACGACTTCTTCCACTAAAAGTACAGTTCTTTGGTTTTGAGTAGAAAGAATTTTGAAAACATCATGTACTATACCTAAATCACTTGTAATTCTTGTAATTTAAACTTTCGGTTGGTTCCATTTCAATGCCCTCTTGATTGTGCAATTCAATAACAAGATTAGGATAAAATTTCTTTCACTAAGTTCAGGTGCTTATGTTCAGTTGCACATGCCACAAATCAAACGGGTTTCTTTATCGTCTATAAAGAATCTTATTTGATAATGCTTACCAATCAAGCAATATCTTTTCACTGCCCTAAAGGTTAGACTAATCAAACTTATGTCAAAGACATGGAATCTAGTCTATAAATCCTTTTCTTCATTCAGCTGCAAATTATTGATATGAACTTTTGAAGGTGCTCAGCACTGTGCATCTTGAAAGGTGGTGCCTGCCACCTGGGCCGGTGCGCCAAGAGAGAAGGACATGTATAATTAAACCAAGGCACAAAGGCGCTGGTGCATGGTGCAATAGCACAGCTTCAAAGCTTATCACTATGTTAATAGAACTATCTAAAAATACTTAAGGCTAATGTTTTACTATACAGTGAGTCGGCAAGTCCATAATCAATTTATCCCATTATTGGACTATACACTGATGCAAAGCAACCAGAAAAAGCAAGTGATGAAGAATAGCGAGACCCATTCACCAAAGTCTTCATCATCTATCACTTATTAACAAGCAAGCCTTCATCATCTCCTCTTCGCAGGTGCATCTTTAGTGTTCTTTCTAAAAGAGCAATGCAGCTCTTTGTCACAGTTTTTCAAAGCATCTGTGTTCCATCTATCCTGCAGCAAATTCGGTTTATTGGCTACTGTTGATTTATTGATGGTAAAGCCATTGTGGGATTCCATCCTTTGTTTATTAACCACGTCATGATGTTGTGGGTTTTGACCTTAAAGTACACTTTAAGGATGTTATGATCTAATGATACACTCTACGATAGATCTATTATAATCGATTACCTTTACCCTTATAATTCTTTTTAATATGGTGAATGTTGCATCTTGCGTCAAGCGTCATGGATCAATCTTTGAGAAGCCACCATGCACACCGAATGAATGATCTCCATGAGCAATATTCATGCAGTAACTTATTGGGGTATTATAGTGATCCTTATGGTAGTAAAGTCTAAAACTTATAGTCTACAATATAGTTTATCAAGCATATACCCATCCTGTAGCATTTTACTACAATCTTTACTTATAAGGCCAAATGAAGACAAGTAGATAACTCCCTTTTTTTTACAAAAGGAGGCCAGACATTGGTTTTCTACATAAAATCTAATACCTTTCACCTGCAAAATTAGCCTAAATTTTGTTAAATTTTAACAATAACAAAAAGGAAAAATGTTTAAACCTTGTCCTCGGATGAAGGGGGAGATGATGTCCTAAAGTGCTATCTTTTGGTACTAGTGAGTAGTGACACAAACTCATGAAGCAATAACAAGTATCAAAGAACAGTGGACAATGATCATTCTACCTGAACTAGTTACAAAGCTCAATGTCATCGGTACTTTGAGGTATTTATTCATGTCTTTACATTATTATAAAGTATAGATCCTGATTTAAAATGATCTAAATTTAGTCATGAGAAGTCAAAGTCATATTATATGCTCTGGGGTTAGAAAATCTGTAGAGACCTTGAGAGCTTACTTCTAAACTATAACTGGCTAATTAGATACAAGGTTCAGACTAGTACAAGGGTTAATTGTATGTAGAAGAAAAGATATAAATTACAATAACTTTCTTCACATATAGCCCATTTTAACTTTGACATTCTATCATCAGTGTAAAGTAGGGGGGCAATACATAATAACTAAAAGAAGCATCTCATAAAGACAGAAATGGTCAAAAGTTGATTCATCATCACAAAGTCAGGTACAATTCCCCTTTAATTTTCAACACATTATCCATAAAATGTTCAAGTTGAAAACTAACTCCATGTGACTTCCAAATTCAAAATGTAGTTTAGTTTCAAAGCAAGGGAGCACAGACCAGTACGTATCATCCGATAGGATAATCAATAACTGTTAACATAATCATAATACTTTAAGTTAGATGAATCATTTCAACAGAGCTAACACACTGACATGGTATCCTCCATGGACTGGTAATCGAAAATACATAGTAAATCACACGTCAGCGTTGCTTGATCAACGAATTATCAAGGACGATAAAAATAGAACGTGGAAATGAAAATTTGTTATGGAAGACAAATATATAGCACGTTGAATTGAAGTGACTCAGATAGTAAGAAAAAAATACTTTGGTGGTGTCGAGCCAAACTAAATCGAGAGGATTGAAATCAAGAGGAGAGTAAGGGCAATCCAAAATAGACCACGCTCTTAGCTGAGTAGACGCAAAGCCTGGTATTATAATCCCCGATAACTTGGAGTAATCGCCCTTGAACTGGGTGCCATTCACGACGGCGGTTTTATCCAAAAGCCCGACGATAACGAAGACGACGGCGATGAACTTCAAATCACTTGTCATTCGCCCTCTCTCCGTCGAGTAACGCCGTGCGTGGCTTGAGAATGTTGCCTGAGGGTTGCCGGGTTGGATGGTGGAGGTGTAGGTGTTAGTTGGGGATTTGGTTGATCTTTATACTTCGATGATTTCGATCGGAGACTTTTCGACGCCGACGGGGAAAAGGAAGCATGATTTAATTGCACAGTTAAATTTATTAAAAATACAATTTATCTTAGATAATCTTGTCATTGTTTTTGTTTTAACACAAATCTAACAACTTTTTAATAGATACCTACATTTATTAGAAAAGACACATCCAACCACTCCACATATAATTTTGTCTTAAATGTGTTTGGCAACGAGATTATAGGGGTTTGAGATTCTAGTTTTTATAATCCTCAGCTCTCTAGCCTCGTTCGAGTGTTAAAATCTTGAGGGGATTATTAAAAATATAATCTCTCGTAACTCCCCAAAATAAAAACTTTTTCAATTAACTTATGACTTAAGCTTTAAATTATCAATTAATCAGCTTCAGCCAGTTTCACCAAACACACCCTTAGCTTTTGTTTTAAGACATCAATACCATTTCCTAAATTACATTGTTTTTATGGAAGTGATATATACTCCTATTATTTATTTTTACTTATCATCTTACAAATAAGATTAATATAAGTGTCAAAATCGATACAAAATATAAGAAAAAAAATTAGTGAATTCAACTTATTATCTTGTATGAATAGAGAATGAAATAAAAAGAAATAATAGAAAGATATATATTTTTCTTGTTTTTATTTTAAAAAACATATATTTTTTATTATTTTAGAATATGTCATATTCCTAAAAACTTTGACATAGATCTTAAATATCTAATGTAAAATGATGTTATTTTTTAAAAAAATATTCTAATTCGAAAAGCAGCTTACATCTATTTCTAAGAAATCTATTAATAATTAAATGTTTAGATAATATTTTTTATAAGAAAAAAACCAAACAAAGTTTAAATTTTACATCAAAAATTCAACATAGTATGAAGAAAATTTTGTTGAATTATTTTATTAGTGGAGCACCTATATTGTTTTAACTTTTAAGTGCAACGAGTTATTACAACCCGTACGTTGTGGCGGGAAACATTACAACTTTGTCAAATCAATTAAAAAATAAGTTTATTTATTTTTTATGTTTTCTCTTATAAGTTTTAATATTTAATGTTTGGTATAAATCTAAATGTATATTGGTAACCCATTTATTTTAGCTACATTTCGATATAAGTTTTAATGTAATTTGATCTTTATTGAACGAAATGTATTTTTTTAATAATACGATGTGAAAATATGATAAATTTTATTATCCAAACATGGATAAAAATGATATAGACTATAAAAGATTATTTTTTTTTAGTATTACAATATTAAAAAAATATATCGTGTTATGATGAAATTTACATCGAAATGAAGATAAAAATGAGATAAACATTAATATGTATTCATATTTACAACAAACATTATATATTAAAAGTTATAAGAAAAAAATAAATAATATATGAAATTAATTGTTTATATATAATAATAATAATAATAATAATAATATAAATAAAAACGAATGTACCAGCTACCAAGGTGGGCTGTATGGCAGAAGTGAAAGAAAAAAAAATATGGCAGAGAATCCAACATGTGACCTTTGCTAGAATAAAAGAAACCACAACCACTATGCTGGAAAGAAATAAGTTAATCTCTTTTGCCTATCTTCTTTATAACATAAATATTTCACAAAAAGACAAAATAAACACTCATTAACTCCTGTCAAATGTTAGATATATATAATAAGGATAAAAGCAATGTGAGAAAAAAATAATAAGTCAAAAAGAAAAAAAAAAACAACTCTTTATTTTACAACTAGGAGTCTAAGAGAATCCATGCTGAAATTTATTAACAATTCTTTTTAATAATAATAAAATCTAGGTTATCACCTTAGATAATAGGTGTTAGAAATTGTTAAGTCACGGGAGACAATGTTGAATTGTTGATGGTCTAGAAAGGTATGTCAATATCTTTAGATTTATTTTTAACATGTATTATTTTATTTACAAAATATAATACAAGTGATGCATGTATATAAAATAATAATATGAAAAAAATAAAGATTATAAGTATATATAAATTATTAAGACAAATACAAAAATCTAAGGAAAAATATTAAATATAATAAAGAATGTGATTCAAGAATAATTTTCTATGTTTATAATTGGTATTAGTTATACACAACAGTTTTTAGCCATACACAATAAAGTACAAACTTTTATTGCACATGGTACAAGCTGATAATACATAAAGTTATTGTGTATAAATCATCTCCTTGTATTATAGGATTACAATTATATATAATCACCTAACTAAGATTTAGTAGCAAATATAGAAAACTTGTATTAATGACTATCTAACTAAGATTTAGGAGAAAATATAGGAAACAATATCCAAAAATTTAATTTTAGATTTAGGGTGTTTAAAAGTGACAATTTAGCAACACCCAAAAGAATTACATATAAAGTTAATTAGAAGATAATCCAATTATAATTGAGTGGCCATTTCCAATTATAAATTAGAAAAATAGTCCATCCATCCATGTAAGACCAAAACTTACTTTGATACTGAATCAAAACTTACTGTTTTGATACACTTAAATATGCTTTTCATAACCACAAACATGGGCAATTTGACTATTTCAGCATTTTCAGAATTATAAACTTTTCATCATTATCGGTTACCATAGTTTCAAGCCATAAAGAAGAAGCAAGTAACTTTCCTAAGCGATAGTCGAATGGTAAAAGGCCAGAAGCAAAACTTGATTTGGCTGAATTTTCTTCCTATGTATTCTTGATGTGTAAACTTCGTTCTAGTATTAAAAACTTACTATTTTGTTGCACTTGAATATGTTTTTCATAGTCTCGAACTTAGATGGTTGGACTTTTAATCAACATTTTAAGATAGAAAATGTTCAACTTGGTGTGAAAGAAGAAATATTAGAGTAAAATACTTTGTGCTTAATGATTTAGAATATACTTTAAAGTAGAATGATTTAGCAGTGTTCTTATGTTTCATTTGATCAGCACAGTCTTCATTCAAATGTGATAATCAAACACGATGAATGTTGAACGATTCAATATTTAGTGCTGAATGGTTCCATTAAGCAGTAACAAATAGTCCCTTAATCATATAATAAAAGAACATGATGTCATTTTCAATCTTTTGTGTTCAATTATTTTTAGATCTCATAAAATCCCTATGTTATTGATAACCACATTATTCTCCCTTTAAGTTGATTTAAAAACGACAAATTGAATTGGCATCTTATAAAAATAAACATATTGTATCCTTCCGTATCGCGCAGATATAATACCAGTACATTAAGGTTATTATTGCATACATATATTACGCAAACATATCAATGTTAGTCATTTTATCTTAGATGCTTCGAGGTGAACACATTCATTTCCTAAAATTATAACAATTTTACTATATATCAATTGGCATTGTAATGTGTCAATTTTTCACGAGATATTGGGGTTATTTTTGTAACTTTGTCATTAAAACATGATACAATTTTGTTCATTTTCTCACGATATGAAAGTATTTGTTTTTGTTTTTGCCTACATCGCCTCTCTTTTCCCGCTCGGTTCTAATTTGTTGGGTAGGCATTCACCGTATCTCGATCACTTCAATTTTCTCATTTATTTTCAGTCGTCGCTGGTAATTAGTTAAATGTGCTTAACGTGTGTCGATTGCTTCAATTTTCTCTCTTTCTTTGGTCATCGCTGCTAACGGTGATGTGTTTTTGATTTGGTTGCAATTCGGCAGATGTAGGAGACTAAGGGGATTATCTTCTCCGGTGATTCGTGTTGAGCCTCGGTATTTAAGAGAGAGTACTAGGAATCTCAACAAATTGGAGGATATGAGGTAATTACGTTTGATAATTTTTCTTTTACTATGATTTTTGTTTTGGTTTCAAAAGTTATGTCCAATATATTTTTAGTGTAGTCTTTTATTGCTTATGACATTAGTCATATTATAACGTACATATTTTATGTAAACTAGTTATAGACCCATGTATACACGGGTATTATAAAAGTAAACTTGAGATATATCAAAATTAAATAAAAAATGTTAGAAGTATACATACACAAAAACTTTTAGATACGTACCTAAGAAACCAAACGCTTCCTTGTTTTCAAATAAAGCAAAGAGCTAGACCAAGTTTCAAAAGATTTCAACTCAATAATCAAACGATAATGTTAAAGCTAGAATAAAATAAAGAGATATGGTTGTTTTTATTTTCTTTCCATTGGTTCATTTTCATCTCTAATTTTTGAATTATCATGCATAATGAAAAGGACATTTTTTATAACTTTAAAATGTCTTTATTGAAACTTAACTGAAATGTTTTAATCATTTTTATTTTAGAAATATACATAATAGCACATGTGTATCAAATTAAAATAATTGAAGAAATATTTGATAATTGAATTAAATTCAATTTAGGAGGGTCCGTGTTTAATAACATCTTTCTAAAATTATTTTGTAAAATTCAAGGATTTTGAAATTAGTGGTTTTGATTGGTTGATAGAGGATGATTTAACAGGTAAAAATAAAAATAAAAAGTAAACTTGAGATATATCAAAATCAAATAAAAAAATTTAGAAGTAGACATAAAAAAAACTTTCAAATATGTACCGAAGGAACCAAACGCTTTCTTGTTGTCTTCGAAGAAAGAAATAAACCAAGTATCAAAAGATGTCAACTCAATAATCAAATTATGATCTTAAAGCTAGAATATAATAAAGAGATAAGGTTGTTTTTATTTTATTTTCGGTTTGTTCATATTCATCTCTAATTTTTAAATTATCATGCATTATGGAAAGGGCATTTTCTATAACTTTAAAATGTCTTTGGTGGAACTTAACCGAAATGTTTGAATCATTTTCATTCTAGAATTATACATAATAGCACAAACATTTTTGCAAGAGACGATCTTTGTCTCGATAACATGTGTATCAAATTGAAATAATTGAAGAATATTTGATAATTGAATGAGTCTACTCTATTCATATTTATAGAAAAATAATAAAAAGTGGACATAAACAAATACATACATAACAAAACTTGTATTTTGTAGTACTTCTTTATATACTCTAGCAGGAACATGGTGTTTAAAACTACTAAAGTCATGCCCCTTTTTTATTGTCCAGTTTTCATATTTTATATCACAGCTCCAAAAGTCACTTGTACAAATATCTTTACATCTCTGAATTTAGATTTTTAAATATATAATATATCATCTTTTAATGATATATTTTATTTTAAACCATATTTTATAAAATGTTTCATACACCTTTCTAATAAGATTGAAAATGCTTTAAAATCAATAACTAAACACTTTGAATATCATACTCAAGCATCACTCAGCTCATCACCATAATCTTAAAAAAATTCACTCAGCCAAACAAAAAATTACCTATCCGTTACTATTAATTGATAACAAAACATTAAGAATATACTAATTTTAAAAAAGTGTCATATTACAATAAAATTTATACCAAAACGTAGATAAAAATGAGACGGTCACAAATATATAATTATTTTTTCTTTAAAGAAAATATATCACAAGTTACTAAACATAATTTATAAACAACCTATAATTAATTTCATTAATATATAATTTTTATAAAACCCCTCACATTTTCTTAAAAGCATGTTTCATAAAACCCCTTATAATTTTCATCTAGCCCCTTTCAATTAATTTAAAATTAAATTGAGGGGATAAGTTCTAAAATTGTTTTTGATTTTAAAATTGGATGTTCTGATTGGTTAATAGAGTTTGATTTAATAGTTAAAAAAGAAAAAAAGGTAAGCCTTTTCATAATAGTTATAGATACCGTAAAGGTATAAATACATGTCTACAAATCCTGATTCAATTAGCTTTAATCATTTCGTACCTACACCATTTCAATAGTTTGACTACTAGACAGAGTAGAAAAAAGTTTATACTTTTAGGCCACATTAGAAATATAGTTCGATAGATATGAGAGGCTTAATTAGTGTCATATTTGATACAATCTTTGAAGATGTAGATACTTAAAGAGACTATTACTTAAAGGAGTCTAATGCAATTACTTAAAGGGGGGCATAAACGGTAGTTCAGGTAAAAGATGACGTATCACAAAAAATGTTTAGGTTTGATATCAAATCTAAATGTTACAAAAGGTAGTAACTATGATCTTAATTCATGAAGAAAAGAATGAGGAACAAGAAATAATAAAGCGCAGAAATATTTTGGTGAACATAAAAACAATATTATCCCTTTCAAAATTTTAATTTTCTAGAAACAAAAGATGAAACTAAAAACATACCACCACATGTTGTACATTCATGTTAAAAAAATGAAGGCAGACATATTTTCAGTTTCTTTGAGGTTATCTTTTTTCCTTTCCTATAAAGATCCGAGGTGTCATCTTTAGCTTCCTTTATCTTATATTACAACACCCGCTAAAACCATCAATATGTAAATTCCTGAAAAAACAACTATATATAATATGTGTATACACACAAATCGAACCTAATACTGGTGTATAAAATCTATCTATCTATCTATCTATCTATATATATATATATAAAGAAAATCATTGTTAATAAAACTTCTTTAAATAAAAATTCAATTAATCAATCAAAACTTCTTATTTCTTCAATTTTGACTAAAATTTTTACTTTTGACTAAAAGTTTTAATTTTGACTTCCACAATTGGAATGATGAATTGTTAAGAATATATGAGACCAATGATAAAGGAGCTAAATATATATGGATATTTGTATATATTATATATTTTGTATTTAATTAATATATTTAATTGTATATGTTTATATTTTTTCTTTTATAACTTTTAATGTGTAATGATTGTTATAAACATAATTATATATTTATAATTCTCACTTTTATCTATGTTTTGATGTAAATATTACTGTAATGACACAAAATTTTAAAAAAATATTTTTAAAATTTTTTATTAGTCAAAAAAACATATTTCATAACTACCGAGAAAAGTGAGTTATTATCTTTGATTTTGTGTAAATCGAAATATAATGACACTTAATCTTTTCTAAATGGGAATATGTATTTTCTTTCTTATTTTTTTATAAAACTCTAAACGAGTGAACATATTTATTATTAAGTAGTTGATGTGCGTGTAGCGTACCAGTTTTAAATTTATAAATCCGAGTTATTTAGCACGACTACAACACAAATAGGCAAGTGTACCTAATGGTATCGTAGTATAGTAAATAAGTACGGGTGTCGAACACAAGGGGAACGAATATGATTTTAATATAACTCTACTAATTAAATATTAAACTAAATAAAACAACTAAAAAGGGAATTTCGAATCTTATCAACTTTATTATATAAAATCACTCCTAACACTAGCAAACACTCAAAAGCAAACCAAGAACGACAAAAGTAAAGATTTTTATGGATTAAACTTATCAAATTAAAGTTTTCCCTCCCTAAAGTCGATTTCTACTTTTTCAAAACATTTAATTTCCAATTAATCGTGCAATGAACATTTGTTTCATCTCATACCGATTTCTATAATGGATAGACTCTTGGTCCGAGTTATAACCCTATAATCATGCATTTATTCAATTATATGGTCAATAAATCTTTTAAGTGCATAATTACACGTATTTAATTTCGTGTCAAACAAAACTCCACCTTTAACAATTGTTTTGGTTATTAAATTGTTAAATTGACAAATAAAGGTCATTACATGTCAACCATACACATTAAAGTTCCATTCTTGATTATCTAAGCCTAGGGTTTGATCTACCACTAGTCAAGATTAACTATTGATCCTAATTAATCATGATAAAAGCTATAAAAATAGATTGGTCTTCTAATTTTTATAAACTCGTAATATAAATAATCAAAATAACAGATCTTTAACACATATGGATCATTGGTGAGCTTATAAGACAAATTATGAGATGAAAACAAGTTATAATCAAAGGAAATCAAGCATCTTTATAAAGTATCATCTCCTCTAGGGAGGAAAACAGAAATGCTAGTCAATCACAGTCATATTCAAGCTCTGGAAATCATAAATAAACATAAGAAACAAGAGATGAATGATAAAACCGTAAAAGCCAAGATTCCTAGCCACTTTAATCTTCAAATCAAGCTTTGATCCTTCAAATTAAGCTTCACAGCTCTTGGAATGACTTTTGGACGTGTTTTGGAAGTATTTGGGTAGTATAAGTTGGGTGGTTCTCCCCAAAATCGATCTGGACATTCGTTTATATAGAAAACTAAAAACAGGAGCATCGCGTCGCGACGTTTGAAAGTTGAAAATTTTCTTATCAGGTCGCATCGCGCCGCGATATCCTTAATGGTCGCGCCGAGACATTGCTTTTTTAGAGTTTGACCATAAAAGTGAAATTGTAGCCCTCTGAGTCTAGTTTCCATGGCCTTTTGAATCACCTCAATCCGAGTTCGTATGAGTGGGATATGATCAAAACAGTGAAGGTGTGTTGGCGCGGACAGCTTTTCTATTTCTTCAGTTTTTGCTCTAAACTTTTCATTATCCGCCTTTTTGACCTAAAATTCAATAAATGAAGATAATTAAGTGTCTTTTACTTATTTATGAAAAATAACAGACTAAAATAAAACAGATATCGTTTAAAATATATATCTAAATTTGACGATATCAGTAGTTATTTTTTATAAGGTATTTTTTATTTAGACTATATGAGAATATATATGTACAACATATTAGTGAGGTACCCCTTTTTATGGGATAATTTATGTTTGTAAATCCCTAAATCAATTATCTTTTTCATTGTCATAATCACACAACATTAAACTATCGATCTGTTTTTCGATACCAATGATTTTATAATAAACTATTGATTAAACTGTGATGGTTTTAATAAACACACTATGTGTAAGTGATTGACCGGCTAGAACTTTGCATGTCAAAAAAGAAAGTTATGAGTATGACATCCGAATTTGAGATAATGGTATTATAAGATAATAAAGCGATTTATGTATTCGATATAATTTATAATTTATGTAACAACAATGAGAATTATGGTTAGATTACATTTTAAAGTAATTCTTAAGATTTTGAAATTAAGAAGCATTGATTATTTATATTTAAATGTTTGACTCTCATTTAATACACTATGTTTTTTATATTATACTTTGATAAAAAAAATATGACTAAATGTGTATTAAATGGGCGTGTAACAAACAAAGAGGTTGAGTACATAAATAATTATATGATATCAATGAACATTTTTTTGATCGAAATTATTTTTAAGGGAATAATTTTGTTCCAACGGATGAATAGGTTGAACACATATACGGTATCAATGCTACATGCTATAGAGGTATCATATTTCAGTTAAGATAATATATTACGGTGAACTTTCATATTATTTTTAAGAATCATTGTATGCACATAATATACTTAATTCTCTTAAGGTTTCATCTTTGTGATTATGATAGTAACCTAACAGATAAAACTATGAATGTAGTTTACAAAGAAATATACTGGAAATATGAAAGTCTATCTTAATTCAATTTTTCAACATTCAATAAATATGATGATTTATTAGTTATTTTTTCTATAAATATGATTATGTTTGTTTAAATTATTGTATATGTTTTATTACATGTTAAATATTTTTGATTTTTTAAATCTTACCTCGTGCGTGTACAGATCATTTAGCTATCATATATTATAATAAAATCTTGCAAAGTAATACTACATTACTACCTCAAAGTCTTAAATATTAGTAACACTATATATTATGTATATATATATATATATATATATATATATATTCTATCAATCGGAAAAGTTTTTGATACAATATCTCGAGAGAATCTAAGGGGCAACTTTATAATTTTACTTAAAAACACGAGAAAATAACTAAACCATCATTTCTTAAATATCATGAGATATTGAGCGGGATACCAACACCTAGAGCATTAGTTCCCCCTCTTCCAACTATATTCCGATTTTCTTTATGTAATATCAATCAACTATATATTATTATATATAAAAACATGTATTTGAACTATTATTTATTATTAAATATACTTAGAGCAATGAAAATACATCCACTACAACAAATATGTTGATTTTTCACACTTTTTTAGTAATATTTTCACACTTTGAAATGTAAAGAATTATAAACAAGTGTGAAAAAATATGGTGTGACAAATTTTTTTTGTAAAGTTCACATGTAAAAATATGATAAATATAGTTAAAATATTGCATTTATTAATGTGAACAAATAATTAAGTTTTCGTATTTTTAAGTGTGAAAATATTGAAAATATCTCTATGTCATAAAAGTTCACGCTTTTAATCGTGAGTTTTTCTCAATTTCTATTAATTACTATTTTTACACATTTAAAAATGTAAACTTTTTAAAATCAATGTTATACATTTAAAAGTATGAATTTTTTGGTTGTTTTTACATATATTTTGTTTAAACTACTTTATGCACTTTTTAGTGTGCATTCTTTTTAAAATTCTACATATTTTTGATAAAGCGTGAAGAAAACCCATATTTGTTGTAGTGATCCTTCGTTTTTAACCGTTGATCAACAATGAAATGTTGAAAATCTTAAATTTTTTGGTGTCTTGGACAAGTTAGTGACAAGATCCGTCGTCACATGGTCTCACTTTCAAACTAATAATCTTTACATGTAGCTTTTTATAAGACTTTTAATGCTCTGCCTTCGCCGGCAAACAAGTCAGACACTTTACAACATAGTTTGCAATATCTCACTTCATACCTAGCCACTGATAGTCTTTCTTCAAATATCTATACAATTTTGTCAATCCTAGCTAGATGGATGGAAAATTTTAACGTGTCTATCTCTTCCAAAGAACTTGCTTAGCACTACGAGATTATCCACTTAGACTGGTCTAAAACTGGTCAAAAAACTTTGACTAGTTTTGACCAAGTTTGACACCTTGCCCTTGATTCTTTCCATCTTCAAATACTTTTGGCTAAGCTGATCTAACGAGTCCTAACAAGGAAGAAGTCACTAACACTCTCAAGGTTTGAAACTAAACAAATAAATAGTTGTCTTTACAGCTCAAAACGTATGCTACCAAATTAGATTAGCTTTACTAGAATGGTAAAGTATTTTGTTGTCATAGTCTTTGAATATATTTAATTATCTCCTCTGAGGTATATTCAGATTTTTCTGCTAACCAAAATACTTGAGGCTTTTAGGGACAATGTAAATCTTACACCTAATATCATAAAGATAATGCTTCCAAATCTTCCAAACGAAGACCACTGGCACTTATTCAAGATTATGAGTGTAACATCCGCAAACTTGGGCTAGTCGTTAGCGGGTTGGCGGTACATGATTAATTGTGTTTTAAATTGTTTATGTGTTGGTTTAAATTAATTGGTTAATTAATTAACTAATTTAGAAAAATATATGTTAATATATATATATATATATAAAGTATTGGAGATATAAGAATTATGTAGTATGTATGGTATGTAGTATATGTGTATGCATGATATTATGGACAAAATCTTGCCACCTCCTGCTTTGGTAAAAATGAAACCGTATGTATACGTGTTGGCTAATATGGCAATTTTAGGTATTATCAGCTCATTATTCCTAAAGTTAATTGTGTGTTTGTGTGTGAAAACCTCTACTAAAGAAACCTCCTGTGGAAGAAAACCTCTAAAATTTGCTTACTTGAATTTGTGGATTGAGGATTTTGTGTTCTTTAAATCAAGATAAAGGTTAGTATGTGTTTATATCATGTTATAAATTGTTTTGATGCATGATTTTGTTAAAATACATGTCTATATGATGTTTCACCATTAATGGAGCTTGAAGCTCAAAGCATGATTAAGTGGGTTTTGTTGAATTGGTTGTTTTCAAGTGTTTAAGAGTGTTATGATGTTTGTTTACAAGTTATATGAGGTTATATATGTGTTAGAAATGTTCTAGTTCAAGTTTTGGATGTTAAATATGGAAATATGTGAAGTTTGTGTTGGCTGGAATCGAGTTGAGGAAGAAGATGATCTGCAAAATTGAAGATCGAGGCGCGAATTTTAAGAAGGTCGCAGCACGACCCTGTCGGAATCCGACATATTCAAATCCGGTTGTTAGAAAACCGCCATTTACAAAACCGACCTTATGAAATCCGATAAATTGCAAATCCGACCTTTAGAATCCGATTGTTTGGAAACCGACACTCAAATCCGACATTGGAAAATCCGAGATTCGAAATCCGTTATCGTCGCGGCGCGAGGAATGTTTAGGTCGCGGCGCGACCGGGCTATTTCAGGAAGATTTCATGGTTTTAATTTGTGTTTGTTTGGGATATGTTGGATTATTATTTATATGGTTATATTAAGTTGTTTGCAAGGAATTGAAATATAAATATATGTGGACAGATATATTTATATATTCGAGACTGATTTGATTGTTGCTGTATTTTCAGGCAATCCAAAGACTCGGTGATATTAGATATCTGAGTTCGTGTTGAATACAAGGTGAGTGGACGTTAATCGCAGATGATAAAGATTATGGTTGATGTTATTGATGTGATGCATGCGTATGTGATTGATAGACTGTTGAGTCTGATTGTTGATTGTGATATTGATTGATTATATCTGTTGCATGACTATTTGGCCGATACGCGCTCTTTTGGATGATATTGAGTTGTGTTTGAGAAGTCAGCTACACGTAGAATTGGGCTGGGCTCGTTTACTGGTTGGTTGTACAGTGATAGTCTTACCGGTGCATACGCTGCATCAGAAGGGAATTTTCACTGTGCTAACTCAGTAGAGGGCTATCGGTAAAACTTTGCTTTGGCCGGCATTGGTTGTAGGTTCTGCGCCGAACCGCCAGTCTTCTTGTCTGTATGATTACATGCTTTGATGTTGACTTGATGTTTGCGTTTGTGCTTAGCCTCTACTCACTTAGCTTTGTGCTAATTCCCCTCAGTTGTTGCGTTTGTAGGTTTGTGTTTGTTGGCGTTTGTAGAGAGAGAAGTTGACCCTGCTCTGATATTTTGTTTAAAAAGAAACGAGCCAGTTTGTGAACAGATCTTTTGTAACTTTGTAAATATTTGAATTGTATGTAAAGTGGTTTGTTTAATTAAGCTTCCGCAGCGTATTTTTTTTAAAAAGGGCTTGGATTTTCCGGTGTTACAATGAGTTTGATAATTCATCTCATGAGCTTCAATAAGCGTGATACATATGTTATGACCCTCGCCCTCTACATGAGTACACACCTTAAATTGTGATATGAGGTTCTATAAATGATCCTAACCTTGCATGGTGTTACAATCATTGACCATCTTATTTACACGGATTATGCTCTTGTGGAATCAGCATATTGATAAGCTTGGGTTGATAACACCATCGACATGATTGTGCAAGGTCTAATGGTTTTACAACCTTCCTAATTTTAGTTTCCCTTTCCACTAGAGTTCTCATGACTTGATAGTACATGTTCAACTTAAAAGCTCTCTATCAAGCTTATGCCACACATAAAGTTTGGTATTTCTTTTTTTCTAAGGCACATAAAAGAGAACATTCTGACTCCCCTTTATAGGTCAACGAATCGAACTTTATAGATGAGAGCATGCTCAGGTGCATTTAGTATCTTGCAAGATTTATTGATAAAAGTGTGGGCCTAAGCTTTAGCTTGGTCTTGGGGAGTTATACAGTGTATTGATAAAGACCATTCACTATTTCTTGAAAGCTCTAGAGAAATGAAGGCATCATGCATATCTTCGATGCACATAGGCTCGTCTACATACAAAGTTCTTCCGTCTTGATTAGACCTATAGTCAATCTTTCTGATAAAAGAGCAAGAAGGTGCCTTCTGATAATTAAGAAAGTTAGCCTGAGGATGGATGTCAATTCTCACCTAATATAGTGGGAGGCACTTCATTTAGTTTTTGGGTAGGGGTGTAAACAAACTGGACTTAGATGAACCGTTCAGTGGAAAGTTTGTTTAGTTTAGCGAATGAACACGAATAATAGTTTTTTTCATTCATTTATGATTGTTAACGTTTGTTTATCTGTTCGTTTATGTTTTTGTGTGTGTATACATTTACTATAATATCCGGATCCATATAAATCAAACCATAAATCAAGGGTCCATCTAATCTAAGTGAAAATAAAAGACTTAGCCCATAGACAGACTAAAACACAACAAAAACAAAGAAAGACATTACTTGTAAATCATTATAGACGGATGGTGGCAAACCAAATCAATCCGATCAAAGTTGCGGCCTTTCTTTTTAATATTGAGCTCCAAACCTTCTTCCAGGCTTCAAGATCGCCTTTGAAATATCTCTATCCTCATTATAGAACCCTAGAACCAAATATATCTTTTAAGCTTACGGCTTGACCTCGCCGCCACACCACACCTTGTGTTATTTAGAACCATGATTGTACCTGTCAACTTTTCTTGTTTTCTTCACCATTTTTACCAGTTTCTCAATTTCTTCTCTTGAAGAGCCATCAAATATATATCATAATAAATTAAGCCATAATTAACCTAATCTACTATAAAAATATATTAAAAGAATGGGATAACGAATACAAATATTTTAGTATACATCTGCTCTCGTACTCTCAGTGGCGGATCCCGAAATTTTGTTTAGGGGGGGTTTGGATCATTAAAGAATATGAAGTTCCAGATGACATTCTTTAAAGAAATTTTACACTAAAAACTAATATGAATATCGTTAGACCTAGAAGTATTGCTAACTAATGAGTTACTAATTAACATATGAAGACATTCATAGGATTTTATAAAATATTAAACCATTTCATGTTGCTATCAAAACAAAGATAAATTAACTAACGGATTTATTGCACTAAAATACAATATTTTTTGTACAAGTTATTATTGGATACGATAAATTTTATTTTTTATCCATAAATACAATTAACTTGTAATCATCTCATTTTATGCAAGTTTTGTATTCATTAATAATTTATGTAAAGTTTATTATATACAATAGTAACTTAAAATAATACACGAAAAAAAGTTGTTAGCATATGAGTAGATAACTATGACAGTTGATTGTAATTATTGTCAAAATACAAAGTTCCTTACATCACAATAATAACTTATATGTTTTTTTGTATTTTGATGTAAATATTAAATAAATGATGATAAGGGCGGCGGGAATTCACATAAATAGGACGGTATGCAAACATTAGATTTCTTGACGTTGGAACCAACCGCCTCCTTTGTCTTCTAATCATTTTGGAATTTCTTTCCCAGTACCTTAGAAAATTCGGTGTATACATGTCATCTTTGTCGTTTATTAATTTGCAAGTCTATCATTTTCGTTATCCATTTAAAACAAGCATTAATCACATAACTATTTAGGGTGTGTTTTGGACCTTTTGGTTTATGATTATGGATAACAAGAAACGTGCAGGATGTTCATAAATTGCATTTGATTCATTATAGGGTTTGGATCATTGCATCTCTCACGTTATTGTGTATAATGTATGACTTTTGATGTGAGTCATTTGATATGTGTGTAAGAGAATCAACAACAGCCTTTACTACAATATGATCACCCATTACTTGAAATAAGGTAACGGGCCATCACCTACTAAAATGAAGGGAATGAATTTCATACTCATTAATTATACAAAATCTATGATAATAACAACAGTTTCCGAGTAGTAATCAGACAACAAAGATTTTAGCTTGGTGGGGATACATCCCCCTCCAACTCTTTTGGCAGGATCGATTTGTCCTTGGGTTTTGACAACAGTCCATCATCCTTTGCTCTTTAAAGCCTTTAATGGTGTTTGCTTCTCGACTATCTAGGAGATCTGGTTGTGGAGAAATTCATTGGTTTATTGCACAAATAAAGATCACCATAAGCTCTTGAATTAGGATATTTCAGCTCCTTATTCACTACTTTCTATGGATTTCAAGTTGTTCTCATAAGTTAGTTTTATCGTGAAATGATTGGATGAAATGCCATAGAGGCTAGGTACTAGTTAGGATTGTTGGTCTAGGGTATGCCGGTGGTGGAAATATGGGGTTGCTTACTCAGCCTTGTGGTGGACATACGGGGTCATCTCGCTCCCTTCCCACCTTGCGACCTTTACTCTCAAGTCCTAGCTTGACTTCACATAAATATTTAAATTTAACATGTTCCAAATGATAAATGCCACTTAAAATTATCATTTTATCAAAAACGAGTGATCGTTCCTCAAACATGAGATTTCTTCAAAGAGAACGAAGACATAAGAGTCAAACATGTAGTCGACATCGTCTGAAGCTCAGTTAATCAGTTTCCGGTTAACCTCATTAAGAGACCGAGGAATAACAATCTTTGAAAGATCCTCAAAGAATCGCCAAAGAAAGGAAAAGTGGAAAACGATTGACGTCATCAACTTCATCTTTCTTGGCGTAAGACCATTTTACACAATCAGACAACAATCTAAGGGGGCGTTTGGTTCGCTGGAATTGGATGGAATTGGACGGAATTGGAATTGAGCATTCCTAAATCTTGTTTGTGTTTGGTTCGCAGAATTTATGGAATGGAATTTGACCATTCCGATGAATTCCTTAAATCAAGGAATTGGGAATTCCTTCCCCAAATGGATGGAATTCTAAGGAATTCTTCAAATTATAAGGAATCTCAAAACATAATTGTTGTCTTCTATCCCACCCCACCCCCGTCACCACCCTAACCCACCCCCACCCCCACCACCACCACTGCCGCCACCGCCACCACCGCCGCTGCCACTGCCACCACCGCCGCCGCCGCCACCACCACCGTCACTTCCGCCACCGCCGCCATCATCAACAACCTCCACGCCACCCTCCACCGCCACTCACCGCCACCCTCCACCGCCACTCACTGCCACCCTCCACACCTGTCGCCGTCGCCACTGCCGCCCTAGGTAGACTATAGGGTGGGGGTGGGGTACGGTGGCGTGGGGCGGGGTAGGTGGCAAAGGGGTGGTGGGTGGTTGATTGCATAATTTATTTTGGTTTATACGTATTGAATTAATTTATTTTTTTGCTAGATTTCAATTTCGGTCTTTACTAACTAAACAAGATATAGTTTTTCACAAATTCCAATTCCTACGAATTCAAATTCCTATGAATTCCAATTCCTTGGTCAAATTCCAATTCTTCCATATTCATTACGCGAACCAAACGGACCCTAAGCGTTCAAGGCTTTGAAGGAAGAATCTTTGCATTTCCCGCCAAGCAAAACGACAACGTATAAGTTTGAGAACTATTTTTGCCAAAAAAAAAAAACAAATGCATGCTGAACACAAAATGACATCTCCCGAACGAAGAAACCGAAGATTTTTTCTTTCAAACAAAATGGCACAAAATCAAGATCCGAATCACCGCATTGGATCACATCGTTCAAATCTCTATCGCACCTAAAATCAACATGGAGACATCTCCCGCATCAAAATTCCGTTTCAGAGATCACGGTAATGATATGGAGGACGGAGAATCTGTCATCGGCGATACAAGTTCTGAGTTGTCTTCATTTACCAGCGATGAAGAATCCGACATCGAGTCTGATGAGCTTTCATCCATGACTGCCAAGGTAGACATCCGATTGTTTTTCTGTATTTACCCTAATTTACCGGATATGTACATCCGGAAATTATATTACACGTCTGCAAATCTGATCTGTCTTTTTTTGTTGAATTGATGATTTTTTTTAATTCGTTTTAGGGGATTAATCATCTATGTTTAGAACTCATTGAGCTGAAGCAAGCATCAGAAGTTGATTTTCAGGATAACATAATTTCCAATTATTTATCCTTCATCAGGTTAACTACAATCTAAAATGTATGTTAATAACATAAGTTTTCCTGAATGCTGCATTTGTTGATCTGGTTTTGGTCATCATGTTTACACAGGGTTTTTAGAGAAACAGAAGGTATAAACAATGAAGTTATGCAACTGAAGTATCATGTGATGGCCCAAAAACAACTTGTTCAAAATCTAATGCATGATGATTTTCTTAAGACTTTGTCCAATGTATCAGATGATCAGTTGGACACTATTCTTGATGAATATGTGCTTGATGATCGTAATCCTACAACTATCTTTAAGTCACATGCTAACGAGGTTTTGGGAACCCTAGACAACCTTCTGTTTGAGCATAGATTAGAAGAAGCCTTAAGTATTTGTGAGATTGAAGATGGAAATTCTCCAGAAGTGAAGTTTCAAGACAACGTTTTGCCAGATGTCTGGATACGCTATAAATCTGACATGGCAGAAAGGAGGGTCATGCTTGCTGATAAGCTGACACTGGTGGCTGACAACACAAGGGTCTCGGCAGCAGAACTGCAGAAATCACTAGCTGGACTTTCCCGGCTTGGTTTCGATCATCTTGCAACTCGTTTACTTCTCAAGTACTACCATAATCGCATTGCCTCTGGTGTAAAAAATTTGCAGTCCTCAGCCAGATCTCTACCTGGGCTTTATGTTCATGATTTAGCGAAGTATGTTTTCTCAATGGTGTCTCAAGCTGCTAGGAGTTTTGTTATATTACATGGAGAAACTTCTCCATATGATCCAGAACTTACGAAATGGGCTTGTGAGGAGACAGAAACGTTTGCTGCTTGTTTCAATAGACATGTTAGATCGATCTCACATATTGGTGGTGGGTTGTCTACAGTCGTCGACTCTGTGCACTTTGCAATATCATATTGCTCAGTGTTAGAAAGCCAAAAGTTGCTATTACAACCATGCTTGATTGAGCATATCCTTCCTTGTATGGAAGGTATTTTGAAGGCTCATTTTCATCATTTCAAGAAACTTATCAGCATCTTCACATCTAGTGATGTTTGGGCTATGGGAAGGTATCTTGTATCAGGAATGTTTACAGACATGAGCTTTTCATTGGGTTTCGAGCAACATCCCGAATATTGCTTGTTAACCAATAGTGGCAGGAAGTTTGTTTCTCTGTTACAGGTACGCCCATTCTTTACAATTAGAACCCTTTGAGGTCAGATTGTGTCTCTGAATACGAAGTTGATATTCATTATAGCACCATAAACATTCTGTGTAGCATTTATTACAAAGTTTATTTCATCTGTCAAATTTGTCTAAAAGTTTGGACTGTTCATATATGTTATGAAGATAAAAATCAGTTTGTTAGAACGAAAAATCAGACTTTTTTCCAGTTCTTCACATGCCAAATTTCTTACTTGCATTTTAACATTTCAGGCTGTTTTCGAAGATGTTTCATGTTTGGTTTCTATTGTGGGAAGCTCAATTCTTGAAGAGCTCGTGGGCCTATTTACAGAGTACAGTTTCATCCTTGAAAGAGCCCTCACCTGTGAAACTAATGATTTAGTAGAAGGTGCATCAAGAATCAAAATGGCAGAGTCACTATTACAAAAAGTTTCTGTAATTGCCAACTTATCAACGCTTGAACACTTCTTCTCCAGCATGATCAAAAACCTCTTCAAAGACATACATCAGTTAAAGATTGTAATCAATGGTCGCTTAACATCAGTTTCCAGCACTTGCAGTAGACTAAAAACTCACTTGTGCAAGCAGTTTATACATAGCATTATGTCTAATGGAGCCTCATGTGTTAGAGATTATATTGACTCTGAGTTGTTGAACAGTCTGAACCCTTCTCTTCCTTATCAGGTAACAATTATCAAACCAACAAATGCTAATGTTGTATTCTAAAGGCCTTCATTAGCATTCCTTTTCTTTATCATTATTGCTTTTAGTTTATTCTTTGATATTGTATAATTTACTGGAAGTACATTCATGTGTTGATTTCCTTTTCTTTCTTCTTTTTTTTGTTTTACAAACTGCATTAGTCAAATGAAACATAAGTGTATAATAAAGGAAACTGATTATCTGTACTTCATAACTGACATTGTGGAGTAAAATGATCAGATGCTGTTTCTGGAACTAAGGAAAGTAGAAGAACTTGCTGAAGACAATGTTGTCGAATTCGATTGGTTGGTGAGCTTACTAACAGAGCTTGTCGAGACTACATTTGATTGGGTATACAGAAATGGAGAAAACTGGATGATTAGTGACAGCAATGATACAACTAATCAGCAATCTGATACATTGACTCAGGTGACAATTCTCTTTCAACAAGAGCTTAATTTTATGTACTAAAATAGCATCTATTCCTGAAGTTGACCACCTGATTGCAAATTTCTTGAAACTTTTGTTTTCACAACAGTTTGCCCTTGACATGCAATTTCTGGTTGAAATCGCGAGGCGTGGTGGATACTTAACGACTAAAATGATCAACTCTTCTACGGATCTCGTCTCACAGATGGAATCTGCCATTGTTTCTGCTGGGTTTGATCCAAACAGGTACATACGCAATAACGCATATTAAACACCATTTTTAATCGCATTTAGTTTACCTAAACCATTACTGAACCTCTTTCCTAGATTCCATGAATCTTGTTAGAAGAAGAGATTACTTTCTTGATAAGATCTTGAATCAAGACCACATTTTGGAAATATTAAGTCACGTTAGTGAAAGCTCTTATGTTGAACCGTTTCGCATGACATTTAACCATAAAACCGGGATCACTTTATCAGATAATCAGTGTTGTATAGCACATCCAAACACCCATTTGTTTAGAAGTACTTCAAACCTATTGGTTGAATCAGGTTATGGTTTCACGTGTTGAACCAGACCAAGATGATGTATTAAACTGATTAAACTTTTTATCAAATCATCCATAGTAAACAAAATTTTCAAAGAAAAACTAATCTACTACTTCTCAACAATGTTATGTTTAATTGCTTTTCCAAAAAAAAAAAAGTTATGTTAAGAAATCTTGAGTTTGATTTATTATTTTCGTATAAAACAAATTAAAAATCTGTTAAAATAATTAAAATATCTATATCTATCTATAATAAAGAAAAAAGTGCAGTAATATTGATGAAATTCTAAGAATTTTATTGTCTGGCTATGGATGGTTCCAATCCATACTAAATTGAACTGGGTACTCCCATGTGAAGTAAATTGTATCTTTAAGTCACATTGTGGTTGAGGAAATAGAAAATAAAATTGAACCCATTATTTTAATTAAAAGTAGACCCTCTATATTATTTGATGTTATGTCTATCTACCAACATGACATATCGACCTATCAAAACACTTGATATTCTTTTGAGTAGATACGTAGTTGATTATGGGAAGGTTGCAAATTCCACCATGGAAGCCATTAAAAAGCTGGAAGCACTGGTAGAACAAGACCGGCAACTGTTAGATGAAGACTTGGATGAGCTTGATGAAGAAAACCAACTCAATTCTTCAATAAACTCCATTGTAGATGAGGACTCTTATAGCTCTTCTTCAGAAGTCTACTTTGAAACAACAGAGCTTTTAAACGAACAAAACACATCAACAACAATCGGTACTCCGGATATTGAAGAAGCAGAAAACGAAGACGAGGTTGAAAATAAAAACAATGCAGAGCTTGATGAAAACGAATCCACATTAATTAACAACGAAAAATTTCATGAACGGTCGTTTTTGCCAGAAAATATTGATATAGAAGACAAGAGTAGTACCAAAGAGGTTAGTTTAACTACTTCAGATGAACTTTTGGAGCTGAGGAAGATAAGTAGAGTTAGCAAAGTTATTAAAGAGCAAATTTTATAGGGATAGTTGAGTTCTACAAGCAGGCATGTTACCGGTGTCATATCTTGAAACTAAACTGTACTGGACTTGAGCAAATAGGTGGATATGGATTATAAAAAAAAACCTAAATTTATTAGTTCATATTTTACTTATCAAAATAATTTATTTATGTGCATGGTAAGTATGACATTCCAATTTAAAATTTTAAGTGTTAAAAAGAGCAATTCTATCCAAGGAAGAAGGGATGTTTATTATTTGAAAAAAAATCTAAATTTGTCTAATTAAACTATTGCAAGTAATGTTTGGATTTTTGTATTAAAAAAAAACTCCTTTTCTCCCCCTCCCACACCAAAAAAAAAAAAAAAAACACTCTATGATAATCTAACTTCACTAACGTTTGGCTGTGTCTTAAACCTTCGCGCCTTTCTTAGTACCAGAAGCACTTCTCTTTGCCTCTTCCATGGAAGGACAAGAGTCATTATGGAAAAGGATTAAAAATAGACGCAAGTGGCGCTATAAAGTCTGATTTCCTGTTAGAAAAGTGTAAGGAGTTCGCTTTGCTTGCTTTCCTTGTATTATACAAGTGTTCCCCGGTCCACATCAAGAAACATGAAATACAATAGGTAAAGTACGAGGAACAGGTAAAACATGAAGGGGAGTGGTAAATATTTTATTGGTTAGTAAGATAAAAGATAAGGAGTATTGTGACGTAAACCTGACAAAGTGAAATGAAGTAAGGTGGAATGAGTATTCCGAACACCTTGAGAAGTAACTTTTACCGCATAAATATCATCTCTTTACAAACCTCTCAATTTGATTTAATAAATCAACTGTTTGCGTTAAGGGATCAAATCATGCTCTAATAATTTTAAGCATTCAGTTTAGTTCTTGAGGTGGTATGAAGGTTCAGACCAAAGCAAGATCCAAACATCTAATTGGATAGCAAAATCATCTAAATGAACACCGCTAAAGAAAACAAGATTACCATCAAAAGCTCCACCTCAACTCGCAACCAACCAACATTCTATTAGACTCGTACCGATTCATTCCATCAAGACAAACAAGCGGTGTAAAAACTTCTCCCAGCTTGTAAAAGATGGCAGACGTTTATTTAAGATTTCATAAACCATACTCTAAAACTGTTCAATGTCTTCTATCATTCTTAAATGTCATGCTACATTACATACCCATAAATAACTTTTGGTAAGATTTTGAATCAAGAGAGAAACCAAAGAAGCTTTGATATAACGATTTGGGCTAGAAATCAACACAACTGTCAGAGTAAGTGGCAAACATATGCAGAAACATAAGAGACGCCGATTACTGCTAACATACCATCATTACATCACTGATAACCAATCCAATAGCCATATACCAGACAGAGATTTAAGCTGTTTGCTACATATTTAGGATTTGCAGGTGTATCACAGTTAACGGCTATTTTCACGACGCCTGACATACCGAGTTCGGTCATTGTATCTAGGTCTGTCTTGTGCTCGTTGTGGAACTGGTTCCACCCTCCTTTGCCTTTCAGGTGATCTCTGAACTATTTCTCCATTCACATACAACTCAGCTGAAAAATCAAACCAGAAATGATGATGACAAACCACATAACAAAATGTATATATTAAAAACAAAACCTAAAATGTGTTCAAAGTTCTCCATCCAAAACGCAATGGAAGAAGACTTAACAAAGACAAACTAGCACATAAGGGTAAACGGTATACTCACCCCCAACATCCTGTTGGGGTTGATTTTTTCAAATTTCCCCGGTGGGAACACCACCCCACACACCAATGAGGTCTCCAAATTTTAGCCCACCAGCATGACCATCCCAGTAGGGCTCTCTCTCTCTCTCACTCATCCTCTTTCTTATTTTATTAATAAAAAATGGTTAGTGGGATAGAAAGATGACCATTACCGGGGTTTTATTGGGGTAGAAAGATGGAAGGGGTAAGGGGAGATAAGTTGATGTGGCAATTGGGGTGTTGGGATGGAGGGGTGGCCACTCCCTCCACCCTAACTGAATATAGCAAACGACAAAAAAGCAAGGTTATCAAATGTTAAGAGCATAAATGAATACAGACATGACACCTCCACTAATCTGTAAGACGTTCATGCAAGAAAAACAGCATCTCCTTCTTATACTAATATGTAACAGATTTATATTTTGATCTACATACAAAAATTAATATGCCAAAACATACCCTGCTAATACAGAGCAAATGATGAGCAAACATATATAGGGGCAGGTGTTTGGGAACCGTTTGTTACAACTGCTTATTCGCTTATTGCATTGTGAGAATTGATTATCAAAACTGCTTAACTGAGTGTTTGTAGGTCAATAAGCTGTTTTATATAAGCAGTTTGAAGTTGCTTGAGGGTGTTTGGGATTGCTTATTTAAACAGCTTATATTTATGCTTATGCTTATATGTTATAAGCAGATAGTTAGCTTACTAAAAACAACTTACTTCACCATAAGGGTAAATTTGTAATTTTGCATCCACCAAGAATAATCAGATTGAAATAAGCAATCTCAAATTGCTTACTTCACCGTATGTGCATATCTGCTATTTTTGTAATTAAAAAAAAGGCCAAAAACAGAAAGGCTGCCTAAATAAGCAAAATCCCAGACACCCCCTTCCAACCAGCTTATTTCAAAGAACAACAAGCAGACGAGCAAACTTAATAAGCAATCCCAAACACTAACGGAAGGAAAAAAAAAAGAACACAATTAGAACAAAAATGTGGTGAAACTTCAAAGTAACCATACCCCCATAATCTTTGTTTTCAGCATCCACGTATGAATCTGGTAGTACAAAGAGCACACCAGGCAGCCCTGTATAAGATGGTCGAGAGTTGTAACTACCGACTTTATAAGAATTAAGAAGAAACAAACTCATGAAAAAAATCAAGAAAGCAGACAAACCTTCTAGCTTATTTGATGTCTCTTCATCAATTTCACAGCCAAATCCAAAGTACCTCTCACAAGAAACATTGTAAATCTTCTTCTTTGCTTCTTCCTCACTAGCAATCAAATGATTAATTTTATATTAGCAATTAAAAAACTCTACGAACATTATCGTTGCAAATGTTCTACTTTTGCATATTATACACAATTCTGAGGGAGTTACGTTTTCAGATTGCTTATTATAACAGCTTATCTGCTTATTGCTGTTATATATAGTGATATAATGTTCTGCCAATGTTTATGTTTTCTTATCTAAGGGGGTGTTTGCTTTAGGTTATCAACGGCTTATAAACCCGCATTAACTCATTTTCCGGCTTATTTTCTGACTTATAAGCTTGTTTTGACTTATAATAAAAAATAAGCTCAGCTTATGAAACAAGAAAAAAAAGGCTTGTGAAAGAAATAAGTGCGTCCTGTAACTCATTATAAGCTAAAACAAATGCCCACTAAATCGCTTGCTTGATTATTATTTGTGAGTGAGAGGCTGTTTTGAACAAACAAATTCAAATTGTTATAACCCAAAAACCTACCAAAAAGTTATTTTCAATCAAACACAATCCTACAACGAATTAATATTAGAAGGTGTGAATTCAAGCCATAACCAAGATGCTATGTCAAATTTAGGGCTCTGAAAACCAATAACCTTCGTCCTACAAATTAGTGAAATGACAGTCGTAGGACAAAGACTATTATGAATACAACATGGTAGAAGACACGTTTCATCATAGAGCTAAAATCGTCAAATTACCTTCCTAGAACTTTCGCTAAGGTTTCCACATAGCAATCAATCATCTGCTGCTTAGTAGCGCCTTCGCCACCAGGCTTATCCATGACTATCAACCAATGCTCGTAATCACATCCCGGGAACAAAGGGGCCATCTCCGTCGGTGGTCGATCACTGAAGTTAGAACCGGAGTTAAGAGGCGAGTACGCACCTCCAGAGCGGTTAACACGGCAGCGGATAAGGTTCAGACGAACCGCACCAGGCGCGACCACCCGGAGAGAGTGTGAAAGAGATACAGCCGATCGAACCGGTCGAGAAAATCCGGGTAGAGGCGGAGCTCTAGCTATAGAAGATGATGAAGAGAACAGACGCGTGGACATAAGGTATGTAGACGATGATTTGAAGGTCAGAAGTGATCGGGCGATCATGGTCGCCGCTGTCGCCGCCATGTGTGTGGATACGGTGGTTAGAAATGATAGCAGTGGCTCAGCGAAAGGGTTTACGATAAAGGAAGGGGGTTCGGCCTGCGGGTGTCTTCTGGTGATATTTAAGTGTGGGCTGTTGAACCAAAGAAGCCCAATTTAGGCGGTTTGGTTTTATCAATTCAGCTCGATTGATTTTATTTTATTAAGAGTTAATTTCATAAATGGTCTTTTAACTAACCACGAATTGCAAGTTTAGTTCTTTTTTTAAAAAAGTTGCAAATTTCGTCCTTTAACTACCATTTTGTTGCATGTATGGTCCTTTTTAACATTTTCCGTTAAATAAGTCTGTTAAGTCGGGGGTATTTGGGTCATTTTACATTTTTTTAAAGTTTTAGCTAGTTGTAAGTAATATTTAACTTTTTTAACACATTTATCTCTATTCCTCTAATCCTCTTCCCCCACACACTTTTTCTCTCTTATCTCTCCACCATCCCATTCTTCTACCTAATTGCCACAGCCCACCTTCACCACCGCCTCCGTCATCACCACCGCCACCTCCGCTACTGCCATCACCATGCCACCTCCACCCAAGAAACCACAACCACCTACCTCTAATCACCATCACTAACAAACTCTAAAAACACAGTGTTTTCTCTCCTTCCATAAACCACCAAAAACCCAATCACCAATCACCACCACCACCACCAACCTCTGCCACCTATAACAAATCTAAACATACACACACACACACACACACACCTTGGGACAGATCTAAACGCACAAATACTCTGTGAAAGATCTAAAGACATACACACTCAAAATCGAAAACCTAAACTTTCAAAAAAACACCCAAGAATCAAACTCCTTAAAAACCCTAAATCTAAACACACACACACACACACACACAAACAGATGGTGGTGCACGACGGTGGCTCTGTCATAGTAATGGAGATGGCGATGATGATGGCGACAGTGACAATGGTGGTGATGAGAGCCACAAACAGATGGGCGAGCCGGTTGTGGTTATGATGGTGCTCTATTGTCGGTCATAGGCGGTGTACGATAGGAGCGCCAGTCGCGAGTTGTGGTGACACTCTGTCGTTGATGGTGGTGTACGATGGGAGACCAATTGCCGGTGGTGCTTTGTTCGGAGATCTATGAGTTCTTGGCAACGTGGTGCACGATGGTGGTGATGCTTGGCTGGGAGAGAGAACGAGATGAGAGTGAGAACAATGGTGGTGATAGTGGTGTAAATCCACCGGTGAGGTAGAAGTGGTTGTTGGCTATGAGAGGAGAGGAGAAAAAAGGGGGAAGTAGAAGTGGTTGTTGGCTATGAGAGGAGAGGAGAAAAAAGGGGGAAGAAGAAGACTGCAGAGAGGAGAGGAAAGAGAGTGAGGTTTAATAATAATAATAAATAATTATTATTATATTTTTAATAAAATAAATAAATAAATAAGGGTAAAAACGTCAATTTATAAAAGTTAACTGACTTATTTAATGGAAAACGTTAAAAAGGACCATACATGCAACAAAATGGTAGTTAAAGGACGAAATTTGCAACTTTTTCAAAAAAAGGACTAGACTTGCAATTCGTGGTTAGTTAAAGGACCATTTATGAAATTAACTCTTTTATTAATATATATATATATATATATATATATATATATATATATATATATACAAAAGGCAAAAGTTTAAACGAGAACTGTTTTTCGTACGAAAACCAGTAGAACCAATCTTAGCCATCCAATTCCCACTTCTTCAATTGGATTGCCCACCCATGAATTCCTTACATGCACCCTGTCACACTCAACCCCCCAACACTTTTCATCCATGAATTTCATTATCCAAAATGAACGACCAAGATTGGTTCTCGTACGAAAAACAGTTCTGGTTTGAACCATCCCCTATATACAAAATTCCTAATATCATTATTATTATGAATTTCCATATAATCTTCATGAGGATTGGCTCAATTCATCCGCTACCAATTACATCTCTTACAACGCTCATAATATAGATCATCGACCTTGCGCCTTACACATGCGTCTTCTATTTTATTTATCGCTGTTGAAGCTTGCGTAGTAAACTCTTGCTTTGAATTGTAAGATTCATGTTATGTCTTTTTAAATACTTCATGAAACAGATCTTTCATCCTAATGTAATTAAGAATTTATATGAACACTATTACAATGTTAGCTTGTATGTCGTTAAGGCCATTGACATGCATATTCGCTAAGCAATCGTATGAGCATGTATATTAAAAAGCTATATATTAAAATATAACAATATTACTTCTTGCTCGCACAAACTTGCTAATAACCCCCCCCCCCCCCTTTTTACAAATCAGTACAATCTCATTCCTATAAGTTCCATTTGATCATAAAGTAAGAAGTGATTAACCCGGAGAATGATAGGGTATAAAAGGTGCTTATTAGCCAGTTAAATCGTACAAGGGTGGATAAGTTATTCGTGAAAATGAATAAACATCGTGCTAATAGGAGATAGATGACGTTCATCGTACAAGGTAGATGAGAATTGGAGCCGTGAAATAAACATCGTACATAGAAGACGCAAATAGATGAAGTGATTGTTCGTACCAAAGGGGATATGTGTTTAAAATTAACGTGGAGCTGATGTGTTGTTTGAGGTCGATTGAGGTCTTGTAAATAAATGTGGAGTTTGATATATTAGGGTATGGTAAATATATGTGGATAAATTGTCCAAGAGCTTTTATAGAATTTATTATTTGAATGAGGGCTCGTAAATACATGTGTTGTTCAAGTCATTCTTACGCTTTACCAGATGAAACCGAATCTATGAATCAATTTTTTTAGGGATAATTTCATGTATATCCTTTCAAACTTTGGTAATTATATATATATCCTTATAAATGTTAAAATTACATATATATCCTTCTAAAACCTATAATCTCACGTATATATCCAATGACTTAATTTATTTATTTTTAAGATATTTAATAATTAAAAAACATTATCTTTAAATTGGGTTATATAATCTAAAAACTAATTAACATGTTATCCCGAAAACACCCTTAATCCAAATTGGAGAATCATGGATAGATAACTTGCTTGTTCAGAATATTACAAGATAAATAAAGATAGATAAACTGCAAATGCTCGCGAACTCTACACCCAACAAGAGTGTAACTAAGATAATCGAATGCTTGGATTGAGGAAACAACGATATTGAGAACTAACGTCTGTTAAGTCAATTTGAGTTGGATTATAACTTTAGGTAGTATGTTAATTTGTTGTAGAAAATTCCAGAGTTCGGTTGCTCGCTAATACCTTGTGCAATATGACATGTGTAATTAGCTGGAAAACTCGCCTACCAGACTTGGACTTTGGGCGTGACGTTCTTTATGACACATTAGGGTCAGGTCGAAGAAATATAATCAGGAAAGGAACATGGGTATTTAAGTAATTTAGCTAAAAACCATTTATAGAAAATGTTTTCTTATTTTTAAATTAATTAAAAATAAATAAATTAGGTTTTTGGTTATATCGGAGAGATTAAAAACTTTAGAAGGATATATGTGTAATTTAAAAGTTTGAAAGGATATATATGTAATTACCAAAGTCTGAAAGGATATAAATGAAATTCTTCTTTTTATATACTGGCTTAGCATCTCGTGTGTAAAGACGGGGATGGTTAAATTAATTTTAAATGCTTATGGTGTTAAAAAATAAAAAGTACTAACATGTATAGTAAAACAATTGTACATAAGATCATTATCAAATTTAAAACCTCTTTATAATCAAATTTAAATTTTTTAATATAATCTAATTAATATACGTGTTTACATAAATAATCATGAAAATAGACAGACGTATCCACTAAATGATTTAAATAAATGTTATTGTTAAGATATTTAAGAGTTCACAAAGTAAATTATGAAAAAATAAAATTTAAAAAAACAATTTATTCATAAGCCATTTAAGAAAATAAAGAAAAATAATTGGTAGAAAAATTCTAAAAGTAAAATGACATAATAACAAATTTTTTAAATATATACATATGCAAAACTCATTGTTACTTGTCGGTGCAAAAAATAGCCTCAAAAGATACTAAGGGGCTGTTTGTTTGCTGCTTAATGGAACCATTCAGCGCTGAATGCTGAATTATTCAGCATTCAGCGTGTTTGACTTCAGCCTCTGAATGAAGAGTGTGCTGAATGATTCAGCATAATGCTGCTGAATCATTCTACCTTAAAGTGCATTCTGAATCATTAAGCACCAAGTATTTTACTTTAAGTCTTCTTCTTTCACATGCTGTCTAGTTAAACAATCATATCTTATAATATAATATATCACTATTAAGGTTAAAATGATAATTTGCATCATTTAGATTGTTCATTCAGAACCTTTATCAAACAACACGTCACATTCAGAGGCAGATTCATTCAGAGCCTTTGAATTATTCAGACCACTAGATCATTTAGTGCTTAATCATTCTGTTTTAACATACAGCCCCTAATAATTAATAATAGAGCTCAAGTTTACTATTTTCTACTGCTAGTCTCACGAGTTAAGTGAGTTCTACTTTTGCCAAAGATTGATAACATTGATAAATCCTTGCCTATCAAACAAACCTTTAAATTATTTGCGACTCCGATGTCTCAAAAATTAACCCATGTCCTCCTACATTAACTAAAAAATTAGTGTGCACAGGTGATAATTCAATCCCCGAATTTGAAATCCAAATCCCACTGCATTCCAAAATTAAAAACCCCCAACTCAGTGGAATGAACACAAGATTAAAAACCCCTAACTCGGCCTCTGAACCTAAAGAAGGAGACTGACTTAACCCACGTCAACAAATACAAGGATTATAAATGTACCTGATAAATCAACTGCAAGTTTGCAACGCAACGAAGAACAACCCAGAAATCAAAGCTAGAAATCGAAGTCAGAAATCAAATGGTTAATGTCCAGAGAAGATGGAGCAACGGAGGATCGTTGAACTCGTCGTCAATCGCTGGTGTGACAGAGTGAGATTTCGAGAGAAGATAGGGCACCCATTCGCAAGAGAAGTTGAGAAGCACAACTTCTTGACCCATCACCCATATGACCCATTCGGATTTGTTTGTTTCTTATTTCACCCGAACAGACCCGCATATTGTTTTTACTAAAGTCCGCATGACCCAAACTCTAAATATTAAATGACCCATTTTTTAAAACATGGATCGTATTTGCCAGCATTAGCCTTAGGGTTGCTTGAATACCGATTTTAAGACTACTCTTTCTTGCACCTTTATATCCATATTGGTAAATTGCCATGAAGGAGAGTAAACTTACCTAGCTCAGAAGGCCCTAAACCTATACTGAACAAGAAGCATTTTAGTCAATCTAAACTCCCAACATTTACGTCTAACCTTTAGGAAATGACAGCCAAAGATCAATAGAAAGAAAAGAACCTAAGTAACCGCTAGACTCGAGCCAAGCAAACTCTTAAGCCATTTGTTGCTTAATAGTATCAAAATATAAGGTTTGTAACTAAAGAACGACAACAATAATGGATTAATAAGAGACCGTACAGGCGTACACCCTTCCTATCATTCCTCCTTTCCCAACTTCTGGTAATCCATCATGTCATGGGACATAATCCTCATGGCTGTTCAGTTATATGCTTAACAGTACAATAATTCTGAAACCTTATAAAACTATCCTAAAGCTAATTATAACCAATTGTACATAAGGAGTGATAGCTCTAAAAACAATATATACAACAAACAAATGGCACAAAGAACCTCTGGACGTGTAGGCGTGTAGCTGAGTTGGTTAAGGATGGAGTACACTTGCAATCTAAACCAAAAAAATGCAGAAAAGAAAACAATAATTTCAACTCCCATGAAAATTGCAACTTCTTTTTAATGGTGTATTACCATCTTATCATCTTTCACAGACTTGTCATTAACCAATCTACCCAGCAGAAATTTCATCTTTTGTTATTACTCAAGCATCTTTGGCATAACACAATAATCAAACCCGCGCGCACCTATGCTATTATGTCCATTTTCATGGACAAACAAGTCACGGCGCCATAATGAAAGATTAGCTTGTGCTAGTAGAACAATGCTAATAAAGACTAATGCGTTCAGAACAAAATCAATTACAAGAAGATCAAGATTATTAGCAAGTTACTGAGAGTGATACTCAGAAAATGAAAACTCAAGACTTTTAAAACATTTAGATTTGTATCATCAAGTAATCAAACTAAACATAGAATGATCTTTACGAATCTAACAATATAGAGGTGAAATCATCAAGAAACTAATTCACCGAATACCAATTTCTTTAGTTTTGGGATCCCTGATGATGGATCTAGTTGGTATAGGCATCTTAGAACCTGCTATTTGAATGGCTCTTTTGGCCAAACTCTCTGCAACTCCACCCATTTCATAAAGGATTTGACCTGCTTTCACAGGAGCTACCCAATATGAAATAGACCCTTTCCCTCTACCCATTCGTGTTTCAGCGGGTTTCGATGTTACGGATTTATAAGGAAACACACGAACCCACACCTTACCTCCTTTGCCGCCGCGACGGACATTCATTTGCAGTGCTCTTCGACCAGCTTCGATCTGTTTAGATGTGATTCGCGCAGCTTCAAGTGCTTGAAGAGCGTATTTGCCGAAACAAATATTGTTTCCTCCATCACGAACTCCTGCGATTCGTCCTTTTCGGTATTTAGGGAACTTCATTTTTTGAATGGAGGGGATAGCGCTATACAACCTCACTTGCGCATCAAGTCCACGGAAGAACTGCGGATTGAAGATGGAGTTAAAATTAACCGGTGAATACGAACCTGCAGATCGACTCAGATTAACGGCACCGAGAGAGTCCGGGAGAGATGCAACAGAGGGGCGTGGGAAGCCGGGTGTGGGAATGGAAGTTGGTAATCGAATGGTTAGTGATCGGGCGATCTTTGCCGCCATAGCCATTGCCATCGCTGTGAAAGAGAAAGCTAGGGTTCGGATTTGTTCCCTTTTTTCCTCAGGAAATGATCGTATGACATCAGCGTTTCAAGCAAACCATCCTGCTCTATAGTCTCTAGTCTATACGACATTACGATTATGCGCTAAATTACCGAGTTTTTAACCAAATGTATATTTCATATATATTTTTGAAAATTTTGATATTAAATTTAATAGAGTCGTAATTAATAAAGTTTATTTAAAAATATAGTTCTGAAATTTTAATATTCAAGCAAAGGTAATTCAATATACAATCACATGTGTTTGTAAAAGCATTACATGTGAATTACGAAAATATCACACCGTTTAAATTTTTAAAATTTAGAACTATTGATCCAAAAGCTAAAATTAGTCCGTTACGACTATGAATTAATTATAGACTATATTAAATATTCTCCTAAATTTATATTCTTATAAACTTTAAAATTATATATATCTTTATAATAAAAACTTATACATATCCAATTAACTATTTTAACTAGTACGTTGAGCAAGTCTTTTCAAATCAAAGATTCCATCCACAAATTTCTTAAAACAATACTTTTCTAGTAGTTCTTAAAACATCATTTTATCAGGATCTCATATATATGAGAGTGGTTGGTTTTATTTTATTATTGTTGATAAATTAAAAATTATAAAATAAATAAATTAAAGGTATCAAGTAAATAAACTTCACATGCTAAAAGATATAATAAAAGTTTAAAATTAAATCTTTCATCGATTTGTTAAGGACATATTCAACCTAAAACAAACACAATTAAACGTTACGCTCAAACATTATTAAATTAAAAAAGATAAAATAAGATTATTATTTCAGCAACATACTTGATATAATCTTAAGCCCAAACCTAGATCTATTTATTATATCGATACAAGAAAAGATGATAAACCTAAAGTTGAAGTAAAATGCCATTTTCAAACGTCAAAACATAGATTTTTAAATGTGAATAGGCTATTGTTAATATATGACTAAACTCTATCCCTAATTTTCTAAAGCAAACTAAACTATGTAATTAGAAAAAACGAAAGAAACGTCAGATTTGATCTTACTAGGAAAAAGTTTATGCCTTAACATTCCTAATGATTAAAGCAATTAGAGAATGAATTCTTTCAAATACATAGGCTTATAGATTATAGCCTTTATCATCTCTCCCCAAATCCGGTCCTAAGTTTTATGATGCCTATGGCTAAATATCATATAAAATTATAAATGGACCAAACTAAGTTTTTAAACAAATAACACAATTTTTTAAGGGTTTGGATCCTAGTCAAGCTTGGGTTGTACCCGCCCATTTTTACAACCATTAGTATAAGTTTTCTGAAAAATCACTTTGTGTGTGGGTTAATAAGCACATTGTTTTGTTCCCATAGAGCAACTACATCGTGTAAATGTAACTTTCATTAAAGCTGAAATATTATTGCTTTTCACCAAATACAAAGATGAAAGCTACCGAAGTAGCCAAGATTACAGCTGCCACTTTACTCCAAACACTAATTTATAAAAACATTTTGATTTATAAAGTCAAACCTTTTGCCAATTAAGGTATATTCAATATCTTAAGAATTCAAAGATTTCATGCTGGTTTCTAAATCAGAACTTAGCCCACTTTAATCATAGTTTCACCAAACACACATACTTTGAAGAAAAATCCTGATTAAGCACACTAATACCATCTTCTATGTGTGCTAGTATGAACAAAATAACCCAAATCCTGAAATATAGTAGAGGTAAACAAACCTCTACCAAATCTTTAGGAGCACTGAAAAGGCTTTAAGAGTTCAAGTCTTTTCATTTGAACCCCTTCCTGTTAAACCTAGATAAAATCTCTCCTCCTTGCAATAGCTCCAACATATCAACTTCCAAATCTATGAATAATAAATCCCACATTTGAAAAAACGATTATTAAGAAAATAAATAAGAATATGAAGCAAAATTTTTTGTTATCAAGTCTAACTTGAACTTACAGTCCCCGTTAAACACCATCCGGCTTAATCATGACATAGGATTCCTCTACTTCCTGGATTAAATAACAACAAAAAAATAGAGTCCAATTAAGCCTGCAATACTGTAACACCCTAATTTTCAAAACACTGGTAATACATAAATAAACTTCATTTGTGATAATGAGAAATGTTTAGAAAAGCTCGTGGAGGCATAAATTGTTTAAACTCTTGGGTTTGTACAAAAAGAGGTAAACGCGTAATTACAACAAAAGTAATTTCAGTTGCACAAATTGGAGCGTTATAGTTACAAAAATGTTTTACTCGGCCAACAGTCAAATCGGGGTCTCACCTTTGGTGTCAACACAACCTGCAAAAGCAGAAGAGAGTATTTGCTAAGCTACAAGAGCTTAGTATCTGCAAAACAGAGTAATTTGAATCCATTTATTCGAAGCTCCGTATATGCTCATACTGTTCCAATCCATCCTTTCCTTCATCCATTGTTATGTCCAATCTCCCAATGTAAACCATGGCTATGAATATGCTTAATGTACGTAATAATGTGTTGATCGAGTTTTTCATGTTCAAACGCAGAACGGCAGAAGTGTACAAGAAGTACGAATGGAGAATAGGGAAAAGGCAACAGCGCACGAAGTATGAATGACGAAGGGAGAAGGAAAAGGTAGTTGGTTTAATTTTTCAAATGAACGTCGGGTGAACTGTTTCGAATAGAAACGGGCTGATTTTGTCACTAAGGGGGTGTTTGGTAGAGAGAAAAGAAATGAGGAGAATTGGTTTCTCTTGTTTGGAAGAAATGATTATAGTTTTGGGAGGAGAAATGGTTTCTCCACCCATTTCCATTTCTTCCATTCCTTTGTATTTTCATTTCTCTTCAAATTGTGAAGAAATGAAGAGAAATGACAGCTAATGTCTACTCATCATTATTGATGTCCGGTTGCGATATGTTTCCGGCATTCTAATCATCATCGTCGATGTCCGGCAAGGCGGCCAACGCCGCAACCGCCGTCCGGCGATTTGAGCCACCATTTCTCTGTTTCATTCTTTCCTGATACCAAACAAGAAAATCAATTCAAATTCTCCACACATTTCTATTTCTCCCCTGTTTCCATTTCCATTTCTCTTAATTTATTTTCTCTCTACCAAACACCCCCTAAAATAAATGGAAACTAGCTATTAAAAAAATTGATGGTAAGTGACCATGCTTCAGATTCGGTTTGATTATGGAGTTTTTAGTTACAAGGGCATTTTTGTAAAATTATATATTAATTGTTTTTTTATAAAGATAAATTAATTTAAAGATAATTCTTCACTTTTTAAACATTTTAATCTTCTAATCTAAATAAAAGAATAACCTTTATCAATCTAATCAATCTAATTATAAGATCTTAATCATTCATTAAATCATAATTAAATTCTAACCATTCATTTGATTAGAATTTAAAATCTAACTTTGACTTTAAATTGTCAAAATTTTCAATTTTTTAAAGTTTAATTATTATAGAAGATAAGATAGTTAATAAAAAATATTATTTAAAACCTTAATCTATATTATTTAAATATTATTTAAATTTACATTTTATGTTCATTTAAATCACGTTTTATACATATTAGTTAATAAAAAATCTAATATTATTTAAATTCACGTTTTATGTTCATTTACATCACGTTTTATACTATATTAGTTAATAAAAAATCTAATATTATTTAAATTCATGTTTCATGTTTATTTAAATTGATTTAAATACATAATTATACCTTATAATAAGTACCTCAAATATAAATTTTATCTAGATTAGATTAAATTTAAGATAATAATTTATTTGATATGTGTAATATTACATTTATTTAGTTTATACATATTAAAATTGTGAAATACCAATTAAATTAATTCATAATTTTGTAATACGTAATTAAATTAAATTTATTTAATATGTGTAATATTACGCGTATACATTTTTATTTAATATTCAATAAATTTAAATTTAAAGTTATACCAATAAAAATTTAATTACAAATGAAACCGTGTATAGTAACTTAAATTTGTTTTTTAAATTATCATTTATTTCGTGTTTTATAATTACGGATATTTTTTAGGTAATATTTAACACTTATTATTTTTTTAAAACTCAACCAATGTATCACACGAGTATTTAATCTATTATAACTAAAATAAGTGATTGAATAGGTATAAGACTTTCTAGATTTCATAAGGATATATATGTAGTATTAAATTTTGTAAAGATATATATGTAATAAGCAAAGTTTATAGGATATATGTAAAATTCTCCAAAAAAAAGAAGCCGAAAATAGTTTTAGTTTTTGATATATTTTTAAACAAATACAAGAAAGTATAATATTTTTATTTTGTGTTTTAAAGTTGAATGAAAAAAAAGAAATGTTATTTTATAATAATATCTCCATGTTCTAAGTTATTATAATGGCTGTTTAATTTCTAATGACAAATGATACAATTTTTTTCTAATTAATTTTAAGAGGAAAGTTCAGGAAAAAAAAGTAATTTTCGTTTCAAATTGCTTCTCTTTTGTCCTAAATAAACTTAGGAACACAAATTTTATTTAGTTTCTCTTTTTTTTTCTTTAAAAAAATCCTTGTTTCTCTACAAATAAAACGTAAAAACACGTTGTAAAAAACTTCTTTTACATTAAGTCCAACTGTCCAAGTATATAAAGCTTATCGGGTATTTGGTTGTCCAATGGAAAATTAAAATTCTACATTAAGATACTGTATGTGGCCTTTTAGTAAAACTTTTAAGGAGTTAAGGCTTTGCTTGTCCCTTAAAATAAGATTCTAGTTTAAAGATTTATTTTCGTATTTGTAGACGTTTTTCAATAATCATGTTTGTTTTTTTTTTAAATAAATGGCTGGTAAGCTTGTTTGATTTCTCGTAGATATAAGATTTTTTTTTCTTATATTTGTTTATCACAAGAAGCAAAAAAATCTTACTCTCTTCATCGACATTCGTAGATTTAACACCTTATAAACCATATTTTTCCCCTCAAGACATAGAATAAGACTTATGACTTAGTTTATCTCTTCAAAAACAAACAACACCTAATTAGAAATCTACAAAGGTTTTGCCCCGGAGGATACTAGAGATTTTACTACATTACTTGCATTTTAGTGCACTAGCATGGTACCCTAGCAATACTACAACGACAAATAGCTTCTACCGGTAACATTAGCTTCACTAAATGTAACACCTATTTTCTAGTTACGCGTTTATAATATTGTAATCACTGAAAGTACATTTAACATTGCTACCGTTACCCAAAAGCAACTTGTTAATTACATATTACTACATGTTGTTCCCAAAAGAGGTGTTAAAGTTGTTTATCAAAAGTCTTGAAGTTGTCCTTCAGGTTAAAGTACCGGGGCCTTGCCCTTGTTGGAGTCTGACTCATCTATAGCATAACAAACTGAACGTAAGCAAACGCTTAGTGAGCATACTAACTATACGAATTAATATTTAAATCTAACATTACGCTTACTAGGATATTTCACATCCCAACTGTAATACCTGTAGACTGTTATGCTATTTTGTTGTCCTAGGGTATGGCTACACCTAGCATATAGCCAAGCCCCTAAGACTTTTCTGTGGGTATAAGGGTCTCAATATAACCCTGATCTCTGTTCTGGATATACGCTATACTCGCATATAGCTAGATATCCACATTACTTGGTACACAACTGTCCGTATACCCTGTCACTGTTCTGTGCATAGCTACACCTACGGCGTAACTATACACCTATTCTTATATCACATACACATTGCATAAATCATATCATAACGTAATTGTCCATCTAATCATATTGTACATGTGTAACAATAAATCTTGCTTAAGGGAAGTACACTCACCTGGAATAGTTATAATGGTATGAGGTCTACGCATTCAGTTATGTGTTCAATCACCTCCCTATACAAGTAATAAAACACAACATCATGAATCTGAAATTCTGTCTTGAAGTGCCGTGTATCTCTACATGGGCCGTGTCCCCTACACACTACACGAACTAGTCCTGGCACATGGCCTGTGTTTGACCAGCACTCTACACGGGCCGTGTACCGTCATACTACACGACCATGTATCCCTACATGGCCGGTAACCGCCCTAGGTCACTACACAGCTGTGTAGCATTACACGGGCCGTGTTACAGATACACGGGTGAGCTACACGCCCTCCTAAATCGTACACGGGTCGTGTACAATACAGGTACAGCCGACTGTGTTTCCTCACAGTCGCTGTTTTGGCTATAATTTCGACCCAAAGTCGATTCAGATCATCTAGGGGTGTTTTCCTACACCCCATACAGCTAAAAACATCAACTAAATTAATAGGAAACATAAACAACATGTTAAGGACATAGATTCCACCATGGAATCATGTTCTTGACTTCTAAACACACAAAAACATCAACATATCCATACCTTGCTGATCTAGGCTATCAAAGGAACAATTTGAGATGCTAAACTTCAATATATCTTGCTTCAAGTGCAAAGTGTCAACTGAATTTGCTGTGTTCTAATTGTGTCTAGAAAATATGAGAACCATTTGACTACCAAAGTCAAATGGTCACCTATATATACATATACTTTCAAGGAATGACAGGTTAGTCCCTGAACTTAAGTACTTTCAAATTAACAGCTTTGGTCCTTGGACTTTAAAACACACAAATATATAATTACACAACAACAACTTACAACATACAACACCTAAGCAGTTAATGGTTAAACTTCCTAACCTTGGGGCGTTACACTAAACACCCTAAAAAGACCAATTATAGGGATATGATATTCAACGGATAATTTAAACTAGGTAACAAGCTGTTTTATTTCTTTTTTTATTTTCATCGGCTCTTTTCTTCATTTTTAAAAAATAACAAATAATGTTTTTCTTTATTTTCTGCGATTAGGAAATTGTGTAGTTATGAAAAATGTGTTTATTGGTGAATGTGTAAAGTGGGAGGGATAATTGAAAGTTATTTGAGGAGTAAATTTAAGTGATTAAGTAAAGTAAGAAAAATATGCTAATTTATTATAATTTAGTATATACAAAAAAAAAGTTTATGTCAAATCCATTATTGAATTTGATCTAAAATCATCATAATTCTTAAGAGCATTTACAGTCGTAAACACTAATAACTAGCACCCACATTAGCATAACTAACACATAACTAAACAGTCGCAGTGATAACACTCACAACTGCAATCATTGGACTCACATATAATTATTTATCTTAATTTCTATTAGTTGAAAAAGAAAGAAAAATTAAATAAAACAGATCACGAGGAGGGGCGCCTCGTTACCCCACTAACAAGCTCAACGTACAACAAGTTCATCACAATGGCTATAAGAGTAAACGGAATGGAACATAAATTGATGTGGGTGGTAGCCCACCACGCCGTGATCAACAAAATTTTCCACTCCATGGCGCCGTAATTGAATTCATGTGTGGAGTTCTCCACTTTTTCTCTTTCTACGTGGTAGCTCACATGTGGACCTGCTACAACTTTTCTTTTTTTTTCTTGGTTTTTATTTGGGTTGGTGGAGTCTCTCTCTCCTTTCTTGTTATATTTTTTTAATTATTAATTGATTAATAGAGTATCATGTGGGTCCCAAAATTTGGTGTGGTAGAAAGTCATCACTACATAATTAAGTGATAGGTTAAGTGGTGGGAGAAAAAAGGTGACGTGACGGTATGATGAAAATGATAAGTTGTGACCATTGCATACACTCTAATGAGCGCTATGTTGGTTTTGGGGGCAGTAACGATGGTCCAACTACAAGTGATCTATGTTTACGTCACAAACTAATACCACATCATAGAAATGACCGGTAGCAGTCAAAAGTTTAAGTTGAAACCCATCAATTACAAAAAAGAATATTATTAAGCAGAACTCCAATTTGCGTGTTTCTACTTTCTACCGGTATCAAAAAGAAAATAAATTGGGACACCCAAAACATCTTGATTCAGTGCATTCATTAATGATCCTATTACTCACTCCAGTAGGTTGGACACGATAATGAAGCCATAACCGGCTCTTCAATCAGCTTCATTCCTCCTGTTGAGTAAAAAAGGAAGAGAATGACAAAGGGAATGGATATCAAATTATCAATCTCAATGACAAGCACAGTCTCTAGGACTATTGCTACTCGATACCCGTCAACAAATTAGTTTCACTAAACACCGTAAAAAAATACCATATTAATATAATCGATAAGAAAATCCCTTGAAATTTCTTTCATGCTAAAGGGGCAGACAATAAGAAGCACAATATATTATATTATTTTCTAATATAGGGAAATAATTAGTCAACAACACATATCACTTAAATCACTAAAACACTCAAATGGCTGAATACCCCTCATTTATACAACAATATCTAAGTTAGATGTTACTGATCATGTCCCCTTCTGATACCTGAAATACCTGCAATTTTAACTTAACACTGAAAAGATAGAACTCATTTGATAAAGAAAACGCATACAACTATGGCAAATTTGAGCTAAATATTATGGTCTAACATGACTAAAAATAAAATACAGCTATGAGTAGTACTAACACAACCCAAATAGACACTAAATCATACTACAAAGATTCAAGCAATCCAACCAGTTTCAGTTTCATTTTCATCATGCATTGTTGGAGCTCTGCCATGGATGTCAATGAGAACCATCCAACAAACATTTGATCTCTGTTGAAGATCCACTGAAACCATGAACTTTCATGACTCTGATCTCCAGGCTGCATTAGAATAGCCAGTTTGTCCATTATAACCACCACCAGCCCCTTGTTGATCTCCGCTTGGTGCACCTCCTGGCCCAAATCGACCACCACCAGCTTGATAACCACCAGGGTTGGTATTGTAGCCATCGCTACTACCATAGTTGCCATAACCATAGGCTTGACCACCATATCCAGAAGCTCCACTTGCAGATTGACTCATTGGTGCAGACACAGCCGGACCACCTCCAGCAGCATTCCAAGGAACATTCGCTCCATAACCTACATTTGGACCATAACCTGCACCACCATAACCAGGACTTTGACCACCCCATGGGGTTTTCAACGCACTCGGGTTCCCATATGCTCCAGTTGGACCACCATAGCCAGTATTAGCACCACCATAACCCCCAACACCATAATTTGCGTAACCCCCATAACCAGCATTACTAGTTGGCCCTCCATAACCATAAGCCGGTTGACCATAGCCGGAATATGCTGGGTAACCACCACCAGCGTTTTGCTGCTGCATGAATCTATTACCATCCATTTGATTATCAAATGACCCAGCATTGTTCCCATGATAGCCACCACTCCTGCCACCACCGCCACCACCAGGATTTGCATCTTTGGGAAGTGCTCGTTTCACCTCAACGAGCTTATTGTTCAGTTCATGGAAAGTCTTCTGGAGAACTCTATCAACAGCATCTTCAGTGTCAAATGAGATGAAACCAAATCCTCGAGGCCTGCTGGTGTTTTGGTCAAACATTATCACGACATCAGTTACATCACCATAGTTTCCAAAATACTCACGGAATTGTTCTTCTGTCAATGTGGAAGGCAATCCACCAACAAAAATCTTCTTGGTTCTATAATTTCCCACCCCTCCGGAGCTCCTCCCAACATTACTTCCAGATCTCGACGTCTGCTGTTCTTCCCTGGATAAAGCTCTCTTAGCTTCCACCTACATAGTACCATAAGTGAGCTTACAAATAAGCAACAATGTTTGAACAAATAGAAACACAAAATTGCATTATATAAGGATATAAACCAATAGATTACTTGAAATACCAGAACATGAGTGTAAGTTTTGAATGCAACTATCTAAACCTAATAAGCAAGAATCAGACAGTAAACGTAAATCACACTTCTAAATGAAACAGATCAAACAAATAGTTTAAGGTTTCACTGCTAGGTTCTACCAACGAAATGGTGCACCGAGACCAAATAAACTAATGATGAAACATATAACTCAATTCATAAAGCAAAGCATAAAACTAGATATAAGTTCATACATTTATGTATACTGCATAAAGCTCAATTTGAACAGATAACAAACATTATAAACAAAGAACTCCAAAGAAGAAACATGATGTGCTTTTAATAAACGAGGGAGCTAAAATCCTCAGATGAAAAAGGCAGTGACTAATGAAAAAAGAATTCATATAAATTGATAAAATCCTCAAATTCTACCATCAATTCAAATACCAAAAAAAAACCCCAACTATAGGGCTTTGACTTTGATGCCAATTATGACAAATTTTACACACAGATGCTAGTCCTAAAAATAACTAATTGGGAGCTGAAATACAGCAATTGTACATTGTTAAGCATTTACCAAAACCCCCTTGAAAACGCACGGTGACAAATAAAATCGAAATTAAGATTAACAATCAACAATTACTTACAGTTCGGCCTTCAATAGTGTGCCTATCTTGAAGAACAGAGTCGATAACAGAAGGATCTGAGAAAACGACGAAGCCGAAGCCACGTGGACGACCGGTGGTCTTATCGCGCATGATAACAGTCTGAGAGACATTACCGTACTTACTGAAATAATCACCTAGGGTTTCCTCGGTGGTGTCCCATGCTATCCCTCCAATGAATAACTTCCCTTCGTCTGAATCCATAGACGCCACTTTCCTTCTCAGACACAAACACGTTGAAAGACGTAGTTCTGTTGAAGTTACGGTGGAGAGAGAAGTAACTCTTTAATTTAGAATTTAGGGTTAGGGTTTGTGTGCCGATTTTCCACAGATTCCGAGTGGCACTTCCCGGAGAAGGGAGTATTTGTTATGAGTTACGGTGCAAAATTGCGAAGAAAAGAAAGTCAGGATATCGATCCGGCTGGACGTCGTCGTTTCAGCAGGAACGTATTTGTTCATTTATGGGTATATTTGGGTTCGATTACGAGAATACTAACTCACACGCATCTTTGCTTTGTCATTTTCTTTTTATGCGTATATTCTTCGAATAGCTTCAAAAACAAGTCACAAGTCCAGAACGTTAAGCATTTCATATTCCTCCTCACATGTCAACTTTTTATAAGTCTCATTTGTTTAGCATGAATCTCGTAGAATTTTAAAGAATTAAATAACATTATATTTTTATATCTCGTCTGTTTGATTATTACAAACTAAACAAAATATAGAATTGAAATATAATTGAATTCAATTCTAATTTTAACAAACAAACGTAATACGAAATCTTATTCGTTAAAGAATTCAATTTCATTCTTTTAAAATAGAGTCAAATTTTAAAATGTAACTTCTATCTAACCAATTAATCAAAAGTAAAATGGTCATTTTACATTTTAATAATACACTATATGTCGCTACATTTGGTGAATACCTAATATAATTCACTTCTTTTTTATCAACACTTAGAATTAGATTTTGTCTAAGCCATAAATTTTAGTAAAAAGAAATTCCACTCATGATTGTTTCCCGCTGCTCAATCTACTTTTTTAATCGTACAACTTAAGCTTCAACTTTGTTTCAATTATTAGAATGACATACAAATATTTATCACATGTCAGTTATGTAAAATACTAACATGATGACGGTATATAAAAGGAAGAGAGCGAGAGGCGGTTTGGAGGCATGGTGGATGAGAGACAGCGTGCCTGTGGTCAAGCCAAAGGCAACAACGCGCATGTAAAAATTTTTCTATGTTATGTACTTATGTATGTATTTATTTAAAAAAATAATAAGGTTTTGGTGCTAGCACGTTGCGCCGGACCTGTAAAAAATGTGCAAGATATAGAAACAAATATTTTTTTACCTAAATAATTTTCAACAACATAGTTTCAAACGCATATAGCTTCAAAGAAGCACGGTTTCCAAGTAAAAGAGATTTAACAAAAATTGTTCGATTATACAACTTGCATCTAAAACTACATATTTTATATACATTATAGTAATTCATATAATATGCAATTTCTAGGTAATAAAAGTTAGTTTCCTACATACATAATATGCTGTTTCACGGAAGCACTGTAAGTGAACCGTTTTTTAATCGTTGCTGCAGATAAAGGAACAAATTCAAATAATTTAAGAAAGTTGCTAAATGTGATAGATGGAAAGTGTCCCTTTTAATATATGGGTTGATACATTTATTTACAACTCAACCCGACACGACCAATCTAGTACATGAGAGACACGGGTCAATATGTTTTAGTCCCGAACTCGTTTATACCTAACCCGGCCAAAATTGCTTATTTCTTGTCATGTCAAGAATTGCCGCCCTAAAATTGAGTTGAAGCTAAGAAGTAACTACTATATGGATCCAAACAACAAAAGAAGAAACAAAATTAGTTGTTCTTTCTTGAGTTTGTTCATTTGAAAGAGGTTGTTTGAGAGTTTAAAATGAACAGAAGCAAAATAGAAAAACACAAATCATCAAATGGAAAATTAACTTACATGAGGTTAGATACCAATCTAGTTTTTATTTAGAACCACCTTGTTCCATAAAATAACCATGAACCAAATACAAAGTGTCGTATAATTTAAAAATATAGCAAACGAAATAACTTGCATATTAAGCGGATGCTTATTTAGACGAACCTCAATCTAATTCATCTCTCTAAGTAAGCATTTATAGCATTTGACACTATGGCAATGATGATAAGTTAGCTAAGCCTAACTTCAGAGATGACTATAACCAATCAGATTACGCATATTAATTTTCATACAATACACTATTTGCGCAAATCTAATTTTTATTTGCATTATGAGCTGGTTGTCGAAGCAAATAATCCTTGCAGAATTTTCGAAAAAAGAAGTTATAGCAAAAAGAAGTCATAATAGTATCAAAAGATAAAGAATAAGACATTAAATGCAATAAACCAGGAGAATAAGAAAATAATGAAGACTTGACTACTTGACCTACCTTTAGAAGACTTGAAGCGGAGTATAGTTGCAGAAGCGATTCAATTGTGAAGGACCTACGCAACCACAATTGCTGCAGAAGCGATGCAGGTACGAAGAAGGAGACGTGTTAAATGAGAGAAGAAAGAGTTTGTGAGATTCAGGGTGGAGGGACACAGCTTATGGATGTGACAGGAGTAGGGGAAAATTCAGAAGGAAGAGTGAAGAAAAGCATGGAGTCGGTATTCACCGGCTAAAGTTTACTCTACCAATTGTTGGAATACGGACTACACCTAATACAAACCCCTCATTCACCATTCTCTTGTAAATTCACAAACCCACTACACTCATTTGTAGCATACAGTAAAAGCAATTTCTTGATAAAGAAGCAAAATGAGTAACTATCCTAATTAGCTCTTGTGAATTATATGAGCATACTTAAGACCACCACTTGTACAATAACCCACCAAAAAGTATTGTGCGGGTTATTTTGGGAAATTTTATTTAATGTGCATCAAAACTGTCTCTTCCAGACATAACATTAAATACTTAAAAGGTGATCTAGGTTCACTATTGAATCCTTCGTAATTTCTAGTTATAGGATTAACAGCAAAAGAAGTAAAAAAAAATCAAAAGTATCTTAATCAATCACTTTGAAATAAGATCACCTCTAAGAAGTTTTATTCTTATCTAATTATCTGTTTCTATTAATGAATCACATAATTAGATTTAGAATTGGATGTTTTAAGATGCAAAATTATCTAAATTCTCTCTTTTTTTTGTCTCAATATCTTTCCTTCTACACCTCTTTGTATAGTTAACTGCTACTATATCTAAATTTATAACAAACGTAAGTCAGATGAGATACAAATCTTTGGACAAAGGATAATTAATAACATCATCAAGGTCAACTGCATTAGTGAAGACTGACATGGCCCCATTCAAGCAAAAGAGAAATCATGCATTGGACTAAAAAGAATTAATAACAAAGCAAAACACAGATAAGTAAAACATACATATTCAAGAGAAGCTTCTCCACTTTGAGGCCTTAGTGGTTTGCATCTGTTAATTGAACCATGTCAAGACAAACCTAAAAACATCAAAGGGGAGAGCATTACCCTCCAATTAGCATCTGTTCCCTTCATCATCACCCATAGTAATTTCTTGCAAAATTTTCCATTTTGTATTTTGAAGTTCAGTATATCTTACTCTCCATTCAAATATGCATGAAATTTATATAACTCTAAACATGTTAATAGTAACAAAAAATGATCCAAAATGTAACCAATATTGTAATGAAGTTGTGTTTTTAGCAGGACGGAATTGCAAATTTTATAGTATCAGTCGAAATTAAATCATAAACTTTATCTTCAAGGAACTTACATTTTATGACTATCATCATAATGTAGTATGAGAAACCTGAAACAAATCTCAGAACCCCAACAATTAAAAGTTGATTCAAACAGTGTTTTAGGCAAAATTATCAATATTTACCTTATCTTTTCATGTGGCATGCTTCCATTTTCTACTATTCACCGAGGTGTGGTTTCTTTTGAATTGGACTCCTCTTAACCTGATTTTTTAGCCTTATAGGAGAAGAAGCCGTCTCCTTCACAATCAAAAAGACAGGTTGTTTAGATGATTTTCATAAGCAAATTTTTTTTTTTAAAATTGAGTTACTAAGATTATCAGCAGAAAATGATTTTGCTTGATCCTTTTCAATAACATGCTAACATTTATATCGGTTGGATCGACCTTTTTTCAATCATCCTTCTTCCTACTCTTGCTTTTTTTTGCAAACAATTAAAGTGGTTTCATTTCTGAATCACTTTCCTCCTCATCAAAAGATGCATCATAAAGCGCATAACCTTAAAACTAAAATCAGCCTAACTAAAGCATAAACCTGCCAAAGAAAAGCATAGGCTCAACACCTAAACCAAAATCATAGGTAGAGTCTATAATACATAAGTGTTCTTTTAAGAAAAAAACATTAAAATTCATTGTGACATTTTAGCGAACACTTGGCATGTAGGAATGAAACTTGTAATGAACCCGGCCATGTAGAACGTGCTAAACTACAAATCCCAGGTGATAGTAAAAGAAATCATGTTATATATATTTGTAGCATCTTAATGTAGGAAGGTAACCAAAATTTATAAAAAAAAATCTAAAATGTTTGGTAGAAGCCATACATCCTAGAAGATGACTGCTTTCACCACTGGTGTCTGGTTAGTCGATGAAAACACTAGACAGGGGGCTTATCCATAGTCAACTATAACTGCTTTCTGGAATTACAGGACGGTGGCGATCGAAGGTGTTGCGATGATTATCCGGTGTTAGTTTCGTGAGATGAATATTGATAAATGGTTGTTGTAATGGCTGGAGATTGAGAATGGATAGGAGATCAGAAAGATTGAATCAAGTGAAGAGATTGGTTTAATTAAAACCACACGTACGGCATGCATGGTGTTGTACTTTATATTATATGTGTTGTAGTCATGTAATTTGGGAGTATATAAATTATCAATTCACAGTTGAGTAAATATATAAATTATCAAAATACCCCTATTAATGAGTCGTCATTAATGATGTTAAAAATAGATCTCGCAATTCTCGTACAAAAAACAATTCTCGTTTGAACTTTTGCCTACATATAACACATAAAAATGTAGTTGAAATCTCGTTCGTGATTTCAATCACCTGTTGGCTGTTGCTGCTGTTGCTCTTACCACCGGTCAATAATCATATTAATACAAGTATCGGAGCATGTTATATTGTTATCCATTCGAAGCATCTAACTATTAGTACAGTCTCCATATGACATCCAACTATTGCCTTTACACTCGGTAATGGTTCATTTGACTAGTATTTTTGTGTTGCCATTACCAGGCCAAGATCTTGGCTATCAATAACTAGTATTTTTGGGTTGCCAGTATCACCAAGATCTATCCAACCAAAGATTGTTAGGGGAGAGAGAACATAGGAGATAGTGATGGTAAGGGGAGCGGCAATGGTGTCGGAGGAGTTGTGGTAGCTAACCGGTGTTTGTGTCGAAGAGCTACCAGAAGAATGTAGTAGAGGGAGACCAGATAAAATGTTAAAAATAATACTTGTTTGTTAATAAAGGTATCTAATTAAAAACAATTAAAATGCAACTAAATTTTGGATAAAATCGGCAAAACGAGACGTATTCACTAACCAATTAAAACTGTTTTTCTGTTGGGTGTTTGTGTCAAACTGTTCTTTTTTTTTTAAATTACTTCACTCATTAATAGTCAGATCAGATAAGCCACTTGGATAAACAATCCCAAACAACATCAGCACTTGTTTTTTTATACATGAAAGATGTAGAGGCACCAAATCCTCTCAGCAACTTCACCTGCCAGAAGATTCACACCATTAATCTCCATCCCAAAAACCTTTTTTACATTTACTAGTTTTCAAGTCCAAAATTATTCATTACTCAACCTTTTATTATTTTGAAGAATGAGGTCATTTGATTATTATCTACAAGATTATTATGGGTATCCTAAAGATTTGAAAAGAAAAAAAAGCAGAACACTTTCCTGTTTGTCTAGTCAAATGTTACAATTTCAAGAGACTCGGCTAAATCACTAATAAATACAAATGAATTCAGATGGAGAACTCACATTCTGTGTGTTCCTTGTTATCATCGATACAACTGCAACATCTATAGAATGGGATATGATTGTAATACAAATCGATCATCAGCAATACAAAGAACATGAATTGAATAAGAATAAGAATGAAGTTGTTGGAAAATAAATACCTAATCTTAGTAGTTTTCCCTTTGAGTTGACTCAACAATTCACTGGCATATACTTCGAATAAATGAGACCTGCAATTATCAACAAATCTCTTGGCCTTAACAAACAAGCAAAAGGGATTCAAGGAAATTTATTATAATTATATGGTATGAAGACATGAAAACATCAAAAAACAAACAGTTTACCAAGGAGGAAGCGATGCTGCTGCAAGTGCAGGGGAGAATTCCCACAAGAGACGAAGTTGATTGCTTAATTTTACTTCAAGATACTCAATGATTTCTTGTTCCTTTTGCAACATGTTCGAAAATACGGTCATTTTATATGAAAGGAGTCCACCATAACAAAAAAATGGATAGATATGTAAATGAAGCGAATTAACTAGAATTGTGTAGCAGAAAAACTACCTTTGATCGGTTTGTTTCCTGCATAGAATCGGCATTTTGAAATCTTTCCAGGATCAAGTTGTGCACTCTTTCATAGAGTGTGGATATACTGAGAGGTTGTTCATTAGATTTTAAGATGAAATGTTGAATTATATTATTCCATCGGCTTGATATGCATCCTACCAGTAAGAGCTCCTGTCATGATACAATATTAGTAAGAGTTAGATGTGACAAGATGGGGGTCAAGCAGATTTGGTCATGGGCTCGGTTTACGAAAAGTTGGGTTGACCCACCAGCACTCTTTTGTCCATATTTAAGAAAAATTATGAAACAACTAACGGACTTAATATGTTGCAACAATTATTATATTGTTAATATAATAATATGTAATCTCTTAAAAATACAACGATTAGCAGGACTTATTCATTTGAGTGCACTTTTGACCCATTTGATTCATTTCCTTTATAGCCATCTGTTTTTCTATTTTAATCGCGCTATTAATAGATACAATCGACCCGTTTTCTTAAAAATGATTGAAATAAGTGTTTGTTTATATTAGAGATAAATGAGATTAGTGTTTGATAGCCTATCTATACAATTGGGCTGAGTCATCTTATACTAACCCTAATCTCATTTATCTCTAATAGACTGTTTATAATCATACTTGCCTAGTTGGCTTTAAGCAACACCTTTTTTAATGAAAAATGGAAGGAGTCACCACACTGTGCAAGAATGATCAATTATGGACAAAAAGTACTAAATATGCTGATGATTTATCTTTGTGTTTTCTTTTCACGATCAATCCAAAACCCCTCATTCTTGCAGATATGTTTATGAGCTTTTTTGTAAGACCAATGATTAGTTGCATCAAAAACCAGGTATTATGGTTCAGAAATCTAATCATCGAAAATCTAAAAATACCCTACATTAGAGACGATAAGGGGATTCTTTTAACCCAAATCAATACCTTCAGTTTATTTATAATCATGATTAGAAGTGCATGCAATTTCAACTTGGAAACCTACACAAGAAATGCTGCAACATTCACATGATGGAGGGAGAATTCTTTCCCAGAATGGAGATGATGAACCTAAACGACTATTCACAAAGAGCCATTCGATGCTTAAGCTAATCAAATATCTAAAATATCCTTCAAAATGAGTCGTGTGATCTGTAAGCTAGAATAATAAAATAAAATAAAAACTAAAAAAAAAAGACAAACCCAGCTTTGAAGTTAAAAGAAGTGAATCAAATGACTCACAATTGTCTCAGAGAGGCTGGTGTTGCCTTCTGTTGACATATCCAGCTGTTCGAAAACCTGTACCCACTGAACCTTAGGGGCAGAAAGAATCATGCTCGCACCTGAAACCAGTCTAATAGTCCGCTTATCAAGTAAATATGAAAGGGTTCTTGTTCGCCAAAGATTCCACCTGAGTCAAATAATGAATCACTCTTCGTTATATTGTCTACAAAATCTTATAAGAAACAATTTCACAATTAATAATGTCATAAGGAGAGGTGTTAGTTCTGAGCAACATGTATAGTGTTCAAAGCAAATCTATACTCCATGCATCCCAAAATAGATTCAATATTTGGGCAAGCATAAACCTAAACAAGAAAGTAAGAGAATCATGTGAACCAAAGCTAATGTTATCAGTATTTGGTACTAATTACTACAGAAAATAAAGGTCATTTCTGTTGAAATTTTATAAGAATCAAGATATTGCAATTATTTCAAGAGATCGCAAAAGGAATATTGTTGCAGTTTTTTTGTGGATCAAGGGAGTAACATAAATAAAATTGTTACTTACACGTAATTACTTCTGTATAGAGGGGAGGGCCTACATGATATGTTATGAATGCACATGCATACCCAAACAAAAATATGTAGTGTTTGTTGTAGAACAGTAAAATAATAAAAAGTCGTTATTGTACTACATCCTTTGAAATATTTTGATATGATAATGCATAATTTTGATTTCACATTTTTAGATGTGGCAAAATGCCCAGGTTTAGGTCAAAACCGGGTAGCTTTTAATGGGGATAGTAAAGGGTTGGGTTGACCTTCAAACACTTTTTGTACATATATTAAAAACAGTTGTTAATAATTGTATGGTTACAAAAGTATGTTATTACAATAATAATCAGAACTTCTGAATAGAGCAATTTAGGAGGATGTATAAATAGAATATACACTTTGCCCGTTTAACTAGCTTCCTTGTATCTAATTTTTTTTTGAATCCTACCCATAAGACCCATGAGAAATAAAAAACACAAACCAAAATGACTCATTCATAAAGTTCAGGATCAATATATCCACCTCTAGTAATTCTGGATCCACAACTGCATCTGATTCCAAAGAAAATATCACTTACAAAGAAGCCATTGGATGATATATTTGTTCTTGAAGTAGACCTTCAATAAGCTTATTCGAGTGTCCTTGTGTTGTGGTCTTAGCAAGTACATCCACACATCCCTCTATCGATGAAACACATGAAACTGCAAGTTGCCTTTTTGTAATTCCTTTAATAACAAATGTTGTCAAATCAATCTCTGTAAGGTTTTTAGCCTTCGGATGTAAATTATCATCTGCACAAGTAATAGGCAAAACGTCCATTAAACCCTCCTCATTTTGCAACCTCAGCTTATCAAGATATACATCCAAGTAGTCGTTTTCTGTCCCCTGAAGTTTATCAAGATCCATTTCAATGGTTGCTTTCAAAACAGCTTTGAGATGTGTATCCCTCATGGGTAGAGTGCGAATTAGATGTTCTAGTATAAAACTTCTTGCTTTACCAAGAGTAGCAGATGACATATGCGTAAGGCCCTGCTTTACATTTGGTCAGGGTGGATGTTAATATGGACAAACAAGAGGGTATTAAATTAATTTATAGAAGGTTAGAAGAAACTCTAACCTTTGGAAAATATGGATCGGAAGTGAGTTTAGACAAGGCTGCATCAAGTTCACTTACAGAATCTTGGTTGCCATCTATGCTCTTGAACACCTAAAAATAATCAGAAGCTTAAGTTAGGTAATTTTACACATACCCCTCACTAATCAGTTCCTCTACTGCAACTCCTTACCAGTTTTTCCAAATTTGAATATTTCGACTCTAATAGTCAGAAAAACATAATCGTAATTAGTATTTGTCAAACACTATCAGATCAATTTGTTTCCATTGCAAAGATAAGTTCCTGATAACAATCATAACCAGGTAGTGGAAAACAAAGATGATCAGGTAATTATTCATGTGTATAAAAAAGCAGTAAGTGTACGACTTGTCTAATTTGGATATCTAATTAGTTTTGGGCAAAGCTATAAACGTAATGCTATGACTTTAGTTTAAACACTCATCCAAACACACCCCTTAATTATCTCAATCTGCAATGATGAAGAACTTTAAAACCTAACCAGATGCAAGTCTGGATGTCAATTCACACGCACAAAAGCTACAATTCTAAAGAAGTCGTAAAGATAATCGAATTGAAGATCCTCTCGATTTAGTTTTTTGCCTTCAAAAGACCAATAAACCACCAGAATACCAGATAAAGTAGTCTTAAACCCTACCAAATGAAATCAACAATGAGAGAAACACTGAAATCACTTCATCACATAGATTTCCATATTACGCAAAGGGTCTACTTCGAAATTCCTTCATTCCGTTCGAACAACTTCGAATCGGAATAAGCCCTTTTGCACAAAATCGCGATTTCATGTTCTAAAACATTTCTGAAAAAATAAATAACACACGCAACATCGTTTCACGCCAAGAATCAACAAATAGTCATTTTGGTTCATACAATGCATGAGATGTGGAATGAAAACTGAATCTAAAAGGAAACTAGAAAGAAGAAACTAGGGATTACTCACATCCTCGAAGAAAAGGCCCCATTGGAAAGCTTTTCTAATATTTAGTGGATCCCAGTGAGCAAAATGGCCAGATGACTGATACCCAGAAGCTAAAATCAGGATATCAACAAACCCTTTAACCAATCTCAACAAGTCCTGTAATGAAATCTCCGGGTGAGACCAACCACCCATTTTCTTCTTCTTGCTCTTTTCCCGCCCTTTTACTTCCCACAGTCGTCAGATCATATATTATCTGTTCGGCCAAGGATTACAGTGTTTTTACTTTTACATCCTAATCTATTTTCACGTGACAATCTAATCTATAAAAAAATAAAAATATTATCTACTTCTAATCTTAAACTAAAGTAACGATAATTACAACCTTAACCACTAAAACAATTGAAAAGAAAAGTCAAAGCGATTTGGTTTAGTGGTATTAGATTTCAAAAGGGTGCTTCTCAACCTTTTATAGACTCAAGTCCCAATAACATATATTTGGTGTAAATTTAAGTCGGTATTTATATTTAGCTGTTTAAAAAAATTGGAAAGAAGTGTTAGTTTCTTAAAAGTTGTATTTAATATATTCTAGTGAAGTTTAGTTTATGAACATTTGTATTTTATTCTAGTTTAGTTTAGTTTATTATTTTTTTTTTTAACATTTAACGTGGAATATGATAACAAGGAATGAATCAAGCAACAAAAATTGAAAACAAAATCTTTTTTGTATTGTGAACATTTGTATTGTTTTGAATTTTTGATTGGTGCAACACATTAAATACATTCAATGTATCCTCAAACCATAAATTTTAATCCTAACAACATTTTTTTCAGAATTGAAGAACAATAATAATCACAACAATTTGGAAACCAATTGCAACAACCGCAACAAATTCTACAACATTTGTAACAATTTCTACAATATTGATAACCACCACCACCACCCAACCCACAACAACTCAACCCTCAACCTCAAACGGGCCATTCTCACCCCAAAGATGAAGGGACTATAATTTCTATTATATGATAGGTCAAGTTTAAGTGGCGTGATAAGTTTCTTAATATTTGGTTCTGTGCTCTTAACAATTTTATACATGATAAATTAATTTGATCCATGATTTATAGTTTAGATTCGATGTTACATAGTGCATCAACTAATGACCAAATTAATATTTATCTTAGCTAAATACATAAGAAAATTCTAATAATGTTATTCTAAATTTTTCAATCTAAAACATAAAAAACAAACTTTTAAATTAAAAGGTTAAACGAATTGTATTTCTTTAGTACATATAACGATTTTAAAAAATATATTTTCTTGATAGATATCCTAATACAACAAAATTTATCTCCATTGATGTATTATTCATATAGTCCTCGGGATGAGAAACTAATATTTGAGAAAACTATTAAAAAAACTAACTCTTACATTATATTCGTATTTTGTATCAAATTTTTAATAACATTTGTAGTACGTCAATACCACTTGTGTAACGCCCCAAAAACCAAATTTAAAATATTAAGATCAAACACCTATAAGTGTTCGCATCTCAAAGTTTAACATAAAAGCGGAAGCAATACTTGATTGAAAAACTGATGTATCAATAGATACGCACAGAAATACTAACATAAGTTTGGTACCAAAAACTTGATATTTACAAACCAGGCGTTAATTTCAAATTGTTTATCAAATGCTAGTCAAACCGAAGCTTTGCCCTTGTCTTTGTTAAAACCTGCAAAACATTTTAAAAATAGTATCTGATAAGCTACGAGAGCTTAGTGAGTAAACCGGACTAAACATCATATAAACTCACGTACAAAATCATATGAAGATAATACACGTATGTCTGGCAAACAATGCTAGCCTCTGCTTCTAGACCCAGGGCAGCAACATGGGTCACAGTACTGTACCATAATTGAGCCTTACTGGACTTAGCAGTAAGCACCCCACCTCTGAGACTTACTACACATAGCAGCAAGCTTATACACATATGAACAACATGACATGTCAATAATCTGATATAATAGCATACATGCTGCATATATGAAGTGAAGTCTAGAAGACTCACCTTCTGATCATACTATCATGAATTGATCCACAGATGTCAATGATACAGGTAATATGCCAATCACCTCCTATATAAACAATTCATAAAATTACATAACGCATTCTGATCTGAAATAGGGCCTACACGGGCCTTGTATCCCTACACGGGCCGTGTCCCTTATAAGCTACACGACCTAAGCTGGCAACATGGCCAGTGTGGTCTAGTCATCCTACACGGGCCGTGTACCTCTTGTGTTACACGACCATGTATCTTTACATGGCCCTATGACCGCCTTACACACTACACGACCGTGTACCGCTACACGGGCCGTGTACCTCTTATGCTACACGACCATGTAACCTTACATGGCCCTGTGACCGCCTATACTACTACACGGCCGTGTACCACTACACGGGCCGTGTACATCACAGACCCAGCAGACTGTTCTTCGCAAGAACTACCGGATTTCACCATAAATCTGCTAATATAATTATCATATTGCCTAGAGGTGTTTTCCTACACCTCATACAGCTGATAAACATGATCTAAACACTACAAAACATTCCTAACATGATTTCACCATTGAATCATGTGTTTAATCTTACATAACATCAAAAACAAAGGTTTAAACTTTACCTTATATTTTATACTTGCTATACTCTTGAAGATGCTACATGTACTGCTGATTGCTCACTGAAAGGAGAAGCTGGGAGCTGCTGTGAATGTGTATACGTGAGTTTGCAGGAGAAACAATACCAACTTTGACTCCTGAGTCAAAGTTCATGGCTTATATATATATATAAGTTTTAACAATTGACACAACAGCCCCTGCACTTAATCAAGTTATAATCTGACGGTTTTAGCCCCTCTAGTTTAAAACCACACCTTATCACATATATCCATTTATAACTCGGGTAACACCTTGTACTTTCCTTGCATAAATTTAATAATAAATTTCTGGGTGTTACAACTTGGTTTGACTTCAAGTATATTTAGGTTAACTTTTCCATATTGCGGCGAACGTCACATTGACATAAAGAGTACACTTTTTAGATCATATATTATCACATCACGGAAAAATTTATATTGATTTATAGATAAATATGAGATACACACACTTACACCAAACATTATATGTTAAAAGTTATAAAAGAAAAAAATAACGTTTTTAATATAATATAAAATATAAATATGAACACAGTGGTGCTGTTGGAAGATTTTAGAATGCAAAACGTAAAGATGGAAGGCAAAAAGTTCAAATTGTAGGATGTTGGTATTGACAGCTTTCTTAACACTCCGCTAAGGATGGCAATAGAGCGGGTTCGGGACGAGGATTGGTACCCCCGTCCTTGTCCCCATTTAAGAAATTCATCCCCGCTTAAAAAACCACGGGGATTTAAACAGGGATCTTCGTCAGGTAACCGGGGAAAACCGTGGAGAAATGGGTATCCCCGTTTAATATAAAACATGTAATTAAATGGGTAATTTTCACCGCGGGGATACCCATTAAAGTAAAACTGTGATATTTCACAACGGGGATCGTCATCATTAAGATTTTACCACGAGTTTTAGAAAACGATTATACTAAATTATACAACATTATCTGATAGAAACATATATGAACCAAAATTAAAGTGTTAACGAATCTAAATGCATCTAAAATATCATAACCAAACAGTTCAAGTAAAGACAACCATTAAAATTAGGTTGTATGAAAGTGTATAAAGATTTATATATTTTATATTTAAAATTAATTTTATGCATATATACACACACACACACACATATATATACAAATAAAATTAGTATTAAATTATAATCGAGTATCGGGTAATCGGGGGCGGTATCGGGTAATCGAGGCGGAGATCATCAAACCCGTCCCCGTCCCCGTCCTCATCCCCGTTTAAGTAATCGGGTTTTCCCCATCCCCATTTATCGTCCACATCCTCACCCCGTTTATATCAGTTTCGGTTTTTTACCATCCCTACGACTCCGCTGCCATGTTCATTAATTAACAACGAGCAAAAATTATATATAACTAACATTTATATGATACTTAATAAATGTTGATTCAATAGTGTATTTTATATGTGAACGTAATGTTTTTCTTTTTAATTAACGTGTCTTTTACAATATAATTAATGTATTTTCATGAATGTCAAATTTTAAAAAGTACATTTGATTTGTTTGTATCAAAGAGCTTGGAGCAGCCCCGTGATATCAAAGCTTTGGAAAGTTCTTCCTCATGGTTATATGTTACAGTCCTACTATGAACCGAATGTGTAGCTTTAGAAATAGATATGACGTGTGTATGTTTTGTTATTAAAAAAATCATTCCTTATTAAAAAGTACGGAATCTAAAAATGCATGTACTAAGAGGTACTAAATCTAAGAATAAATTAATTAAAATGTATGATACCCGAAAACATGGGTTTTGATATACATACATATTACATATATTTGTGTGTAATATATTAGAAACTTGTGTACTAAATGTAGTTCAAACAATACTATGAGTTACTGAACTGGACTAAATTGGTTGCTCATGTAGATGGGAAGACACTATGAAGAAGCCAAGAAATACTGATTTCATGTATTAATCAATAATTTAATAAGTAAATGTGATAATGCCAATATGCAATATGGTCTATCATATAATTGTTGCATCAAATCATAAAAATACCCGGATGCAGTTCATGTCAAAAGACCAAGTATTGAAACTTAGTGATTGCACATGTGAATAGCGTGCTTATTAGATGCAATCAATCTTTTTATAGCTCATAATGCAAGTGCACACACGTTCATACATTACTAATTGCAAAGACTTTTTTTATAGCTCGTGTTGTATTCTACAAGTAAATTTTCTTATTTTGGTTATGATTGAACTAACTAGAATACACTTTAAAATATATGTATAGTTTACCATACTATGTTGCCAAGAATATATAGATGATATTTCCTTTTTAGGAAATTCAAAGGAGGACATATATGAATTAAGACTAATGTGAATTGGTTGGTTAACTTTTGTGGAGATGAAAGTAGTAAGGGGTTGTGACCAAATTTACAAGGTGTTTGTTGGGTAACAAACATTAGTCTTGACCAACTTCAAGATTGCTTTATAGATTAGTGTCACTAGTGATTCTTGAAGGTGATATTATCTTTGTATTGTTAGATCTAAGGTGCACCTTGTGACTCGAAAATGATGAGTGTTATATTTTAATATGGTCAAACTTTGTTCTTTAATCAAACGGTTATAAAAGGCAATCATTGGGTATGATATGAGACAAAGATGTGTATGCAGTCAAGAAGATATTATCCCTCTCATTTGAATGAGAGAATGGTATCTAGAGTGCTTTAATACAGTTAAACATTATATATTTATGAGACTAACGACAAACCATGTTTTGTGTTGAATAAGATGTCAATTACACATTCATTTATTACTGTGAATAGTGATATGTTGCTAGACATTTACAGCAATTTATGTGTAGTTGTCAACATATGTTAACTCTTGTGCAACTAGGATATTGATGGTTTTGTATATCAAGACATAACATACGAAACTATTGCTAGGTGTCTTTTGTCCGTACACAACTCTCCTAAGTTAGCTGGTTTTTCTTTTAATATGAACACATCAACTCCTTAGTTGACTAGTTGTTCATGGTGTTTTACTTGAACATTGATAACCTACAGGCTACATACATGTAGAAGAAAAAAAGGTGTTGTGGTCGTGCTACAAGGTTCAAGATTTGCGAAGGCTTGGAAGAGCTTAGCAATCCTTGATATTAGACATGTTTGTTTGTTTGTATGTGGACGCAATATAGAGGAAACTACTTTGGTTTCTTTTATGTTCTTGACATCCACTCTTTCAGTTTTTCGCTACAAATGATTGTATTCTTAAAAAAACCCTATGTATGTTGTTAGTTTTATTAATATATGCATGCATATCTTGAAAATGGGTCGATATGTATTTGCAATTCATCATTTTTATTGTCAAATTTCAATAATTATGTTATCTTTTTCGACAATTTACAATATATAATTTAGCCACATTATCCGTTTTAACCACGGCAGTAATCAGTTAGATGTTTTGTTAGAAATTGGAATTTAGACTCATTTTCTAGTAGGGATGTAAACGAGCCGAGTTATTCGCAAGCTATTTGAGCTCTGATCGTTAAAAGCTCGAAACGAACCGAGCCTTAACGAGCTCGAGCTCAAGCTCCAAAGAGTGGACTCGTGAGCCTAAACGAGCTCTATATATAATATAATTTATATTTTATGTGTTTATATTTTTAATAATTATATATATCATTTAATAAAAAATCAAAATAATAGCCGCCTAAATAAACCTAGCTTAAACAAGCCGAGCCCAGGCTTCATAAATATTAAACGAGCCGAGCTCGAGCTCAACATCATAAGCTCTAAACAAGCGGAGCTCGAGCTTAAAAAGGCCTAAACGAGCCCGGCTCAACAAGTCTCTGGCTCGGCTCGATCCATTTACATGATCTAAAAAATTGGACGTTAAATTTATTGTCAACTTTTATATTATATTTTTCAACAATTTACCCTTTAATAAAACCATACATGCAAATTGCGTTGTTTCAAGATATTTTCAAGAATTGGTTCTCAGTTTGTATTCAGTCAAGGATCTAGTTTAGGATCTCTCCGCTTCTAAATAACAACATAATCGGTTTAGATATGCACGGTATTTGGTTTTGACTCGAAGAAAACACCCCCAGTTCAAAGCAATTATGAATGGCAACTACAAATGTTCATCTTTCCACTAAATCCACACAACATTAGAAACTCATCAAGCCTGCTTGGGCTCTGCTTCTGAGCACTAAACCATCTCACAAAGTCACAGATATATATAATATCACAGCAACATGCCTATAAACACACATAAACCAGTAACGAAACGGAGATCAAGAATGGCTAACATACCCATACTTCAATGGTGCATAAATTGCTATTAACATCTAGAATTATTTTGGGAAAAAACTAGTTAAAACCAAGACATCAATATCATTGTGGCAAACGCAGACAGAATGCAAAGGAACCAGAGTCGGTTTAATGGTACATACAAACAAAAGGCTTCTTAATAACTTTAAACAAGAACCAAGTGAACTCATGGTGGTTACTGGTTGCAGGTTAAATCCTTTGCAGCAGTCCTTAATTTTAACCTCGCCTTATTTTCCTAGATCCTGCAACAAAATAAATCAAAAGATGAGCTAAGAAAGTAGCAGTTAAAATGGAAGGGAATCACCCCGCTCTTTGAAAATTTTGACAATTTCGGTTTTGAAGTTATTGATTTCAACCCAAAAGGTAGATGTTATTGACTTGAGCACAAAAGATTATCTTATTGTCACCAAAGAGCGTTTGCTCAAATGCCAAATGATACCACACAGCTCTAGTGCTCTACAAAGCTTAGATTGTAAATTAAACTCTTTTTGTAGTGATTTGCTGTTTTAGTCGGTATTATAAGGTATTTTAGGCACTTTGACAAATAGCCAAAACACTTTTCTACAATAAAATCCTCGTTTAAATCTCACAATTTGAAGGGCATGAAGTTCAAGTATACAACATGAAAAGATATAAACATTGTTTATAAAATTCATGAAGAAAAAGAATGAGTCAGATCCATTGTTAAAACTGGCATAACCTGATATGCCACTACTCAATCTACCCCCATTTTGGCAACTATGGTGTCCAACAAATAATTTTGCAGGTTATGATATTCTTAGCTTTAGGATTTCATGGGTGTATGAAACTTTTACTATAAAGACTGCTAGATGTTAATTGCAAAAGGAATAGGGAAGAAGAGAAACAAAAGAATACAAGGAACACACTTACTAGTGGAGCGTCTTATGTTTCTGCAGAATCGGCTAGCACATTGGCACTGAAATGCCTTGATAGGCTGATCATCATCGTCAAAATCAATACCATAATCCTGCAAGAGTGTCAAATATGTTCAGTAAAGAATGCTGGATGCTATACATATATAGCAATCCATAATATATAACAATAAAATGAATAGAAGAGAAGCTCAGAAATAAAGAGATGCCAAATTTGTCCCAGTTACTTTACCAATGGGTATATTCATGGTATGTTTCATCTAGAACAGGTCAAAAAGGTTAAAAAAAAAGTCGCTTTATAGGACATTGGTCATGCAGGCCAGAAGTCGCCCAAAGTGTTTATTTATTCCCCAGATATTTTAATGTTATTATTAGATAAGTAAATTTAAATCATTTAGATATGAATTATTATTTAGTAGATCCATTTAATTATTTAGATAGAGTTTTGTTTTAGATCGAGATTAGTATTAGAGTTATATAGAAGTCGATTCTTGTCTAGGGTCCTAACTCCTAATTTTCATCATCCGTAAGTTGATTGGTGGTTTTTTATGTCATTGAAGAGTTGGTTTACCTCTCAAAGGTATACCGTGAGAAAGCTAATGACCTGTGGAAGTCGATTTATCTATCTTCTTAGATTTCTTTTTGTTTTTTTAAAAGTTTGCCAATTGATTCGTATCAGAAAACTCCTAGACAGTCTTACTAAACAATTAGATTATTAATGAAGTAGGATAACTTCTGTAATCATGTTTAACACTAATATATTACAAAAAAAATTGGACAAAGGTGATACAGGTCAACCCAACTTAATCCACCAATTTGCCACCTCTATGAAGCGCAAAAAAAGGACCATATGAACTGCTTGTGAAAACAGTATCAACCAACTCACCCGAGTTAACTCTTCAAGGGCTTTCACCTTTCTTGTAGTGAAGAAGGCAAGCTGCCAATGTGGACCAGATAAAACATGAATTATAAGGATGACAATCGAACTTTTAGATACATAAAAAATAAAATCACAGATATCTGCATAAATAACATACATGATAGTAATGACGGCCAGGATTCTCCACTTCCACTGGGATCTCAATCAAATTAGCATCAAAACACCTAGTAAAAGAAGGATTTGCAGTCATTTAATCCTCATAAATCTAACCAGCCTATTAAGCATGCTAAACTACAATTATGTATGTATAAGCATACCTATGGTTGATGAATCTAGCCACATTTCCATAATAGGTGGCATCCAAACACAGAGCTTCGTCTTCCTTCATTACATTCTCTGCACCCCAATCAGCATCAAGCGATACTGGATGTGCATATTCATTTTTGTTGGAACTTTGTTCCACTCTATCATAAAGTTCAGCACTGGTCAACACTTCTCCAACAAACTCACAAACAAACGCACCTTTAGGCAGGTCCTCAAGGGTGCGTAGACCCCACCCTTTTCCTCCAGATGTCATGAAAACCTGCAACTTATGTTTGATCCCAGACTGCACAACTCGATTGCCACACTTTTTCTGGCACCCACATTTTAACCAGCATTCTTTAATGAAACCCCTTGCTGAGTGACCTTTACAAGGTTTTACAGTGTCCTCTTTTTTCGATTTTTCTAATGGGCATTCTTTGCAATAAGACAGACATTGCTTTTCAGGGTCACGGTTCATATTTATACATTCATCTAAAAGCTCCTCCTTCACAAGGCCATCAATTGTGTAAGCAAATTCACCCCCGCTTTGGAGTGCACAAGGGCAAGGTGTGGAAGATGTTAGACAGTTACCAAAACAAGTAGAGCAACAATTATCATCCGTGATATGAGACAGTGAGAAGTTAACATAAGCGTTCTGGAAAACTGCATTACGAGGTATGTAATGAAAAGATAGAGGACACTCACTGTTGACTTCATTGACCAATGAAATTATCATGCTTTCTTCTCCTTTAGCTATGTCGTTCCAGTCATCAGAAGACCTCATATCATCAGGAGTTAAGTGATTGTTATCCTCAAAGCCATTCTGTTCTATTTTCTTCTCACAGTCATTTCCAGTTTTCAACATATCAGTAGGTGGTATAGCATCTGCACCTACTTGTGGTTCATCAGTGCGAGTAGAACCAAGATCAAGAAGGCATTCACACATGTCTTTCATCAGTTTCTGCATGGAAAAGTTTGGGTCCAGATGTTTGAATGATTGCAGATATTTTTCTTCCATTGTTTTCAAAATAGCATCTACTCCAGTGATAGAAAGTTTAGGCTTTCCATGAGCAGAGTTACAGCTCAAAGATATCTTGATCTCCCCAGAGGATGAGGAAGCAATATCTAAATTCGTAGTTGATTCATCTGGAGTGTTTTTTTGCTCATGATCACTTGTTTCATTTGATTTTGCGTGAACATGATTGCTTAAATCCATGCTCACAGTGGATACAGATGACAAGGGCAGAAGACAATCAGGTTCTTTGTCTAGATTGTTTTCAGATGAAGCATCCTTTTTGGTCAATGATTCTGTATATTTGACAGAAATTTGAATTCAGAATAACCAGACTTGTTATCAGCAAGTTACACAATAAATATTTATAGTAAGTTATAAACAATGGGAGACATGTTAATCAATTTATAAATGTTACTTGGGGATCAAAATCAATGGACCATAGAGTTTATTACGCTAAGTTATTAGCTCACACAGCAACAAAATTATGAATTAAAATTTTCACTCCAAATTCACTGCTTTATGTAAAACATTAAAAACACCGGAATGAAAGCATGCTCGTCTTCAAGATTCGGATATATGGATGAAAAATAAAAATTTAGTATAGTATTAGAGAAGGCCACTTTTAATTTATTTCAAAGTCATGAATCTTGCCAGATGATCTCAAACTTTGCAATAAGCTAGTATGCTTATCAACTGGTATTTATTCCAATCACATGCTCAATTGAACTACCAGATTATGGAACTGCTGTAATTGAAACAAACAAAATAAGAATCATGTTAACAATGCTGAATATGCTTACATAACGGGCGCTAGTAATTTCTTATACTAAAAGGTAGCTGCAAAAAACAAGTACCTGCAAGAGCAACCTCAAACCGAGGTGGGTCATCTGTAAGTGGCTCGTCTTTTGGTTTTATTAAGGCAATTGGTTGTTTTCCCTTGTTCCTGCCTTGTTTTAATGGGGAAACATGGGAGTCATTCCTTCTAACAGGCTCAGTTACTGTGGTTTTCTGACGCTCGGACTGGGATTCATCAACCTCTAATTTTGGCCTTTTAAGTAATGTTCCACTTGAATTAGTGCTGGGGGTGATACACGAGGGTGAAGCCTGACCATCTTGGTGTCTTGGCCGCAGTCGTTTTAAAGGTCTTTCCAGCTCCTCTTGAATTTGTGTTTCCTCTTCAATAGCTTTCATTTGCTGGTTTGATAACCAAGAAAATTACAGATGTTAGAGAATTACAGGAAATATAGAAGAATAGCAGGAATTACTTACTTCAGCCTGCTCAAGTTCTTTTCTCTTTTCTACCTGGAAAATGACCAATTATGAAAATAGAGGAAAGAAACATCAGATACTCGCGAAATGAACAAAGAACACAGATAAAATCACTGTATTGATATACTTACTTCAGCATTATCAAGATTTTTCTTCTGGTCTGCTGACTAGAAAAAGATACCACTCAGAAAAATTGATACAGTAGTAATGCATATAATTGACAGAAATCAAGAAAAATTCATTGAATAATATATTTAAACAAAACAACATACCTCTGACTCCTCGCTATCAAAAATAGCATCCGCAAGAGCTCTATAGTTTTCTTCTTCAATAAGTTCCCAGTTCTTGTCATAAATTTTAATAAGTCTCTTCAAGACTGGTTTGGTTTTCTCTTCAGGAATCCCAAGGTCTCTCATAGCACGGAAGGCACTAACAACTCTTGGATTGGGAGCCATTACTAATATCACACGTTCCCTACAAATTCAGACCACCTAGTATACCTGCAAATGCAGGTACAGGATAATTGTCAAGAACATAGTACGAAGTATACCCCCAGTTGAATCATACATATAGTATCATCGTATTGACACCCAGGTTCATATGAGGCGACTATAGACATCGATACATAGATTTATTAAGACATAATACACCTTGAGAATGCAGTACTCGATTGAAAACAGGGTCCTCTTGCATTTGTCCAATCGGAATGTCATCTAAGTGTATTCACTCTCTAAACACCATACAAATTTAAAATAACTATGTTTTATATAGAATAAGCACTACAACATTTATGTCACCGTTAAGAACTTTCATCTAATCCTCCTGAACAGTTGAACTTGACTAGTCAAAACTACTTTCATAAGGTTCCAATTGAAAGGATTTATACAAATGTTTCATAATACCAACAGAATCACTAGAGACTCACAACTTGTTACTCGTTAATGATTGACAAACTCCAGTAATCTAATTAATAATTAAGACAGAAAAATTATCAAAAAGATCATAAAGTTATTAAAAATAAGCAATCGGCTTTGTCAAATATCATTAAGGCCATAAGCTGGTACAAAAAATCTTACACAAACGCCCCTTTAGACCAGAAACATCTAATTTGACATCTTCAAAGCAGCATGCAAAAAGATAAAGAAACCAGGAAAAAAAGGAAATGTAAAAAACAAAAACAAGGTCAATGATTACAACACATGTTTGTTTCCAATACATTGCGTTTTCTTTTTTTACTGCACAACGTTTTCTGCTACTCCCTTTGTTCCAAAACAAGGGACTAGTTTTCAACTTCAATTATACTTCTTAAAATAATAAGAATAGTAATAATACTAATAAAATAATAATAACAGAATCGAGTTCTAATCATACAGCTAGTCATGCATCTTGCCATTTATAATCGCAAAAGCTAGAACCCAAGAAAGTAATTTATCCTCTCACAGCGTAAACTCAACACAAATGCATCCATGCGATGGTCTTGCTAAGTTGACTAATAATCAGAAAGGCTGCATTTGAACATGTAATTTACCAACTCAACAAGTCATGTAGTCAGTCAAGTCAAGAACAAAAACACACCCTAGAAATGATTTGTGACGCATAAGAAAGGGGATTTTAACTAGCCAGATTCCTTAAAGGACGATCAACGACAAGGAACAGAACAACAAAAACGATCAAATTTAGCAGAATGTAGTTGCTTACCATCAACATTCAAGAAGAATTTGCGACAAGCTCAACTGAGAGCGAGTTGTGCCTGAGAAAACAAGTAGGGCACACAAAAAGTGACGAGGACGTAAGGAAATTTTGGGAATTGATTGCGAGCGTTCTTGAGGGCTTGAAAGCAAAGGCGCGTGGTAAACACGCGTATTGTGACGGGCTCCCTAACCTCTTACCAACGCTTGCTTTTTGTGCTCTTTTTGCGTTTGTTATGTTTAAACAAATATAAAAGGTAAACTACAAATTTAGTCCTCCAACTATATTCTAACTTGATTATTGTCTTTGCCCAAAAAAAATTACTTATATAAGAATGCTTATATTATTATTTTATTCGTAAAAATGCTAACCACAGTCCTTACAGCTGTGTAGGGGTGTCAAAAATAATCGATACCCGAAATAACCGACCGACCCGTTTAAGTTTCGGATAGTTCGGGTCGGTTATTTCGATTAACGGGTAAAAAAATCGGTTGATCGGGTAACCCGTAACCATTTCGGATCGGTTAAATAAAAAAGGGTTCGGGTATACCCGAATTTTTAAAAAAGTTTTTTTTTCGTATTTACCTAAGCCCAAATCTAATAATCAAAATTTCAAATTCAAACATCCATAACACCCAAAATACCCGAATTGCTATATATATTTACGCTGAAGCTTAATCGCTGAAACATATTGTTTTCATGTGTTATATATATATATAGGGATGAGATCAAATAAAAAGAAAATTAAAGTAAAAAGTGTAAGAGAGATGATTATTTGATCATTTTTCGGTATATACATCAATTGATAATTGTTAGTTCATCATCTTTATTGATTAAAACTAGTTCTTCATCGATTTCTTTTTGATGAATCCAACATATTCATCACTTTTTAGATGAAAGCATTTTGTTCATCAACAAATTATTCCAAAATTTTGGTTTCAAAATCTACATTTGAAAATCTCTTTTGCTCTGTAAAAAGTGATGAATATGTTGGATTCATCAAAAATAAATTGATGAAGAACTAGTTTTAATCAATAAAAAAGATTTTTTTATTGCCTCTTACCCTTTTTACTATAAAATCCTTTTTACTTGATCTCTACCCTATATATATATATATATATATATATATATATATATATGGTTTGAGACTTGAAATATGTTGGTTTAGGATATATTTTGTGAAGCTCGACAAGTTTTTATGTATATATCCTTTTTTATATCAATTATATATGTAAAACAATTAAGTTGAAATAAATGAGTGACTGTTATATATATGTCATTGATAACTGAAATAACGAATGAGTTACTAAAAGTAACGTGAAAAAAGTGACTCAACATTGCTTATGGCATATATATGGGTGCATGCTAGCTATATATTATTATATATTGTCAAGGATGATGTAATTCATCTCACACTTGTACACAAATGCATGTAAGTTAGGTTTACGTACATATTACATATATGTCTTTTAATTTGTTTTCATAGAAGACGTTGTATATACATAGAAGCTCGAAAGGTAATTAATGATATATTTGTAAAACAATTTTCCATACTAGTAGCTAGGGATGAAACTTAATACATTGATATTTTTGTGAAGTTTAACTCGGTTTTATCGTAGTTTTGAGAAAAACTAGATCCGAGTCTTGATTAGATGATGTTATTTTGTCATGGTGACTTGTACATTTTGCTTTGAAACTTGTTTAATTGCTATGAATGTTTGGTCCAATTAGACAATTATATAAAGCCCAATCAAAATTAAGTTTTTTATCACATAACTATACTTGGCCCAAAAAATGTAACAACTAATTCGGGTACACCCGAAGTTACCCGACCCGTAACCGAATTCTAACCAAACCCGATACCTGTAATGTAGAACGGTTCGGTTATCGGTTAAATTATCTATATCAAAATACCCGATTTACCCGACCCGAACTACCCGAAACCCGATGGATATACCCGAAAACACCCCTACAGCTGTGTATAAAAATAGAAAAATGTTATTTTTAGTTTTTTTTAAATGATAATCTTATTTCATATATGAAAAGTTAAAACTAATTAAAAAATAAATATAAAAATTATAGAAAGCTAATTATGAAAAAATAAGTTATGATTGCTATTTTTAAAAATAAAATTATCTTTTATATTCTTAACCACAACCTTAACGTTGTGTTTCCGATATATCTTAAAGAAAGAAAAGAAAAGAAAAGAAAATCAACGATAGAAAAGAAAGAATAATAATTTTATTTTCCGTGTTCCCGAGCTGGAAGGGAAAGAAAGGAAATCGGAGAGAAAGGGAAACAAATGGTCATTTTACAGTAATAGTCTTACTTTTTAAAATTATTTATTGTGAGTAACGGTAATTTTGTCACTTACGAAAAGTTATAAACATTTTCCTTTCCTTTCCTTCCAAATTCTCCCACTTTTGAAAAGAAAGGTTATGAGAGAAAGTTAACCAAACTTTCCCTCCGAATCTTTACCTTTATTTCCTTAAAATAACTGCGAAACACAAAATATTTTTTCTTCACTTTCAATTCTTTTCTTTTCTCTTCAAAATAAATTCCCCTTATTTTATATATAGAAGATGATTCAATAAAAAATCTCTATTATTTAAAAAACTTAAGGTATAAATATGAAAGTGACACGTGTCATTTAAAAAAATAGCAAAACTAGAAATTAAATTTACTTCCAACTTCAAACACATCTCTTTAGATTAAGATAAGTTTTATATTTTCCTATTTTGTATTCATAATTATCCTTTTACACAAGCGATCAAGACAAGTGTTAAAATTAAAAGAGAAGATGAAAAAAGATAATTAGTAAATTTCATATGTCGTCATTTAGTGAGTACGAGGATAAAGTACGATGAAATATAATTTTTCTAGATTAAAACCATGACCCTCTTTTTTCTCTAAAAAAACCTCAATCATTCAAATGATCATAAGTTACACATGTTTAAGATTTAATTTTTAAATTATATTATTACATTCTGTTTTCTATCATCTTTAATTAAAACCAGATTTGACATATTTTTTAACGCACTTATGAACATGTATATAGTTTTGTAAAGATGCAGGTGCTTCAAAAATTAAAATAACAAAAACATAACTAATAGAAGTAGAAAAGATGGAGATGATACAAAAAAAAACGGTATCATGTATTTAAGATGATTTTTAAAATCTTAAATTCAGGTCTTATAGAAAAGTGTGTAGTTTAGTACTGGTTGTAATATATGTGTGAGTTGCGTTAAAAAGCATATTTTAATATTTTACTTTTTTTATATGTTAGTAACTTTTATCTTCTCGTTTCCTAATTTTCAAAACTGTTCGTAATATTTTTATTACTATACCTTTTAAATATAACTTTTCCAATATAAGGCTAGTATTTTATTAAGATATAGTATTTTTATTACCTAATTTAGTGTCTATTCAATGGTTAGTTTTTATCCTTTTTAAGTTACTATGTATATGACAACACAATATATATATATATATATATATATATATATATACACACACTAGTATTGTACTCGCATAATACGACGGTGATAACAATAGTTTGTGCTCGTCAGCATGTTCAATTTTAAGAATATAAGGTATGATATGCGTGGAATACAGTATTAGAAAATGAAATCTGTTTGACAACATGTCTGTTTTTTTCTCCTTTTTTGGTGTTCTTTATATTGCTATCAACCCCTTTATTAGTTATTAAAATAGTTTTTAAAAAACAATAAAATAAGAAAAAATATTATTATTAAATATTTAAAGAAAGAGATAATACAACCTTAAAAATTGTATAAAAAGCATGTACTATTTAAAATTTAGTAGTCTTAAAAATTTTAAGAGAAAATAAGTTAAATGATTTATAATGTAGTATATATAGTATAAATATAAATGTAAACCAATATCATTATCATTTTACATAAATGATTTGTAATTATTCATTAAAGACAATAACACTCATACTTGCCATATTACAATGGGTCTAACATTTTCCATTTTTATAATAAATTTACCATATTTACAAATGGAATTAGATACGCAATGAAATGTTTTTAAAAATTCCACCGTAATTACTCTTTATTTAAATTTTAAGTACTAATTTGTAATATACGAGATGTATTAAGGACATTTCAACTTACTTAAAAATTAAGAGATTATTTAGTCTAAATGTTTTATAATATAGTATAAGGTAAATTGCATGAAAATACAATAAACTTTTTCTTAATTACCATTATATACAACCAACTTTATTTTCTTAAAAACAATACAATCAATTTTTATAACCGTCCCATTATATGTAAGTTGTTGTATACTATGGAAATTATGAAAAAGTTTATTGTATACAATGGTAATTAAAGTCTAGACACAGAAAAAAGTTGTTTGCATACAATGAAATTTTTTTGAAAGTTAGTTGTATTATTTTTAAGAATTTAAAGGTAGTTGTATACAATGACAATTAAGACAAAGTTAATTGTATTTTCATGCATTTTACCCTATAGTATATATATATATATATATAATCAAATATGGAAAAGCTTCTATAAATAAATTCTCAATTAGCTTCCATGGTTACTACAACCGCAATCTGTTTCACAATTGCACCTTACTATATACCCCCAATTTCTCGGGTTTTTTAGTAAATACATTGTTTACAAGATTTTTTATGAAATACTCAAGTGAAAAAAGGACTTATTTTGTTCACGTTTTGTTGTACTTTATACATGTGGGGTTATTTGTTATTATGAATTGTTTAATGAAAACTCAATTACAACAAAAAAAAAATATAGTTTCTTTGTTACATTCATTAAAGGGTAAATTGTATGAAAATATAATAATCTTTATCTCAATTATCATTGTATACAATCAAATTTATTTTTTTATAAACAATACAATCAACTTTTATAGTCCTTTCATTGTATGCAAGTTGTTGTATACTATGGAAATTATAGAAAAGTTCATTGTATATAATGGTAGCTAAATATTAGACACAGAAAAAAGTTATTTGCATATAATAGAAAAATTATGAAAGTTGGTTGTACTATTTTTAAGAATTTATAGTTGATTGTATACAATGATAATTAAGAGAAAGTTAATTGTATTTACATGCATTTTTTCCTTTATTAAACATATGAGATTATTTGTTACTCTGTATAAAGATTATTTTGGTTTCATTAAAAGTTTGATAAAGATATTATATTAGTACAATGCAATGGTAAAACTTTTGTTGTTATTTCGATTTGGTTAATGAAAAGTTAATTATAATGAAAAGATTGTTTCTTTGTTATATTCAAAAACCATTTCGTGTTGAAAGGTGTGGTTTTAACATCTATATCAAGGTATATCTCTTTTTTATTGAAAGTAAGTAAACACAAAGATTCAAAGTAATACTTTCAATATTAACACGTGGATAATTATTCATAATTTGTTTTGATGTTTTGATGATATTTGGTTGGTCTTTTTGTTATATAAAAATGCTAGTTGAAGTAAATATTATAATTTAGAGTTTCAAACTGATATAACTACTTTTTTTATCTGGTAGTAGAATTAATCTAATAAAAACTAAATGTTTATTTCTATTTTATTGTTGCATAATCATGAAATTAGCAACTCTTTTTTGGTTACATATTGAGGATTATCTACAATTGCTACTAAAACTTTCAAATGTGTTTTTGTTATGTAAGTTTGATAAAAAAAAGTGAATTCCGTTTCAAATTATAATCATGTAATAACCTTAGGTACCGTTTGGTTGACAAGAATCCTTGGGATTATGAAGGAATTGGAATCCAATTCCTAAGGATTCCTGTGTTTGGTTCACTTTAATGAGGGAATCTGAAGAAATTGGAATCCATCAAATGAGGGAAAGTGAATTCCATCACTAGATGGAGGGATTTTAAAATCCTTTGAATGAAGGAATGTGGAATATTACCTTGTTACCTTTAAACATCTCTATAACTCTAATATATCTATCTCCTTCCATCGACATAACACGTGAGCCGACTCTACCCTCCAAACACCGACGGCTTTTGCCTCCGCCTCCGCCTCTAGACCCTCCACCGCAGCCTTCCCCCGTCACCACCTCGAGACCTTTCACCGCAGCCTTCCTCCATCGGCGCCTCCAAATCCTTTGCAGCAGCCTTCCTCCGTCGCCGCCTTCCTCCATCACCACCTCCCGACCCACCACCGTAGCCTTCCTCCATCGCCGCCTTCCTCCGCCGTCGCCTATGGACCCTCCGTTGTAGCCTTCCTCCTTCGCCGTTTCCAGACCCTCCGTCGCAACCTTCTTCCATCGCAGTCTCCGGACCCTCCACCGCAGCCTTCCTCCATCGCACCCCCCGACCCTATGCCACAGCCTTCCTCCGCCGCCGCCTCCGGACCCTCCGCTGTATTATCTCTTCATCAGTCGGAGTCGCCAGATTTTGCCATTCCGTCGCCGCCTTCCGCCTTAGCCTCATATGAGTCTCCCTTCTCCCTCTCTCTACTTTCCTCCACAATATTGAATTTTTTCGACTTACAATGTGAAACTGATGATTTGAGACTGATGATATTTGAATTTATGCAAATGTGTATTATAATACTATTAACTTATGATTTTTATTTGCGTGATTTTCATAATTTATTGATATGAATGCTCAATCAATAAAATAAAATTTTAATATTTTTATAATTTATATAATATATTTTTACATAAAAGTTATAAAACAAACTAAAAATAAGTAAAAAACAAGAAGGGTAATTCTGTCATTTTATATTACTGAAACAAAATTTCAATTCCATTTCCTGCCAACCAAACAGATCACAGATTCAAATTCCAATTCCTTCATAGATTCCAATTCATTCTGAAACATTCTGCGAACCAAACGCCACCTTAGTATACTTTAATCTAATATAAAGTGAATGCTTGTACTTCGACTTAATATTTATATATAGATCGTTGCTACGTAATCATAAAATTTTCATCTCTTTCTTTTCAATAAATTAAGGATTATGTACATTAGCATGTTTGTGGTGAAAACATGATTGTGATGAAAACATGATTGTGGTATTTGATAATATTAATCTTCTATAAACACCGTTATAAAATAGTTTAAATTGCATTGGAATTTTCTTTTTTACAGTTAGATAGAGTTTGTGATCAAAATTCAGAAAATGCTTATTTTGTTTCCGGTAACATTACTAAAATCTATATTTGACTTAACAAGGAGCATGCTCTCCGCCAGTTTAGTACCAACAGCAACACCCTGTTTTTTACAACAACACGAGTTGCCTACTTAGAGAAAGAAGGGGCGGGCTAATAACATCTCTATCTAGTAATGATAATGATATTTATCTTTACTAATTTGCAATATTTTTATAACTAATTAGGAGTTTCCATCATTTGTCAAGCATGATTATTTCTCAAGAGTGAGGGTCAGTCTCTGTCTACTAACGGATTATTTATTAGGCGGCCTGTTTTTATACATGGATAGTTATACGTCGCACTTTCATGTGTTAAAAGTAGGAGTGGATTAAAAGTTCTCATTTACGATGACAATGACAATCCGACTGACAAAACAACTAATGTAGTTAATAAAGAAGTTCTACAACGAATCTGATGTAATTTCTTCTAATTTGTTTTTTTTAAGAATTTGTATCTATATGGTATTTTCTCTATTGTATAAAACTGGATAATCTTTTTCCTCATCCATCACACTTGAGACATTCATTAAGTACTTGCTTATTATTATTTTTTAATTATTGCTTATAATTTAATTTCATAATACTCGTGTCTGCACGGGTCTTTAAATCTAGTTAAGATATAAAACGCATTTTGAAGTGTCCGTATAAATTTTATGTGTTTAAAATTGTAATAGTAGAAGGCCTAATTTTCGGTTATGATATACGGTCATCAAATTCACATGACAATCCTATTTGTTGGATCTCACTCGTCCTGTCACCAATGAACCTTTTTTTATCATATGTGACGATGATTATTGCCACCATACAGAGATAACCACCATTAAGATATGCGTTTAACCCACACATAACCAATCATGGCGTAGAGGGTGCAGGTGCATAGAGATGATTGTCCCTTTGATTGTCAGTGACCTCTACAACAATATTGTCTTGACCACTCCACATCAATGCAAATGCAGGTTTCATGGTTTAGACGCCGGTTTCATGGTCTAGACGTCGATTTCCTATTATACTCCGTTGCTTTTTTCTGGTGAGTCGCCTCTGATTCTTGTTCCTTCTCAGCCACTTGTTCCAGGTCTAGTGAGTCAACACTCTTTTATGTGGTTCCTTATCCAGTTATCCACTGGTTTCCTATTCATTACAAATATGGGTTTTCATTGATCGTGAAAGTCGATTTCGTTTTCATTCCGGGTCTGTTTTTGGGGTTTCCTTTCAGGGTTTTTGAAGGATCATGAATGTTGAAATGGTTTTTGTTTAATTTAAGGTTTTTGAACATATATGTATGAACAAGTCTTTGTCGACGGTGGAATATGACGTTGTTTCAAAGAGTTTTTGTTAATCAATTTAGGTTTTTCACGTGATTTAGCCTTATAGATTTAATGTTTAATCACTTGTGTTTCCGATGTCATTTCGAATGGGTTTTGTTTGATTTGTGTGCTGCCGGCGATGGAGATAACGGTTGTTGGCGACGACGAATCGATGCAGAAGAAGGAGGTGACTGTAGGTGGTGGTGAAGGTGTTTGAAAACGAATGAGGTGGGGATGGTAGAGGTTGTTGAAGAAATAAATGGTGGCGGCGGAGCAGTGGTGGTTATGGTTGAAGGCGAAGTAGGTAGTGGTGAAATAGCTAGTAAACTTTGAATGAAAATGAAGAAATCTTAAAGCATGTTCTTAATAACAACAACAACAACAACAACAACAACAACAACAACAACAACAACAACAACAATAATAATAATAATAATAATAATAATAATAATAATAATAATAATAATAAAATTTATTATTATTATTAAATGGTAATAAAAATAAAAATAGAATAAATTAATTTAAAAAGTCAAAGGTGACTGTGAAACCTTCCATAGAAGGCCATATTACATTAACTGAAAAAATGATAGTTTATTGTATTAATATCAACAAAGATTAGTTCATTACATACAATATTAAAATATGGTTACTTAATTATATTTCGATGCACTTAACCCTTCATATTACAAGACTTTTTATAAAGGAAATGTCACGTACTATGATAGTCCACTTTTATAAATAATATCACTGTCATCACCAACATTCATGTTAGCATAACTAACCACATGCAATTAGTGTTATACCCGTGTGGTGCTCAGACACGTAAATAAAATTTTATATTTAATACCTTTTATACAAACTCTTTTTTAAAAATTATATTACAGGTCTAGAAGTTTTTTGTATAATATTAATGTGTTTCTCGTGATGGATTTCTGTCCCACATTGTAAAGGAACAACCATAATACTATTGTTGATGTTATATTGTTATAATATTAAGTGCTTAAAAGACATTTTTATTAGCCAATTATGTATTTAAATCTTTGGAGTTGTAAACTAAATTTATTAAAAATGAAATAATAATGACATTGATCTAAATATACACAAATTATATCACATAAAAAGTAGATCCTAACATAGGATATATTCTATCTATATATATGTAAATTGCTTAAGTATATTTCATTATTTAATTAAATATAACTGAAAACACAGAATAACGTTGAATTCAAATATCTATGTAATAATAGCCTTAATTTTATGTACCAAATTATTAGTTGAAAAGTAAGAAAACTTAGATAATTAAAATCTTATATAAGATTTCAAGTTGTAAATGTAGTTACAAAACCCACTAACAAGACGGTTGTTTCACTACTCAGGAAGTATGTAGAGTTATATTTTATATACGATTATTTACTCACACACTAATAATCAATTTTAAAGAGTCCTAAAGTGGTAGTAGTAGTTTTCTAAACAGCTTTATGTCGCTAATTAACGGTTTTATAAGATTCACTAAGTGGTTATAAAACATATAAATTTTATCGTATTACGAAAAAAATTTAAAAATGGTATATTTTAATTCTTTTTATCGAAAGACCAAGAAATCAGTTATTCTCTATATATGTATGTATGCGTAAATTAACGGTTTATGTCGCTAAAAAGCTGTTTAGAAAAATGGTATAGAGAATAACTGATTTCTAACAATCAGAACATACTATTTCTACATGTCATCAATGACGGTATCATAAAACCAAGAAATTTTGTATATAATCATTTCTAACAATCAGAACATACTATTTCTACATGTGATCAATGACGTTATCATTTTTTTGTCATATCGAATTTTTTTTTACTCTATCAATAATATATATTAAATGAACTATTATCACTCTATTCACATATAAATATTTACATCAAATCTTATTGGTTGAAAAAAAATAGAAAACACGTAGTAACAAGATGTTAAACTCGTTAACACCACCACAAGCACAAAACAAACAACCAACAATGGGTATATCGAGCTTATGAGCTCGTGAGGGGCAAATTTTGTTTGTGAGGAGCTCTAAAATGAGTTCATTACGAGAAAGACACCACATTTCTTCAAAGTACCAAAAATACAAGTGTTCACAAAGTTAAGGGACGAGAAATGTAATTCACGCAAACACTCACCAAATTACCATAAACCATTAAACCCCTTCTCTCTACATCACCATCTTCTCAGAAAACCCCTTGCAGAAATGGCGTGAACACACAGACACACACACACAGAGTAATCCCACCCATGGGTTCACCGGAAAACCATCTCTTCCAACTACTCCTCCTCCACCTCCTCCTTCATTGTTCTTCCACCGCTGCCGCCTCCGATCTCACTACTTTAATCTACAAGGGCTGTGCAAACCAGAACTTCCAAAACCCAATTGCCTCTGAAAACCTCAAATCCCTTTACACCACCCTCGTTTCCCAATCCTCCACCACCAATTTCTACAAAACAACCTCCGGTGGAAATGGAAATGACCAGTCAACCACCTCCATCACGGGGCTGTACCAGTGCCGTGGCGACCTATCTAACAACGACTGCAATACATGCGTGAAAAAACTCCCCGACACCATTCAAAGAGTCTGTAACAGAGACACTATCGCATCTCGAGTCCAGCTGGTTGGTTGTTACATGAGATACGAGGTTATCGGGTTCCAACAGGTACCGGCGACGGAGCTGCTGTACAAACAGTGCGGTTCACGCCGCGCTAGTGGGTCTGGGTTTGAGCAGCGGCTACAGGCGGCGTTATCGCTGATACCGAAGGGTGTTTCTAACGGAAAGGGGTATTACGCCGGTGCGTATCAGTCGGTTTACGTGTTGGGGCAATGTGAAGGTGATCTGGGAGGCGGGGAGTGTGTGAACTGTGTGAAAAGCGCGGCGGAGATTGGACGGAGTGAATGTCAAACGTCCATCTCTGGCCATATTTTTCTTCAGCAGTGTTACATAAGCTACACATATTATCCTGACGGAGTCCCCGGCGCCGGTAATTTCCTATCCGTTTTTTAGGATGTCTAAATGAGATATTATAAATATTTTTAAATAATAACAAAAATCGCCTGAATGATAAGAAATCATAAAGAGAAATGCAGAAAGTACAAATCATAACAACAGGATTCTGTGTTAGAAATGACAAATTGTGGTACAATTTATATTGCACATGTTACAATAAATTTTTATGGTATGTAATTTTCTGTTGGTTAACTTGTTTGATACTGTGGTGGTGACAGAAGGTGGCGATGGCGGCGTCGGTGGTGTAGAAACAGGGGCGACGGAGGTAGATGGCGGCGGAGGTGGTGGCAGAAACAACACACAGAAAACGGTGGCGATTGTTTTCGGTGGGCTAGCGGGTTTGGGGTTGGTGGTAGCTTTCTTGTTGGTTCTCAAATCTGCTTTCAGGAAGAAAAAAGATCACTACTCCTATGGAGGTTTATCTCTCTCTCTCTCTCTCTCTGCTTATTTCAGACACTTTGGAAGGTTTAATAAGTAATCCAAAACAAAACAGTTTTGTTCGATTGATTTGGAGATTTAATCCCAAAATGGAAACGAACATAATCCTTAAAAAAGACTCAATTGGAGTTGATCACTAAATGACAAATTAACATCCATTACTAATTTTAATTTAATACTACATTATAGATTATAGATAAGGTTGGTTTTGATCTACCAAGATGACCGGTTTCTTGATATTCAATACAAACCGGCTCCTTATGGTTTCAAATTTCGCTGATCGGCTTAATCGATTATTATAAACCGGCCAAACTAGCGAGATTGGCTTGTTGGTTTGGCCAGTTATTTTAGTCCTGTTACATGTAGTCACCACATGACACATTTTCAGTGGTTGTATAGTTTGTCTTTTGAATTTTGGTCAAATAATGCAGGTTACTGAAGATTGCAAATTGTGTTTGGAGGTTGTGTCAAGTGGCCATTGAGAAGCAGCCATTAAAGAATATAAAGTTAAAGGGGAAAGATAAAAGAGGGGGAGTTGCTTTGCTTTGCTTTGCTTTAGCTTTTATTTTGGGAGGGTAGGTGGGTCTAGTAACTCCAAGAGTTGTTCCTTCACTTCCAAGTTAAACTGCCTTTTTAGGCTAAAATCCATTAATCAACAATAGTGCTTATGTACATACACATCTATTACACATATTAGTATACATATTACTGATCTAATACAGTGTGTAAGTGTGAGATATATATTATATCTAGGCTGGGGCTTTTTCGGTTGTTTGTTCATAAAGCGGGGCGGGGGCTGAGGCTGGGGCGGGGCTGGCTTAATGAAGAGAGGACCTCACCTCAGGAGTAAGTTTTGTAGTGTTGAGGAGTGGATATGTGAAAGGCCTAGTGTTAATTTGCTGATGGGTACAGAATTATTGGTGTTTTATGTTGGGCAATATACTTTTCTAGTCTACATTTGGAAAAGCTGTGTTTCAGTGAAGCTTCTTTTTGGCTTGGCTTGGCTTGGCTTTCTTTAAATGTAATGTGTTAGTTGCTTTAAAAACATCTACTATAATAATCTCCCACCAGGTACTCTTTCTTCATACCCCTCTAAAATTAAAAAATTTAGATAGTAAAGGCATACATATATGTAACTTTTAGGTCATTCTCATTTTCACTTTTTTATATATCAAAACTATGTATATATTTGAGCTACATTTAAGTAAAAATTCTGGTGACAAATTGACAAAGCTTTTAATAAGATCTTTTAGGAGTTTTAGTTTTCAGTTTTTATAAATTAAGCTCGCATTAAAAATAAAAAAGTTTTATCTAAATGTGACGACTTTCATATAACGAAGAGAAGAATTTATGTAACTAGCAACACTTAACTTTAGTTGGATGCTAATGTAATCACAAACAACTTAAATGAAAGGTAGTTATGTCATTTTATTGTTTATAATACGTGTCTCATAATTGAGTAAAACCCTGTAACATATGCCTTTTCATTAATTATGTTGTTTAATTACCGTCTAACTTCGACCATAAGACCGCTCGATGAAAACTCCTTAGGATTTCATGTTTCTTTTATTTAAAGGTGAATATTTCTTTATTTTGGTATGTGAGGGAGCTTTAATTAGTGTTTGAGTGTCTTGCTTAAAGCTATTTATTAATATATTTTGGGCTTGCTACTCTTGGGTGATGGTCATGCTAAAACTCAAGGCTAGTTTTCCTTTTCGCCGTTCAAAAAAAATAGTGTTTGAAAATATAAAACAAATAAACGTAGCTTTTAATAATCGACTAGTTAATAAAATAGTATGCAGTTGTTTTGCAATCATGATTAAAGACAACCATCGCTAATGGCTTGTGATTGTAGGGTTTAAATGGAGTAAAATATACACATGGAAAACGAAGTTTTGTTGTTTCTTTGTTATCATGAATCCTATGGGGATTCTAGACTTCCATCTTTGTAATCTCAAACGATATATATATATATATATATATATATATATATATATATATATATATATATATATATATATATTGACAAGTTCATTTGAGAACCGTTTTTATTGTGAGAACTGCGAGAACCAATCTTAGCCGTCCAATTCCCCCTCCTTCAATTGGATTGCCCACCTATGAATTTCTTACATGCACCCTGCCACACTCAATCCCCCCACGCTTTTCATCCATGAATTCCATTATCCAAAATGAACGGCTAAGATTGGTTCTCGCGGTTCTCGCAATAAAATTGGTGCTCAAATGAACCCTCCCCTATATATATATATATATATATATATATATATATATATATATATATATAAAGAAAATCCACCTTCATAAAGCGAGCTAGGGAATTAAGTAAGAAAGGCAAGGAGGGAAAATAATGCATCTTTCCACCAAGATTTAAAAGTAGCACAACTTCATCTTTACTGGGAATAAGCTTTGCCTTTCATGAAGGAGGAAGGTTGTCAAGTTTGAACCAAGTAGGGATGAGCAGAAAAAACTGAAACCGAATAAAAAAATTAAGTAAACTGAAAAAATCAAATCAATATAGCAACCGACGGTTTTGGTTTTCAGAAACCGACTTTTTCGGTTTAGTTCAGTTTTTTAAAATTTCAAAAACCGAACAGAACCGTTCCAAGGGACAATATTGTAAATATACATGTTCAAAAAATCAAATACCCTATGACTTTCCCATTTACACAACGGCCCTCCATTTACATTAGGGTTCCACCAAATAGGTCTCACACTAATTCAGATCTCCTTCGCAGTTGCAGCTTCGTTTGGGCATTGGATTAAGTTCACCTACATCACTTCATTTCAAGTCAACGAGTTCACTTATTCTCGATTTTATCCATTACCGGCTTAATATAGAAATCCATTTCTGGTTGTTTATCTTGATTTTCATGTTCTAGTTTTCTGAGATATATGCAGTCTAGAGTTTGTTGTTCATCTCGATTTTTAGTTTTGCTAACATGTTATTTATCGATTTGCTTTAAGTTTTAATTTGTTTCAACTTTAACTTTAAATTTTAAACAGTTGACAGATATTTTTAATATAGCTTCAATCATGTTTTATTTTATAGGTTGTATGACTTCAAATCTTGATGGTTAAAACATGAAAAACTAAACTAAAAACCAAGTTGAAAACGACTTCAAAACTGAAAACTGAACCACTAAAAAATCGAATGGAATGGTTTTGGTTTTTTTGTAAAAAAAAAATTTGATTTGATTTCGATTTTATACCCAAACCAAACCATGCTATCCCTAAAACTAAGAGTTGCTTGATAACGGGTTGCCAATTTGGACTCTAGCAAGATTAAAGTGAAGCACTGAAGACTTGTTAAATCGGAATAAACATACAATGAGCTAAAAAACAAACTTAAATTTTCATTTGTTTTTTAATATATTTACTAGTATAAAATATTTTGTTATTTTGTTTGGTATGCATGAGTTAAAGGCGGAAATTAATTCCGACAAAATGAGAAAAGCTTGTTTGCTACTTATTAAGGAATGAAATGGACTATTTTAAATATATCATTCTATCATTTTCATTCCTACTTTAATGAACGAAATAAAAATGCACAATTTAATCTATGTTCTTTTTGCTATTACTAATATTACCTCTTTAAAAAGTTATAACTTTAATAAAAAGAGATATATATATATATATATATATATATATATATTTTAAAATTTATCTATGAAGATATTTTTCTTAATCTTTTGCTTAACTTTTCTATATTCTTGAGCTATATAGAAGTATTTATATAACATGAAAATTTGAACCAAAAAATATTACTATCAAACTAAAATACACTAATAAATATTACTTTTTTAAACATGTCGTATTTAATGATAATTTTGTTACTCATAAACCAAACATAATAATAGAATACAATGAATCATTTCATTTCATAACTTATTTCATTACCCCATTCATTTTATTTATTTGTCTTTTAATTCCGTCAACAAAACTAGAAGGCGTCTTTTAAAATGAGTTAGAATCAACTAATTTTATTAATTAATATTAATTAGAAAATGAAAAAGATCTCGATTACACACCACTTTTTTAAACATCCAGACATGTAATTGATCTAATAGTCTTAAACATTGGTAAAGTACATATAACATGGATTATGAATTTTTATAACCTCTAATTTCTAAATCATAATCGTCTACTCATACTTCGGTTATTCATTTGGATGATATAAAAAACGGTTAAGTGTTTCCAAAGCCAAGTCCATGTAAATAGATAGTTAATTTCAAACGTTTTTCATTTTTTTGGAATAAAAGTAGGAAATATGGTAAATTTTTTAATTGGTGGGTATAGTGTTTTAAAAGGTGTGCCATAACAGTGTTAATGTGTAAGGTGTGACTTTGTCGTTAAGAAATAATCCTAGGCGTGAGTGTTAGGCGTGACGCACACCAAGGCTTGTTAAGCGCGCCTTTAGTCCAGTGGCGGATCCAGGAAAAAGTTTCACGGGGGGCACCAACCAATAAAGTAGTAACACAGACGAGTTGCATAACGAGTTAAAACGAACAAATGAACAAGATAACCAATCTAAAATTATTTGTATACCCAAATAATCAACTTAGGCTTAAAACTTAAGAAACATGTATTGCACTAGGGAACAAATGAACTATAAATGAACTAGCATGTTACTCGTGCAATGCGGCGATGATAACTAATTAATTCCCGATAACATGTCCGTTTTCGGTAACGTAGGGTATGATATACACACACCATGATGACGTCGAATAATTTCCATTTGCAGTATGTCCATTTTGTTTCCTTCTTTTCCATTTTACTTATTTCTTTATTATTTATCAACTCTTTCGTTAATTTCTAAAATAACCTTTTAAAAAACAATAAAATAAGAAAAAAATCTCTACTTATAATATAAGATGATAAAAACATATCAATGACTTGGTGAATTGTGTTGATTTGAATGAGAAATTGTGTAGGTATGAGATAATATATTAGTGGTTGGATTGGTGTATTTTAAAAAAATGTAAATATATTTAAGACTATATTGGTAATTTTCTATTACTTAAAATTTAAGAGTTCAAGTAAAATAATATTAAATATATTATAAATTAAACTTTTTATTTTACTTATATTAGTGTTTATAAATTCGGTTACATGTTATCAAGTTTATGAGTTTTAGTTATACGAATTTTTAATACTTCAATTAAATTATTTGGTATATGATATAATATTTAAAATAATATTTCTATGGATGTTTTTTTATTCAATTTTTTAATTTGTGTAATATCTTATAGGTTGAAATTTAATTTGTATTGAGTTGATATTTTTAAACATTATTTTTATAGAAAGTTTAGTTATTAAAATGATATTCAATGGTTTTCTTTTAAGATTTAAATAAGGGGTAAGTTAGTAATATCAAATGACTTAAAATTTAAGAGATTAAGACATTTAGGAGAGAGAGTGTTAAATGCTTTATATATTAGTATAAATAATGAGCAAATTACAAATATGGCCATATAGAGCAATGGCTCCCTTCCTTATTTACTTATCACAAAACCACAAAACCACATTTAATTAAAATATGTGGGCCAATGGAAGTCTTGAACTTAGAAGGGAATATAAGTAGGGATTACAATTGTCATCCGATCTGATGATCATTCATCCGATCCGATTCGATCCATCTATGATGGATATGGATGAAATTAAATGAATGAATTTCGAATATGGAGGGGATATAGATGTTTATTGGATCGGATATGGATAACGTTTTTTCATTCATGGATGAATCAATTAACCCGAATTAAATTTGGTATAATTATAATTTTATATAAGTAAGTATAATATCATATATGTATTTTAATTTTAAAACTTATATATAAATATATTAAAAAATATATATAATTATGTAGGTTAAGTTCACTCTCTTCTATAATGTTTTTGTACGGTTGTACTGATTATATACATGTACGTGTTAAAGTGAAAGAATATATGATTACTATATTTTTTTTGGAAGAAAATATGTTATTTATATCAATAAATTTTCTTTGGGGTAAAGTTCTTTTGACATCCAATGGATATCCATTTACCCGTTTAATCTGATGGATATGGATACGGGCGGATAAAATTATTTTAAATGGGTATGGATATGGATGATAAAAAATTAAAAAGACACGGACGTGAATATGACGTCACCCGATCCATATTTGATCATTGTCATCCCTAGTTACAAGGGGCACCTATTAAAATTGAGATGGGGCATATAATATTTTCATGTAAAAACTATCATTGCAGCCTTGCATGTTAGAATTCTACGGGGGCACCTCCCCCCCCCCCCCCCCTAATTTGTTCTTCTTACATCCGCCCCTCGTCTTTACACGCAATAAAAACTATCTCGCGGTTCTCGCAATAAACACGGTTCTCAAATAAACCTTCCTCAGTATAGTATAATCTTATATATTTTATATTTCATGTCCTCCTCAGATGAGATTGAACAATGTTTAACATAACAATGATGAGTTGTCATGCTTTATATTAAGGAGGACCAACCATTATGAAATTATTAGACTGGTGCAATATGTGTGATATGATAAACCCACTGAGGTCCCTAGCTAGCTATGTCAATAATTGGTATATATATATATATATATATATATATATATATATATATATATATATATATATATATATATATATATATATATATATATGGTCATGCAGGTTGCAACTTATAAAGACAATAAAGCAAAAACACACACTATAACTTTATTCATCAGTAGTGTTAACATTTTCATGCTTTATGATCAATTAATGTTAACTTTGTTTGTTGTTGCTCCATCTTTTATGCCTCATCATTACTATATATTGTTTTCATCTTCGATATGATCTTCAAATGATAGGAGAATGGTGGTCTTCTATCAACTACACAAATTTTTATATTAAATTCAAAAGACCCAAAATATGAAAGAAAGTGGTGTGAGAGCTCTAGAAAATCATGCTCGAAGTCAAATAACAAGATACATCAAGACCAACAACACAACCTTATAACTTCCGTTTTCTAGTAATTCTAATTACAGTTATACACACACATGCATATATATATAGGTGAGAGTTCAAACGAGAACTGTTTTTCTTACCAAAACTGCGGGAACCAATCTTGGCCATTCAAGTGGTAGATGAAATTCATGGATGAAGAGCGTGGGGGATTGAGTGTGGTAAGGTGCATGTAAGAAATTCATGGGTGGGTAATCCAATTGAAGAAGGGGGAATTGGACGGCTAAGATTGGTTCTCGTAGTTCTCGTACGAAAAACAGTTCTCGTTTGAACTTTTGCCTATATATATATTGAAAATTTCTTTTGAGAACCGTTTTTATTGCGAGAACCAATCTTAGCCGTCCAATTCCTCTCATTCAATTAGATTGTTCACCCATGAATTTCTTACATGAACCTTGCCACATTCAATCCCCCCACGCTCTTCATCCGTGAATTCCATTATCCAAAATGAACGACTAAGATTGGTTCTTGCGGTTCTCACACTAATATTAGTTCTCAACGGAACCTTCCCCTATATATATATATATTCTTTTAAATAAAAAACAATCTTAGCCTTTTAGCCAAATGGCTAACACTTCTCCCTAAAAATTGCCAACCCAGGCTCAATCCATGGTGCTTGCTACACATATGGGTTGAGGATTTGAATGATTTTGGATATAAGCTTCCTTGAGAAGTTTGTTATCATGTTTAAATGGTTTTGGAAGTCTAATATGTCACTTGGAGCTTTGATTAAGTGTGTTGTATCGTTAGAGTTGTGGTTTTGTGTGAACCACCTATGATCAAAGTGTTATTGCCTTAATACTTACTTAAGGTTGATAATTGCTTGGAATGGTTTGTGAGTGTAATTGGGGTGTTGTCTAAGTGGTTTATGAACCTATTGCAGGTACTTTGACCTATTTGGGCTCTTTTGTGAGCTTTGGTGATGGAGTTGTGATCAATACCCCCACCTGGATGTGAGTACACTAGTTTTTTTTTTTTGTAAAACTCATATACGCAAAGTGGATTTTGTACTAAAAGATACCTAATTTGTGTACTTGGCATATACTATATTGAATAATTATGTTTTGCATGTGATTTGGTTTGGGGTGGTATCATGCTTTGGGATATTATTGACCATTTTACATTTTATTGTTGATTATGCTTCATGATATGCTTGGGGTAGCATGACATTTGTTGGCTTGATTGTTGTGTGGTTCAAACCTAGTTGACTGTCGGGATCGTCTACTAGGGGGACCAAGACTTGCTTGGCGGGGTCCAATAGTGTGGCATGTGTGCCATAGGTTCGATGTGACCTTGTTCTTCAGGTAGAGACCTGCTTGGTAGGGAAAGGGAATGACAATGATGGACTGCTTTATGCTCACACACATGGTCGGGTGGTGTGGATCCCCCACTAGATAGTTGTTGAACAAGACTAGCTACCGCGTAACAAACAATTGCCTTTTGGGTTTCTCCACATCAAGAGTAGAGAACTTGTTGCTATTGCTTACATGTTAGTTGTCACCGAAGTGACATTTTACGTGATTTTGTTGTTGTAATATGCCAAAAGTTGATGACTTTTTTGAGGTATGATTTGAGGAATAACCTTAGTGTGCTAACTTGATTTTATAGCTAACCTATGTTGTTTTTCAAATGTGTATCCGTGGGTGATCAATAGTATTGGCTTTAGCTATGAGGCCGGGTAAGCTACTGCAGGGAATAAGTTGTTAAGATTCGGGACTCATCTTGTATAGAATTATGTTAATGATTGTGGACAAATTTATGTAATACCATGTGTAGGGTCATGATTTTGGTAATGTTAATCGACCCGTAGTGTGTATAATCAATTTAAATGCTTCCGCATTTTGTGAACTTGTTAGTGTCTAAGTATGGTTTTCAATAAAATAAAATAAATCAGAGCATTACAAATTAGGTGTCAGAGAGAGTTACTACTTCTTGAAATAGGCTTGGGAGAGAAGCGCCTCTTGGAACATCGCAACTCTTGAAAACATGTTTGGGAGAAGTTCACCATAAATAAACACGATCCTGCATTGTGAATACCTTATATGTGTTTTCACCATGAACTACTTAAAGCCAAGGTACTCGAGTTCTAGACATGCTACATTTGAGGGCTATGGCAAAAGTTCAAACGAGAACTGTTTTTCGTACGAGAACCGCGAGAACTAATCTTAGCCGTCCAATTCCCCCTCGTTCAATTAGATTGCCTACCATGAATTCCTTATATGCACCATGCCACACTCAATCCCCCCACGCTCTTCATCCATGAATTCCATTATCCAAAATAAACGACCAAGATTGGTTCTCGCAGTTCTCATACGAAAAATAGTTCTCGTTTGAACCCTCCCCTGACGGCTATTTAGTCTTAGATAGAGCAAATCTAGCAAAGACTGGTGTGGTGTCATTATCAGTGGGTGGCCTGTTTGGTTCGTGGGATTTCGATAGATTTCGCAGTATTTTCATTTCAAATCTTTTGAAATCCCATGTTTGGTTGAAAATAAAAAAGAAGGGATTGAGATTTCAAATCCTATACGTGTAGGATTTCAAAATCCTTGGGGGAGGGGTGGTATTTCTAAATCCCTCATATGTGGGTTTCAAAATCTGGACTTACTAACCAATAATTCACAGTTCGCCTTCACCATATCAACCGACGCTTCACTCTCGTCGTCGATACCGTAATCAGTCACCACCATAACTGTCACCGGTATCACCATTGTCGGCCACTACCACCGCCGTAACCTTCCCCGACTCCGTCGTCACCCCCATAGTTAAAATAAATAGTTGCAATTAAAGATAAATAACAGAAAATAGACAAATTTGGTCATCACAATAAATATAAAACATGTTATGACTTATGAGTAGATAAGATAGTATATAAGAGCATGAAAAAAATAAAGAGTTTGTCCTTATTAAAAACGGTATGTAAATAACATGCATGAAAAAAAAAGTTCTTTATTTTGAAAAACATAAACATAAAACCTTGTATTTAATTTTGGCCACCTTTAGGTTTCTTGGTTCAAAAATACTCTGATAAATCAATAGCAATCAAAATATTCACTGTAAAAAAATCAAAAAACAATTATAAGAATTATCTTATGATATTGTAAATGTATAAAACATATAGTAACTTATTATATATTTATATTAGCTTATAATACGTATATGAAATATTTTTTTAAAAATATATTATTCGATGGTAACTTTATTTCAGTATCATTACACGAAGGTTTGAAAAAAATTAACGTCGTAAATAAAAATGATTTTTTACTCAACAAATATGGTCCGAAAAATGCACAATTGAATTTAAAATATCAAAATATTGCTACCAAATTTATAAACACTAGATTAAAAAAATATATGAAAAGTTAAAATGCGTTGATTGTGCGTCTACAAACCTAAATTCCCATTTTTACATTTTTATTAGTATAGTTATTTTAAAATAAAAATAAATATCACCATCATATTTATATATTTATTCTTAATTAAATGTATCTCATGTAAACTGTAAATTAATTAATATCATATTAAATTAAAATTAATATATATATATATATGTAAATATGTTTATATAATAAGTTTATATGGTAAAATCTATTACTAACGATTATATTATTATTTTGTAAATTAAAAATAACATGAAGATGGATATTAAAGTTTATGGGTATTAGTATTATTTAACCAAACCTGTAACATAATCATCTTGTAAATGTTAAGATGTTGTACCTAAGCCCAACTATTTACTTTAAATAATCTCTTACAACCATAGAACCAACAAACCCCGAAACATCAAAACCCTAGCTGCTCCCCGTCATCCATCTGCAACCGACCATCCCCACTTTCAAAAGTCACCGACCAAACCTCCGATCTCACAACTCCATGTAACACCCCAAAAACTTGTGAGTATTCTAGTTAAATTAAAGAGCTTTATTAATTTATAAATTTTAATTGATGCATGAGATTATTTGTTTAATATAGAAAATATACACGCATATATATATGATTATAATATATAATATGAAGAGAGATGAGAATACTATATATATATATATAATATAATTATAATATATTTGTGATTATTTATTATATAATATATAATTAGAAGAGAAATTGAGTTTGTTAATTACTAAAATGGATATGGAAGTGAAAATATTTATATTGTGGCTGAAATAAAAGAAATGAGAATAAAGGGTCAGATTTGCCAAATCGACCAAACGTATGTGTGTGTATATATATGTATGTAGTCTTAGTTAAAATAGTCAAAATTGTGTGTGTAGTGTGTGTGGAGCCAAGAGAGCACCAACTTATGTGTGTGTATATATATATGTATGTAGTCTTAGTTAAAATAGTCAATTGTGTGTGTAGTGTGCGTGGAGCCAAGAGAGCGCCAACTTCAAGCTATGAATTATTGAATCTTGTCAATTTTGGAAGAACATTTGAAGATTTATCAAGATTAAGCATTAAAGGTATGTTAGTTGACCTATTTAGGTTGCATGCACATGATTTTAGGTCGCTCATGTTTAGAAGTTGTAGATGGTTGAGTTTTAATCGTCTTGATGATGAATTAGAAGGGTTCTAATTACTGAAACATGAATTGTATGGAGTTATATACTGATTTTTATAAGTACATGCGTTGTTATTTGAAGCAAATGGGTCAAAATTAGGTTTAACGATGATATGATCAAGGGATGCTCAAAATTGATGTTTTTATAGTTTTGAAAGTGTATTTAGGTGTACTTTGTTCTTGTAAATTGTTAGAAAACACTTTGGTGCGTCAATTTGAGTTTGGTAGTGTTCTTACTCGAGTTTGCAGTTGTTCTAGCTACCCGACCCCAAGGGAGGTACTTGTTACTACTCCTCAGGTGAGGAGCATGAACGAGATAATATTGATTGAATCATAAGATTATTTTAATTGGCTTAATTAGAATCTCTAATAACTATTCAAAATTGATGGTATTTCAACTTGTTACGTCCCAAATTTTTTTTTAAAACAATTGAATATAGAAATATAAATGCATTCAACCAAAATCATACGAGGCCCCGCACCCGGGACTGCCCATCGTCAAGTGTAATTAAGTAATATTACAAATATTGTTCTAGCGAATGTTTGAATAAAATTAAACAGCGGAAACGGTTTGAAGAAATGATGAGCCATCTTCACACTTCCGGAGCCTTCCCACGATCAGGTCCTGAAAAGAATAATTTCAACAACAGTAAGCGTAAAGCTTAGCGAGCACTCTAACTTACACACCACACTAGGCATGTACATGTCACATCAAAACACAAATCCATGATCACATATAATAACACATACTACCGACGCAGTGCACTGACGACGATTTCACACTTTGGGTCACAGTTGACTATCCAAGCCGTACCAAGGATTTCACACTATGTCTGACTGTGCCTGAGTTACGTTTTCACCACAATATAACGTAACCCTTCACTTCACATATAACACATCAGATAAATCATCACATAAGATATAACATATACATTTCACACTAATATCATGTATAAGTTAGGGTAACTCACCTGATTGCAGCACCGATAAAAGCAACAGGTTTCACAAGCTGTAAGTTAACAATTCCAGTCGCAAGAACCTACAATACAGATATCTCCACTGATTAGCTTTGGGTATACTACAGACCCTAAGTCGGACCACACTAGGCCGGACCTAATAACTGGAAGTCGCATGGCACCATATCCCCAACTGAAAGTCGCATGGACATATACCCTACCTATCCGAAAGTCGCATGAAGCCTTGCTCTAGCTGAAAGTCGTATGGACATCCACTCCCAACTGAAAGTCGCATGACACTAGTTTCTTCAACTGAAAGTCGCATGGACCACTCACACTCCATCCGAAAGTCGCATGGACTTAGGCTGTAAGTCGCATGGAACAATCACCCAACTGAAAGTCGCATGAAACACATCCAAGAGTCGCATGACTCACTCCCTAAAGTCGCATGAAGTAAATTTGGTATCTAAAAGTCGCATGAAACAACTTGAAAGTCGCATGAGGCTCTCTGAAAGTCGCATGGGACTCCCTAAAAGTCGCATGGACCTTCATCTTCCCTGGCAGTTCATCTTTCGAGAAAAACCCAGAACTTGGAACTCCATTTTCAAAATCACAATCTTCTCAAAACTCAACCAAATCACTTTATTTTTGTTTCAAAACATTTCTCCATTCATTTAAGCACTTCCTTCAAGATTTAAACACATCTCAACAACTATTTAAAGCTCCTAGCTCAGATTCTTTACTCTTGTTCTTCATAAGCCCAAAAACCTAAAACCTAAAACCCAGACAACTAAACTCCATAAACAGATCAAAAACCATATCTTACAGCTTCTATACAACAACATAGAGTTTAGAAACATTACCTGATGGTTCTTCTTCCAATTCCTTAGGGATTTAGCTAGAGAGATCAAGATCCTAGCCTTCCTTTGTTCCTTCTTCTCGTACTCAAGAACAAGCTCCCACTTTCTCTCTCTAGAAATGAAACAGTGAAATGTATTCTTAGAGGCTACACCCTAGTCTTCCATTTATACTTGCTTCTTAACAAGGCCTTAGGCCCAACACTAGCAAACTCTCTAAGCCTACAAGTTTTATTCTCTCATACCACTATTTCACTTCCCTAATTAATTAGCCCAACCATATGGTAGCCCAAATACTTGTTTGTTGAATAGATTAAATAGTCCACCAAAACCAATAAGCAACTTAAATTCCATAACCAATTAGAAATCCCAATAAATACAAAGACGGCGTCCTCCAATAAAATATTCATTTATTTATTATATGGAAACAGGGTATTACACAACCACTATAATCTTGGTTGGTACCAAACCAGATAGTGGTCGAACACTGCTGATGGGTCTTAGGTTACACGGGCTGTATACCTTGGTGCCAACCGTGTATTGCCTCGTGTAGGGGTACGCGGGCCATGTACAATTCTTCCTATTCCACAGGCCATATAGGGCTTCTGTGGACCGTGTACGTTTGAACTACACGGGCCGTGTACTGTTAAGTCACAACACTGTCCTTGCTTGGCCGGTGTGGTTGTGTAATGTTGGTCGTGTGGTAGTACAAGAGCCGTGTAGACTTTGATCAGAATGTGTATTTCTATAATATGGAGCTGAGAATTTATTTATTAAATATTTGTAGGTGGATAATATCATCAGAGATTAAATTGAGATTGTATCAACTGAACTGTGAGTATACTTGACTTTCTCTTACAATGATCATGTTGTATGAATGACATGCTGTAACACCCTAATTTTTAGTCCAAATTTAAATTTTTCAAAACTCAATTTGAAACAGATTTTTCACATAACCGCGGAAGCATTTTTCATTTTCTGTAAATATTTCAGCAATATACAATTTCAATAATTGTAGTCCAAAACCTTGGGTGCTACCATAGTCAATCTCACGACCATAAACATAGAGTAGGAAATCCAAGTTTACCGGAAATGCAGCCAATTCAAAACTATGCCCAATGCATCTACTCGCCTCACCAAGGCCTCTATACAACCTGCGGATACAAAACATTTTTATACACCATGTTAGCTATATACATAGCTAGTGAGTACAACCAAAACATTTGTTTTATCAAAACCAAGTCATCCTTTTTCACTTTTGAAAACATAAGTTTGACAATCAATATTCTTTTAAAATCACACATAATAGCACATAAGGATGCGGGTCTGTCCAATGGGCTACAATGTATCCACGTGGTAGCTAGCCATGGTCAACACGTGCCCACATGGGGGATAACCACATCACCCCGTCAAGGTGGGGGATACACGAAGAAGTCCACCATACAACGGTTATCTGGAGTGCATGCCCTGTTCACCAAATCCACTCGTGGTGCCACGGGTTCGGTGGCTCGTCAGCCCAGTGAACCCACACGGTCATGATGGCTACTGACATACCCCTCCACTCTCTGCACCGATCCCTCAGCCACCCGTACCTCGCGGTTCCCAAATCGCCGAAGACAAAGGAACCTCTGTGTACATCCCAATGACTAGGAACCCTATGGTACAGAGTTATATCACACAGTGGTCCGGACCGAAGCATATATACCCCGAAGGGTCACATAAGCACATTCCCCGAAGGGTCACATAATCACTTACCCCGAAGGGTCATAAAATCCCATACCCCGAAGGGTCATATAATCACATGCCATCCAGGCCAAATAATCACATGCCATAAAGGCCACAAATATCTTGCCATAAAGGCCAATTAATCCAAGCATATCAGCTTATCAATAAAACGAGCAAGTTTCATAATTTATATCACTTGAGCATAAATGCTCAACAATCAAAACCATATTTGGCATCTCAATGCCTAAAAACATCTTTAATGAAAACATGAGTTTCATTAAATCAAAACCATGTCTTTTGTTTCAAAATCAAAGTCCACTCCAACATGGAGTATAATGTTTCAAAACCATTAATTGAAGCATAACATAAACATAGACCATCCCCAAAGTGGAGCAATGGCCTTACTTTAAAATTCATCATTAAAACACTTTTACATTAAATCTACAATTTCCATTTTCTTTGAAATCAAAGAGTTTCATTAAACATTTGCATTTCATATAAACCATATTAAAAATAATGCATGGTTTCCATATTCTTAAGTTCCAAAAGCTTTATAACCTTTTCCAATCATATAAAACATGTTATAAAGCAGTTTCATAATCCACATCCTTTAACCCAACATGTTCATCAAAAAATTGCCAAACATTTCAAAACACATCATGATGAATTGAAAACTTTAACGACTTTGGGTATCCGCAGGGTGTACTCACCTGAGGGTGTGATGAGGATCACAACCCCAGCCAAACCATAGCTCAAACACTTGATCATAAACCTATGATCACAAAACATAAGGTTAACTTACATAAGTTAACCAAAAACAATGGTTCTAGACTCAATTCTAGCCTTAGACACTATTTCGGGTCTTAAAAGACTCTATTTACACATTCTATAACCATCAAAATCAATCCCCAATCATATACAAGGTCTAAAGGGGTCAAAACATGCATTTTGGTGTTTTCAGGGTGTCTCGCGCCGCGAAACACATATCTTCACGCCGCGAGAAATTCTCTGGAACAAACAACACATTTCTGCACATGACGCGTCGCGTCGCGACACATAACGCGTCGCGTCGTGACCAGCTCTGCACAGCACAACTTTGTTCTTTGTTCTTTAATTTGATACCAATTCAACAAGTTCTTTTTGCAGCATGCTTGATGACTTATTTATACTTCAAAACAGCCCCAAAACAACTTCTAACTCATAAAACAATTATGATTGAGTAGCTAACTTCAACTTGGAAATTTTGACCCATTTGACTACTATTGTCAAGAAAACACCAAAACACTCAAAATCATCTTCTCAACTCTAATAGCTTCTTTGATCACAAAAATCAGTTCCAGAGACATAACAAACAAGTTTCTAACATGTATTACTCAAATCAATCACAAATTCAAGTTGAAACTCACTTGATTCCATCACCCATTTGATTAGTTACTTCCTTTGTTTAAATCCAAGCTCAAGGATGAAGAAGATGAAGAGCAAACACCCAAAATTTTGGATTTAATCACCTAAACCACCCATATTCCCTTGATTTCTTCTTTCTCTTCCAAGATCTTCTTCTATCTCCCTTTTCCTCCTTCATCTTTGATGCTTCCAGAAATTATGAAGATGTTTGACCCTTAAATGGGTCAAATACACCTACACACACAATTTACACTCCTAGTCCTCCCATTTGCCTATGCTTTTGCATTATAAACCTTGCACTTCCTTCCCTTTTCACTTTTAACCCCTCCAAGTTACATCAATAATACACCTATAACCCTTAACCCATATTATTTATAGCACTAAATATTTAAAGCTTTAGTCATTTGTACCCTGTGCATTAGTATTCATACCTTATGGACAAATATTATTAAATAACCATAATCACTCTTGTATACACTAAATTTTCCAATTTATCTATAATTTATTTCGTTAACCTTTTAAACCCATTATTAGTCAATATAGATAGTGTTCGAAAATTTGGAATATTACACATGCATATGTGATTGCGCTATTTGAGCATTTCAGAAAATGTGCTCTTTAGAGCATTTGAGTATTTACCTTTGTACCAAGTACATAGATGGGATTCCAGCATTTGTTATTTGATTCTTTGATAACACCATAGATAATCAACCATCACTGTTATCACCATAGATAATCAACCATCACTGTTATCACCCTCTAACTAGATCCTCTGATCCTTGAAGCCATCTCCCTGGCGACCATCGCCTAGTCGTTTGGAACCCATCCTAGTCTAATTAATGTCTCGATTTGAAAGTGATGCAACTTTTTCATTCCACATCTCAAAAGGCGTTTTCTTAACCTTCTTTGTTGGTACGAGGTTAAGGATTCTAACGGCCATTTCTAATGCATAGCCCCAAAAGCTAATGAGTACATCTGTATGACTCATCATACTCCGGACCATATCAAATAATGTCTGTTTCCTCCTCTTGGCAACACCATTTAATTGTGGCGTCCTAGGAGAGGACAATTGCAAAACAATCCCACAATCTTTAAGATGGTTTCCGGACATAGATACTCACCATCACGATCCAATCCGAGTATCTTAATCCTTTTATCTAATTGGTTCTGAACTTCGTTTTGAAATTCTTAAATAACTCAAAGGTATCTGACTTATGTCTGACCAACTAAACATACCCAAACCTACTAAAATCATCGGTAAAAGTCACGAAGTATTTAGAGTTGCCTCTAATGGCATGCTTGACGGATCACACACATCCGTGTGAACGATATCCAAGAAGTCTTTGCCCCTCTCACAAATGATAGTGAAGGGTGCTTTGGTCATTTCGCCTAACAAGCAAGACTCGCATACATCATTCGACCCATGGTCAAATGATTCCAAAATCTCATCCGCTTGGAGCTTGGCGATGCGTTTCTTGTTCATATGACCTAATCGACCATGTCATAAAGATAACTTGTCCAAACTATCTTTGGACTTAGAACCAACATTCATGATTGATCCATCGCTTCCTCTTAACACCAGCCTCGTGGATGGCTAGGACGGGAGTAGAGGTGGATGGATTTGCCTTGGCCATGTTAGACTCGGCGGTCTTCAACAAGCCATGCAATTCCATCAAGGACTTGTTCATGTTGTGCATGTGGTAGTTCACAATGAGCGGACCATATGCGGCGGGCAGAATTGGTGGATAATATTCATAGCCAACTCCTTCCCCACAAGAAAGCCCAAGCTCTCTAACTGGTCCACAAATGCTTTCATACGAAGGATGTGGAAGCTCACATTCCCGCCCTCCTACATCCTACAACCGATGAAGGCCTTGACACACTCGTAGAGCTCTTGCCTAGCTTGCTGTTGGAACAATTCCTTCAGCCGCGTACAATTTATTTCATGGCATAGGACAATTCGCAATTGCCTATGCCAATCCATAAAATTTACTCCAACGAGTTTCTCCTTTTCCAAAAATAGACGGAGTGACATGTGTATCGCGGTGTTGCTTGTGTCTTGCAGATGCCATCTAAAAGAAGACAAAGTACGAAATGGTTAGTATGACATACTTTAATCCTCGTTAAATAATTACCCATAGTTTAACTAAGACTAATTTTTTAAACAAGGGCTAAGAACCTTATTTCATTTCACTACATGACAAGTTTACCGTGGATCACTTAATGGAGCTATTTAGGCCGGTAAACGCTTTACCAATTGCAATCCAAGATTACAACTTATAGGCACTTGTGGGATCAGTCGATACTCATAACATTGGTTTGGCATGTTTAATCCCTTCCCACACCGATTCCTCTTTAAACCGCTTTGGTAACTCGGTATAGGCACAACAATTAATGATTCCTCTTTAAACCGCTTTGGTAACATGGTGGTACTCTAGCCCAATGGTTGTCTCAGTTTATGCTCAACAACCAACCTTGCGAGTTGCCACACAGCTACGTAAGAATTAGCTCGGCTAAGTTCGACAACCAATCCTTGTTTCGATATATTTGGGCGACGTCATCTTACGGATGGTGTGTTATTTACTTTTAAGAAAAACGGGACTTTTGTTTTTCCGTTTAAAAAAACCTCTTTTCATTTTGATTAACAAATAAGTGACAAAACGCATTTTCCACTTTTAAACATAAACAATTTACATTCTTGTTAATCATGTGAGCGCGCGGAGTTTGTTAACCGATAAGGAAAACTATAAGTTTTATTATTTTGAAAGATTTTCTAGCATGCGAAGATCCTAACAACCATGAAGAAAATATATCAAAACAAATAAACAACCAAGCATGCAAAATCCGGTAATGAGCCCATAAAACCTAAGTGTTCCCCCGTGAGCCTACGGAGGGAACAAAGTCTACTAAGGACACAACCAAAGACTTCGTCGTGTGCTTCCACTTAATCCCTTGCCTCCAAATGGCCTCCGGACCCATGATCGCCGAGGCGTCTCTCATGACTCCCGATGGTTGCCTCCGGTCTTCTCTTCATAAATACATACAGATATGAAAAGAAATGGCATGCAAGCCACGATTGCTATTCTAAGCTAATAAAAAATTAAATAACAATGGCATGCAAGCCACAATAAATGAAAATTTACATACATAATGAATTAATTATTACAAACCATTGTGGTACAAACCACCAAATGAATGAAATAAATAAACACAACCAAACACCAAACAAAGGTCTATGGGCTCAAAATACCGGTGCTCATAAAACAACCACAAACAAGCTAGCTAGCATGGTGTGCCACACCAAACCATGCAAAAATGAAACAATATATATGTATATATGCATGCATTTTATACCAAAACCACCCAATACATACACATACATGAATATAGGACACATATAGTAGTAGATTCTTCCCATTTGATGTTAGTATAGAGGTAGAGTCATCATGGTGATGACTTGAGTGGGTTTTGAAACTAAAATTGATAGTCTATTAGTGTTTTAGTTATTGATTTGTGGATTGAATTGATGAATTGGTTGATTAAAGTGTGCTAATGTTCAAATGGGTCAAATTTATGGTGTTTTTGAGTTTTGATCAAAGGATGATCAGAGTTGGTTAATTTGTTCATGTAGATCTACACGGAACATGTAGGTGGCTGTGTAGGGGTCGTGTAGTTATTGTTCACAGTAAGCAAGAAACAAATTTAATATCTAAAATATGGATTATTGAAATGTAGGTATTGGTGTATTGTGTGAAAACGACCCTACTAGAATTAATACTTAAATTAGCAACGGAAAGAGGTGAGTTACATGATCTTTACTATTAAGTTACATATAATTGTATTATGTGATGTGTGTTGATAATAATAATGTGTGGAAGCCTGTGTGGCTCATGTGGCTATTCAATGCATACTAGCAAGATGCTGTGGTAGCATCCAGAGATCGTGGTGATCTCAAAAGTCATGGTGACTTCGACCACTAGTGTTAAAGATGCTCCCATTTAAATGTGAAATGTGCTGGTATTCAATTTATAGTTTAATTATGTCACTAAGGTTTGTGCTTATTTTAGTGTTTTAAATTCGTGCATGAGATATTCAAAGGAAAAGGGAAGGCTCTAGTTCGTGAGTGACAATACATGCTTCTATCTATGCTACCTTTTGAAAGCAATACACTTTTAACAATATATTTGGTAAAACAATGTAATGATTATCACCTGGTGCCTTTGTGTAATATAATTTAAATATTTTAAGAAAAACTGGTCTTACATAGGGGCGTTACGGAAATGACTTAAGACAGATACAGAGAGAATAGAGGGGTATAGCCTCGACAGGGCGTGATTCATTATCGCGGGCGTTTGGTGTTACTGCAAACTTCAGAATGGATACCCCGGCTATTCGCTGACTTCCATGGTGGTGCGATGGGGAAACGAGGGTACTCAAAAAACTTACTAGTGAATGGCCAGGGAGCTCTTTTGGATTGGGATGTGGAGAGATGTGGCGAAATTAGTTGCCGAGTGTGGGGGTGTGTCATGAGCATAAGTATTCAAATTTATTGTCAACGGGACTCCTACAGCCATTAGAATTACCGTTTCGGGTGTGGGAATATTTAACAATGGATTTTGTGAAGGGGTTGCCTAAATTGTCGAGGTTCGGTGTCATTCTGGTGGTGGTGGATCGACTAAGTAAATCTGCACATTTCGTCCGGTTGAAACACCCGTTTACAGTAGCCTCGGTGGCCACAGTTTATGTACGGGAGATTGTAAGGATCCATGGTATTCCTAAATCCATTGTTTTTTACCATGACAATATATTTGGGAGTAACTTTTGGTGAGAACTTTTTAAATACCAGGGTACGACCTTGAAGCGTAGTACGGTGTACCATCCCCAAACCGACGGACAGTCAGAGGTGGTCAACCTTAACTTGGAAATGTACCTTTGCTATTTTGCATCTACGAGGCTAAAAGAGTGGGTTAAGTGGCTACCGTGGGCAGAGTACAGGTACAACACTTATTTCCCCTCTGGTATCGGTACAACACCATTTAAAGTGTTGTACGACTGAGACCTTCCAATTCTGGCGAACTACGATCATGGTACAACGGTTACCGCTGAAGTAGACCAATACTTGCGGCAAAGGGATCGAACACTATCTGAGCTATGGGCTCAATACACCCGGGCACAGCAGGTAATGAAGGCGCGACGGGATGTGGAGTTTGTTATAGGAGATTTGGTGTATCTGAAGCTAAGACCTTATTGCCACGTGATGTGCGTGTAGCGTACCAGTTTTAAATTTATAAAATCTGAATTATTTAGCACGACTACAACACAAATAGGCAAGAGAACCTAATCGTATCGTAGTATAGTAAATAAGTACGGGTGTCGAACACAAGGGGAACGGGTATGAGTTTGAATATAACTATACTAATTAAATATTAAACTAATAAAAGCAACTAAAGGGGAATTAGAATCTTAACAATAAAGATTCAAACTTTATTATCCAACTCACTAAATAATAGCAACACGAACCAAGAACAAACCAAAGAAGTGGAAAGCAACAAACTTTATGGATTTAAACTTATCAATTCAAAGGTTTCCCTCCCTAGACTCGATTTCACCTCTTTTTAGCTAATTAATTCAATTAATGCGTGCAATGGACAATAAATTACCATATACCGATTCCTATATTCGTTAGCATCTTGATCGGATTAACTAACTTTATTAACTATGCAATTTAATCAAACTTAAGGTCATGAAGTCGATTAAAACACAAAGTTATCCGGTTTTAAGTTCGTGTCAAGAAAGACTTAATCTTTATGTTTGTTTAGGTTAACAAAACATGTATTAACATATAAATGGTCATTATATATTCACCACACACATTAAAGTTTCCTTTTTTAGAAGTTTAACCTAGGATTGGTCTATCACTAGTCTAGATTGTCTATTGGTCCTAAACAATCAAGATTCAAGTTACACAAGCGGATTAGTCCTCCAACTCATGCAAACTCAGTAAATAAACTCTAAAAACAGAAACCAAAACACATGTGGATCATCAATTAAGCAATACAAGACAAATTATATAGCAAACATGTCCAAATTAACATAAATTAATCAACTTTATTGATCTAGGGAGGAAAACAAGAAAGAACTAGCCTAGAAACATCCCAATAAACTTCTAGAAATTAATAAACATTAAAAACAGAAGATGGATAAGAAAGAATGATAAAACCCGGATGATCTAAAGTCGAAATCTTCAAAATCTAAGCTCCAATCCTCCAAATCTGAGCTCCACAGCCCCTGGAACTTCTTCTTGGCTCTTTTTCGCCGCAAGGGGTCGAATGAATTGAGTTGGAATCCATAAAATCGACTGGAATGATCCCTATTTATAGATTTTGCAAAACAGGGGATCGCGCCGCGACGAGCATGTGTTGCGCCGCGACGGGGACTTTTAACCCGATCCTAACTCTTTGAAATTCAATGTTGTCGTTATCCGTACACGCATCGCGCCGCGACGGGCATATCGGTCGCGCGGCGATGACACATGGCAACCGGATGAGCCTTATCCAAACTAGTTCGTAGCGCCGCGACACACAAGGTGGTCGCGCCGCGACGCCTGCTTTTACGCCCGGTGGGCTTCTCCTTCGTTTGGGCTTTGGGCCTATTATTTCTTTCTTTTTTTTTTGGGCTCTCTTTTCTCTTTTCTTTCCTTTCTTTGGCCCATTTATTTCTCTTGATTTCTTTTGGCTCATTTCTTCAATTATTTAGATATTTCGCCTTTTTAGCCTGCAAAACATAAAAGAAACGGTAAACGTATCTTTTTACAATTAAATGCACTATTTCCAGCTAAAACCAATCCGATATCGCATAATATTTATATATATTTAGCGCGATATCACCAGAGAATGGTCGCGAAACGGGTTAGTCAAAAGCTAGCACCACAGTTTTATGGTCCTTTTGAGGTGGAGTAGATTGGGCAGGTGGCATACAGATTGAAGTTGCCTGCGGATTCTTCTATCCATCCGGTGTTCCATGTGTTGCATTTAAAACGGCTTATCGAGACGCATAAGGTAGTTTCTAATTTGTTGGGTGGAATGGGGCAGGAGTCGTTGCTTGCTCATGACACTATGCAAGGCACGCGATTGAATAGGGAGCAACGTGAGGTGTTAATTGCTTGGAAGGATATGCTAGCCCTAGAAGCTAATTAGGAAACTTTTTACTAGGTTTGGCAGTAGTTTCCTGATTTCACCTTGAGGACAGGGTGAGTTTTCGGGCCGGGGTGATGATGCGGATTAAAAGCATTAGGGCTTTGTTTACCGGCGCAAAAACGGAACTCAAGGGGGCTAAGTGTCAAAACTCAGTAATTAGTAGCTAATTACATATTAATTATCATTAATTATTATATTTCCTTTTGGGAGGGATCGGCTCTAGCTTATCAGCTGATTCCCTTAGGTGGTGTTTGGTTCAAAGAATGTTTATGAGGGAATTGGAATCTGTTAAGGAATTGAAATCTGTCAGGAATTGGAATTTGGTTTCAGTAATGTAAAATAACATGCGGCGGATGGTCTGTTGGAGAAAGGCTACGGCGGAGGGTCTGGAGGCGGCATCGGAGGAAGGCTGCTACGGAGGTAAGGCCGCGGTAGAGGGTTTGGCGGAGGAAGGCTGCGACGGAGGGCAACAAATGAAGGTTGTGGTGGAGATCTAGAGGTTGCGACAGAGGAAGAAGCCGTCGGTGTTTGGAGGGTAGAATCGGCTCACGTGTTATGTCGATGGAACGAGATAGATATAATAGAGCTATAGAGATGTTTAAGGGTAACAAGGTAATATTTCACATTCCCTTATTCAAAGGATTTTAAAATCCCTCTATCTAGTGATGGAATTCACTTTCCCTCATTTGATGGATTCCAATTCCTTCAAATTCCCTCATTAAAGTGAACCAAACATAGGAATCCTTAAGAATTAGATTCTAATTCCTTCATAATCCCAATGATTCCTGCGAACCAAACGCTACCTACCTTAGGTCCTTTTGATTATTCAAATATTGTATTTGCTTTACCGGGAGATTGCTTGGGTCTCAAAGGCCAAGTGTTGGTTTATCCTAAATACACATCCGATTTTGGTTGCATTTGCTTATACTTTCGGTTATCTGTTTGATCCATATCATTTTCACAAAATAAGATTTGACATTGCAAGATTCTAATTAGAACCCATTATGACGATTTCCTAAAGTCCAGGGATGTTGAGATTGACGGTGATGCATTCAGGATATACATGGCTGAGGAATCCATGTACAACCTTCCATATCCTTTTAACTATTAAATGTCCATGGATGGGCCAGGTGAAGGGGTGAAAGGCGAACCAGTCATTAGTAGATGGAGTACGCCAAGAAGAGAGAATTGAGAAATGGAGAAATTTGTATTCGACCAACTTCACAGTAAGTACCTAGAGAAGCTTCCCCTTCTCATTAACAATGCAAAAATCAAGGTGTTGAAATCGAAGTCAAGGAATAATGTAGCAAAATGTAAATAAGGACACCCATGGGCTACTTGAATGGATAATTTAGTTGGAAATTCTTTTAAACAAAAAACACAAGTTTTGAGTTTTTTTCTATTTTTGAAAATAACGATGAGAGAAAGATTTTATAACAAATGACTTATGGAAAATTTTATAAAAAACTTATTAAAAGTTCACTTTATTAAAAATAGTTAACGAAATTTGTTTGAAATTTTTATGAAAACACAAAAAAGTTAACCTTTTTAATGTGAATGTACTAAATCAAAGGAAAATTTTAAATAAAAAGTAAGTGTATGAAATTGGTTTTAATTATTTTTTGAAAATTTATCAAAAGTTGTGTTTCAAAAAATGAGGGGTGGATTCAAAAAGAAGTTAACAAACTTTGTTTAAAAACTTTATGAAAATGACAGGTCAAATGTTACATTTTTTTTAAACTGTGGTTTACGTGATCTGTCAAAAAAAATTTTTAAAAATAGTTCGGAAAAAAGAATACAATGAATTTTGATGAAAAATATGAATCAAAGGAATAGATGATTTAGTTGGGAATTTTCTTATAGAAAACATAAGGGAGAATTTAGTTTTTTTTAAATTAAGGATGAGGACGTTTTATAAAAGATGAATATATGAAATCTATTTGAAATTTTCTATGAAAAACTTACTAAAAGTTGACTTTATTAAGCTTTGAATGAATGATGATGATTTTGATGAAATTAAGAACTAATGAATTTACGTAGAAAAATATTTTTATAAAAAGGATACCAATATTGACTTCTTATAAATGAGCATGAGAAGCGTTTGATAAGTTTTTGTTTGAAAATTTTTATGAAAAAAAGTAACTAAAACATTTTTTCAAGATCGAAAATTTTTGATGCTAAATGGAATGGATGATTTAATTTGAAAATTTTTAAAGAAAAAACACAAGTCCGGAATTACTTTGTTAAAAATAAGGATAAGGAAATTCGTTAAGGAACTTTTTAGGATAAACTTATGGGAAACTGCCTTTTTTTTAAAAAATGTTAACGAATTTTATTTGAAAGCTCTAGGAATATACTAAGTCAAAGTGAACCTTTTTTAAATATGAAAGGAGAGTTATTGAAAAATTGAATTAAAATTTAGTTTGAAAATGAAAATGAAAATAAAAATGATTTAGATGAAAATTTTAATAAATGAATTTAAACTTTTTATTATAAAAAGTAAATCTACTGACTATAAAAAATTATAAAGAGGATTTGTTTAAAAACTTAATAAATTATTTTAGATTAAAATTGAGAATAGTGGTAATTTTGATGAAAAAAATGAACGGATGAATTTAGTTTGACATTTTTTTATTGATAAAAATAAGCCATTATTGTCTTATGTTTAAAAAGAGCATTAGAAACATTAGATAAATTTGAATGAATAAAATTAATTTTAAAATATTTATAAAAAAAACATGAATCAAAAACATTTCTGAAAATGAGGATGGGAAATGATTTGATGAAAAATGAAAGGATTTATTTCACCAAAATGTATCCACATGTTTTATTTTGCTATTGTATGCATCGGACTTTAGAAGTTTCTATTGTGAGTATTGAACATTTAATTTGCCGATATTGTATGTATTAAACTTTCTATTGTATGTACTAAACTTATATTTTTTTTTCTTTTTTGTGTATCCAAAATATATACAATAGCAACAAAATAGAAGTTTGGTACATACAATAAAAACTTTTTAAGTTCGATACCCACAATAACAAAATATGACAAGTTAGATATATTTTAATCAACTAAACCCTAAATGAAATGAATAATTTAGTCTGGAATTATTTTTTAAGAAAAAACACAAGTTTTAAGTTTTTTATAATAAGGACAAGGAATAGATTTTAGAAAAAAAAATTAAATTTTTTATGAAAAACTTAATAAATTCGACTTTATTAAAGAATAGTAATGAATGTTGTTTGAAAATCTTATGAAAGAACATAAAAAAGGTTAACTTTTTAATGTGAATATATTAAATTAGAGGAAAGCATTTAATAAAAAGTAACTGAAAGTTGTGTTTTCAAAACACGAGGATTGGTTTAATAAACTTTGTTTAAAAACATTAGGAAATTGTAAGTCAAATTTAACATTTTATGAAACTGTGGTGAGTGTGATTGAAAAAAAAATAGTTTTTAAAATATGATGAATTTAATGAAAATATGAACGAAAGGAATAGACTATTTAGTTGGGAATTTTTTTAAAATAAGGATAAGGAAAAGATTTTATAAACAATGAATTTATGAAATCAATTTGATGTCTTTAATGAAAAATTTATTGAAAGTCGACTTTAATAAAATTTGAATGAATGATGATGATTTTAATGAAAATAAGAATGTATGAATCTAATTTGAAATAATATTTATAAAAAGAATGCCAATATTGACTATTTTATAAATGAGCATGGGAAGTATTAGATAAATTCGGAATGAATGAATTTAGTTTGAAATTTTTTATGAAAAAGAGTAACTTAAAAACATTTTTATAGACAGAATGATTTAGTATGAAATTGTTTAAAGAAAAAGCAGAAATCCGGAAATAAGGATGAGCAAATCTATTAACGAACTTTGAAAGAAAAGCTTATTGAAAATTGATTTTTTAAAAAATGTTAAAGAACATTATTTGAAAACATTAGGAAAAAAGGTAAGTCAAAGTGAACCTTTTTTAAAAGGTTTAGTTCACTAAAATGTATTTAAGTTGTTATGTTTTGCTATTTTATGTATTGGATTTTAAAATTTTCTATTGCGTGTATCTATCTTTTAATTTGTCGCTATTGTTTGTATTAAACTTTCTATTGTATAAACTAAACTTGTAAGTTTTTTACTTTTTTATGTAACAAAAATACATACAGTATCAACAAATTAAAAGTGTAATACACACAATAGAAACTTTTAAAGTTCGATACACATAATAGCAAAACGTAACAACTTGGATACATTTTAGTGAACTAAACCCTTTTTAAAATATGAAAGAGGGAGATTTGTTGAAGATTTGAATTAATAAATTTAGTTTGAAAATTAAAATAAGTATGACTTAGATGAAAATATGAATGAATGAATATAATTTTAAATTTTTTATTATAAAAAATAAGTCAATATTGACTTGTAAAAATTGAGAATGATGAAAATTTGATAAATTTTGAATGTGTGTAAAAGTGAGAATGAAGGGGAATTGTTGAAAAATTGAATAAATTATTTAGATTGAAATTGAGAATAATGATGATTTTGATGAATAAATGAATGGATGAATTTAGTTTGAAAAGTTTTTATTATAAAAGTAAGCCACTTTGTCTTTTGTCAAAAAAAAAAGAGAGAGAGAATTAGAAACACTAGATAAAATGTGAATGAATAAATTCAATTTTAAAATATTTATGATAAAAATGGAAGTGAAAAACATTTCCGAAAATGAGGATGAGAAAGATTTGAAGATTAATGAAATAGATTTAGTTGAAACTCTTTTTTAAGAAAAAAATACAAGTTCTGAAGGTTTTTTTTCTAATATGGATGAGGAAATATTTTATTAAAAAATGAATAATGAATTTTTTTATGAAAAACTTATTAAAAGTCGACTTTATTAAGAAAATCTTAACGAAGGTTGTTTGAATATTTTATGAAAAAAATAAAAAAAGTAAACTTTTTTAATGTGAAAGTATTCGATTAGAGGACAACATTTAGTAAAAAGTGAAGGCATGAAATTGTTTTGAATTTATTGAAAGTTGTGTTTTCAAAAATTGAGGATTGGTGGATTAAAAAAAAGTATTAAACTTCGTTTAAAAACTTTATGAAACTTGTAAGTCAAATTTAACAGTTTTTTGAGACTGTAGTGAGCTTGCTTTTGTAAAAAAAAGTTATAAAAAATATTTTGTCAAAAAATTATAAAAAATAGTTTGGAAATAAGAATACGGTGAATTTAATAAAACATGAATGAAAAGAATAGATGACTTAGTTGGGAATCTTTTAAAAAACACAAGGAAGAATTGAGTTTTTTAAACGGTTTAATTCACCAAAATGTATTCAACTTGTTACATTTTGCTATTGTGTCCATCGAACTTCAGAAGTTTCTATTGTGAGTATCGAACATTTAATTTGTCGATATTGTATGTATTAAAATTTCTATTGTATGTACTAACCTTATAAAATTTTTCCTTTTTTGTGTATAAAAAATATATACAATAGCAATAAATTAAAATTTGGATACACACAATAGAAAATTTTAAAGCTCGATACACACAATAGAAAAAGTGACAAGTTGGATACATTTTGTTGAACTAAACCCTTTTTTAAAATAAGGATGACAAAAAGTTTTATAAACAATGAATGTATGAAATCTATTGAAATTTTTTTATGAAAAACTTATTGAAAGTTGACTTTATTAAAATATGAATGAATATGATGATTTTGATGAAAATAAGAAATAACAGATTTAATTTTAAAAAAAAGTAACTCAAAAACATTTATTTTTTAAGATAAATGGAATGGATATTTAATTTGAAAATTTTTATTGAAAAAACAAAAGCCCGGAATTACATCCTCGAAAATAAGGATAAGGAAATTTGTTAATGAACTTTTTATGAAAATTTATTTGAAGTTGTCGTTTTTTTTAAATAACAAACTTTGTTTGAAAACTCTAAGAAAAAGGTAATTCAAAGTGAACCTTCGTTAAATATGAAAGAGGGAGATTTGTTGAAAAATTAAATTAATAAATATAACTTGAAAATAAAAATAAGGATGATGTAGATTAAAATATGATTGAATGAATATAGTTTTAAACTTATTATAAAAAGTAAGCCGGTAGTGAATTTACGGAAAATGAGAATGAAATAAACTTGATAAATTTTGACTGAAATTAAGAATAGGGGAGACTTAACAAAATTTGAATGCATGTAAAAATGAGTATGAGGATGATTTGTTAAATTTGAATAAATTATTTTAGATTGAAATTGAGAATAATGATGATTTTGTTGAAAAAATAAATTGATAACTTTAGAATGAAAAGTTTTGTTATAAAAAGTGAGCCACTATTGTCTTTTGTTTAAAATTAGAATTAGAAACTTTTAATAGAATATGAAAAAACTAGTTTAATTTTTAATATTTACAATAAAAGTAAGTCATAAACCCTTCTGAAAATAAGGACGCCGAAAGATTTGATGATAAATGTAGTGGATAATCTAGTTAAAATTATTCTTTAAACAAAATCACATGTTAATAAGGGTGAAGAAAAGATTTTATAAGAAAATATGTTTTTTTTGAAAATTTTTATGAAAAACATATTAAATGTGAACGAAAAACATATTGTTTGAAAATTTTATGAAAAAATAAAATAGTCAACTTTTTAAATGTGAATGTATTAAATCAGAGGAAAATTTTAATTAAAAATAAAGGTATGAATGAATTAGATTTGAATTTTTTGCTGAAAATTATTAAAAGTTGTGTTTTGAAAAAATGAGAAATGGCGGATTCAAAACAAAAGTTAGCAAACTCATTTTAAAAACTGAATGAAAATTATAAGTCAAATTAAAAAAATTGAGACTATGGTAAGCGTGCTTTTTCAAAAAATTTAAATTTAGTTTGAAAATTTTTTAATGAAAAAGATAAGTCCGGAATTACTCTTTTGAATTGAGTATGAGAAGGATTTTCTTTTAAAGTGAATATTTTTTTAGATTGAAATTGAGAATAATGATGATTTTATGATAAATGAACGGATGAATTAAGTTTGAAAAGTTTTTCTTATAAAAAGTAAGTCAATATTTTGTTTTGTTTAAAATGAGCATTAGAAAGATTAGATAAAATTTGAAAGAATAAGTTTAATTTTAAAAAATTTATGAAAAAACGTAAGTCAAAAACATTACTTAAAATGAGGATAGGGAAAGATTTAATGATAAATGGAATAAATAATTTTTTAAGAAATAAAAAAAATACAAGTATAGTTTTTTCTTTAAATAAGGATGAGAAAAATAATTGGTAATAATCCGAGTTTTGAAATTCTTTATGAAAAGTCATAAAAAGTCAACTTTGCTAAAAATATGTTAACGAAGGTTGTTTGAAAATTTTATGAAAAACGAAAAGTTAACCTTTTAATGTTTAAGTATTAAATCAAAGAAAAAAAATTAATAAAAAAATAAAGATATAAAGTTGGTTTGAATTTTTTATAAAACTTATTGAAAGTTGTGTTTTTAACATATGAAGATTGCTAAATTCAATAAAAAAATTTAACAAACTTTGATTGAAAACATTATGAAAAGTGTAAGTCAAATTTAAAAGTTACTGAAACTGTGTGTGTAGGATTTTTTTTAAAAGTGAAAAATAAAACTAGTTTGAAAATATGAATACGACGAATTTAATGAAAATATGAATTAAAGGAATAGACGATTTAGTTGGGAGTTTTTTTTATAAAAGACACAAGGAAGAGTTGAGTTTTTTTTAAAATAAGGATGAGTAAAAGATTTTATAAAAAATGAATGTATAAAATTTATTTAAAATTTTTTATGAACGTATTGAAACATTATGAAAAGTGTAAGTCAAATTTAAAAGTTACTGAAACTATGGTGAGTAGGATTTTTTTGAAAATTTGAAAAATAAAACGAGTTTGAACATATGAATGTGATGAACTTAATGAAAATATGAATTAAAGGAATAGATGATTTAGTTGGTAGTTTTTTTATAAAAGACACAAGGGAGAGTTCAGTATTTTAAAAATAAGGATGAGTAAAAGATTTTATAAAAAATGAATGTATAAAATTTATTTGAAATTTTGTATGAACTTATTGAAACTAGACTTTAAAATTTGAATAAATGATGATTATTTTAATGAAAATAAGAATGAATGAATGAATTTAAATTATCATGAGAAGCATTTGATAAAATTTCAACGAATGAATTCCATTTGAAAACTTTTATGAAAAAACGCAAGTCATAAAATTTTTGAAGGAAAAATTTGATGCTAAATGAAATGGATGATTTAGTTTGAAATTTTTTAGTGAAAAAACATAATTTTGGAATTAATTTGTTGAAAAAATATAATAAAAAATAAAGGTTTGAAGTTAGTTTGAATTTTATTTCAAAAATTTATTGAAAGTCGTGTTTTTAAAATATGATGATTGGTGAATTTAGAAAAAAAAAAACAAAATAAGAAACAGTGATGAGGGGGAATTTTTGAAAAATAAAACTTGTTTGAAAACGGTGAATTTAATGAAAATATGAATTAAAGGTAGAGATGATTTAGTTGGGAGTTTTTTTTTATAGAAGACACAAGGGAGAGTTGAGTTTTTTTTAAATAAGGATGAGTAAAAGATTTATAAAAAAATGAATGTATAAAATTTATTTGAATTTTTTATGAACTTATTGAAAGTAGACTTTATTAAAAATTGAATGAATGATGATGATTGTGATAATAATAAGAATGAGTGAATTTCGTTTGAAATCTCTTATGATAAAAAGCAAGTCCAAAACATTTTTGAAGGAAAAATTTGATGCTAAATGGATTGGATGATTTAGTTTGAAAGCTTTTAATGAAAAAACACAACTCTGGAATTACTTTGTTGAAAATACGGTTAAGGAAATCTATTAACGAAATTTTTTGAAATACTTATATAAAGTTGCTTTTTTAAAAAATGTTAACAAACTTTAGTTGAAATCTCTAAGAAAAACGTAAGTCAAAGTGAACCTTTTTTCAAAATGGAGGAGGGAGATTTGTTGCAATATTAAAGTTATAAATTTAGCTTGAAAATCAATTTAAAAATGATTTAGATGAAAATATGATTGAATGAATATAGTTGAAAATATGATTGAATGAATATAGTTGAAAATATGATTGAATGAATATAGTTTTAATTTTTTTATTATAAAAAGTAAGCCGATATCGACCATATAAAAAATGAGAATGGGGGAAATTTAGTACATTTTCAATGCATGTAAAAATGAGTATTAGGGGGATTTGTTAAGAATTGAATAAATCTTTTTAGATTGAAATTGAGGAAAATGATGATTTTGATGAAAAAATGAATGCATGGATTTATTTTGAAAAGTTTTTATTACAAAAACTAAGCCAACATTATCTTTTAATGAGTATTAAAAACATTAAAATATTTATAAAAAACGTAGGTCAAAAACATTTTTGAAAATGGGATTGGATGAAGTCATGAGTTTTTTTTAATAAGGACGAGGAAAAGATTTTATAAAAATATTAGTTTTGAAACTTTTTATGAAAAACTTATTAAAAAGTCGACTTTATTAAAAAAGAGGTTTAGTTTATCAAAATATATCCACCTTGTCATATTTTGTTATTGTATGTATTGAACATTAAAAGTTTCTATTGTGTTTACCAAACTTTTAATCTGTTGCTATTTTATGTATTTTGGATACTTAAAAAAGGAAAAAATGAATAAGTTTAGTACATACAATAGAAAGTTTAATATATAAAATGATGACAAATTAATTAAATGTTCGATACACACAATAGAAAATTTTAAAGTTTGATACACACAATAGCAAAACCTGAAAAATTGAATGCATTTTGGTGAACTAAACGAACTAAAAAATGTTAACGAATGTTGTTTAAAATTTTTATTAAATAACAAAAAAGTTGAATTTTAAATGTGAATGTATTAAATCAGACAAAAATTTTAATAAAAACTAAAGGTATGAATTTGGTTTGAATTTTTTTTTTTCAAAAATTTACTAACAATTGTGTTTTCATAAAATGAGGATTGGTGGATTAAAAAAAGTTAACAAACTATCTTTTAAAACTTTATGAAAATTGTATGTCAAATTTAAAAGTTTTTGAAATTGTGGTTAGCGTGATTTTTTGAAAAACTAAAAAAATAGTTTAAAATAGAATACAATGAATTTAATGAAAACACGAATGAAAGGAATATGTTATTTAGATGGAATTTTTTATAAAAAACACAAGGAGAATTGAGTTTTTTTTAAATAAGGATGAGGAAAGATTTTATAATAAATGAATGTAGGAAATCTATTTGAATTTTTTTATGAAAAACTTATTGAAAATCGATTTTATTAAAATTTGAATGAATGAATGAATGACGATAATTTTGATGAAAATGAGAACGATTGAATTTAATTTGAAACATTTTTTATAAAAAGAATGCAAATATTGACCTTTGATAAATGAGCATGAGAAGCATTTGATAAATTTTGAATTAGTGACTTTAGTTTGAATTTTTTTATGAAAAAAAGTAACTCAAAAACATTTTTGAAAATAAGGATGCGAAAATTTGATGGTACATTAAATGGGTGATTTAAATTGAAACTCTTAATGAAAAAAAACAAGTCCGAAATTACTATTTTACTATTTTGAAAATAAGGATGAGGAAATCTGTTAACAAACTTCTTATGAAAAACTTATTTGAAACCTTCCTTTTTAAAAAGATGTTAACAAACTTTATTTGAAAAGTCTAGTAGAAATGTAAGTCTAAGTGAACCTTTTTTAAAATGGATGAGGGAGATTTGTTAAAAAACTGAATTAATAAATTTAGTTTGCTGATGAAAATATGGATGAATGAATATAGTTTTAAATTTTTTATTATAAAAAGTAAGCCGATATTAATTTTATTAAAAATGAGAATGAGAAAAATTTGATAAATTTTGAATGTCATGTAAACTTGAGATTGATGGGGATTTGTTAAAAAATTGAATAATTTTTTTAGATTGAAATTGAGAACAATGATGATTTTGATGATAAAATAGTTTGAAAAGTTTTTATTATGAAAAGTAAGCTAATTTGTCTTTTCTTTAAAATGAGCATTAGAAAGACTAGATAAAATATTTATGAAAAAACATAGGCCAAAACATGTCTGTAAGTGAGGGTGGGGAAATATTTGATGATAAATGGAGTGGATACTTTTGTTGGAAATTCCTTTTTAAGTAAAAAAACATAACTTTTGAGTTTTTTTAAAATAAGGATAAGGAAAATATTTTATTAAAATGTAGTTTGAAATTTTTTATGAAAAAATTATTGGAAGACGACATTTTTAAAAAATGTTAAGAAATGAAGTTTGAAATTTTTATGAAAAATAAAAAAAGCTAAATTTTTTAATGTGAATATATTAAATCACTTGAAAAGATATTATAAAAAACATAATTCCAGAATTTACTTTGTTGAAAAAATATAATAAAAAAATAAAGGTTTGAAGTTGGTCTGAATTTTTTTTCTGAAATTTATTGAAAGTTGTGTTAAAAACATGATGAATGGTGAATTTAGAAAAAAAGCTAACAAACTTTTTTGAAAACATTATGAAAAGTGTAAGTCAAATTTAAAAGTGCTTGAAACAGTAATGAGTGGGATTTTTTGAAAAATTAAAAAATAAAACTAGTTTAAAATTAAGAATACAATGAATTTAATGAAAATATGAATTAAAGGTATAGATGATTTAGTTGGGAGTTTTTTTATAGAAGACGCAAGGGAGAGTTGAGTTTTTTTAAAAATAAGGATGAGTAAAAGATTTAATAAAAAAATAAATGTATAAAATTTATTTAAAATTTTTTATGAACTTATTGAAAATCGACTTTATTAAAAATTGTATGAATGAATTTAAATGACCATGAGAAGCAATTGATAAAATGTGAATGAGGAATTTCGTTTGAAATCTCTTATGATAAAAAGCAAGTCCGAAACATTTTTGAAGAAAATTTTTAATGCTAAATGGATTGGATGATTTAGTTTGAAAACTTTTAATGAAAAAACATAATTCCGGAATTACTTTGTTAAAAATATGGTTGAGGTAATCTATTAACGAAATTTTATGAAATACTTATATAAAGTTGGTTTTTTTTATGTTAACGAATTATTTGAAATCTCTAGGAAAAAATGTAAGTTAAAGTGAACCTTTTTCAAAATGGAAGAGGGAAATTTATTGAAAAATTGAATTTATAAATTTAGCTTGAAAATCATTTTAAGAATGATTTAGATGAAAATATGATTGAATGAATATAGTTTTAACTTTTCTTATTATAAAAAGTAAGCCAATATTGACCATATAAAAGATGAGAATGTGAGAAATTTAGTAAATTTTCAGTGCATGTAAAAATGAGTATTAGGGGGAAATTGAGGATTATGATGATTTTGATAAAAAAATGAATGCATGGATTTAGTTTAAAATGTTTTTATTATAAAAAGTAAGCAAGTATTATATTTTAATGAGTATTAAAAACATTAAAATATTAATGAGAAAACGTAGGTCAAAAACATTTTTGAAATTGAGATTGGAGAAAGTTTTGAGTTTTTTTTAAACAGGGATGAGGAAAAGATTTTATAAAAATATCAATTTTGAATTTTTTTATGAAAAACTTATTAAAAAGTCGACTTTATTAAAGAAGGGTTTAGTTTATCAAAATGTATTCAACTTGTCATATTTTGCTATTGTGTGTATTGAACATTAAAAGTTTCTATGGTGTTTACCAAACTTTTAATTTGTTGCTATTTTATGTATTTTTGATACATAAAAAAGGAAAGTATGTATAAGTTTAGTACATACAATAGAAAGTTTAATACCCAAAATAATGACAAATTAAATGTTCGATATACATAATAGAAAATTTTAAAGTTTGATACACATAATAGCAAAACCTGAAAAATTAGATACATTTTGATGAACTAAACGAATTAAAAAATATTAACGAATGTTGTTTGGAACTTTTATTAAACAACAAAAAAGTTAACTTTTTAAATGTGAATGTATTAAATCAGACAAAAATTTTAATAAAAAAAATAAAGGTATGAATTTGGTTTGAATTTTTGTTACAAAAATTTACTAACAATTATGTTTTCATAAATGAAGATTGGTGGATTAAAAAAAAGTTAACAAACTATCTTTTAAAACTTTATGAAAGATGTATGTCAAAAAATTTAAAAGTTTTTGAAATTGTGGTGAGCGTGATTTTTTGAAAAACTAAAAAAATAGTTTAAAATAGAATACAATGAATTTAATGAAAACACGAATGAAAGGAATAGATTATTTAGATGAGATTTTTTTAATAAAAAAACACAAGGGAGAATTGAGTATTTTTTAAATAAGGATGAGGAAAGATTTTATAATAAATGAATGTATGAAATCTATTTGTAATTTTTTACGAAAAACTTATTGAAAGTCGATTTTATTAAAATTGGAATAAATGATGATGATTTTGATGAAAATGAGAACAACTGAATTTAATTTGAAACATTTTTTATACAAAGAATGCAAATATTGACCTTTTTATAAATGAGCATGAGATGCATTTGATAAATTTTGAATTAGTGGATTTAGTTTGAAACCTTCCTTTTTGAAAAGATGTTAACGAACTTTATTTGAAAAGTCTAGGAAAAATAAGTCTAAGTGAAACTTTTTTAAAACGGAAGAGAGAGATTTGTTAAAAAAGCTTGAATTAATAAATTTAGTTTGCAAATGAAAATAAGGATGATTTTAATAAAATATGAATGAATATAGTTTTAAATTTTTTATTATAAAAGTAAGCCGGTATTGATTTTGTTAAAAATGAGAATGAGGAAAATTTGATAAATTTTTAATGTCATGTAAAATTGAGAATGATGGAGATTTGTTAAAAAATTAAATAAATTTCTTAGATTGAAATTGAGAATAATGATGATTTTGATGATAAAATAGTTTGAAAAATTTTTATTAGAAAAAGTAAACGAATTTGTCTTTTGTTTAAAATGAGCATCCGAAAGACAAGATAAATCTGAATGAATACCTATAATTTTAAAATATTTATGAAAAAACATAGGCCAAAACATGTCTGAAAGTGAGGATGGGAAATATTTGATGATAAATGGAGTGTATACTTTTTTTGGAAATTCTTTTTTTAAGAAAAAAAAAACATAAGTTTTGAGTTTTTTTAAATGAGGATAAGGAAAATATTTTATTATTATGTAGTTTGAAATTTTTTATGAAAAATTTATTGGAAGTCGACATTTTTAAAAAATGTTAAGGAATGTTGTTTGAAATTTTTAAGAAAAATAAAAAAGCTAACTTTTTTAATGTGAATGTATTAAATCAGAGGACAAAATATTATAAAAACATAATTCCGGAATTACTTTGTTGAAAAAATATAATAAAAAAAATAAAGGTTTGAAGTTAGTTTGAATTTTTTTTACTGAAATTATTGAAAGTCGTGTTTTAAAAACATGATGATTGGTGAATTTAGAAAAAAAGCTAACAAACTTTTTTGAAAACATTATGAAAAGTGTAAGTTAAATTTAAAAGTTCTTGAAACAGTAATGAGTGGGATTTTTTACAAAATTAAAAAATAAAACTAGTTAAAAATAGGAATACGATGAATTTAATGAAAATATGAATTAAAGGTATAGATGATTTAGTTGGGAGTTTTTTTTATAGAAGACATAAGGGATTGTTGAGTTTTTTTAAAATAAGGATGAGTAAAAGATTTTATAAAAAAATGAATGTATAAAAACTATTTGAAAATTTTTATGAACTTATTGAAAATAGACTTTATTAAAAATTGAATGAATGATGATGATTGTGATAATAATAAGAATGAATGAATTTAAATGATCATGAGAAGCAGTTGATAAAAAATGTGAATGAGTGAATTTCATTTGAAACTTTTTATGTTAAAAAGCAAGTCCGAAACATTTTTGAAGGGAAAATTTGATGCTAAATAGATTGGATGATTTAGTTTGAAAATTTTTAAATCAATTTAAGAATGATTTAGATGAAAATAGTATTGAATTAATATAGTTTTAACTTTTTTATTATAAAAAGTAAGCCAAATTGACCATATAAAAAATGAGAATTTAGTAAATGTTCAATGCATGTAAAAATGAGTATTAGAAAAAGTAAGCCGATTTTGATTTTATTAGAAATGAGAATGAGAAAAATTTGATAAACTTTGAATGGCATGTAAAAATGAGAATGACAGGGGATTTTTAAAAAAAACTGAATAAATTTTTTATATTGAAATTGAGAATAATGACGATTTTGATGATAAAATGAATTGATGAATTTAGTTTGAAAAGTTTTTATTATAAAAAGTAAAGGAATTTGTCTTTTGTTTAAAATGAGCATTAGAAAGACTAGATAAAATTTGAATGAATAAATATAATTTTAAAATACTTATGAAAAAACATAGGCCAAAACATGTCTGAAAGTGAGAATGGGAAAATATTTGATGATAAATGGAGTGGATAATTTTGTTGGAAATTCTTTTTTAAGAAAAAAAAACATAAGTTTTGAGTTTTTTTAAAATAAGGATAAGGAAAATATTTTATTAAAATGTAGTTTGAAATTTTTTATGAAAAAATTATTGGAAGTCGAAATTTTTTAAAAAAAGTTAAGGAACGTTGTTTGAAATTTTTATGAAAAATAAAAAAAGCTAACTTTTTAAATGTGAATGTATTAAATGAGAGGAAATGATATAATAAAAAATAAAGGTATGAATTTGGTTTTAGAAAAATGAAAATTTATTGAAAGTTGTGTTATGAGGATTGGTGGATTAAAAAAAAGTTAACAAACTTGGTTGAAAATATGAATGAATTTAAAAATTAAGAATGATTGTTTTGTTGAAAATATGAATGAATTTAATTTGATTTTTTTAAATAAGCATGAGAAACATTTGATAAAAGGAATTTACTTTGAAAATATTTATGAAAATACGTAAGCTAATTTTTTGAAAATAAGGAGGGGAAGGTTTGATGATAAATGAACTGGATGATTTAATTTAAATTTTATTTATAAAAAAAGCACATGTCAGCATTAACTTTTCTAAAGATAAGCATGAGAAAAATGGAATGGATGATTTAATTTGAAATTTGTGGTGAAGTTCTTATCAAAAAGTGTAGGGCACACTTGAGTTCTTGTATAGAGTAGAAGTTTTATGAAGATATGGAAAAGCAAGACAATCACCTTTTTAAAGAAATTGTGATGAAGTTCTTATTAGGAATGTGCAGGACACACTTGAATTGTTTTTCAAGAGTAAAAATCTTTTAAGGATATGGAGAACGAGGACATTCTTTTCTTTTATAGGCATTATGGTGAGATCATATTAGGAATGTGAAGGTTCATACCGAACACTTGAGTTCTTTAATGTAGAGTAGAGATATATGGGGAACGAGGACATTCCCTTTTTAAAGGAATTGTGATGAAGTTCTTGTTGGGAAGTGCAAGGGTACACTTGCGTTCTTATTGTAGAGTAGAGATTTTTTGAAGACATGGGAAACGAGGACATTCCCTTCTTTTAACTGCATTGTGGTGAAGTTCTTATTTGGAAGTGTAAGGGTACATTTGATGAGTTCTTATTGTAAAGTAGATTTCTTTTAGAGACATAGGAAATGAGGACATTCCCTCTTTTTGAAAGCATTGTGGGAAGTTCTTATTATGAAGTGCAAGGGTACACTTGAGTTCTTGTTGTAGAGTAGAGATCTTTAAAGACAAAGGGAATGAGAACATTCCTTTTTTAAAAGGCATTATGGTGAACTTGTTATTTGGAATGTAAGGGTACAATTGTGTTCTTATTGTATAGTTAAGATCTTTTGAAGGATACGAGGAACAAGGATATTCCCTCCTTTTAAAGGCATTGTGGTAAAGTTCTTAGTAGGAGTGCAAGGGTACACTTGCGTTTTTATTATTGAGTAGAGATCTTTTGAAGACATGGGAAATGAGGACACTCCCCCCTTTTAAAGGCATTGTGGCAAAGTTCTTATTAAGAAGTGTAGGGGCAGTTAAGTTTTTATTGTAGAGTAGAGATTTTTTGAAGATATGAAGAATGAGAACATTCCATCCTTTTAAAGGCATTGTGGTAAAATTCTTATTAGGAGTGCTGGAGCACACTTGAGTTTGTGTTTTGAAGGCATTTAACTTGTGTTATATTCTTGGCTCTTGTTACTCCATAGGGTACTAATTAATTAATGTTTTCCATAAATCTTATCTTAGTTTAGTATAAACATATATCTAATCAATATTTCAAATAACTAGCTAGAGGCCTCGTATAAACGTAACTACATGTAATTTGCTAATCAAATTAAGGCATGAATGAAAATAGAAAGCGTACCTTATCGAAGGGGAGTGTGTAGCATATGTAGCTAAGTTTCCACAAATTAACTTCTGCCATTAGCATGAAAAGGGGAGTGTGTAGCATATGTAGCTAAGTTTCCACAAAAAACACGAAAAATAATCAGAAAGATGACCAAAGAACCATATATATACGGTTGAAATTTTAAAGGCATATATGCAGTGATCAAACACTAAAAGCTATGAGGCACTTTCATAAAGCACGTAGTTAAGTTTAGACAAATCATCATGTAACATCAAAAATCTGAGTAACACACATATACATAGGAGGAGGAGGAAATCATGTTCGGAAAGCACGTGTTTAAGCAGATCGAAACGTCGACTTGGCTTAATTACCTCATGAATTTTCAAAACCAAATATATCATCGATCCATCGGTTCGTACGTACGTTTTATAACAGTATAAAACAAACAAATTATTGAATCCAACTGATGGAAACAAGTTAATTAATGGATGGATCTTGAAACATTTAACAGAATCATATATATGTAGTCATTAACTAGCTTCTACAAGGAAATACGTACTCTTAGAACAGATCGAAGAAGGCAGGCGACCTACTGTCAACGTGACCGGCGTGGTGGAAGCTAGGAACACGTACTACTAGAGAGAAGATCGAGATGAAGCAGCCGGCGGTGGTGAATGGTCTGGCGGAGATCGAGACGAATTGAAGTGGTGCATGGCGGTGGTGATGGTGGGTGGCCGGCGGCTTAAGGAGGGTTCGGCGATGGTTGTGGTGTCACCACCGTACGTACGTAAACTGATAATTACTCGATCTGTCTGTCTGAACGACGTGACCGGCGGGGAACGAACGGGTTGATTGATGAATCGAATTAAGGAAGGGTTTGAATGATCGGAATGGAGACGTACGTACGTATAAGACCGACTGGACCAAGATTCGTATCTCTTCGTATCTTCAGGCCGTTAGACTTTGATCTCCTTTCTTAATTCAATAGGCACATTCATTAATTATTTTAACCCACCGTTTGATCATTCTCCATCGTTTTATAATAACTAGTATCGTACCCGCGTAATGCTACGGCGGTAAATAGTTTCTGTTTTGCAACATGTTGTTTTCAAGAATGTAATGATATATTATTCGTGTGATTCAATATCATGAAAAGTTTTCAGCAAGATGTGCGGTTTTTTTTCCAAATTTTCTTATATGTGTATTAACTATTTTATTAATTTCAAAAAACATTAAAATAATAACAAAGATTTATATTTATGAAATAAGGTGGGAGAAGTTAATAAGATTTTGAAAATTATGTTGGTATGGGTGGATAATTGTGTTTGTGTAAAAAAGTGTGTTAGTGGGAAAGTATATTTTAAATAAATAAAAAGTTAAGTAAATTAGGAAGGTGAAATGGTTCAAAATTGAATGGATGAGATTAATTTAGATAAAATAAAGTGTGAGGATGTATTGTTGATTGAATTTTAAGAAGTTTTAAGACTAAGAGTAGAGAGAATGTTGTATGCTTTATATAATAGTATAGATAATAACAATAATAATAATAATAATAATAATAATTATTATTATTATTATTATTATTATTATTATTACTAATTATTATTAATTATTATCTAATAAGTGGAGAAATAATCTAATAATTACTATGTTTTTCTAAAAGGGGGTTTAGATTTACGTTTTGAAATCGATTATCTGAGTAGCATGACTTGAAATTGCAGCAAGTAGTTAAGAGCGTTTATAATAAACAAATCCGCTTCGTGGCTGGTCAACCAATAGTGACATCAAAACAAAACTTGCATAAACAAAATGTAAATAGACTAGCGAATCCATAGCTTAATTGTTAGACTATTAATTTATCTATTTATGTTACTAGGATTTATTAAGTAATTATGTTATATTAATTGTAAATAAAGTAAATTATACATATATATGGCGCCAATATGGAGGAAAAAAGCCATCAAAATGGCGGCTGCAGAACCAACCGACCACCCTCCATAGCCGCTACTCTACACCTATATATATGTATGATTTCCCATTGTTCACACTGATTTTGAAGATCAATATATAGTGAATATTATATCAAAGTTCCCGCTGTGTTTTTATCTTTCTGTCTTCTTCTTCACCGTTAATATGGCATCCACATACACATACTCGAATTCCGATTTATTTCCTACATGGTATCAGAGCCTAAGGCTCGATCCAAACACCACGAACCCTACTACAATCCCCACGAACAACTCTGCAAACAACCTTGTTACTACATGTGTCGATGGAACAAAAAAACCGATGCAGTGTTTCAATTGTCAAAAGATTGGTCATTACGCAAGTAAATGTCCAAGAAAGAAAGAAGAATTCTCGAAATCAGGTTGCAAGAAAGATTGGTCAGAGGCGTTGAAAGCAATAGCGGAGGCAGAAACTTCTATCGCAGAAAGATTACATTTGGGGAAGAAGACTGCATGAATTAACAACAAGAAGATTCCATCTGGTCTCGACCTATCGGAATTTCAAAATGAAATTCGATTCTTCACAGAGAAAACATGGAAGGCTGTTCAAAAACCCACATAAAAGAAAACATTGTGGAATCAAAGAATTCAATGTCGAATCAATTTCTGAAACAACAATCCACTGGTATCATGAAGAATAAGGAAACAAAGAAAAACAGGGAATTATAAAATCTACTAACTGGTTGGCGGATCAACGAAGACGACGGGTAAACACGAACACGGAAAATAAGATGTTACCCTTGTCGATTGATAGGACATTTTGCGTGGGAATGTCCTTCAAAATTTGTAAAAAGTTCAAACTACAAAAGGAAGGAACCTTTTATCCAAAGTCACGTTGATAGGCTTATAATCAATGGTGATTATTTGGTTTCGGGATCGGATGTGAATGATTGGAATAGGACTTGGTATGTTAACACGAGGATATCACAACATTTGTCACCGGAAATGGATCTTTTTGTCTCGATGAAAAAGATGGAAATGGTGAATGAAGAATACGTTGGTTCAATCTCAGTACACGGTATAGGAGAAATCGAAGTTGATTCTGAAGGTTACAGTTTCACAGTTCCATATGTTGGATTCGCGCCGGGAATCAACATAAATGTTTTGAGTATGAAACAACTCATACTCCAAGGTTTTGAAATTGATATACGAGGAACCGAATGCTCAATCAATCATATGGGAACACACCTTCAACATCCAATTTATGAACAACCAGATAGGGAAGATGGACTGCTTGAAATCGATGGAAAGGAGGTACAATTAAATCTAAAAACTTTTGATGATTTTTTGTATCTCATGTCTTTGGCAAACGATAAGAAAGTACGTAGTTCAAACGCAAAGGCGTTAGAAAAGAAATTTGAGGATGCTATCGAATGGTTTTTCAAAATGGTGGATGGACGAGAAATAACATTGCCACCATACCTTGCCGGTCTTCACATATCGCTACTAGATGTTTATCAAGTTATAACCCATTCAGGAGGCTATGATTTGATAACAAAAGAAGGAGAATGGAATGAGATAACATTAAGCTTTGGATACACAAAAGAATACGGGGTTAACTTCAAAGACTTGTATGAACGATACTTGTCTTTACCGATAAATTTTTGTATTTTTGGCCATAAATATATTGGTCGTTTTTAGGGTGAACTTAAAGTTGGAAAAGGCCAACATGGAACAACCACAAATGGCTCACAAGGTAGTCATGGTCATACGGACCTGGATGTTCTTTTCACTCAAATTGGAGCACGAGGTGCTGCCACTGGATTTGAAGATAAAGGAGAAGACCCCAAAGATCAAACAAGTTACTCCAAGGCTGGTGAAGAAGGCGGAATGATGGAAGATGATTTTATCATCGTTTGAAGGTTCAAGAAGGAGGAGAAGATAACAAGATTAGATAAATTAAAGGATGGAATGTTAGACTATTAATTTATCTATTTATGTTACTAGGATTTATTAAGTACTTATGTTATATTAATTGTAAATAAAGTAAATTATACATATATATATATATATATATATATATATATATATATATATATATATATATATATGGCGGTAATATGGAGGGAAAAAGCCATCAAAATGGCAGCTGCAGAACCAACCGACCACCCTCCATAACCGCTACTCTACACCTATATATATGTATGATTTCCCACTGTTCACGTACTGATTTTGAAGATCAATATATAGTGAATATTATATCAAAGTTCCTGCTGTGTTTTTATCTTTCTGTCTTCTTCTTCACCGTTAATATGACACCCACATACACATACTCGAATTCCGATTTATTTCCTACATTAATATTGTAATCTGTTGCATATATTATTCAACTAATAAGATCCAGTTCAAAGAATATGCTACATATTTTGTACTTGTAACTAGCCCTAGATTTCTAGCCCGGTGGCCAGTGCTGCTACGATCAACAATGTCACCATTTGAGACACTTACAACTTAAGCGGTTGCAGCAGGTGCCATTTTTTCATTGTTGACGAGTGGTGGGATATTACTATAATTATACCCTTCTTCATCCTCCTGGTCTTCATCCTCTCCGACTTCCCATAAGAAACTAGCATATGCTGCATGAACATGGCTGAAGAAATCTCGAGTTAAGATTTCAGATTTTCAGTTTAACAGTATTATAGTAACAGAAAACACCATAAAAACGTTTACCTATCTTCAGATGCTGCCTGGATTGCTCTTTCAAAGTACCCCGTTGCTCTGTCTTTATCATGATGAAGCTCCCACGATAACTTTGCATACTGTGAGAGAATTTCGCCGTCGTTAGGATCGACTAAGATAGCCCTCGAGTAGTATTCTTCTGCCCCTTGAAGATCTTGCTTCGACTGCCAAATGATCGGACAAAAAGTTATTACTAAAAAACGATATAATATCACCTAGCTTAGGTTAGCCACATGTACGTGATAGATATTATGAAAGATAAATTAGCGATCATATAACAAGTTCTAATTGGATATGGTTTTTTGCATATAATTAAGTTGAATCTTAAAGAAAGCCAAGGATACCTCGTATAGAAATTGGGCGTAATTCCCTAAAACCAAAGGATTCCCGGGGTTCTCTTTCACCATCTTCCGGTAATGCTCCTCCGTAACATGGTTGTCACCAACGCCACCGCCGCCCCTTTCTTCACCTCCTACCTGAGAAAGATTCCGGCCACCACCACCTGAACCAGCGGCATCACCATCTCCACAGGCAAACCCTGAATCAACACCTATCCCTTTTGCAAGATACATTTGTGAGCCGGTCTCTCCTGTGTCATCTTTAATTTCGTAACTCCCAAACCCCATTTGCTTGTTCAAGCTCAAAATCTTGTTTTCTATATTAAACCCACGAAACTCGCAAGACCCTTCATCGTCTTTCTCTTGTTCTTCATCTTCATCTTCATCATCATCATCATCACTCGATTCATCATTTTCGGATTTGAATCTTGAATTTTGGTAAGAAAAAGACGGGATTGTCTCCAGCAAAGAACTGTGAAGTCTATTCGAAGGTCTCTTGGGTTGATTGAAGAAACTGAAATCATCATCACCGCCGCCGCAGCCGGAGTTCATCAAGCTTTCCAAGTTCCCTTCGGATTGGGCTCGCCGCATACCGCCGCTACCGAATGAAGGTGAAATGGGAGATGAATTACATGAAAGTGTGGTGAAATGTTGAGATCCAGGGGATGGTGTTTGGTGAAATGAGAATCTGTGGATTGGTGATGATTTGTATGGATGGAGTGTGGTGTCATGGTGGTGGTTGTTGGGGGTCTCCGGTGAGATTGATGGTAGAAGGGATCCAAGAACTGGTGTTGATGAGCTTCTTAGCATCATCTTTATGTTGTTTGTTAAATTAGATCTTTTCCTCCCACTTGTTTATGTTACTCTGATTTTGTTTTTGTAGATTGGAGGGGTTCTGTGGACAAGAGAAAAAGGGTTCACAAACACAAGTTATGAACATGATAAATATTTGGAAATTGCTAATAATTGAACGGTTAAAATTGCTTGAAATATCCTTGTGGGAAAAAACCATATTCTTTTGGGTATCACTTTATGGGTGTGTTCAGCAACGGACTTATAAAAGTTATAGTGGCTTGGGATTCTAGTTTTCATAATCTCCAGCTCTCTAGGCTCGTTCGGGTGTTAAAATCTTGAGGGGATTAATAAAAACACAATCCCAGCTCTTAAAATAAAAGTTTTTTCAAGTAGCTGAGTTTAAGATTATTAATTAATCAGCCCCACTTAGTTTCGCTAAACTCACCTATGAGATCCGTGACATTATAATTTATAAATGAATCGCTACTTGACATGAAGCTTGTGAGTACACCTTTTAAACGATGTGTAAGACTACTCCTGAATCAATCGAACATCAATTGGGTTAGTTCAGGTACCCATTAAACACCATATGTCCTCCTATAGGCTTGGCACAACTTGGCGAACCTGACGGCATTAACCACCCCACCTCACCTCCTCTCTCTCTCTCTCTCTCTCTCTCTCCTCTTCCCTCCTAACATATATATATTATTAAAATAAAATAAAAATTGAGATAAGATTAGGTTATACTATACTAGCCTTTGGATTAAAAATGAGAAGGAAATGAGAAGGTGATATGACATTTGGGTTAATAACTCCAATTGCATGTCATAAGGATGGTCTTAGTAAAGAAAGGAACCATAACATAAATTACACGTACCGACTTTAAATAGTTTTCCTATTGTATGTAAATAGCTTTTATGTCAGGTAAGATTGTCATGTGACACCATTTTATTACACAATAGTGCGACATTTTCATTGTTTTACCTGCTATAATGTGTAATTGAATCGTCATAATAAACTAAAAAACAGTTGCATACAATGAGAGGAACTATGTTTTCCTTATGTCTAATACAAAGGGTTAAATTACGTTGAATAGCATTCAACTTTTTCAAAAGAGTTGATATAGGTATTTATTTTTTTTATTATCCAAATAGGTAGCCAACTATTTGGTTTAGGGTTAAAGTAAGTAATGATTTGAATTTTTCGATTATAGATTGACTTTAGACGAAGTTTACACCGTTAGATCATCACCAATCCTTAGTGAGCTGAGCATAATTCCTTCCTAGTAGTCATGGCGGGGTTTGATTGGGCTCATGTGGGTTGTGAATGGCGGATTTAAAGAAAACAACAACACACGACCACCAACGTAACGACGACCGACAGGAGGCCGATCACACTCTATCATCACCATCAAGAAGGAATTTCGGTAAGCTCACCAATGTTTGATGGTGACCCAATGATGAAAACTCATGCTAGAGCCAACACTTTTATTGAAAAATTACTTATTTTAACAGGTAATCATAAAGTAGGTTATCTATTTAAATATTAAAAAGGTAAAATGAATGCATCAACTCTTAAAAAAAAATAGGATACTATTCATTTGGATTAACCCTAATAAAAAAAGACAAAAGTTACATTATAATATTACAAATAAAGGGGAAAAAATCATACCTTCTTCTAAAGGGCCACAGAGAGAAAGAACGCCTTTATGATGAATAGTAGATTATGATTAATGGTTAAAATACATTAACCAAGGTTTATTAGAAAGAATGGATGGATGTGTTTTTGAAGGAGGGAAATTCAACAGTATAATGGTTATTATAAAATGTCACACACATATATATATATGTATGTATATATTAAGAAAAGAGAGGAGATGGGAGATGGTGAAGGTGATGGGTACAACCACATTTCACATGTAATTTCTTATTGTAGGGTGAGGAAACAACCTACATTTTGCAATAATAATCCCATAAATATCTTTTTGGGTTGGTGAAATGTCACAGCTTTTTCCTTTTTTTCTTTCCTCTTCTGGAACGTGTATGTATAATTGTAGGGTCTAAATTAAAACGAATATGCTAAAAAGAGCAGAATGCTCTTCTGGACTTATTATGCATGGTGCTAGCAAACAAACAATACTAGCTTTGTGATGAAACTTCAATGCTGTTAGCCCAGGGACCCTCCAAAACTTTTATGTTCAATTCATCACCAATATATCAACATGTTACTTGATTTCAATTTTGTTTTTCCCCCCTACCTACATGTTACAGTTAGACTAAATAGCACCTATTAAAACGTGTTAAGATTTGATCTATGAACCACCATATAGATTTCATGTCCGCAACTAGCCTAAATTACGGAAACACAAGATTTTGTCATTATTAATTTATCTTTTTTCTTTGAATTTCTTTTAAACAACAATAATTATACTATTACCAAACCAAAGAGAGGGTTTACATGTTTCTTGTCAAAACTTACATATTTTTTTTTCGGCAAACACACTCACGCACGCATCTAAAAATATTCTTATGTTTTTAGCAAGATTTAAACCCATAATCTCAAAAATGATAGACATCTTAAACACGCTTTGATACCGCATGACCAGCGACCATTTGGTCAACCAAAACCTACATTGGCAAAAGGTGTTTTCTTTCGATGTACATTTTCTCGTATTACATTAACCAACTAATTTCTATACAACAACTCAATAGGTGTATTTCCGTGCAAATTCAAGAATAATTAATGCACACGCAGTTCCATTATTCATTAAAGTTAGGTAGGTGTTTTCAACAACTATTTTTTGTGACTTGTCAAAAAGGCCTTTCTTTTTTGGTCTATCGCGAAATTAATATGATACATCAATGAAAAGATTGTTACGTAAAGGAAAAATAAAAAAAAAATGTGTATATCTGCTGTTAAAAAAACAGAAAAAAGAAAAAAAGAACTTAAGTATGATCTCGTGAAAAAATACAATAAGAAAGGGAATAATCTCGTAAAAAGAAAAACATAATTTATTTATAGTTATTGTGCATGCAAATTTAGTAATTGCAATCTCACAAATATTTTAAGATACTTTTTTAAAACAAGACACTATGAGAATGATGTCCTTATAAAATTAATAAGAAATGTCATTTACATGAATCAATGAAAATAATATTTCAATAATTAAATAAAAGTTAATAAGGTGTAAGAGCATCTCTAATTGGAGGATAATAAAAGTTAGGGGTTTGTTCAAGACTGAAACCGGAGCCAAAATAACTGATGACTAAAATTGGTAAAAGCTAGAACCGAAATCCGAACCGATATAAGAGATCTGGTTCCGGTTATTAACCTATTATTTTAGGTATAGAACCGGATAAAACAGAAATTAAACGATAACCGGTGAATATTTTTGTTATTAAAGACAACTATAATATATTTATAGTAGTTGTTTTTTACCTATAAAGGCAAATATAATATATTCATGGGAGTTGTATGGAGTAAGGGAGGAATTGAATGAATGTAAAATTGTATGATTATTTAATAGTTGTATAAGATTTGTGTGGATCCAACTCTTATTTATTTAATTATTTTTCTAGAGAGCAATTAAAAAGCTTTATAAATAAATAATTTTAATACAAAATCCAATTTCCATATACTTATTTAATAGATTATAAATTTAGGTAAATGGTTTTTTTATTTAATAAAAATTTGATGTACGTATGTTTTAAATATTTTTTTTAGTTATTAGGACTTTAAGTATTTTAATCTCTAGGTTTCTTACTTTTTAATTAGTGTGTTTAGTCTCTTAATTTTTATTTAATGTAATTTTACTTTCATATTTTTATTTAATGTAGTTTTTTTTGAAGTTTTAAATTTTTTTTGTAAAACTATATATATGATATTGATGTGAAAATCCATTAAACTTTGTAGAGTTCAATGGACTGTAAATGTTAAAGAGTAAAGTTGTATAGGTAGTGGACTGCTAACATGACAATTAATTAAACTCTTTTAAAATTGTATGAATTGAAGATGTTCTTAAGGATTATTGTATACGCCAGTCTAAAATAAAATGCGTGTGATTCATTGTTTTTAAAAGAGATATAGTTATACATGTTTTATAATAAAAAATACACTTTTAGCAACAACAATCATTAAGAGGAAAAACTTATATAAGTTTATGTATATATCAATCATTTATCATCTAACATATTAAATTAGTTACTTTAAAAATACAACTTATAAAATTGTACATTAAAAGGTTAATGAAATGAAATTTTCTATTGGTGTCAATAGATGATATTAAAAAGCAAGCGGTGTAATTGGGATTTGAGTCAGGGTTGACATGGTCAAAGTAACACCAGTGTCATTCGACCTGTCATTCCCTTCCGTGGTCAGGGTGGGCTTTAGTGTAGGTTTGTCAATTGAAAAATTATATTTTTACCTACTCATTATAACATGACATGTGGACTCTACTAATTCTTTTTCTTTATTTTCTTTGTTGATTTTGACACTTGTATTGATCTTGTGAGTAGGAGGATAAGTAGGAGTAAAAAGTAGGAGAATATATAACCTCTCTTATCAATTTAGGTGATCTTTTGTTTATTCTAGTGGCTAGATTTTTACAATAATTCTCCTAAATACCATTTTAATTCACACTTCAATAATTCTTCAATTTTCCATATTCTCAAATATTCAATCTCATCTCAAATTCAAGTAACCACTTCAATCTCAACCACAAAAAGTGTAGAACCTTTTCTTTGCAGGATCATTTTCCCGCTAAATGGCGGGTTTCTAAAGTTTCATAGGTCCTTTTTGGAATTCTTGCTATAGCTAGAGCTTCTGTGAGGACGTATAGGGCATAAACAATATAATCTTTTCAATTCTCTTCTTGACCTAACCTAAAAAATTTTAATCCTCAATCCGGCCTACCACAATTTCCTTCTTAACCCGAATTATCACAATGTCCTTGTGTTTCTCCCTTCGCATGGTGATATCAAACTTATCATATCAAACCACGTTTTCGAACTCCCGATCCACTTTACTTATTCTAAAAACGAGTTACCTAACTAAACCAAGTACAACAAGTTTTGTGTTAATGACTTACATCATCGAGTAAGTTTTTATAAGAGACGGAACTTGAAGTTTAAGAAAGACTTGACCAACTTAAATATTTATAACAAGAGGAGATCGAGTTTAAGGTAATAGCAAAAAACTCGATCATTCGTCGGGTGAGAAACTTCCAGTTGTTCAACATCTACACGCAAATACGGTGAAAAAAAATACAAAAATTCTCAATAGATAAATTATATAGTTAATATAATTTTTGTTAGTTAATACATCTCTATTTTATATTAGTTATACAATTTATTTTGATATTTATTTGTGTAATTAATAAACGTAAAAATAGACCGTACTTAATTTATGTTCATGTGATTACTAATACTTATGGTAAAAATAATAATATTTATCTTACCATGACACAAGGCCTGATATCTAACACCCACAGTATTAGACATCGAAAACTATTGTTCCGCAGTGATAACACTCGAAACTGTCTTAACACGATAACGAGTACCAGATACCATCTTGTCACGGTAATAACACCGAATACTACTTTGTCTTGAATACAAGATATTATCTTATCACATAAATAAATACTAGATACCGTCCTGAACAATAATAGATACCGTAGTCTGTGTTTTCATACTAAGGGGGTGTTTGGTTGGTATCATTTGGGGGGATTTTATGGAATTGGTATTTCAAATCTCTCGAAATGTGGTGTTTGGTTTGGCAAAATGGGATGAGATTTCAAATCCTAGGATTTTATAAAATCCCACCGATGAGGGATTTCTAAATCCTTCCACCCCCATGGTATTTTGAATTCCCTCATATGAGGTATTCTCTCCGTCCCCGTCGTCGCAAGGCCGTCGCCGTCACCCGTTCGCCGTCGTCGTCACCCATTTGCTGTCGCCATCACCCGTCGCAAGGCCGTCGCCGTCACCCAATCGCTGTCGCTAGTCGCCGTCACTCGTTCGCTGTCGCCGTCACCCGTCGCAAGGCCGTCGCCGTCACCCATTCACTGTCCCCAGTCGCCGTCACTCGTTCACTATCGCCATTCGCCATCGTCGTCACCCGTTCGCCGTCGTCGTCACCCGTTCACCGTCGTCGTCGTCACCCGTTCGCCGTCGCCATTCGCCTCGTCATCACCCGTTCGCCGTCGTCGTCACCCGTTCGCCGTCGCCATTCGCCTCGTCATCACCCGTTCGCCGTCGTCGTCACCCGTTCGCCGTCGCCATTCGCCTCGTCATCATCCGTTCGCCGTCGCCGTCGCCGTCACCCGTTCGCGGTCGCCCGTTCGCCGTTGCCATCGCCGTCACCCGTTCGCGGTCGCCCGTTTGCCGTTGCCGTTGCCGTCGCCGTCACCCGTTCGCCGTCGCCGTTACCCGTTTGCCGTTGCCGTCGCCGTCACCCGTTAACCGTCGCCGTCGTCGTCCTTCCTCTTTGATGGTGGCAACAGGTGTGGTGGTTGACTGTTGATGGAGTTTAGTGATGGTGGAAATCCCACCTCAATATGAACCAAACACAAGATGGGATTTTAAATACCACCAAATGCAAATTCCACCAAATACCAATTTCATTATAAATGTAAATCTCTTCAAAAACAATACTTGAACCAAACACACCTAAGTTTATTTTATTAAATTTCATACCCTTTGATCTAGCGTTTAATTTTTTAGCAATTTCAATTTAAAAAAAAATTTGTACATCAATCCACTCATGTAGTTTTAAAAATATAATATATTTATTTCTAAAAATAATTAATGCTCATATCGGAATTAAGTCATATATAAAATAGATGGTAGGTAAACTATTATTTTTGAGAAAGGGCGTGTGCTGCTGCGTTACCTAATTAGGTTATTCACATACTTATGTATTGAAGGGTAGTTTCGTTATTTAATATTTAGTCATTAAACTGATATACAAATATAATAACATCTTATTATAATTAGTCATTTAAGCTTAATATTCTGTGTATAAGCACATGAATGAATAAAATAAATTTTAATAGATTAAATCACCCATAAATAAAAATTTAAACAATATGCAACCTATAAATGAAAATCTTGAATAATATGTAATGATTAAGTTTTTTTGATGTAAAAACAAATAATTTTAAAGGCAGTTGAGAAAATAAAAAGATATGATTTTTGAAAAAATTATAAAAATAAGAAGATAACATCATAATCATATTATTTTAATATATATTAAAGATTAAAGATTAAAGATAAAAATTAATTAATTGATAAAATGATCAATTTAAAAAATTAACTTGTTAAATGTAAAAACCAAAATGTATTTTTTAAAATATTGTCTTTTTCATATAACAGGAGGGAATAGAAATCGATTTATTTTTGAATAAAGTCAATTTTTTAGATTTATTTATATTTTATTAAAGTTAAATCCGAATTTAATAAATATATAAGTTTGATTTTCTAATTAAAGTATTATCAATATATGAAAAAAGTTATTTTATTATTTTAATATATATTAAAGGTAAAGATAAAGATTAAAGTTAGTTTATTATTCTATTCAAATTTTGATTCTTTAAAAAAAAATTCAATGTAATCGGTGTAAGAGATTTTTGGTAAAAACTGGTAGAAAACTCCAATGGGTACCGTTTAGCACAGAATATATGCCTCGATCACAAGTTCGCTTTTAACAGCAAGGAATCCATAATTCCAACTCATTGCCGACGTACTCCGTAGTTAATACCGTCATCTTCATTATTAAATTCGATCTTAACCTAACAACAATACAAATAATCTCAATATAATCTAATCTAAATTGTGTTTAAAAGCTTTCTCAGATCCAATCATCATCACATCTAAATTCTTTGCTGCTGCTTGGGGAAAGAGAGAGATGACGGGCTGTGGATGCCTGAATTGGAACAGAATCACCGATGTCCTGGTTCCCGATATCCAATCTTTCTCCCTTCCTTCTCCGATTCCCCAATGGCCTCCTGGTATTCACTTATCTTCAAGCTTTCTTACGTTCCTACATCATCATTCCGTTCGATTTTCCCTCGATCTGATTTACGTTTCCTATTCATTATTGAGTTTTAGGGCTGTATACTTGTGTATTTTTTTTGCTTTTAGAACAGAATTTTGTCTGTAAATATGTTTAAGAGATTTAAAGTGAGTGTGATCGTGAACTTGATATGCAGTTTATAGCGAATTGGGCACACTCCCCCTTGATCTAGCTTACGGGATGAGTTCTGCCAGGGTTTTTACAAACATATCATACGCTTAACAATGTTCTTCCTTTCAAAACTAGAAGATTACGTTACTGTTCTCATATCACAGGTGTGCTTAAGATTAGTTTGATAATTTTCTTAACTCCTCTATGATAATTGTAATACTGAGTAGCAGTAACTGAGGATAAAAAGAAAAAAAAAAAACAAAGAAAAAGCTATGCAAATGGATTAGCAAGCTTACCAGAAGCTTGTTATAAGGCTTACCAGGAATGATAGTTCGGTTGCTTAATGTAGGGCTGAAGTGATCTTAGCGAGTGGTTATATGTTATGTCTCTTGTGCCAGCCACCTATACCACACAGGGATATGTATTTATAACCACAGTATGATTAGGAGCTGTCCTAAGTGTTAATACATGTGTATGTTTTCTTGAATATGCCTATATATGTGTTTTTCTGTGTCTGAAAAGAGTTTTACCTGCAAATATGTTTGACATTTAGATAATTGTGCTCATGAACCAGGTATCAGTTGACTATGGCTTGGGTAACTTCCTTCCCTGAGCAGGCTTTCACCTTTCAGGGATGAATTCCACTTGGGCCATTAGGCCAATTGCAGTAGTCTTCAAGTTTTAATTCATAATGTCCCCTTTTTTCCTGTTTATTGATGATCAATTAAGCTTACCAGAAGCTTTCTAGAGGGTTTTGCACAAATTATAGTTAGGTTCCTTAATTTAGTGCTGAAGTTGGTTTACAAGGCCGACAGGTAAAATCCTTGAATTCCTTTGTCAGGTCTATTGATCCAGCCATCTATGACACATATGAAGCTAGAACCTCAGACCATCCATGAAGGAACTAAACGCAGATTATGTTTCTTTTTAAAGAGGACGCTCGCCCGCACACACGCACACTCGTTTCCTTTTTATATTAGATAGATTAAAATGAAGGTTTTTCATTAGAATGATTTGTTTTCTATTTTATTCGTTAGTGAATTTAAATTAGTTCCTATGTTTAACTTGTCACAGGTGGTAATGCTCTTCAATCTTGATTACCTTTTATCAATTATTTCATTTAGATTTGTCATGTAGATAATTACATTAGTAATTTCTGATAGCCTTTTTGTACACACATGGGTACGCTTTTTTTGTAACTAGAATGTTTATGACTGTTAACTAAATTTGGTTAAAGACACTTGAGATTGGTCTCTCACTGATCTGTGTATTTCGTAAGATTTTCAGGTCATGGATTCGCCACGGGAACAATTGATTTAGGAGAATTAGAAGTTCGCGAAATCACCAAGTTTGAGTTTATTTGGGGAAGCGAGATGAAGAAGAGAAGAAAAGGTGTCAACTTCTTCAAACCGATAGACATACCAAATGGATACTCCTGCCTTGGTTACTACTGTCAATCTGATGAGAAACCGTTGCGAGGATTTGTACTTGTAGCTCGAGAAGCCGCCAAGTCTGAGTCACCTGCCCTTTTGGAGCCCATAGATTACACATTAGTTTGGTGCCCAGATGACTGGACAGAAGAAAATGTTCACGGGCACGGCTACTTCTGGTTGCCTATGGCTCCCGAGGGTTATAAAGCTTTGGGCTTCGTTGTCACAAATAAGCCTGCAAAGCCTGGTTTGGGAGAAATTAGATGCGTTCGTGAAGATCTTACAGATTCTTGTGAACCACACAGTATGATGCTCGGTACACATTCTAAAATAGCAGAATCAGTATTCAGGGTCTGGAAAACAAGACCCTGTCAGCGAGGAATTTATGAGAAAGGTGTCTCGGTAGGTACTTTTTTCTGCAGTTGTCTCTGGAGTCCTGGAGAAGACTTGAACATTGCATGCTTGAAAAATCTAAACCCTAGTATGCACAGCTCAATGCCAAATCATGATCAGATTCACGCTCTCATTAAAAATTACGGGCCAACACTCTATTTCCATCCTGATGAGATGTACCTCCCATCTTCTGTATCATGGTTCTTTGAAAATGGAGCTTTGTTGTACAAAAAAGGGGAGTCAAAAGGCGAGCCAATCGATCCTTCCGGTTCAAATTTGCCTAAGGGTGGGAGAAATGATGGTGAATATTGGATAGATTTGCCTAAAGATGCTAGCGAGAATAAAATAAAAAAGGGAAATTTGGAAAGTTCAAAAGTTTACGTTCATGTAAAGCCAGCATTAGGTGGGACTTTTACCGACATCGTGATGTGGGTTTTCTGCCCTTTTAATGGGCCAGGCGCCTTGAAGATTGGGCTCATGAATTACGCGCTTAGTAGAGTGGGGCAGCATGTTGGTGATTGGGAACATGTTACTCTTAGAATAAGCAACTTCACAGGAGAGCTATGGAGCGTGTATTTCTCACAGCATAGTGCTGGTGTGTGGGTAGACGCACCATATTTAGAGTTCATTGAAGGTAACAAGGCAATTGTATATGCATCAAGAAACGGGCACGCGAATTACCCACATCCTGGTGATCTCCTTCAAGGGTCGGTAAATCTGAGCATTGGAATCAGGAACCCTGCTGCTTGTAGCAAGTACCTTTTAGATTCTAGTAAAGATTATGAAATCATTGCAGCAGAGTATCTTGGGGACGGGGTCATTAACGAACCATGTTGGTTACAATACATGAGAAAATGGGGCCCCACAACTGTACACGACTCGAGGGCTGAAGTTACTAGAACCTTGGATCGTTTGCCTGCATCTCTTCGGTGTACAGCACAAAACATATTCAGTAAGCTACCAAATGAACTTTATGGCGAGGATGGCCCTACTGGGCCAAAGGAGAAAAGCAGCTGGTTTGGTGACGAAAAATGGTAGGTTTTTCTTCTGCCTCTTCCTTTTCAAATATGTGAAAACACCCAAAACATAATAACAAGAAGATAATACCTCGATTTATATGTGATTAGAGTACAAAAATGGTTTTATAGATAAAAGTAGAAAAATATTCATAGGCTTGTGCATAAAACTTTTGGAGTGTGATATATATATTTATGTATGATGTGTGGATTTGGTTCCATCTCATGTTGGAAAAGTGGTGCTGCTATTGCATGGTTTGGCTTTGTGGGATACTTACTGAGCAGTGGTTCTATCTATGAATCAGAGGTACTGGTCTGCTGCTCTTCTCTATGTGATAACACTAACAGGCCAAACCATTTATGTATGTTTTGCTCATTAATTTGTAGGATATGAGCTGAAGGTTTAGTTTAGAATGGATAACTTCAACTTCCGTATTTGGAAGGGGTAAATAAATTTCAGGCTACATTTAACTCATAACAAGAGCTGAGGTTAAAGCTTTAAATTAAAATTGGCATGCAATAGACAAAACATACCCTCCAAGTAACTTGAATACGAATTTCCTCCTTATCGGTTTCATGGGTATATATAATTAGTATAGTCGTCTCGGGTACGTAATAAATAATACAATACATGCGCTTTATCATGTTTACCAATGATTTTGTATAACTGAATTACTTAACTGTAATTCCTTTAAGTAGTTGACAGATTCACTATCCCAAACAACTTTAACTCTTTAACTCAAGTCGTGGTCTAATTAATTTGTTACTTCATTGCTTAGATCTTAAAACCTGGCGACACTTTCTACTTCTTACATCCAATCATCCATATAAGACCACTTAGTTACACTAGCCATCTAACAAATGACTTTACTCCTTTTACGGGTTGAGCATATACAGGTTTAAGTCATTTTCGGGTTGATTAATATGTTCACGGGTCGACGCGCCAAACCATATATATATATATATTGATATTGATATTTTTTTCATTTATCCATTTGTTTACCATGTTTCTTATTCGGATATTGCGTTTTTCCCTTATTCCTTAATTCTCGTAACTATAATTGGAAACAAATCCACCTTTTCCTTTTTGTTCCTTTGACATTTTTAGACCAAATAGAGTAGACAGCGTTGAATCATCAATCACTTATAGTTGAATTATATTATAAAATTATCAAGTTTTTGTATGTAGATCTAGTTATCGCGCTAGGGTTAAACTTTATTTGGTATTTTAAATTTTAATTATGTATTTTGACAAACAAGGGACAAAATTAATAAATCAGTAAAACTAGACTTACTGACCTGCCAACCCTTGAATAACCCATGAAACCGTATAATTAAACAGGTTACTCAGGTCGTGCTATGTTTACATATATATGGATCCGTGTCATATACCTCACACAAATAATTAAGTGAGTCGTGTTTGTGTCACGACCGGCCGACCTGAACATGACACCATTGTTATCTCTACACCAAAGTTAGGTGATGTTGCTCTTACATATTACTTAAATCATTAAAACACTAAAATGACATTAATACCCCTAATTTAAGTGGTATTAACTATTAAGAACAAAATTACCCAACTTAACTGATGTTAGCTGCATGTATCATTTTCCAATTTTAAAACACATGTACTAAGTAAAAATTTGCTTTAAAACCTTTACATTTAATAATTTGTGAGAGGTTTTATAACTTTTTACTAAATATTCTTACTTATCCTTCTACTCATTTGATTATTACAAGTGTTAAAATCAAGAAATAAGATAAGAAAAAAGAATTAATACATTATAGTAGATCAAAGAATGAAGCAATCAAATAAAACAGGAGAAAAAAAATCTTCATAATTAGTTTATAGACCCGTGTACACACGGGTATTAAAGAAGTAAACTTGCGATATATCAAAATCAAATAAAAAAATGTTAGAAGTAAAGGTACATAAAAAATTTCAAATACGTACCAAAAAACAAACACTTTCTTGTTGTCTTCAAATAAAGTAAAGAGATCAAGTTTTAAAATATTTCAACTCAATAATCAAATTATGATCTTAAAACTAGAATAGAATATAGAGATATGGTTGTTTTTATTTTCTTTATCGTTGGTTCATCTTCATATCTAATGTTTAAATTATTATGCATGACGAAAAGGACACTTTATATAACTTTAAAATGTTTTTGGTGGAACTTAACTGAAATATTTAAACCATTTTCATTCTAGAAATAAACATAATAGCACAAACATTTTTGTTACAGATGATCTTTATCTCGATAACATGTGTATCAAATTGAAAAAATATTTGATAATTGAATGGCTCTAATCTATTCATATTTATAAAAAACTAGTGGACATAAATAAATTGTTTAAAGTACATACATAACAAAACGTGTATCTTGTAGTACTTCTTTATATATTCCAGCAAAACATGCTGTTTAAATCTACTAAAATCATGCAGAAACAAATTTCAAGTCATACCCTTTTTATTGTCTAGTTTTCATATTTCATATCATATCTTCAAAAGTCCATTGCACAAAAATCTTTACATCTCTGAATTTAGATTTTTAAATATATAATATATCATCTTTTAATGATACATTTTTTAAACCATACTTTATAAAAGGTTTCATACATCTTTCTAATAAGATTGAAAATGTTTTAAAATCAATAACTAAACACTTTGAATAGCATAATTAAGTTGATCACTGAGCTCATCATCATAATCCCAAAAAAATCCACTCAACTAAGCAAAAATTACCTATCCACCATTATTAATGGATAACAAAAAATTAAGAATATACTAATTTTAAAAAGTGTCAAATTACAATAAAATTTATACCAAAACGTAGAGAAAAATAAGACGGTCGCAAATATATAATTATTTTTTATACTAAACAAAATGTATCACAAGTTACTAAACTTAATTTATAAACAACCTATAATTAATTATATTAATATATAATTTTTATAAAACCTGCTCACATTTTCTTAAAAGCCACTCACAATTTTCATCTGGCCCCCTCCAATTGATTTAAAATTGAATTCGACAGTATTTTTAAAAATGCTTTGTAAATCTAATTGATTTTGAAATTGAATGTTCTGATTGGTTAATAAATGTTGATTTAATAGTTAAAAAAAAGATAAATTTTTTTTATAATAGTTATAGATCTATATGAAAGATGATATATTTTCTTATTATATTTTTATACTTATACTCTTATTTAAAAGATTAACATAAGTGTCAAATTTAATTTAATAAAAAGATGAAAAAAATTAATGAATTTCGCGTATTTTTTGTGGTAATTAAAAAAAATGAATTAAAACGAAATAACACGATGATATTTTATTTTTCAATTTATAAAGATGGAAGTAGGGAAAATTAAAGTAGACGACAAATATGTCTTTTGGCTAGCCGACAAAACAATCTTTTTACGTGGATCTTCCGCAAGCTTGTTTCCTGCGCCTTTTGTTGAAACTAAATAAATGCATGTTTTATTTATTTATGTATAGTTCTTGTAGTAATGGTATTCTTTTTTTCTTTTGGGATTAAAATTTAAGAATGTGTGTGTGAGTTTTTATATGAAAATTTTATTCCTACAGTAATTAATCGTCTTTTATAAATTAAGAGTAACAATATACAAGCGTAATGAATCAACCTAAAAATTAGGGAAAACATACCTACTTAAATTAAAGCCACCTCATAAATATTCAACAAGAATCTTATATTTTTACATATATATATTTTTAATTTGAGATCTATATTTTTTCAACACAATTTAATAGATGCAACAATAGTTTAAAACATAAAGGCATGTTTAAAAGAAGTTGGATGTAGATGTGCTAAGTAGATACAAAATAGAATAAGTGTGTAACAAAGTAGGATTAGATCCTTAGATATTCTTGTATATTCCATGTACCTATCACTAAATATCATTGGAGTTTTGGTTTATAAATCTGTACATTTTCATTAGCGATAACAAAAGAACGTGTATTGTTGATTCTAAGTAAATACTCGATCATAAAACTATATTCTGAACTCGGTCTCATCTCTCCGCTACCGGTTACTATATGTATCGAGTATCCTAGATCATGATTAGTCAATTTAATTTTACTAGTTAGAATTTTAGTTACAACAATTCGATCCCAATCCCATCCAAGACTTAATTTTTTTTTTGCTAATTCCAATTTCTAACAATATCAAAAATTAAAAAACAATAAATGTTACACCACATGAAGTATAGAATACCTTAATTTCGTGATAAACTAATCCAAATTATAATATGCTTCAGACTCTCTTAAACAAGTGTTTACAACACACACCCATTTATCTTTTAGTTACATTACATATATATGTCTGCGTATTAGTTATATTGATCTTTGGTCTATCTTGGTAGTCTAAAAGAGGTTTAGCTAGCATTTACTTGGTAGCCAACTATGAAAAACATGCATTATGAACTTACTTTTATTTGTGTTTTTTTCAAACTCAAAGTGGTCAAATATTTCAACCAAGGTTAAAACTATCGTGTTAAAAGTAATCTGCTTTAACAAAGGTAACCAATTAAGTTTATATTTATGAGTAAAATTTATCTACTTTATCAAAGGTAACCTTATTCTAGGATACCCTTTCATGTATAACAACTCTTTAAAAAATACATGGAATATATATAATGATCAAAATTGATACTAACTAAAGGTATGCCTATTGTAAATAGCTTTGAAAAAGTAAAATATTTCATTGGAGATGTAAATTAAAAGATTTAGTAGTATAAAATAAAATTGTGTAATAATAAAACATTATATTCTAGTTGAAATTGTTATTGTTTTACAAGGTAATTTTTTAATAATTTCTTTCAAATAACCAATTTAAATACATACCAAACTTTTCAATTTTATTCTCATTATCACCATTTAAATTCCTCTCTTACTTCATACAATGGATCCTAATTAACTCACCTCAACAAGTTACAAAATACGTCTAACTCAACCTATCCTAATTTGTCACCGGTACAATTAATTTACTAAAGACCAACATCATCTTCGTACAATCCATTATATAAACTCCAAGTGGGAAATTTTGAATAAAAAGGTTGTAATTTCAACGACGTCCGTAATAACTAGACTGGTAAATAGAAAAGTGGTCAACCTGAAGTGAATGATATGAAGATGTCGCATCTACAATATAGAGCGAGGATGAAAGGTTGATTTACTCATGAACTGGTGTGAAACTTTTTGAAATATCCAAAATGGATGGTTGGGTCTCCAATAAATCTTTCCAAAAGAACCAAGACATCTTTTCTTGAAAAGCAAAAATAACCAAGACATCTGAGTCGAACACATATACCACATCGTCGAAGGCTTGAGGCCTAATCGATTAACAAAGATGGTGATGGCTTTTTGATGGAAGAATTTGATTGACCTCCGGTACAGAGAGAGAGAGAGACGAGTGAAACGACCAACGATATTTTACTATAATACCTCATTTTTCACATGTTTTTATTTTAAACAATTGTTAGGATTGCAACCAGAAAACCGACCTACGATATTGTCCGCTTTGGGTTATCCCTTACGACTTTAAAACATGTCATATGGTAGGAGTAAGATCACCCTCCTTATAAGGAGGAAGAATCCCCCTTCCTCACCGATGTGGGATGCTCCTGCATTACTACCGGAGCGATGGGTTTAATATTCGCAGATTTGACCGGCTCGAGGGAACGATGAATCCCATAAACCCAACAACAATCATATCTTGTCTAATTAAGTAATAAATCATTATATACATTAAAATGGAAATTTTCAACACTCTGATCGCTAATTTAGCATCTTTATTAGGATCACTAAACCTTTGGACGTTTAATCCTTTTTCTCTATTTTGTCAAATAACTTTAAAACTCTGTTATATAAATAACATTAGCTTATTTTTTCTTTTAATGAACCGAGCAGTATTTTATCACCATTCATGATTTCATTCTCCTTTTCTCCTCTCTTTACTTACATTTATATCACATAGTACACATATACACTGTGCATAAATAGTTGTACTTTTCTGTAAAAAACGAAGTTACCAATGAACCAAAAAAAGTAGATTTCAGAATTCGGACGCCCATCTTTCATGGCGGGGGCAGAGTGTTTGGTTGAAACGGAAACAGAGCAGTGTGCGTTTGACTGTCTGTGCGAAAGATGGGGACTCATTTGGGAGAAATCGATCATGAATTAAGGCGCACGAAGCCGACATATGGGTCCCACCAACCTTCCACCCTTTAAAGTTTCTTTCTTTGCACTTCACCTCCCCTCCCCTGTTTTCATTCTTCTTCAAATAGCTTTCTTCATTTCTAACATTCTTGAAACATGAATGCTATTCTCGGCTTACCGGATGGAGTTCCCGGCGCCGGATATGGTGGTGGCGGTGGCCGTGGGTCGTCTGATGGGTCGACACCTTGTGGGTCAATCTTGACCGTCTCAAAGGACAGAGAGACCAGTCACAAGAATCAAAATATGTCAATTGAGGATTCTTCACCCTACCCAATTGATGACGACGACGACGACGATCTTGCATTAGAGTTAGGATTGAGTATTGGTGGTGGTTTGAAGACAAAGGAAGAAGGTTCCAGAATCTTGACTACTAAAGAATTCCCTTCTTTGGTGTCTTCTTGTTCATCTTCATCTTCTTCATCATCTTCTTATGTCAACATCCCAAATTCTTCCATTGCTGGTACTAAAAGAACTGCTATTGATTCTGTTTCTCCTCCTAACGGCACAAGGTACCATCTTAATTTCTATTATGTTGTTATTTCTTATAAGATATTCTATTATTGTTATGATAAAAAAAAATCTTGATTTATGGGTATTGGGTTATTGAATTTGTTCTACATTTCCACCATTAAAGTTTTGTTAATTGGTTTACTGCCATGCATGTATATGAAACTTTTTGAAGTGTTATATTAGTGTCTGTGATTTGGGATTTTTTATTTTTTATTTTTTACTTTTTTGCAATTTGATTTTCATGTTTTTAGGGAATACCCATCTGTGAATTGTGATGAGGGAGTTTTTTTTTCAAGTCATAACCTAAAGAAATTTGGGAATTTTCTTTCCCTTTTGGGCCATACCTCATGAATACATGGAAATTTAAAACATGTCTTTTAGGCCCTACATATTCAATCAAGAAACACATATTCCTTGATTGAAAGAAACAAAAAAAGAGAAGAAGAAATAAGTTAGATTTTTATTATAAGATTCTTGAACTGCAATGATATAGTCTATGAAGGATTGAAGGATAAGGCCGCCTTTGAAAACATATAAAAGAAGGAAAATAAGATAAGTATCATCAACAGTAATAACTGAATTCTTGCGAACTAGATATACAAGGTTATGGACCGATTTTAACTTTTCTGTCATCCATTTTCGGTATCCTAAATGTTGATTGATCACCTGTTATTAAGGTTCAAGGTTGTTCCATATTGATGCTGAGTTATGTGTTTGAAATGGTGTTCTTGAAGTGTGGTTGGATGGCCTCCTATAAGAAGATCAGCTCAAAGGATGCCAATTTTGGCTAACCGGATCAAGTCAGAACATCATGAGTTCAGCAAAAACATAAGCAATGCTCATCATCTATCTGTAAAGGTGAATATGGATGGAACCCTAATTGGAAGAAAAGTTGACCTCTATGCTCACACCTCCTATGAAATGTTAGCTCAGACCTTGGAGAACATGTTCTATGGAACAAGTAAGTCAAGTTCACAATAATCAAAAGCTCAAATTACATAAATGACCAACATATATACCTTTTTCTATTTGTCTTGTATTAATCAAGGAAAATACACGTTGAATAATTAAAAGATGACTTTTTGTTCCACTTAGGTCATTCAGTAACTTAATATTTATCGAGATACTAATGTGTCGGTATGATGATAACATGGCACTTATTTTTATTTACTTTTTGTTCAACTTTGATCATTAAAAGATGAAATTTTTCCCACTCGAGTCATTAAGTAACATGTATGTCGTCATATCAGTCAATTTATCAGGTTACGGGCGGATATAGTGCCATTACGATTTATGCAATTACAAACCTCATAAAAATAACTGTTAAGTAGCATGTTCATCATCATGTTTTATTTTACTTATACAATTTGCCAATTTTAGGGTCAAGTAAAGGATTAGAATCTTCGAGATTGTTGAATGGAACATCTGAGTTTGTGCTCACTTATGAAGACAAAGATGGAGATTGTATGCTTGTTGGAGACGTTCCTTGGCAGTACGTTTTCTCAATCTCATTCATCGCAATAACGAGTGAATTGGTGTGATCAGTTTCGATTTTCCTGATTTTGTTTCAGGATGTTTCTTAGCACTGTGAAAAGGCTGCGGATCCTGAGAAACGCCTTAATGCAGCATTGAGGTTTCAAGAAAACACGAGACAGATAAACAATGTTATATAGATTAACGTATACGTTGTCTTAGTTTCATGATTGAAAAGGGTAACGGCTTGGTTGATCAGGTTTTGTTTCTTGGGTTATTTGAACACTAAATATTGGCTTATTTCTTTGATTTTTTTATATAGTTTCTTGGCACCAGGATCAGCTTTGAACAAGCATATGAGTTGTTGGTCCAAGCATATATACAACTTGACTGATAGTTTGATATCTTTGAGATTTTGTTGTAATCTGGATTGGGCTTCTGAATCAAAATACAAATATTTGAATATATATTAGGTGTCAAATTGAGCTGGAAGCTGTTCTTGATTTAGAAAAAAATGAATAAATAAATAAAGGAATGGAATCCAATTAAAGAACATGAAAGGACGATGCAATGTGATGAAATCGTCTTGACTCTTATCACACGTCTCATGGTATTTGATGTGTGAAAGAAAGACTGATGAGTCGATGCCACACAACGTACAGCTAAAATGATAATCACGAAAACATCAGAGGGACTATTTTATTTTATATATATATATATATATATTGAAAAGTTTATTTGAGAACCGCGATAACCAATCTATGTGCCTTGTTACTTTCACATATTTATCTCCCTCGATTAACCCTGTGATTGCATATATCCCCCTCACCTGACGAACAAACCAACAATCACATCAACCAGAACCATATTTCTATTTTCGCACCATATAACCACTGCCCTCCTCCGATTACCCACCTCCACGAATGAGCCTGTAATCGACCACCATTATAGATACCACAGCCACTATTTAATTGCCTTCACCTCCCAACGTAAGTCCGTCAACGGTTTTCGCCGCCGTCTCTAATCATCTCTTGTAAACGTCGGCTACCGCTAACGCAGACATCAACCACCTCTCTCTCTCTCTCTCCTTTTGAAGAGTAAATCTGTTTCATGGAGAGAACACCTATAGAGAGTGAAATCTGATTTCAAGTAACCATCGACAATCACCGGTCTCCGCATCGGTAGTCGACAATCAACCCGTCAATCAAAGATCAAATATTTGAACTTTTTTCTAGTTCAAATCACCGGTCTCTGCATCACTAGTTCATCGATGGTACGAGTAGTATAAGGGTGAATTTTGATATCTTGCAACAACCATCGCTAATCATGTTTGTCTTCATCTGTTTATCCAACTCTTGTAGTAATGTTTCATCAATTTCGTTTTTGGTTCGTCATTTTCTTTGCTTGGTGATATTTGGAGATCAATATTGATGTAAGCTGTTATTAAATTTATATATTGTTACTCTTTGAATAGATTTTGTAATTGATTTAGATCACATTTTGAAATCGAATTCATATATCGTTGATTTCTCTTTTTGTTCATCAATATGTGAATACAATATTTATGTTGATATCTTCTGTTTCGAAGAAGAATTAAGCTTCAGTTTTACCTCATTATTCATCAAGTTATTATTGTGATTGCATGTGTTCGCTAATTAATAACCTGTACGTATTGGCTCATCAATTTTGAAAAAAAGAATTAAGCAACAATTTTTCTTAAATTTTATGTTCATCAAATTTGTTTTAAATTCTGACTAACAATGAAAGGTTTTGAATGATGAGTTCTACTGAGAATTCATGGTGATCATCAATTTTGTATGTGTGACTCAAATTATTTTGATGAAAATAATGAGGCTTTTACGTGCTCAAAATTGTATTTTAAATTCTGAAATTTGATGATGATCATTAGTTTTTTTTTTTTTTGTATATAAATTGTTTTGTGTGGCTCAATTTTAAATTATGAGTAAAGACAGGTAATTCATCATTTTTTTAACTAATCCTAGATCGATGTGAATCAATTTTGTTTTGGAAGCTGGCCTAATTTTAGGAGTTATTAAGTGTTTTTAATTTCCTGATTTACCCCTAACTCTTGTTTAATCGACCGTTATAAGTAAACAAGTTTTGATTTTTTTGTTTATTTTTGATGAGATCCAATGACTTACAATCCCTCTTACACCCTTACAATTATTTGTCTCTTACAAAATTTCTACCTTATATATATGTGTGTGTGTGTGTAAAATAGGCACATTTATCATTCTTATTTCCCATGATGGATTTATCATTTGATCTGGTCGAAAGACTCTTCATCATGACGTATATACCACATGCCAAAACAATCATATAGCGACTCATATACGTAAACTTACATGAAATACATCACCATGAAAGCCAAAACAACCACCAAAAACAATAACAACCAAAATCCTATAGATGAACAACCCGAATTATTATTGTTTTTCTTCGAAAACCATTTTTCCAACTTCGAATCTTTAAAACTTAACCATAATCCAGGATCTGACATATGCAACCGACTTCCAATCATTATTGAGTTATTCAAACCCTGTATATTGTTATTTACATAAATGTTAACACCACAATTTTCATTGATCTCACCAGACGTGAACCTTGAGCCACGATGAAAGATCATAGTAGCCCCCAAATTGGTTCCTTCCATATTTGGGTTTCTGATATTAGGTGGTTGAAAGGCGGCATCACGATGGTGTTGACGGTGGTTGTTCTCTGATGACATGATTTGAGCTATGAGAGCATTTAGGTTGACGGTGGCTGCAGATTGATCTTTGTGGTGGTTCATGGTGGCAATGGAGGTTGTAATTTGCAAAACAAGAAAGAACCATACTTTACTTATACAATTGGTATTACTACTGTTGATGCCTTTCTCTCCCCACAAGGCAAATTAATGCCTTCTTCTTTTCTTTTTTTTTTTTCTTTTTTTATTTTTTTTGTGAATTTTAACTTGTCAGTTAATATGAAATAATGTTAAATAAAAGTAGCTTAGGCACGATTACTTAAAAGTATTAATCGAGTATAACATGTAGAGCGTGGTAGATCGATGTAGGAGAAATGGTATGTAAAATGTTACTCAAATGATGTTGATAGTAACAATAAACCATTCAAACAATGCCATGCATGCCAACAAAAGATAACAATTACTTAAACAATTATTTTGGTTGTAAGGTTTTTGGCAATAACATTTAATTTTTTTAACTATTTAAATAATAATCTAATTCATATTTCAAATTAATATTTATTACAAAATTTGGCTCATCTATAATTTACATCATAGGCAATATATATATATATATATATATATATATATCTTTATAAGTATTTTCTCTTTACTCCTTTACTAGTTTTCTTTTAAACAATTTAATTGTCATTTTTATAATGGACAAATTACGTTAAAATACAACAAATGTTGACATAATTTTCAACGTATGCAACCAACTTAAGTTTGTTTCTAAAAATACAATCCAATTACAATCTAGGCCTATTGTTTGCAAATTAACTGTTATCACATATAACTAGCTAGTTTTTAATATTATTATTTTGGTTTCTTAATTTTTTCTTCTTTTTTCTGAAATTTTGGTTATGAAGATATTGCTTCATATTCATCCTTATGCTTATTTCATCTTCATCTCAAAACATATGAAGGTATTTGCTTCCGAATTTGCATATATGACTTTGCTTCCATTTCTATGAAAATGATTTTGTTTCCATTTTCATTTCCAACTCTCGATTTCATCATGTAGTGCTGAAGTAGGCGTCCACCCGGTCAAAGCTATTTCACCGCAGAAAACCATAGTATGGGTATTTTGGTTCATCGTAGAAAACCCCACACGATTTGCAAGTACGATTCGGTCACCATTTAGGGTTATCGTTTGATTTCTAATCTGTAATTGGTGTCACCATTTATATGTACGATTAAGTCACCATTTAGGGTTTTCATTTGAGAGATCGATATGTATCTTGGGTTCTTGTATTCACATATCTAGGTTTTTGTTCGATTTTTGCTTCATCCGTTCAAACACAAAACACATCGAAGCTACGATTGCAAGGCTGTGAATGAACCTAATCAGGATGGAGTTTACCCAGATCTTGTTTGTGATATCAAGGTAAACGATTTAGGTTTTAAACCCAGGTTTCGTAACAATAAGACAATTTGTACACGATATGAGTTTATCCAGATCTTGTTTTGGATCTAAATAATTATTGTTTAATTATAGAGGCTTGATTGTCATAATAAGGTTTTAGAGAAAACACTTTTAACATATGGTGCTCGAAGTATGGTTACAAAATTTTTAAAAAATTGATAAAATTAATTTCATTTATTTATAATAACTAGCAAGGTACCTGCGCAATGCTGCGACGGTATATAATTTCTATTTTACATCATGTTGCTTTTAAAAATGTAATAATATGTTATTTACGCAATTCAATGTCACGAAAAAATATCGTACAATGTCAGTTTTTTATTTTTTTATTTGAATCAACTATTTTATTAATTTTAAAAATAAATTCTAAAAGACATTAAAATAAGAAAAAAATTTATATTTGTGAAATAAGGAGGGAGAAGTTAATAAGATTTTGAAAATGATATTGATATGAGTGGATAATTGTGTTTGTGTTAGAGTGTGTTTTAGTGTTAGATTTTTTAAATAGATAAAAAGTTAAAGTAAATTAGGAGAAAAAATAAAATGGTTAAAAGGGGTATTTTAAAAGTTAAAGTAAATTAGAAGAGAGAATGAAATGGTTAAAGGTATTTTAAAAGTTAAAGTAAATTAAGAGAGATAATGAAATGGTTAAAAGAGCTATTTTAAAAGTTAAAGTAAATTAGGAGAGATAATGAAGTGGTTAAAAAATGGTATTTTAATACATTCAAGTTACTCCTAAAAAACTCAAGAACTCGCAATTTTAGTTATTTCTTTTCTTAGCTTTTATTTCCTTTCAAAAAATAACTCTTTATTTAATATAATAAATTTAATTGCTTAATGTAAATAAAGTCTCAAATTTATTAAACGATTATAATTTTTCACTTAATATAATAAATTTAAGAGTTAATTGTTAAATTGGACATTTAACTTTTTCATTTCTTCCGATTTGGTCCTTTAACTTCAAAAGTGACCAAGATGGGCCTTAAACATACACTTTGCGTTCTGAATGGTCCTTTTGTTAGTTAAACGTTAGTCAACTCCGTTAAGTCAAGGATAGTTTGGTCTTTTTACCGGTTTTTCTAAGTTTTTATTAATTAAAATAATATATAATCTTTTTAAATTATATATGTATATATCTCACTCCACACACACACACACACACACTCTCTCTCTCTCTCTCTCTCACACTCTCACCTCTTCACCACCGCCACCACCTACCACCACCTTGGCCACCTCCACCCCCATCCATCGCCTTCGGCACTGCCACCACCTACCACCACCACAGATCTGCAAATGGCCGCCGCCACCACCTACCACCACCACCATCTACCGCCACCACCATCTACCGCCTTTGCCGCTGCCACCACCTACCACCACCACAGCTTATTCAGCTAGCTTTTGGAACAACAGATCTGCAAATCTTCGTCTTCTTGAACCTCCGCCTCCACTTAACGGATCTGCAAATTTGCAAATCATCGTCTTCTTGAACCTTCGTCTTCTTGGAACAACAGATCTGCAAATCTTAGTGTTCATCGATGCAATTTTTGTGTACTTGCTCCGTGATTTACCTCATCGACCCTCATCTGAACGATGATTGGGGCTTTTGTTCCATTTGCTAAAACAATAAAAAATAGACATTTCTTTATGATCTTTGTGGTAAGTTTTAGGTTTCTTTATATCTGCTTCATAGGTTTGGACTCATGGTTTCGATTTGTTTAAGGTTGAGATTAGAGGTTATGATTCAAGGGTGTTAGTGCATACATGGTCACACATTGAGAAATGCACTCCTTGTTTTGATGATGATAAAAATATGAACATGTGATATTATTGCTTATCAAAATTATTCATATGTTCATGTGCTACATTATTAAGATATTAACAAGTGAAGAACAAACATAGTGAACATCTCAAATCAACAAGAAAAGAAGAAGCTGAAAAGACACATTCAACCCTCACGGTCTACCCCACGGTCGACCGTGAAGTAAGTCGTCGCTGCACATCCCTCATGTTTTACAAAACAAGCTTAAAAGAAAAATTCAACCCTCACGGTCTACCCCACGGTCGACCGTGAAGTAAGTCGTCGCTGCACAGCCCCATGTTTTACAAAACAACCTTAAAAGACAAATTCAACCCTCACGGTCTAGCCCACAGTTGACCGTGAGTAAGCCGTCGCTGCACAGCCTTCAAGTTTCAAAAATCGTACCTTTTGAAATCAACAAATTTCTACTCGGTAAATCGAAGATGTTGAAAGGCACCAAGGAAAATTGTGATCTAACTTTCTAATAACTTATAAATATTTTATAAAATAATCACATTAAAAATTTTATAAAACACAAGCAAATATTTTATAAAAATATCCAATGATTTATAAACCATAATAGACAAAAAGAGTATAAGACAAAAACATTCTTGTTTAGGCAAAAATTAAACATAATCTTACATTAGAAGACTACAAACCTAAAATTGGTAAAAACATCTTTTATTTTTGGAAAACTTTAAACATGCTTTTACATAGATTTCTTCTCCTTCCATTTTGGTGATAAAATTTAAACTCTTTTGGTAGGTCAACTTGGGACTTTTCTAAATGCTTTTTCTAGTGACTTTTTGTGGTAAAAAGTGTTTGGGTATGGTACAAGATAAAGTGCAACGTCCATATTTAAAATATCAAAAATTGTGAACTGGCCCCCCACGGCATGTCCATGGTCGACCGTGACGTCTTCCGTGGAGATCCGGACAAAATTAGCTTTTTCCCTTTTACAGTTATTTAAATAAGCTTGCAACCTCACTCTTTCCAGCCTTTGAACACTGAAAAGTCAGACTTAAATATTAGATCTTGTGAGCTCAAACTCCATACAAAAGACCATCTTTCAAGATCAAGAGCAAGATTGTAAAGCTTTGAAGATCAAATCTACATCTCATTCTATCATTTTATTTGTATAAGTGTGTGAGGATTAACTCTAGTCAACAAATTAGAGTGAAGTGTGAGGATTAACTCTAGCTAATATAATTAGAGTGAAGTTAAGCACATCATAGCCTTGTTTGCAAGAAAGAAGATTATTTCTTGTAAGCTAAAGAGAGAAGTTGTAAAGGTTTATCTCTACCTTTAAAGAGAGAAGTTTTTGTGGAGCAAACTCTTGGTTGGTGATGCCAAGGAGTGGATGTAGTGCAAGTTTGTTAACACTTGCATGAACCACTATAAATCTCTTGTCTACTACTTGGTGATATCTCTTTATCCCTACTCTTTTTATTTCTTGCAAGTATTCGTTGTGTTGTTATAAACTTCAAGATCAATCTTTAAAACACAACTTTCTAATTTTTAGAAAAAAGTGGTAAAACAAGTAAAAGAACCTATTCACCCCCCTCTAGGTTCCTACAATTGGTATCAGAGCAAGTTGCTCTAAAATTTTTGTAAAAATTGTTTTGAGATACAAATTGATTTATTAATTTTTGAAAAACAAATTTTTACAAAAAAAATCTTGAGTTAGATCCATGGACTCAAATGTTAATCTAAGATTGGGGGTTTATAACTTTATATGGCCACTTTACCCATTTTTATTGATTATAACTTTTCTTAGATCAATAACATGGGTGATTTTATTGAAAGTGATTTTGATGAAAACAATTTTAAAAGAGAGTCACTAAATAAAGAAACATTGATATTTATTCAAAAATCTCTTAAAGGAAGTAAATATGAATATATGTGTTTTTACACTTGTGCCAAGAGATTATGAAAAGATATAGGTAAACTTGAGGAGCTTGAAGCAAAAAGAGATGAAGAAAAAGAAACATCAAGAGAAGATGCTTGATTAATAGCTTTTGAAGAAAATGAGGTATCTTTCATCACTAACTTTACTACTAAAGAGAACTCACATAATTTTTATGATGAGTTAAAAGATAAAGATGATATGTTCCTTGATATTAATTCAAAACTCATTAACAAGAACAATGATTTGAACATTATTAAAAGTGAAAATTTTAAACTCAAAACTCTTAATGAAATTTTGGTTAAAGAAATAAATGAGTTGAGAAAATCTAAAAGTATGTCACAAGTTTGCTCTACTTGTGTTAATTTCAAACAAGAGAATGTTATTTTAAAAGAAGAACTTAAGAAGTGTAATTCTTGTATACTTTAATATCTAAAGTAAAAGAAATTGAAAATGAGTTGTTAAAGATAAAAAATGTTAAAATCATCTTATCAAATTTTAAAACAAGTTCAACTATGTTGGATGAAATGCTTGGAGTTCAAAAATCATCAAATGACAAAGAAGGTCTTGGTTTTTTAAATGAAACAAGCAATATATCAACAAACATATTTAAACAAATAAAATTTATGAAAGAAAAGAAAAAAGAAAAAATTTTGGAGCCTCACGGTCTGACCACGGTGTAACGACCTGAAAATATTGTAAAAATTTTTAGACATGAATTATATATTTATGAAATTTAAGGATATACAAATAATAGAAATATATTCTTTGAATATATTAAGAATGTTTTTACTCCTAAGATACGCGTATATATATTAGTATTATACGTATAATAATACTGCCAATATATATTTATATACTTTGTATTCAAGGAGTTTGAGAATAGATATTTAAATAGAGTTATTAAATTACGTCGTAGAAAGAAATTAAATTAAAAGATTAAGGTTGAAGGTTTAATAAAATTCAAACCTAACTAAAAGGACTGAAAGTGTAAATTGAAAGGGGCTAAGTGTAACTTGCAAATTTAATTTGAATTCAAAGTTGCTTGTACAGGTAGTTTTCCCTTTTTTTTTGCAGGCTTTGTGTTATATATATACATATATATATATATATCGATCTCTATATATAGAGAATAGATAGAAGGAGTTACAAAAAAAATAGAGAAAACACAGTGAGGAAATAGTGAGGTACTTTGGGCAGAGTCTCGTTCGTACTCGTATAGAAGTTACGGGAGACCGAAAAATATTGTTACGAGCATAGCTTCGATCGAGGTTTTGCGAGAATTGATCCGAGAGGTATATTTCTTTAATCTTACGCTTCTATTTCGACTATGAAGATGTTTAGGCTACATGCATGTCGAGTTTATGCGTTTTTATGGAGTTTCTAAGCACGTGAAGCGATAATCTTTGGTCGGGAGTTGTTATTTTGCATGTCTAAGTATTCTAAGCTAGTTTAGACTTCTCTAGAATCTTTGGATCGTGTTTTTAATGTAGTAACCTTCAATAGGTTATCTGTGGCGTTTGAGTTCGCGTTCTTGACGATCCGTGAGCGTTATTTGTCTTTTCAAGCTCGTGTGTTTCGTTATCTGGACTAAGGTGAGTTCAATATTTCTCAAAACCGAGTACTAGACAAAAATGATATATTTTCAAAAGTAATGATTTACTATAAAATGGTAATATGTTTTTATATATTACCTATGCATGAAATATGTGATATATATATATATATGATTGTTACGTGTTATGAAATCGTATGATGATTATGCTATGTTATGAAGTTATGAGTTTTAACGTAATATTTATTTACGAGACCTTGGGATGGGGGTAGTCCAATCCTTATTAATGATGACTAGTAGGTTGAACCTTCTAGGAAAAGTGCTAGCCATTTGTGGGTTACCGGACGTTCATGACAAGTCCGGGACAACGTGATGATGTATTTATACTCATTGGAATGATATTTGGTACTAGAGGTTGTACCTTATTAAATATCATGCGGGTGTGAGGAGGTGTAAGAGGTAAAACACCGTTATTACTTCACCTGAACGGCATTGTGGAATACGTTGTATACCACGTCGCCGGAGTACCGATAGCGGGAGATGTTACAGCCTAAGAATTACTGGAAGTCGCGCTCCATTGACTCTTAGACGGGTAATAACGTAACTCGTGAATCGGGTCTATATCTTGGGTTAAGATAATATCCCTAGACCATTAATGATGATTGTGATGATGACGATAGTTATGATTTAAAGAATTACGATAACGAAGTATATGAAATAACTGTTTGAGGTACTATGATTAGTTGACCGTTATGTGCTAAATGTCAAATGATGGGTTGGTCAGCTATGTGAATGGGAGGGAATGGATTATTATTTATTCTGATATTACCGCCTAAAGTATGTTATGTTTTAATTGAATTTTTTCTTAACTCTATTGACTCACGAGGCTTTAGGCTGACACTTGTTTCTTGAAATGTGTCTTGTACTCGTGCAGGTTGCTTAGAAGATTGCTTGTGAGACAGGGACTTTGGGTAGTGTACTGTCTTAGATGATACCATTTTGTTTTATCGCATCAAACAATTTATGTCTTTATGATTAATGTTTATGAACGTGATGTCGTGATTTTCAAACTGATGTAATCTCTTATCGTTTCGATAAGATGTATTTTATGGCTAAAGACTTCCGTTGCATGTTTTCTGATAAAATGGCAAGATTTTTGTAAATGGTAAATTTTGGGAAATCGCGGTCGTCACGCACGGTCGATGCCGTGGTCATGCCGTCATCTCACGGTCTGACCACGGTAGATGCCGTGGTCATGCCGTCAGCTCGCTGGGAAAATCCAACTCTTAAAAATTCTAATTTTGGCTCTAGTTCTCATGCTCAACCACTAAAGATAACAAGTAATGAACAAATAAGAAAGTTTTATACACCAACATCAAAACATGGCATGGGCTTTAAGAGTTCAAAATCACATGCAAATCAAACACAATGTTCTCATGTTTTTAGAAAGCAAATCTTTTTAAAACCGAGACATTATCAAAAACCCATCAACTCTTTATACACATGGCATTATAAAGAATTCAAAATAACTCAAAGATGGATTAGAATAGGTGTTTTTGATACTAACAATCCCGGACCCATGAAAAGATGGGTACCACACAAATGAAATATGTGTGATTTGTAGGTTGCAATTGAGATTCAATGTGATCATTCTTGATGCAACTTGAAATCTTGTGTGGATCAAAGACTTGGATAAATCATCAAGAACAATACTTTTCAACAACACTTGTGGAACACAATCAAGATAAGTTTCTTTTTTCACTTCTCAAAGCTTTATATGTTGAAATCTATGTGTTGAAAGTGTCATGAGAACATATGTGAAGCTACTTGACATTATTTAAAAAAATGTGTTTATTGTATATAGAGCTTCACTTGAACTTGGTTTGTTATACAAAAAAAGGAAGCAAAAGTATTAATAAAAGACATAAGAAAATATGTTATATATCATAAAAGGCTTTATCAAATATTAAAAATACATAACCATATAAATACACACACATATATATATATATATAGTTGCAAAAGGTATGAATTAATACATAAAATTTTCATGACTTATTAAATATGTGTAAAATTGCTTAAGATCACACTTCGTACTAGAATAGTATGATGAAATCTTAGGAATTATTGGACTTATTATAAAACACATATCATTTTAAGTTGAAAACTTGGTGATCATCAAGAAAATATATATATATATATATATATATATATATATATTACCAAGACATTATTGATATGTAACTATTGAAAAATTCCTAAGATATTCTAATATTAATGTGTGTGGAAATAATCATTTAAATTAGTCATGAGAATGGAAAAGTATTGATATAAAATAAACTTAAGATTAAATGACTAGTAAGGTAATTAGAATCAAATGTATGATATAAAAAAAACTTATATAGATGTAACTTATGTACACCATGATGGTCAAATTGTCATTAATTAAAAACATAAGACATAAAATTAATTATCATATGCTTAAACGTCTTGCAAAGCTCAATCCATACTCATACGTAATGATTTTTGAGTAAGTTATATATTTGATTGATGTGGTGATTTTAATGACATATTACTTATGCCCACATTACTTGGACTTGTGCTTTAAATTATACAAAGTTAACTTGAAGTCCAATTAAGTATATGCTTGAGAAATATCAAATTATCTTGAAAATTATTATATGCCAAACTTGTGAAAATTGATATTTGATTACTTCTCAAAATAATTATTGATATATGGTTTCATGAAATAAAGTTAACACATACAAACTAAATCTAAACAAGAGTTATTTTTTTTGAAGTGAGAAATATTGTACTTAAAGTTAATATTGCATTTTGATGAACAATATTTCAAAACTTGATATACCATGTTTATGTTCATCACATTAGCTTAAATGATTATATGCAATGCTTGAATTTCTCACTAAACATGTCTTGACTAGAAGCCCTTAAATTAGTTTAAAAAAAACAAAAAACTGCCTTTTAAAAAGAATTATTGTCATATGTTCTATATATGCAAACACATGCTCTAATGATAAACCACTTGTCTCAAATTAATGGTTTGCTCCAAACCCATAAATTTTGTTGGTCAAATATTTTGTTTGGGTTTAAGTGATTAAGCAAGTAAATTGTAATTTATCATTCACATAAGTAACACTGTCTTAGAATCTACAAGATATCCAAATGCTTTAAAATTAGTAAAGACATATTAAAGAAGTATTTCACAAACACACAAAAGCTACATAATTCTTTATCTGAAAACATGATAAAACTAAAGTTTTGAACTCATGGTCCATACCATGAGTAAACCATCATCAATTTGGCCATATTTTGATTGATATTCACATTCTGAAATTTCAAGCGATGGTCCACCCATGGTTGATACCATGGATAGACCATGAAAATACTGTCAAATTCAATATATATATATATATATATATATAAAAATGATAATCACCCACCTATAAATCATATTATCACCTATTACTATGAGAAATTATACAAACTTCTTTGAACATCATTGTAAACAAATAAAAAAAACGTGTTCATGTTATTAACTTGTTATGCCTAAACCTTTATGCATAAAATGAATTATAACACTTTGGTTTAAGAACTTCATTCAAAAAGTCAAGATTTTTTGTAAAGGTGATAAATTAATTAAATTTGTAACGTCATTATAAAATCATCATCTTACAAAATGGTTATGATAGTGAGCTAAAATAAAACAAATATATCATAAGCAAAGTAATCTCACACTAAAAGTTGAGTTGTGACATAAGATTTTGAAAAATCATTTTGGTTCAACATTTCATATGTTAATTTTAAAAGAACTCGCTAAGTAATTGCATATATGAAGTAATAAAGTTAATTCATACAAACCTTATGCCTAAATTTTATATCTTACATGGTTTGAAAAATTAAAATGCTAACATGCAACTTATATATGATGCTCATTATATCTTGTCTTAGTACATTGACTTGAATTATATAGATAAGATAGATCACTAAGATAACAATACATGCTAAATTATGATATCTTGGTTCATGTTTGACATATCGTTGTTCTTCAAGTTATCATATTACATATGTGATATTCTTACATGAAATATTGTTAACATATGTAACATTATGATATGCCATACTTGCTCATCAAATCTTAAATAATTATCATGTATTAGAAAATGAATATCAAATTGTGTTCAAGCTATCTTATGCATGGAGTTTTCATATAAGATCACTATCAAAATAGTTATTGAGGTAAGTTTATGATGAAACATATGTTAAAATATTTAAAAGGTGAAGAAATATATATTAACATATTGATTGTTGCAAGTGGTTCTCTCATACTATCTTGTCATGGTGCTTAATGAATTATGTACTCTTCAAAATCAAGATAGTAAAATTAGATGACACATTATGCCTTATATAGGAAATCACTTTGATTGTCATCTTGATATATACTTGAGTATGCCTATGTACTTAAATGACTATCTTATGTGTCACACACTTAATTTGATTATCACTTGACACATAAAACTATGAGGTATGCTTGCATAATGAATAATTTTAGTATATGTATTGAAAGTTTTTGTACTCATGAGAACACTTTTCTTCAATCATCTTAATCTTATTGAATAATATGAATACACATAAATGGATAAGAAAATGTGAATATAAGATAAAAGTAAGAAGTAAAATAATATTTAAGCCTATTTGGATTATCAAAAAAAATTAAGTAATTGTGAACCAAACATGTAACTAGACAATTTTTGTATGATTCACACGAATTAGAAATTTTTTGTATACTTATGATTCTTGATAATAATGTAACTATATTTTATTGAGTGTACATAGGTATTGAATTAATTCAAATGTGTGTAAGATAAGAGAAAAGCACTTATAAATATTGATCGTAATCATGAAAAGGTAAAATTATATATCAAATTGCTCATGATATCTTGATCTACATACATAATGAATTATTCTTTGAAGATCGAGATAATAATCTTAAATGATATTATGTACTTCACACATGAAATCATTATAAATGTTATCCTAAGTGTATACATTGGTCACTTACTTGATTAAATCATATATGCTTCATTTATTGTCTCATATTGAAAAATTGAAAATCATAAGTGTATCTTAGATGCACCAAAATATTCATGAAAGAATAAACAAAAGAAGAAACAAAGGTAGATCTACAAAAATTTTGATATAAACATTGATTAAACTTTTATTTGCTACATAATAAAAATGAATAAATATCAATTAGTTATGAATAGATTAATATTGAGATAAACACCATAATCTAGAGCTAAGAAAATTTTGATATTCATCTCAATATTAGGTTTGTGGATTTTGGTTGTCCCGAACATAATGTGCACATTTTAAGGGGGAGTCACAAACCAAAAAGAAAATCTCATATATATTTATTCACACCCTCACTTACTATCATTAGCATAAATATGTGATTATAATTCCTAAGTCTCCCATGATGCCTAATTGAGTATATTTGATCTCTCCTAAATTGAGTTTATACATACACTTTTGTATATTTTGCACTTGTGTTTTGCTTTGTCTATCTTTTATCAAGTGCTAGATCAAGGAGATCATAAATCAAGGGGGAGCTTTAATCAAATATGAAGCATCATTTTAGAGGAAGCATCAATAGGGGAGTATGTACTAAGGGGGACCTTCTATCATAGGAGTATGTTCCTTTTTGATTCGACAAAAGGGGGAGAAGAATGTAGATATGCAACATTGTTAAAGAACGTAGATATGCAACATTGTTAACATGAATAATTTTGTGTAGCAATCTTATGAGATGTTGCATATTTTGTCATCATCAAAAAGGGAGAGATTGTTAGTGCATACATGGTCACACATTGAGAAATGCACTCCTTGTTTTAATGATGATAAAAATATGAACATGTGATATTATTGCTTATCAAAATTATTCATATGTTCATGTGCTACATTCTTAAGATATTAACAAGTGAAGAACAAACATAGTGAACATCTCAAATCAACAAGAAAAGAAGAAAAGAAGCTGAAAAGACACATTCAACCCTCACGGTCTACCTCACGGTCGACCGTGAAGTAAGCCGTCGCTGCACATCCCTCATGTTTTACAAAACAAGCTTAAAAGACAAATTCAACCCTCACGGTCTACCCCACGGTCGACCGTGAAGTAAGTCGTCGCTGCACAGCCCCATGTTTTACAAAACAACCTTAAAAGACAAATTCAACCCTCACGGTCTAGCCCACGGTTGACCGTGAGTAAGCCGTCGCTGCACAGCCTTCAAGTTTCAAAAATCGTACCTTTTGAAATCAACAAATTTCTACTCGGTAAATCGAATATGTTGAAAGGCACCAAGGAAAATTGTGATCTAACTTTCTAATAACTTATAAATATTTTATAAAATAATCACATTAGAAATTTTATAAAATACAAGCAAATATTTTATAAAAATATCCAATGATTTATAAACCATAATAGGCAAAAACATTCTTGTTTAGGCAAAAATTAAACATAATCTTACATTAGAAGACTACAAACCTAAAATTGGTAAAAACATCTTTTATTTTTGGAAAACTTTAAACATGCTTTTACATAGATTTCTTCTCCTTCCATTTTGGTGATAAAATTTAAACTATTTTGGTAGGTCAACTTGGGACTTTTCTAAATGCTTTTTCTAGTGACTTTTTGTGGTAAAAAGTGTTTGAGTATGGTACAAGATAAAGTGCAACGTCCATATTTAAAATATCAAAAATTGTGAACTGGCCCCCGGCATGTCCATGGTCGACCGTGACGTCTTCCGTGGAGATCCGGACAAAATTAGCTTTTTCCCTTTTACAGTTATTTAAAGAAGCTTGCAACCTCACTCTTTCCAGCCTTTGAACACTGAAAAGTCAGACTTAAATATTAGATCTTGTGAGCTCAAACTCCATACAAAAGACCATCTTTCAAGATCAAGAGCAAGATTGTAAAGCTTTGAAGATCAAATCTACATCTCATTCTATCATTTTATTTGTATAAGTGTGTGAGGATTAACTCTAGTCAACAAATTAGAGTGAAGTGTGAGGATTAACTCTAGCTAATATAATTAGAGTGAAGTTAAGCACATCATAGCCTTGTTTGCAAGAAAGAAGATTATTTCTTGTAAGCTAAAGAGAGAAGTTGTAAAGGTTTATCTCTACCTTTAAAGAGAGAAGTTTTTGTGGAGCAAACTCTTGGTTGGTGATGCCAAGGAGTGGATGTAGTGCAAGTTTGTTAACACTTGCATGAACCACTATAAATCTCTTGTCTACTACTTGGTGATATCTCTTTATCCCTACTCTTTTTATTTCTTGCAAGTATTCGTTGTGTTGTTATAAACTTCAAGATCAATCTTTAAAACAAAACTTTCTAATTTTTAGAAAAAAGTGGTAAAACAAGTAAAAGAACCTATTCAACCCCCCATCTCTAGGTTCCTACAAAGGGTTTTGATTTGCAACAACAGATATGCAAATCTTCGATTTGTTCAATGGTTATGACTCATGGTTTTGATTTGTTTAAAGTTGGGATTATAGTGGTTGTGGTGGTTGTGGCCAGCGGCGGTAGTAGTGGTGGTGGTCTAGAGAGAGAGTGTGTGTGTGTGTGTGTTTGTCTGACATTAACTCATCATTTTTTTGCTACATTAATAGATTATGTCATTTATAAATATCCATAATTTAGTTTTAAGTAAAAAATAAAAAATAAGGGTAAAAATGTCATTTTACCTGCATTTAACAGAGTTGACTAACGGTCAACTGAAAGGACCATTCAGACCACAAAGTATATGTTTAAGACCCATCTTGGTCACTTTTGAAGTTAAAGGACAAAATCGGAAGAAATGAGAAAGTTAAAGGACCAATTTGACAATTAACTCAGCTTAATTTTAACCATTTATTTAATCAAACTTAGAATTTTAATTTTGACTTTCATTGGTCAAAATTGAATAGATTAAAAAATTTCTTATATGTCATTTTAAATCTTAAAATATTATATTTGCTCACTTAATTTATAAAATATCATATTTGCTCACCTAATTTACAAAATATCATATTTACCATTTATAACATTTCAAAATATTATATTTAATCAAATTCTTAATTTTATTATTTTATAATCATTTAGATTCTTTTTAATTATAACCAATAAAAACTTGAGCTTATTATCCTAGTTGTAACAGTGATGATCAATGACTTGTTTAGGAAATACAATAACGGGAAACGTACATTCACATAATAATAACTAAGTTTAAAAACTGTTCCACCAAGACCACTTACCTATTTATTTCATAATGTGAAATTTTCCACGGGTGATACCTCGGTGAAACATTTTTCCAATTTGGTATTATTTAGTAAATTTCCCTACAATAATGTCTCTTCGTATTATGATGCATTGCTACCACGTTTTTGCACTCAAATCTGCCCTCAACGCTTTCGCCATTGATCAATGCGTTGATGTCATCTGTTGTCACATCTAATTTAGTTTGATCAAATAAGTGGATTGATTTTTTTATTTATATAAAAATTACATGAATGTAGTAAAATATAATCTTATAATAACTTTATCCACTATAAAAAGTTTTGATTAATATTTTAATGAGTTAATTGTCAATATGGTTCTTTAAATTTGTCATTTCTTTCGATTTGGTCTTTTAACTTCAAGCCTTAAACATTCATTTTGTTACCCAAATGGTCCAATCTAACGTTGGACGTCAAATTGCAAAAGGACGTCACATTGCAACGTTAAGTTGCCCTACGTGAGACGCACCTGAGGGCTTTTAAGTCCTTTTGAATGACAAAATGGATGTTTAAAGTTCATCTTGGTCACTTTTGAAGTTAAATGACAAAATCAGAAGAAATGACAAAGTTAAAGTACCAAATCGACAATTAACTCTATTTTAAGAGAAGATTTATCATTCTACTATATTTTTAATTTTTTATATTTATTTTTATGAGTTGTGTTCAATAAAGTTAATTTAAAAAACATAGTTCTAAAATTTTAATATTCAATTACATGTGATTTAGTATACAATCACATATGATTTGTAAAAGCATCACATGCGAATTACGAAAAATTACGAAAATACAACTCCGTCTAAATTTTAAAATTTAATCTAAACATTGATTTAAAGACTAAAATTAATCTTTAAGACTATAAATTAATATAAATTTTATTAAACATTCTTCTAATTTTTATAAGATTATTAGAAGTGTCAAAGTTAACAAAAAAAAAAAATTTAGTAAAATTTTCATATCATGTTACGATGAAGAGGGCGATAAAGGTAGAAAGATTAGTCGGAGGTTATTTGTTTTTTATATTTTTCCCGGTGCCAATCACATCATATTTTCCAACGACGTAGGCAAAGTGGCCGTGACGGACTGACGTTGACCAACAACTATATACAGCAAGTAAACTGATCGATTCCCCAATTTCTTTATAATGCAATTTCACTTTCTCACACATTCTTCCCCTTCTTCTGAAACGCTAGCTAGGGTTTTTGTCCCTTTCGATCATCCCTTTCCCTCTTATCATGCAACACCTTAAACCCTGTTAAAACCACTCCTTTCTCTTTGCCCTAAGACTGAGATGATTTTTTGATGCAAAATCGTTATGGATCCGAATGCGGTGGTTTTGGAAATTAGTTCCGATGAAGAGGATGGTTGGAATGGCCATAACGTCAAAGGAAGTATTGATGGCGGTGATCATCATAATTGGATAGCAGAGCTTCTAGATGAGGTTAATAGAGACGATTGCGGTTACGATGATGGAGGCCATGATGATTCCGATGAAGTGGTGGTAGTGAGTGAGGTTTTGCCGAAAAGACCTAGAAAGAAATTGACTTCCAATCCTTCTTCACTGTACTTGGATGATGACTGTGTACTTCTTGAGCATGAACCGGATAAGCCTCCGGAGGTCCGGACTGATAATTATATCCATCGCGACGAGGATGATGATGCCGATGATGTACTTGTTGTTAGCGAAAAGGGGCAGGTTTGAACTCTCATTTTGTCGATTTTGTGGGGATTATTAAATGAATTTATGTAAGATATTGGGCTCAACAGTTCAAGATATCGTAGATAAACTATATGTTTATTTGAGGCTGCATTTGCTTGCTATGATTTTGAATTCTAACTAGTATTTTAGCTAATTTTTATGAGTCTAGATGTTAAAATTAGTGCTCCTTTGTGTGTTTTGCTTGGACAAGTGGATTATTGGTAAATGGTACTAATAATTCCTGTTGATTGTTGTGCTATTTATGTGGAGATTGATATGGTTAGCTATTGGCTATTGAATGTTTAGTCTACATATGATGGTATATTACTATTTTATTGGTTATAACAGTAGAATGAGAAACATGACATGATTATCTGGTAAAATATGCCACATTTGCTTACTTAACTCATAATTTAGGTAATCGGATGGTTTCAGTACTGAAGAAAGGATTCTAGACATAGGGTGACCCATACTTCAGACAACGGAATCCACTATTATTACAAAAGTTTCCACATGATACATTACACTCACTATTTTATGCTTTTTTAAAAATTATTTACACCGGAAAACATTACATTTTCTTCCTCCATAGTGGTATGTGCATACCATGCGCACCACATTGATCCAATCCGGAACTTGGATTGCAGATAATGACCATTATCTACATGTATAGGTCTTGCCTTTGGTAGACTTTTACGATAAATGTGTATCACAGTATCACACATTTTGTGACCTTTGTACTGTTTTTAGGTAAAGTGTTGTAGAATACATTTGGCTGTATAATGTTACAATCAAGTCTTTACTCATTGAAGAAGTTTCTTTATTTTGTGGATGAGTTACCAGGGAGTCTTTTTTACAAGGTAAAGATAGGTTACGAAGAAATTATAAGTAGCTGTTGTGTTGACATTTGTTAAACCTGCCCATTTGCCTATTCATTATTTTCATAGTATGGGTCTTATGTAAGGGGGTGTTTGGATGTGTGTTTAAAACTTGGTCACATTAATCACTTAGAAAATGCACAACTAAATGAAGTGTGAAAGAAATTAATATGTTATTATAGGGGCAAGTTTAAGTGATTTGAGGAAGAAATAAACAAGAAATCCACAAATTTAGATTGCAATGGAGGGAAATTGCATGTAAACGCTTATATCTATGCTGAAACATTATTATGCTAAGATGATACCAATGTTGCAAAAATCGCTAGGCGCTACTCGAGCGGCCGACCGGGGAGTAGCGAGTACTCGGCTTAGGCGGGGAGTACTCGGATTGGGATTTTTTATGTATAAATTCAAAAATTCATATGTAGTATGTTCGTAAATACTCATAATATTTGTTCATAGGGCCCAAGAAATATGTTAGAAACATAAACATCATTGTTAAAAACTTCAAATCGCGTCGTATAGTCGACACTCATGAAAAAAGTAGAAGAGATACTATTGATTTCATAGTCGTGATAAATAACGGAAGAGAGGAAATAGATAAGGTTAAAAAATATAGTTACTTGTGTGCCGTATGCCTTTGAAAAATTCAAAAAATTTTTTTTGACTTCGGTTGACCGAGTAGGCCGAGTAGGTCCGAGTAGCCCGAGTAGGTCCGAGTAGGCCGAGTAGGACCGAGTTTTGACCGAGCCGAGTAGCCCCGACTCGCCTCGGAAGGTGGCCGATTTCCGAGTACTCCCCGAGTACTCGGCCGCCTAGGCCGAGTTTTACAACATTGGATGATACTGGCAAACTCTTGTTGAATAGTTACTAGAAATTCAAGCACAGGACAAGCAGTTAACTTTTGTTTATTTCTTTATTATTGTAGGTTGCGTGTCGAGATTATCCCCATCCAAGACACCTTTGTATCAAATTCCCTTTCTCGTCTACTCCAATCCAAAGTCACTGTGATCAGGTAACTGTAATTTCATTGTCAACCTTTTTATTCTTCCTAATCTGTAACAATTGAATTCCACAAGTAGTATAGCTCTCTTTTGATCTATACTATTTCCTCTTAAAATTACAGTGCTACTGTTATGTCTGTGACTCACTTGCTCCATGTATGTATTGGGGCAATGGCAGTGGGTGTCTTGACCATTGTCATGCCACTGATAAAGATGACTTCTGGAAACTCGAGAGGCAAAATTCCAAGAATAGTGACAAAGTTGCTGATGCACATCTCTCAAATCAGCACACTCCTACGAATCTGGTCCCACCCTTGTTCCAGAATCAGGTTTCAAGGCCAAATCCTACCCAATTTTGCCCATTATCTTCCGATTTTGGAGCCCCAAACATCATTAACCAAAACCAAATATCCTCCTTTTTGTTACCTAGGAACAAGTTTCAACCCAGCTTAGTATCACATCAGCTGATCAGAACAAGTAGTTGTACCGTTCCAAGAGATATTGCGCGCCACAATTATAACCTAGCCACTCCGTTTCACAAACCTGTATTTAAAAGAACGGTTTCAGATGGAGTTGCTCCAGGAGCATATCGATATTCTTATAGCTCGCATAAGGACAATATCAGAAACATCAAGTATCCGGGTTCTTCTCCTGTCAACACATCTGTTTCATTTTCTCCACAAACACTTGCATTTGAGGAACCTCTGCCAATGTCAAACACCCAGTTTGACTTCCCACCAAATTTCCAAACCTTGGTAAATTCGGACTCATATGTTGAAACCCCGGTTCTTTTTCAACCCCTATCTGTTCCATTGATACCTCAACCTCAACGACAATCTTCTTTACCTAATTATTCAATTCCTTCTGGAGCTTCCCCGCCTGAAAGTCAAAGGCAAAGGACAACAGTTGACCCAAAAACTTTTCCTGACACCAGCTGGTCTCAAAGTCAGGCCACTCAGCAGCCAGACACCCAGAGCTCGTTACTTGAAGCTGAAGGTGTGGGTCCTGTCAGCGAGCCCTCACTTGTAACTGGTTCTGGAGGGTTGGTTGATCATGAGTATGATAATTGGATGTTCAACAACCAGCCTTGCGAACTCTCCTCCGTGGACATTCCTGGATTGTTTGGGTATAGTCGGTTATCTCCTGAACCTGCTTATATGGATGCAGGTATCATCTTTGACTTTTAAGCCTCTTGGCTTTCGTATATATCAGTGATATTGATGTTGAAACCCATAGAGGGTACATGTTAGTTGTGCTTTATTTGAATCTTGTTTGGTATTTTTAATTATTTGGATGCATAAATTTTTAATGAAAGAGAATATGTATCGTATTTTAGACCTTTGTGAAATGCTATTTATGTTTACTAGGATTCTGAATGTGATTTTTCTTCTGAATCTTTTTTTACCTGCATACGAGATATCAAAATGTGATGGCTGTTAAATATCCATTAGATGTATCCGTACGCAAGATTCCTTTTTTTACTTGCAAGAGAACCAATCTTAGCCGTTCAATTCTTACTTCTTCAGTTGGATTGTCCACCCATGAATTCTTTACATGTACTCTGTCACACTCAATCCCTCAACGCTCTTTATCCATGAATTCCATTATCCAAAATGAACGACCAAGATTGGTTCTCGTAATAAAAACGGTTTTCAAATGAAGTTTTTAACTTCATTTTTCTTAATAAAATTTGTCCCTATGGCCAAGTAGAATATGCTAATACCATAGCGACGACATGTCATCTCAAAGGTCATCAATATTGTCGTTACATCTCTAAAAGAATGACTGCGTTATGACTATGTAAAATTCATTTTCAGTGGGAAAAAACGTAAAAATAAAAATTATAGAATCAACGTGACATTGTGGTTGTTGAAGGTTACAACTCAAGTAAAGTGGCTTCATCATAGTGGGTGTTTGAGGACAACGTAGCTTTCATGTTCTTTGCCCATTCTTCTTGTAGTAACCACGTTCAATATTTTCTAGGTTTGTTGCTTCCGTCGCCACTTCAAATCAAAGAGTTCACTAAAGTTAGAAAACAACATAAGAAGATGTTATCAATAGTAGTAAAAAGGAAGTTACAAAAGGGTCACTAAAATATAAAAATAGTAATGACATAAAAAAACCTACAAAAAGAAGTTAGTAAAAGTAAAAGTGAGAGAAAAAAGTTTGGGAATCGATTTTGACCTTCTTGTAAAGAAAGGAAAAGTGTTGCTAAAACCTAAAACTAGTATTATTATTATTATTTTTACTCACGTTACTAAAATTTAAGGTCTGACATTCTCTTTTACAAGAGTGTCACTAAAAATATCACATTTGATAAAACACTCTTCAATACGTTACAGCCTACGTACGTCGCTAAATGGTATTTTTCTTATAACGAGTGACAATGATCTTTTGCACGCGTACTTTACTAAACGAACAAAGATAAAAATTCTCAATTTTAAAAATTATTGCCTCAAATGTAAGTCTAAATAATTTTGTATGTTCAGTTTTCTAGAAACATAAAATAAATTTCAAGTCTAATTTGTAAAGTTAAGGTAATATCGTTAGTAATTTATTTGCTCAAGCAATCTTCTAGGCTCATCCATTTATTATATATACATTTCTCATATACTTGAACTCGATACATAGATAGATATATTTCAGAATATTTCAACTCTATGGCATGGTGTGGTAGAAATGAGATCGATGAACTCGATGGTCTGGTCGATTGGCACGGCTGTGCATTCGGGAGCTGAAACGAAGTTAGAAATGTCGATACTTGATAACAAATAAAAAACAATCAGGCCTATCCTGCGTTTATCGTCAACAGTTCAACCGTAAAGCCGGTCAGGGTTTAAAGCGAGTCAAAAATAACAAAAAGGTGGTAATTGTGAATCCTTCTCAAACTAATGGGCATCAAAAGAAAATTTAATGACACAATAAAAATGACTTCCACAATATATAATCTTTTCATTCTTTGTAATTCAAGACAAGATTAATAAAACTTTCAATAGATGCATAAGAAGATCCACCATCTGATACTGCAAACCTGCACTTGTCTTTCATCTCTTTCACCTTCTCCCTCATCTCTCCGTCCTTCATTAACCTTTCTATCCCACTTTCAATTTCCTCAGCCTTCACAATCATCTCATCACCACCCCCTCCTCCTCTTCTATGAGGGATCCGGTAATCCATTCTAATCTCTGTCGCTATTCCCAACTCCACCACCAATTGAAAAGCATTGAATTGTTGTTCGGCATACAGCGGCCAAGCTGCCACCGGTACCCCATACCATATGCTCTCTAATGTTGAGTTCCACCCACAATGCGACACAAACCCTCCCACAGAAGGATGGGATAGTACCGCTGTCTGTGGTGCCCATCCGATCACCTTCCCCACACTCGATGTCCGTTCAAGAAACCCCTCCGGCAATACCTCTGCTGGGTTTTCGTAATCCTCGGGATATCCCATTTTCTCCTGTGGCCGACGGCGGAGCGACCACAGGAACCTCTCTCCGCTTCGTTCCAGAGCCACTGCTATCTCCTTCACTTGTTCGTCACTAAAGCTTCCCATGCTCCCGAAGCAGAGGAACACAACTGACCTCTCCGGCTGGTTGTTTAGCCATGTCATAATCTTCTCTGCCTTACCGTCATCCTTTTTTGAGCCGTTCAGATTCAGTATCGGCCCCACCGGAAACAATGGCTGGAGCGACGAGATGCTGCGAAGACCTTGCTTTTCGAGTTCTTCAAACGTATTTACAATTATACCCTTTGTCTCGCGATACCTTCTAGCTAGGTCAATAAACATTTTGGACCCACCGTCGTTATCGAATAGCACTGACGGTAACATGTTAGGCGGAACCGGGTTGGTAAAACCCGGGATGGACAGTTTCAGACCTGACTCTTTGGATTCTGTTACGTCAAGCTCCTTATCGTCATGCTTGACTTGAAGGTAAAACATCAGCCCAAGAGAGGCGGCACTGGATGTGAAGTAAAGGTAAGTCGGAGCTGCGAATTCGTGGGCGACGTCCATCATGGCTATGCAGAACATGTCAACGACGAAGCCAACTAGTCGAACGGAGTCAGAGTTGGTGAGGTTACGGACAATATCTCTAACGTGAGGCTTGTGGTGTTCGATGAAGGCAGAGATGAAGGTGTTGGGTGAGATAAGGTTTACTGTGGGTTCATCACTAGGGATGTCAATGAAGCGTAAACGATGATCGGAAGTTTGAGTTTGAGTTAGAGTGGTGTGGTTGGGTTCATAGGGGAGATTCATGATGATGAGTGTGACGGAAAGGTGTTGATGATGGCGGAGGAGGAGTTTGGCGAGCTCCACCGTGGACGGCAGGTGACCGGCTCCCGGAGATGGGATGAAAACAAGTTCAGCTGAGGTGTTGCTCATATTTTTGTGGTTGGAATGAATTAAGTGAGTAGTGTTCCAGTACGTAGTTGAGTTTGTTATATAAAATAATTAAAGGTTGGGAGGGTTTTAATTTCCAGATATGATTGGAGAAGAAGAAAGGTGTAATAATATATATAATATATGTATAGAGATAACGTCAGCGCATTAGTCAGTGTATGAATGAGGAGCAAAATCAATTTCCACTTCTTCTTTAATTTGTGTAATTGCACCCTTTTTTGTTTTTTAACCAAAAACTGACCAGTATCAAGATTTTAGAGTCGTATCGGATACGGAATGGATAAACCAATATTTTCTCAACCGTTTGTTTTTTTGTTTTTGTTTTTTTAAACGAAAAACACACCCATTTTATGTTTTTAATGAGACTTGAACCCTTAACTTTAAGAAGGAAGAGACACTTTAAACACATTTTAGCATCGCTAGACTAAATGCGCATTTGTTTGTTTTGTTAGTTTGGGTTATACAAACAAGTGATATATTTTTCTGCTTGGATTGCTAATTTAGAGAATTCTTTTCGACGTGAGTAAATAATTATTCCGTTAATTTAAATACTGATAGAGAAATTATCCACTTGGCTAGTCAGCGACTACAATTGAGTCGATAAACATGTATTTTAAAGGAAAGTGATGCCAATAATAACTTGTTAACATAAATACATAGTACATTTACTAGGAGTCAAATTGTCAATAATAAGAGAAAACTACATATTTTGTCCTTTATGTATATATCACTAATTTAATGCACATACAAACGCGGATAACTTCTTAAAGAAGAGTATTAATTTTAACTAAATGAAATATGAAACGTTAGATTTTTTTAATTAAATTGATGAAGATTAACTTTTTATTAATAATAAAATTTAGTTTAACAAAAACCAAATGTCTTCAATATTAAAAAACAACCAACCAGATTCAAACTTTAAATAAATTTTTTTAAGAGTTAATTACATTTTTAGTCCACGTGGTTTGGTCAAAATTTGGTCCCTGGATTGTAATTTTTACTGTTTTAGTCCCTTCCGACCTGACTTTCTTGTATAATTGGTCTCTCATCAACTTAAAAAGGCTAAATTACACTTGAACCATTTATTTATTCATTTCTCTTTAATTATTAATTGATTTATACATTTAAATAATATTTAATCACTGAAAAAGTTGAATATATATATTTTCTCTTAATCTCATTCTCTCTTATTATTGTCTTCACGTGACCTCTGACCTCCAAATATTCCATTGCCGGCTCAGTCCTCCATTGACAATGTCGGCAGCACCTTCGTCCTACATCGATGGTGAAACCCTCTAATGGCAATGACTGTGGTGGTGGTTTTCCGGGAACAAAGACGGTGGAATGGAGTGGAGCATCGATTGCAAGGGAACGATGGTGGTGCGATTAAATGGTTGTTGGGTGTGAGTGCGTTTTGATTTGAGGTGTAGTCAAGATCTTTATTTTCTTTGTGTTTTTACCATATCCAAGTTCAAAACCAAGGTTTGCTTTTACATATTTGTTTTCACAGATCTAGTTTCGATTGGTTACAGATTTGGATAGAACTTTGAAGATGTGTTGGATCTTTTGTGTTTCTGTTTGAAATCTTTATATCTAGGTGGTGGAAGTAGGAGGTGATTTGCTTGAAATCTTCATATCATACACATCGACATCGTGAAATTCAAAAAACTCAAAACCGATGGGATCTGAGTTTGAGGTATGCAAAAATTGAAATCAATATCAGTGTTGTTTTTTGTCTTTCACTTTAGTTATTTTTAATTGATTAAGATCTCCCATGGTGAACTTCGATTTTGGTCTTACACACTCAAACACAAACAAGATATTTCTTCGATTATGATCAGCCATCATGGTGTTGGATTTCGATCTTCGGTTTTGACGGTGGTGGTGGTTGTGGCGGCCAAATTTTTGTCAAAGTGGCCGGAGTTGTAACAGTGGACAGGAGACGGAGCGATGAAAGGGTGATTAAGAATTTAAGATTAGTTAATAAATATTTAATAACCTATTTAACCATTAAATATTAATTTCAAACCATTGATATTATTTAAATCAATGGTTAGTATTGTTTAATTGATTTTTTTTCATGCTAGTCTTTCATTTATATTAGAAGATGAGATATTTCCGTTTGGTATTTCATCCTCATTAATAAGAGTAAAGTCTCAAAAATAAAAGTGGAATCGACGACGGTGAGAAGCCTAATTGATGAACATAAGTGCCTACAACCAAGAACCACCAAAACATGCAGTAGTGATTCTCTAAGTAAAAGGCAAAGAATAGGTGATTAGACTACAAAATATGGTAACTTGAGGGATTACCTGCAAGAGTTATTGGTCTCTAATCGAGGTACCACCATTAAAATTGAGGTTGAACCTGAAAAAATCTCATCTGTGCAGAATTTGTAGCAGAGTGTGTTTAGGGGCCTTGAAAGAGGGTTTTAAGGCAATAGGGAGGGAAACGTTGTGCTTGGATGGTGCATTTATGAAGGGTCCATACCCTGGTCAAGTTCTAAGAGCAGTTGGTGTTGATCCTAACAATTATACCCTCTTTGTTATGCAAAAGGAGAGGCTGAAAACAGAGACTGGTGGACTTAGTTTTTTGGTAATATTGGTGAAGACCTTGATCGTGGCTGAACATCAAACTTCACCTTCATCCATAATGATTTTTAGAAAACAATTATAAACATTATTAACCTAGAAATGTTTGTGGATTACGTCTCAAAAGGAAAAAAAAAAATTCAACCATTATTCCATAGATAAGAAAAATGAATAAAGAGTAAGAAGTTGTTGCCAGTAAAGAATCAACCAGTATTCCATAGTTGGGTTCCTATTTGATACCGGGCCTTAAAAGGATCAGAGTTTAACTTTCGAAAACAAGAAAGCCATCTTTTGAAAGTGTGATACCATAACTTAGGCCTAAAAATATCCGCAAGCTTATCAACCATAATGCATTACTAAATAACATCCTCCTTCGAACCAACACCACAATCAGTAGAAAAACAAAAAGGAACATTGATAGATGGATAAACAGACGTACACTTTATTTTTGAAAATCGGGCTTGTTTCAAACCTTAAGCACACAGCGCAGACAATCCCCTCCATGCAACAACTCGAAAGCCTTGTTGATCTCCTCAAGTGTCAAATTGTGTGTTATGTACTCATCGATCTTAATTTCCTGCAACATGTAGGTTTGCCAGACAGATCATGATTTATGACTTTAACTAACAGTAGAGTTGACAATTTTTGACCCCATATTTAAGAATGGGTTGATCTAGGTATGTTTTATCTCAAACAAATAAATCAAAAAATTGCAAGAAAATAACATGATCAAATGGGTTGAAAGGGTCAAAAGTCGCACACAATGTATTCTAGATGCATACAACCTCCTAAACTGTATGATGAAAAAATTTAGATTATTATTGTCAATTTGTCATAATTTAACACATCAACAATTATTTATCAAAAAATAAAATAAAATGACAAAGGCATAATGCAGGGGTGAGCAGAAAAAACCAAACCAAAAAAACTGAACCAATGGTTTTGGTTTTCAAATCTTCAAAAACCGACTTTTTCAGTTCGGTTTTGGTTTTTAAAATTTCAAAACCGCAAAAACCGAACCGGACCGCTCAAAGAGGGAGTATTGTAAATATACATGTCCAAAAAATTAAATACCCTATGACTTTCCTATTACACAATCGCCCCCCATTTATATTAGGGTTCCACCAAAGAGGCCTCACACTGATTCAGTTCATCCGGAGTTGGTTGTTCATTTCGATTTTCAGTTTTGCTACTATGTTATTTATCGATTTGTTTTGAGTTTTGATTTGTTTCAACTTTGGCTTTTAAGTTTAAACATTTGACAGACATTTTTCTTGTATCAAAACTCAATGTATATAGCTTGAATTAAGTTGCACACATCTTGATGCTTTTAATATAGCTTCAATCATGTTTAATTTCATAGCCACACAATGATGGTTGTATGCTTCAAATCTTGATGGTTAAAACGGAAAATATGTAAAACCGAACCAAAAACCAAAAACTGAACCACTCCAAAACTGAACGGTTTTGGTTTTGGTTTTCCAAAAACCGAAATTTTCAATTTGGTTTCGATTTTATGCCAAAACCAAACCATGCTCACCCCTAGCATGTGTGTCAATCCAATCCGCTCAACCCACACATTTTGCCACCTCTAACTAAAAGCTACAGTGCTACACATTCAATAGCTACCAGTTAAGTTGGATTTGGGTTTACCTTATTCATATACTTATCAACAAGTTGAGGCACCTGTGAACGGCTCTTAAAACCACCAAAGGCTGTGCCTTTCCAAACACGACCAGTAACCAACTGAAATGGACGTGTGGCTATTTCTTGTCCTGATGCCGCAACACCCACGATAACTGATGTTCCCCAACCCTGTGTTTATACAACTTAGTTTTATATCCATAGCAATTGTGATGGACCATGTGTTATCACATATGTTCAAGAAATCTTGAAACAGGAATTGCTGCACAGCTTACCTTGTGACAGCACTCCAAAGCAGCCCTCATAATGGAAACATTGCCAATACACTCGAAACTGTAATCAACACCTCCATCTGTCATATCAACAATAACCTGCTGTATTGGTTTCTCATGTTCTTTTGGGTTCACGAACTCGGTCACACCAAAGTTTTTTGCTGCAATTCATAATTGAGGAAAAGATTTAAGTTAAGCCTCTAGCATTTCTTTATCACATCCCAGAAAAGACAAAATTCCTTCTGGAAGAAAGGGGAAGATGATGCATGCCTCGATCGAACTTTCTGTTATCAATATCTACACCAATTATTCGTGAAGCACCAGCTGCTTTTGCACCCTCTGCCACCTATCAAACAGTGGTCCACGTTATACCATCTTGAGGGACATTCAATACCTAACTTCGTGCACACGATAATAATAATAGATAAATCATCTTATATTACAAACTTACTGCAAGACCAACAGTTCCAAGACCAAAAATAGCAACATTTGAACCTGCTTCAACTTTTGCTGTGTTCCAAACTGCACCAAGACCTGAGGGCGAAAATTTATGAGAAAGATAGAGCTTACAAGTTACAAGACTATGTGATCAAATCAAGAGTTTGTAAACCGCAAAACTGTTAACAAGGATTAACATATAGAAATCTTTGTTATATAAATCAAATGATTAACCAAAACATAATTAGGTAAGGTGAAGAGAAACTTACCGGTAGGAACACCACAACCAAGAAGGCACACTTTCTCCAAAGGAGCTTTGGGATCAATCTTTGCAACACTTACATCATGTACAACAGTGTATTGACTAAAAGTAGATGTTCCCATGAAATGATATATCGGAGTTCCCCTGACTGAAAAACGGCTCTTACGATCATTCATCATGACACCAACTCCAGTGGCTCCCCTAATTTTGCCACAAAGGTTGGTCTTCCCTGACTTGCAAAATTTGCATTCCTTGCATTCGGCTTGATAACAGGGTATAACATGGTCCCCAGGTTGAACTTCTGTCACCCCTTCACCAACACTCTCTACAATCCTGTCAATTTAATATTATGGAGTAATCTCATTGTAAGTCCTATGAGAGTAACAACAGCACAAACTTAAACTTGGATGATTCAGATGCATACCCAGCAGCCTCATGACCAAGAATGCATGGAAAGAGACCCTCAGGATCCTGCAGGGCGAGATTTAGATCAATAGATCAAAGCAAAACATGGTTAAACCATTTTAACACACGGTCATGTTCAAGTAGGCTAGTCCAGCCACACTTAATTTCCTTCAGTTAAACTCTGGTTACAAGAAAAGCATACAAAAAACATCTTGAATTCTTAATATCTTATTGCATTTCAACGATAAGGTTAAGCTCAAATCTAAACTTGAGCATCAATATCTCTGCCAAATCATGAGACCTAAGTAGCACTTCTACCACTGTTTACTCATAGAATTACTCACTGATGCAAATCCTAACATCTGATTGAATCATGGCATGATCCAATAACAGCATAATTTCGGAACTTCATTTTCAAACATGTTCCACAACACTATAAGTGCATCTAATGTTTCAACGAGAATAACCGGTAAACTAAATGAACAATGATGACAGTAATAGTTATACCTTGCCGCTCCAAGTGTAGGCATCAGTATGGCAAAGAGCAGTGAAGAGAATCTGAACTCGAACTTCACCAGCTTGAGGCGGGGCAACCTCCACATCTTCAATCACCAAAGGCTTGTTAGCCTCGTACGCCACCGCAGCTACATCCCAATCAGATCAAACTTAGGGTTTCACTCAATTCCGAATGTAGATTACAGATGTAAAAGCAAATCAATAACGTAAATCAAGGAACAGACATGGTACCTTTGCAGGTGATGACTTTTCCTTGAGTAGACATGGCCGATCGATGCACAAACAGTAGAGGGATTAGAGTGAAATGGTGGCTTTAGAACGTGAGGCGTCTAATGTAGTATGAAAGGCCCACGTATATTGACCTCGGTGACCACCGAGTCCTTCAAGATTTGGATCCGAATATCCGATTCCGGGTCGAATAACTCCAACGGTGCCCAAACGTAAGAATTAAGATGTTTAGGCACAATGGGTTGTTTAGTAATAATCGATGGAGGTTTTTGCTACATATATGTTTAGGAATGGACTGTTTACTTTTTTTTAGCAGTTTCAAGGATGATTAATAAAGGTGTTTCTAATATTAAAAGGTTAACAGTTAAATTTTATTGTAAACATATATGTAAATTAAACCAGTCTATGTGTTTATTGTTTAAAAAAATGATGTTTAGTAATTTTTACTTGGAATTTGGAAATAATGTACTTTAATATTCAAATAATTTATTTAGTTTTTTGGTTATAGACGAGAGAGTTTGAAAGTTTTAAAATATGTTTTTATATACTTTTTCTAGAGAAATTACAAATTTGCTCCATGAGATTTAGTAATTTTCCATATTTGTCTTATGATCCAAAAGGTGACATGTTCACTACCGACTTTCTTACATAACTTCGTTATGGTTTCAGGTTTAACTAGTTTTATATGATTAATAAAATATTTGAATTTTCTAAAAAAACCAAAAATGAAACAAATACATCTCACATTATTCATCTCTTTTAACTCTAAAAACCATCTCTTTCACTCGACCAATTATATATGTCATTAAGTTAATGTTATTTAGTATAATCATCTTCTCCTCTCAGTATATAAAACATATACCATTAAAAAGCTGGAGTTTTTATTATTTCCAAAGTTATTTAAACCTATAACACTACTCGACCCGACCCCATCCAAGCGTCCATCAATATTGACACCTTTAGTGCTTGGTACCCCTTATGAATCATTTTCCGTATCCGTCATTGTACTTACAAAATTTGATAAGTTTGACCGTGTATTGATAATAATCGTTTCATTGAGATATATTTTAACAAAATAAACTAAACCTAAATTAGCATAAATAAAAGGCAGTAATATTTTTCTGTACATAGTTCATTTTGTTTTCGTTAGAATTAAATTTGTTAAAAATAGTGTTCATGACAATTTGTTTTCTCAACCGGAAGCGTGTTAACAAAAACTGGCTTAGTAGAAATTAAACAAATCTAAATCAATATGTACTATGATTGATTTTTGGAGTGCTGTTATCGTCACTCTATGTCTATATATCATTCTCTTCACACCCCTTACAAATAGCAGCTAATACACTTGCATAATATTTTGAGTAATTCTATTTAGTTTAGATTCTTCATAAATCTAATATATAATACATATAAATATTTAAAATTATTAAAAATTATAATTAATTGATATATAACAACTGCACAGAATTGTTTTGGAGTAATTATCTTACTCCTATATAATACATTTACCACATAAAAAACTCTTAATTTTAAGAAGGGTAAATTTACTAAAATACCTCTCCTTTAAGTCCACAATTAATGAATTTAAACAAATAAATATTGAAAACATAACCGACAATTAATTAATTTAAACCAATACTTATAACTGAATTATTTCTAACCATGTACTTTTAATATTAACTTTTGATTCATGAGATCACCATACTTATAACTGAATTAAGTTTAATCGTATATTTTTAATATTAACTTTTGATTTATAAGATCACCTAAATTCCTGTTTTCAATAAATCAAGTTCAAGAGATTTCACAAACACCAAACAAATGAAAGAGTCGAAGAGTTAAAATTTATAAACATTGCATTCTAACTCAATTACATAATAATTGGAACTATGAAACATTACACACACACACATATACATACATATATATAATCAGCAACTTCATGATTCAACAATGCGACAAAACTCTTCCAACAAACTGAAAGACAAATAACTCAGAGTTATCAATTTAATTCTTAATTTCAAGGTGCCTCTCGCAAAAAATCTTCACAAACTCATATTATTTTCATCTCCCAAAGAATCTTCACAAACTCATATTAGTTTTTTGTGATTATTCTGTACAAAACTAATCACAACCTCCTCTTTATTCGCCGCCGTCGCATTACGCGGAAGTTTTTTAAATTTATTTTTCCTTACACAGATATCACCTGCCTGCTTGTACACGATTTACCCCATTAGTAGCCGACATTAATTGCGCTTTACTGAAACAGATGACCGACTCAGGAAGTCGGGATGTGAGAGGAGAATAGGAGATGTGACGTGCTTTGCGAATCTTTGTGCAAATTAACACTAGCCATTGACAAGTAAGAGTGGTGGTCTGACCGTCGCTACTGAAGTCATGAGGCCCACTCATCCTCCGGTGCCCGTCGCACTCGCCGACACACCGGAAGAAGATGGTTTCGACTCCGTACGAACGGCCGTCGCACAGTTGAACGTTGGTGGACCAGGTCTCCGGAAAAAGTCTACAGGAGTCAGGCAATGGCTCCTCCTCGATTCCTCCGCCCAGGCTCAAATTATCGAGGCCGGTAAGCACGCTATCATGCGTCGCACCGGATTACCTGCTCGCGATCTACGTATCCTTGACCCGATTCTATCCTATCCGTCTACCGTTCTTGGTAGAGAACGGGCCATTGTCATTAACCTTGAGCATATTAAGGCCATTATTACCGCACAGGAAGTGCTGTTGCTTAATTCCAAAGATCCCTCTGTTTCTCCCTTCGTTGACGAACTTCATCGCCGTATCTTGCGTCATCATCACGCAATGTCTCAGGTTATCTATTTTCCGATTTCTTAATTTATTTAAAGCATTCTTCAGAATTTTTTGCAATATTTTTAACAAACTGAACTTTGATTTTTGAAGAAAGCTGTAAAACTATCTGGATTGAAGATCGTGATTTAGTTATGTGTGTGGAAATTTGAATAAAACGTGGGTGAATGATGCCCTATTTTAATTTGCAAACTATCCTACTGGGCACCATAGTTTTTGTTCTCTATCACTATGTGAATCCAGAGTGACTGTTAATGCAGTGTCTATAATCGTCCAAGCGAAGAGAAAACATAGAATAGAATACTTTTATACACTTATCGTGGAACAGACAAATGGTATGCTTTTATACTGATGCAGTTTGCTTTCTATCTGAAGTCTAAACTAGATAATAAAAACGGATGCATTGATCAAATCTTCATGGATATTAAAACAAGTGATCGACTAACTTTCGTGTTCTTGTAACTTGTTATAGGAGGGAATGGATGATGGTGATAACAACTGGACACATTTGTATGATTTGGGAGATCCGCAGTCAAGAGAAGTTAGCCCATCAAGAGTAGCCACAAATATCTTAGAGAGTGTTCAGGAGGTTAAAGCTGACGAGAAACATTCGTTTGATAAGCGAGAAGGACCAAGGCTTCTTCCATTTGAGTTCATTGCACTTGAGGCGTGCCTGGAGGCCGCTTGCAGTTCCTTGGATAATGAGGTGAGTGAGAGGTTTTAGGGTTGTGCTGTTGCTTTGAATCATTTTTTATATGTTTAATTGAAGTTCTTTAAAACTAATTTAATCCTTGTCATATTATCTTAAATTAGGCAAGGACACTAGAGCAAGAAGCACATCCAGCACTGGATAAGTTGACCTCAAAGATTAGTACTCTTAATTTGGAACGTGTCCGCCAAATTAAAAGTCGATTGGTTGCTATTACAGGGCGTGTACAAAAGGTTTGTTCAAGCTCATAATGAGAATCAAAATGGTTCAATATGATTGTGATCTTTAGAGAATCAGGCTTATTTTCAATAGATATGTTTAAATTTGATCTTTTAAAGATTAATGCTATCAAGGATTCATCTTGATTCAGGTTAGGGATGAATTAGAGCAATTGCTAGATGATGATGGAGATATGGCTGAAATGTATCTGACTGACAAGCTGGAGCAACAACTTGACAATTCTTCTTCTTCATCTTTTGCAAACGAGGAAGATGCCATGGATGACGAGATTCTGAAAACAGAAATCGATGACAGGTTCTGGTTGTGATGGATTATTTTCTTCCGGATTACTGTGATAGTAAAACTAATTCCGAAAAATTACTCTTACATTTATAATAATAGAGTTCCGGAGGGTTTAATGGATGGGAATTCAAACACACATGAACACGGAATGCAACAAATGGATAGCGAGTCTGAACATATTTTCCGAGCTAATACACTTGGGAGAGACAGTCATGGGACCCGGACTAGTACAACACAGAGCGGTAATAGCAAACACCTTGATGTTGAGGAACTTGAAATGCTCTTGGAGGCCTACTTTGTTCAGATTGATGGTACTCTGAATAAACTGTCTACGGTATGTGTGAATCAACATGTGGATGAAACTAATTTTAGTAATTAAACCTTATATGGTTGGTGAAAGTATAGATGTTTGTGTGCAGCTGAGGGAATATGTGGATGACACAGAAGACTACATCAACATAATGCTGGATGACAAGCAGAACCATCTTCTGCAAATGGGAGTTATGTTGACAACAGCAACTCTGGTGGCAAGTGCATTTGTGGTTGTTGCTGGTGTGTTTGGAATGAATATTAGTATTGAGCTGTTTAACCATGATACTGACATACAGAAGGAAGTTGGTATGCGTAAGTTTTTATGGACTGTGGGTGGTGGTACCACTGGTAGTATCTTCTTATATGTCATCGCCATTGCTTGGTGCAAGAACAAACGACTTCTGGAATAAGTGTCTCCAACATCTAAATGAATGATATTAATGCATATGTTTATTGTCAGTCGTGTTTGTCGCATGCTGTTTTTTAGTCTACTTTGAAGCTTCTAACTGTAAGATAACAACCTCATAAAAATGGCACCTAAATTCATATCAGGTTTAAGATGCCTATTTTTGAATTTTAGGATCCTTGAAAAAAAATTAATTAAATTTACATACTTATATCACACAACTTGTTTCCTGACCATCCAAGATTCCTCAAAAAGTAATATCCACGGGTCAGATCGCAAATTCATAATTTTTAATTCCAAAAATAACTTTCCCAACATTATCCTATTGTTATGCTAGTTTAGCGGTCACTACATAAAGCATAATATCCACAGGTCAGTGTCATTCGTTTGTGGTTTATACGATTTTCCTCTTATATTTTAGATATGTAGCTGGTACGTACTCCTTCCCGGGTTCTCATGCACGGAACCCTCGCGACTGATTGGGAGAAAGAGGGGTTGGTTACCCAACTTTTTCAACACCATGCCCTGATTGCAAGTAAAACTACATTTTTCTAATTATTTCATGAAAATTTAGGATTTAGGGTCTACAACCAAATTTAGGGATGAGTGCTATTATTTGGACCTCCTCGTTCTCACATACAAGACTTCAAATCAATCTATTACAATTTAGGCCACACACTCACATATATCACATCACATGGGTCAATTTAGACTAACGACAGTCCGAATAGGCACAACCTTTAGGGATTTAGGCTTCCTAGTTTTTAAATAAAGTTCATCCATGATCGGGTAGAGGAGGCGTTGATCTTGCTGGCGACTGATTGTAAATCAGAATCACTTTGGGTTGGCAAAAAGTCAGAGAGGAGAGCTCGAGAGTGTGAGAATGTGAGATACGGCAATTAAATCTTAGGACTTCTATAACCTGATGAAACATGGAATAAACAAGTATGCTAGTTTAGCATGCATGTATCTACCTATTCGATTCACAAACCTTAGAAGAGATCGACTTTTATGCCCTATTTACACTGTGTTCTAGAGTTTTATTTTGGAGAGAAGAAACGATTTGGAAGGGAGTGGGAAGGAATTAAAAAAAAATTATGTTTTGAGTTTTTTGAAGGAGAAAAAGAGAAGATTTGGAAGGAAAATTTTATTAATTTTCTCTCCTAAAGTTTTCTCCTAAAAGTGGGTAGATTTAGATAGAAAGAAAATAAATGGTTTTATGATTTTTCATTAATGACCGAATTACCTCTAATGATAACTAATAAGTTCATAAATTAAGATTATTATTGTAATATAACTTTTTTTTTCTCCAACTCGGGAACACAAATTACATGCAGAGAAAGAGGATTAGAGGAGAAATGGCCTGCATGTACCGTAATATAAATGTCATCTTTAACCCATCAAAATGCGAAGTCAGTCAACGAACACACCAAATGGATTATTTTTTATTCAGTATTTGGTCGTAATTTTGTCGCTTATTTTTATGATTCGTTTCTAACAACTCACACCAATCAGTTGTTGATCAGCAACATATTTGAGTCACTCGGTAAATCCATCGGCATATCCTCATCTCATGCTTGTGGGCGAGCTGAAATATATCACAACTTGTTTTTGTGGAAAAACAGTTTTCATTACTTTTCTAAAAGGTGATTGTCCTGCCACGTTTTTCTTCGAGGTTTATGCTGTCCTACACCCTTAAAACCAACCATATTATCAATAATAATAGTTTTTAGCCAATCATGTTACAAATACAAAATCACATACCAACCGGTTCTGGTTCTAATACCGAACTACCCGATTACTGGAAGAACCGAAACCGAAAACCGAAAATGAGGTTTTGGGAGAACCGATAACTGGACCGGATACTCTAACCTGGTTCCAACCAGTTCCGGTTCGATTCGGTTTTTCGGCCAAAAAGCTCATCCCTAATGCTCTATATATAGAGCCTCCTCTTGTATATTTTAGTGTTAAGTTATTTAACACGAGCAGGTTAATTAATTGGTTCAAATCAAATGTCAATGTGTACGTGATTTTGTTAATTAAATTTCATTGAAATTTTTTATTTTTACATACTAAATCCTTTTCTACTCGATAAATTATAAAAAAAAATACACATAAAATCCACTAGTTCTTTTTTATTTTTAAGAAGGGGAAATTTAGGTATATTTTAATCCTAAATTTATCCTTCTAATTTTAAGATGATTTGGAAGGAAAGAATTTTCCTTCCTCTCCTTACCTTTCCTTCACTTATTAAACTTGAGAACATGATGTTAATGTCATTATGTGCAATGCTCCGGTAGTTTGTTTCTCCAACTTAAGAATTAATTACAAAAATGGTCCATGTGATTGTCACTGATTTTCACTTTTAATACTTTAACTTCAAAAATTACAAAAATGGTCTAATCCCCTTCTAAAGTCTATAAACCCATTCTCTCTGTCTCTCTCATCTCTTTAACGAGAGACCCATTCATCATATCCCGCAACAAACTTCGACATAAATTGCAACAGTTCTCGCTCTTACCTCTGGCCCTCCCTAATCCGGTGTTCGTTGTCGCCGTCGCTAGAGCTCACATTCATCACTCATCGTTGCTTCATCTCTCGCCATCATCTTTATCAAGGGGTTAAGACCGAGCGTTATACATGACTCGATGGCTTCGGGTGCCATCGAGTCCCATCGGGAACACCAAAACGCCTCCAGCGGGTAGGCCAATCGGGTACCTTCTTCGGGCTTCTTTACTCGATGTAGAAGACTCAACCCCACCCCACCCCCCCACACACACACATTATATATATATATATATATATATATATATATATATATATATAAGGTTTGGGTAAGGAAAGAGAAGGTATAACACTTATTTTGGGTAGGGTAAAGAAAATGGGTAATGAAATGATGTGACGCTGATGTGGCATTGGGTAAGGAAAAGGTAAAGGGAAGGTATAACTAATGGCCTAAGATCTAATTTGTTGTTCCGATCTGTGAATGGTTTACTATTAAGATACCACGGTTTCACACCATCACCATCACCACCACCACACGACCACCACCTCACTGTCTCTCCCCTCCTCTCCGCCACTAGATCTATCGCCACTGTTTCACCTACCATCACCGTTCCGCCAGCAGATCTGTCTCCATAGGTACAGTTCATCCCGATAGAAGAAAGAACAAGGTTTCTCCCTCACCACCGTTGCGTCATCCCTCTCTAAGTTCATCATATGGTTTCTTGTTCTTCATCAGTAAGAATATTTGTAAATAGAAAAAGAATTCGTGGGAGATAGTTCTTGATTCGAGGTGGGTTTTTGTTGGTTTCGGATATTGAGATTGGAATCGGATGAAATGGTTGAATCCTGATATTTAATTACGTTATCTTTATCATCTGAAATTGTAGCTTTTGTAAAACATTGGGTTACAAGGGTGGGGTTTATACGGGGTTTTTTGGATTTGAGGAGAATATGAGAAAAGATGAGTGAGCAGATTGGAAATGGCTTTTCAAATTAAAAAAAGAATATTTGTAATTATTGAGGACAAGATTTGAGGTGGTTAGGAATTTCTTAGTAAGAATAAATGTAAATTGCTACATTTTTGTAAATTAAGCAATAGTTTTTTTGTATTTTTTTATAAAAAATTTCAAGCGTGTTTTGTAAATTTCTTAGTATGTATTTTATTTTGGTGCATAACACATTGTTAATTTCATCCCAAATGTGTTAATAATTGAATGTTGGGCATGTATTTAACGATTAGGATAAATTCGTCCCTCACCCAAAATGTGTTAATAATTGAATGTTGGGCATGTATTTAACGATTAGGATAAATTCGTCCCTCACCACTGTTGCTTCGTCATAAGAACACAATAATATAATATTTGAAAAAATAAAAAAATTAGGCCATTTAATATAAATGGTTGTCACTAGTTTTAGAATTTAAATAAGCAAACTAAATAACAATATGGAAGAAGAGGTAGAAGAATGTTTGGAAACAAGAATAATAAAAGAAAAGACTAAATTATCCATTAATTAGCGGTCAAAGATAACTGCATTTAGCCTAAAAGACTAAAATTGAAACAAAATGATAAACAAAGTGACTATTTTCATAATTTTTAAAGTTAAAAGACTAAAAGTCAAAATCAGTGAGAACCACGTGGACTATTTTTGTAATTAACTCCCAACTTAATTTGAGAACATGTTTTGTATTTGGGTTATCTAGCCCCTTTTAATATAAATATCTAGTTTTCAAGAAAAAGAAGAAGAATATCATAGATTCATAGCTATACGTTTATTATGCATAACTAGATTAGATACCCGTATGAATCACAGGTTATTTAACAAAATTATAAATATTAAACATTAATAAAAATGTATTAAATAGCTATAAAACACGAAAGAAATGACGATAGACGACCAATAAATATCAGACCAATGGCGGAAGCGTAGACGCAAGGTTGAGAGCACACGTGACAGTAGAAATATGATATTATGATACGAAGAGATTTGATTGTATTACTTGTACAAATTATCGATCATTATTGTTAAAATTTAGACAATAAGATCATATATTTATTAGTTATAAATACAAATATTAAAATAATTATAAAATATTTAAAATGATAAAATTAAAATTTGGTTAAATTTGATGTGTTGAAATGTTATAAATGTCTAATATGATGTTTATAAATTAGAGTGGATAAATATAATATTTTAAAGTTTAAAAAAGACATATATGAAATTTCTCTAATAATTTTGATTATTTTAACTTATAAAAGTCAAAAAATGAAATTTTAATTTTGATTAAATGAATGGTCCAAGAGTATGTAATTAAGTTTATTTTATTAAATAAAAGGTTAAAATCATTCAATAGTCTTTTATTTATATTAGATAGAAGATTTCACATATACCCTTTATAGACCTTAAATATTGTATTACATAAATAAATACATAACAATTAAAACTATTTTATCAAAATTTAAAATTCAAAACGTAGGATATTTTTTACGTAGTTTTTTAAAATCAATCTTGAATTTATTAAAACTTTATAATTATCAAAGTTTGTGTAACTATAAAGTAATTAAATCTCGAAGTTTTTTTAGGATAATCTAAAATTTAAATTATTAAAGATAGTTTTATTTATTTAACTCGAAAAAGTTAAAATTGAATTTGAATTTTGATTAAAATGAATGGTTTAGATTTGATCATTAATTTTTTTATCTAAATCAATTGTTAGAATTGTATAATAGATTTTTCTTAAGCTAATATTTTATTTATAATAAAGATAAAGATGAAATGCTCATTTCGTGATTAATTCGTATTTTATATTATCTCCATTGAAATTAATAATAAATAATTCTTTTTTGGCATTTAAAAAAAATCAACTTGTCTACTTAGTTTCTTCTTCATCTTCTCCTTCTTGCTTTTTTTTTTTTTTTTTTTGGTGGTTGGGGAAAGCAATTTGTCTTCTTAGTTGTGGGCTTGTGGTGGTGTATTGTTATTTTCAACGCCTGAATTATATCATTTTGATAAACCTTGGACTCTCCTTCTATTTGTTTTGTACAAGGAAAATTAAAAAAAAAAGAAGGTATAATTCATTTGATGTTTGCTATATGATTTAATCATAAATCTTTATATTCATCTTGTACTTTACCACATGTATTAACTTTCTTCTTAGTTGATTTTTAAGCATATCCATCTAGGAATGGCGATGGGATATATATTGGTACTCTCGTCCTTGTTTAAGAAATCTGTTTCCGTACTCGTTTAAAAAACAAGGATTTAAACGGGAATTCCTGTCGGGTAACTAGGAAAAACTGTGGGGAAAGGGTATCCCCGTTTAAGATAAACATGTGATTAAACGGATGATTTTACAGCACCCGTTAAAGTAAAAATGTGATTTTTCACCATGGGATCGTCACTTTTAAGATTTTACCTTGACTTTTAGAAAATGATTATATTAAATTATATAACATTATCAAATACAAAAATTTCTGAACGAAAATTAAGGTCTTAAAGAGTCTAAATACATTCAAAATATCAAAATCAAACAATCCAAATAAAGACAACTATTAAAATTAGGTTGTGTACAAATATATAAGATTTGTATATTTTCTATTTAAAATTAATTTTATGTATAGTAATATATATTTGTATATATAACTTTTTTAGAATATATATATATATATATTTGTATATATAATTAATATTAAATTATAATTGAGTATCGCGTAATTGGGACGGGGATCATCAAACCCGTCCCCATCCCGTTTAAAATAATCAGGTTTTACCTGTCCCCTTTTATCATCCCCAAACTCATCCCATTTATATCGGTTTTTCCCGTCAATTCCTGTTTTTTTTTTTGCCGTCCTTAATCCATAATGATTAAAGAAAAATATCTTGTAGTCTGATATTCCTATCCTACTATGGACATGTCACACAAATAAAATTAAAAATAAATAAAATAAAGGAAAATTTTCATATATATTCTTATTAAACTTTAACATATCATGTTTTAACCTAATTACAAAAATAGACAATTGGCTATTAGGTCATCTTGTAAACCTTGTCGATAGTCTTTTCAAATATAGAAATTAGTTCTCTTGTCATTGACATTCCATTCATCATGTTTGTTGACATCCTTTTAGTGTTTCACTCACATCGTACACCGCACATCTTATGTTGTCGTCCTAGTTGTTTGTGACACCGTCGAAACACTCTTTCCTCACCCAATTGATGTTTAGAAATGAATAGATTTTTTTTGGTAAATACGATATTTTCAAAATGTTATGAAAAATACAGATAATATTTTAAAATTTGGATCGGGTAAATATAGTATTGTAAAGTTTAATAAAAATGCACGTAACAAATTTCTCCTAAAAAAATCATGCATGTAACCAAGTGTAAAACACCATACAAAAATAAAATCATTTTGTTAATTACTACACCACAAAGTGATGTATATTACATAAAATAAATCTTATTAATACACATGACGCAACATCATATCTATCTAACTTCGTGGTGTATGCATTACTCTTTTTTTACTAGGAGTTCGATTTTCTTTTTTGGGGGTAAATTGACTACCTCAGTAAAACTTCATAAAACAAGAAACAATTACAAATTAAAAGTGGGCATACCCACCAGAAGGAAACCGATCAGATTACAAGCTTAACATGATCGGAAACAAAATGAGCAACCGAACTGGTTTTAGATTGGGAGTGGGGGGATTAATTGTGGGATATCTTCATTCTTTTAACTTATCTTTTTTAGCTAAAAAAAATTATTATTTTTTAAACATGATATAAATTATTTTTGGGGTCCGGGCAACAATTCAAAAAGGGCCCTTAAAATAAAAAAAAATTATAAATTAGTTATAAATAATTACTTTTTTTACCACTAGGTAAATAATTTATATGAAACATGATATTAAAAACATAAAAATCTTAAAAAGATGCTTGCTTAAGCTTTCTTGATTCAAAATCATTATTAACATTACCAAGATTAATGTTTTCAAATATATCTTTCTTAACACAAAAATAGCCAAACTATTTAGCCTTTTTGTGATATCGATGATCTCAAACAATTCTTTAATAACTAAAATTTTGAAAATTTTGTTTCCGCAAATGATATAGTTATGGGTCCGGTTAATACAACTCTATATGCAATTTCACTAGTCATTTCAAATTACATATGCAAATTGTAAACGTAGTAGCAATTTAGAAAAGATAATGTCAATAATAGAAAAATAAAACAATCAAACATAAAGGGTCAAAGTATCATGCACTCTAATAATTTCACAAATAGTAGAACAATTTTACTGACCACTACATATTATAGAAGCAAATTTTACTCTACATAAGCATTTTTAAACCTAAAAATAAAAATACCAAACATTCAAAAAAGTCAATAATCACTAAACTTTAAAGAAGCGAATTTCAATCTACTACTCTACTGCAGAAGCACATAAGTAGAAGCAATTTAAAACCCACATATTCAAAGTATCATTTATCAAACACAATGAAATTTTAAATGATTCAAAGTGTTAAGAAATTTCAATTTTCAAAACTCAATAATATAGAATAGGTGAATATTTGATAGCTCAATTAAAATAGGATTTGAAATGTTTACACCTGATGAAGTGATGATTGTTGTTATCACTTCTTGTTAGGACGATTAAGCCTCGTCGAACTATACAGAGACAACCTCGTCAAACCATTCAAGCCCCGTTGATAGCTAAATTAAAATAGGATTAGAAAAGGCAGCCCTCGTCAAACCATACTGAAGCCTCGTCATGGTAGGCCGAACTTTGACTGTTGTTGGAGGCCATATGCCGATTACTTAATTAGGTTATGGGTTAGGAGAGGATTTAAGAGGAAGAGACAACAAATTATGAGAAGAGATTGTGAGTCCTTCAAGTTTGAGAGTTCCGATATATGATCTTTCATTTCCCTCTTTCGTGCGTGACATTACATTTCTTCTTTCTTTAATTTAATCCACAAACACGCCAATTGAGAATTTGGAGGGGGCCTCTTCCAAGTTGAATTTTGGGCCTCTTTAATTATTTTTTGGTCTTCTTTATTGCTAGACACATACATATATACATAGGCAAAAAAAATTTCAGAAATCGGCCCCTAAATGGTTGGGCCCTGGGAGGTTGCCCTGGTGGTCCAACCCTAGGGGATAATTAAAGCCAGAATAGAGCTCCATCATCTTGGTGTTTCTATCCCATCCTTTCTAAAAATCAAAATTGGAAATTGTCACACCCCGCCTTGGCGGAAACACGAGGTGCGACAGAGAGGATCGTCATAACACATTGATATATGAATAGAAAATTTTACTAAATGAGTTCACACCAACGTGTCACGACGTTCCCCGACACAAGAGGAGACTTGTGCCATGGCAAGTCGCTTCACGACAACCATAGTCAACAATTTAAAATAAGAACATACGAAATAGTTGTTCCCACAACCCGAGACAAGTATACGGGGCTACAATCCCTAGATTTATAAAAAAAATCCAAGTTCATAATAGCATAGTTAAATGAAAGAGTCCTTAGTCAACTGCCCATGTCATGCTAAGGCTATCTAGGGTCACCTAAGCTCCTTAGGCATGGTTATTAGCATTACCTGAAAATGAACACTCGAAAATGTCAACATAAAGTTGGTGAGCTCGCAGGTTTAAAGTAAAAGCATAGTTGCCGTGTAAATTGTTTAAGTAGGACAAATGTGCACGTATAGCATGTTAAGCGTGTAGATGTTGTACCAACATCCGAACCACCAGGTTCAATAGGAATCAATATGAATCAAATCATTGTCTTCCAAGCAATTATTATAGCATACCCAGCTGGAGCATAAACCATTGGCTCATAGGAATATAGGAATCAATAGTCATCAACCAACAACAAGTAGTCTTTGCATATACGTCACATAAGTTATCCAAAATAAATAAGAAATATTCATCACGGCATAAAAAGTTTAAAAGAGAGTTTGAGTGTCATTCTCCCCCGGGAAATATAGTAAAAAGGGGCCACGAGTACTCACCTTAGTAAGTAGCTTAGTCAATCGAGTCTTAGCACGCTCACAAATCTACAAACAATTAGTTCATATAGATTATATTAGATTCACGAGTAATAGTCTTGTTATGCGTTATCCTTGAGCTATTAAATTTTATTTAGGATTCGCGATTAACTTTTACGCTAGTTTGCATAAGTGCATCCATTTCTTGGGTCTAACCCCAATATGTATATCTTAGTTTTGAAATTTTGTTTATTTTCCTTTTAAATTGTGTAGATTAAATACTGAAATTTTGGGCACTCTTCGTATATTTTTAAATTAATCCAAATGTCCTAATTATTTTCCTAAATTTTTATGGTAGAGACCTTAATGTCTCTATTATTTTAGATAAATTTTATAGAATTTAATAACATGTTTATTATTTTATAAAAAATACTTTAATTGGTGTGGGTCAGAAAATGCCTCCAGTTTGCGCGTCATAAAGTTTTTATTTATTTGAAATACTAAAAAACTTTATTAAACTCTAAAAATTTTACAGTAGCTTAAACACATATAAAAATTCATTCACACAATTGTTTGTTAATTAATTCGGATGTTTGGATATTTTACAATATTTTAAAACTCTAAATATGGAAATTTAAAAAATTCCAGATTTGACAATTAAAAAGTTTTTACTCAATTAAAATGGAAAATAAAACTAATAAATCCTAATATTTTCCACCGTGATTAAAAACAATCCAAAGTTTATTCATATTAATTTTTGGCCTCTAATTCGAGATCTAGGTTTAATTATGATAATTCAAAGTCTGTTAAAGGAAACCCTAGGTTTTCCAGATTTAATCACAAAAATGTTTTTAATTAATTAAAATAGTAAAACAACTTAATAAATTCTAAAGTTTTTACAAGACTTTTAAAACTCATGAAATATGACCCAGATTAAGTTTGAAGAATTTTCGTGATGTTTAGAATAGTTTTTAGAAATTTCAAAGTTGGTAGATTAAACTGCCAGAAAACACAGATTTGCGCAACTAAACGATTTTGGTTATTAGAGTGACCAAATCAACTTAGTTTTTTATGAAACTGATTGGAGATGAAAATAGACTCAGAGTACTTGATTCTAGAATCAAAAATAGATTCATTTAGGTTTGGTTTGGTCGAGATATGAACTCTTGAAGTTCACTTATTTTCTGTTCAGTTTGAAACTCTTTGTTCTTCATATTTTTGTTCAAGTAAATCAATCTTATGGATTTGTTATTCACCCAAACACATCAAAATCATTACTTTGTGTATGATTAGGATGTGTTTGGTCCCTATGATGAACCATCATCAAGGGTTATGCTTAAAGAAACAAGAGTAGAAGAGATTACAAGAACATAAGGGCGGATACGTACCAACACCTTCGTAGGACGATCAATAAGCTTGATTTCTTGAAGAATGGAAGAACAATGGTGGTGATAGGGCTGGAGAAAAAAAATATCGAGAGAAAAGGGAGAAGAAGGCTAGGAATTGATGGAATTGGTTAGATATGTTGGGAATTTGTTTTAAAAAACAATAGATGATATGTAGATAATTACCTTTGAATTCAAATTCAAAATCTTCTTATCACCCTTATTTTTGCCATAGATATACATATATATATATATTTATTTATTTATTTAATTGTATTATTTTCATTATTATTATTATTATTATTATTATTATTATTATTAATCTGTTGCAAATTTATTGGTGTTTTACTTATTGAGGTATTGGTGTAATTGTAACAATTTTTAAGTTTTTGTGTGTTTTAACATTTTCATTTAGTTACTAATAGTAATCATTACTATTGTGTATTTTATTTACATGTTTCATTCCTTCGTGGACTTAATTTATCCATACTTCGCATCGAAAACACTGGTTCGATAAAATTGTGTACTAAGAATAGGTCAAATGCTCTATCGTCATAAAGACTTAGGTTTTCCTCACTTGCTAGCTCTACTACCTTATTTGAAGATTTAGACATATATAACACCTAATTCTAGCATCTACTAGACCTTAGGTATCACACAAGCACATAGATTTAGGTCGTATAACAAGTTAAACTCAACTAACCTATTTTTGGTGACGAATGTCACATAAATGGTATGAGAACAAGGGTTTGGTAGGACAATTGGATTGGTGATACTCCTTTAAAAACCCAATTCCCTAGAATCTATGGCAGAGCAACAAATAAAAATATTTTGGTGGGGGAGTCGGGTGTTTGGGAGGGTGAATCTTTGAATTGGAACATCAATGTAAATGGCAGATTTGGAGGCAAGTGCGAGGCATAAATATGTGGGTTATTAGATACCCTTAAGTCATGCTCTTTACATGTTGGAGTGGAAGATTGCTTGAGGTGGATGCTCAAGGATGAGGATGGTTATGTGATCAGGCAAGTCAGAAAAATGTTCGCTAAAAAAAAAGAATAAATGCGAGTGACATCCCTCGAAAAACTTTTTGGTCGCCGATCCTTCTAAACAAAGTACTAATTTTTGCGTGAAGAACAATATTGAGCTCCTTCCTATGCGTTCAAAATTGGTGGAGAAAGACATTGACATTCCCTCGATTCTTTGCCCCCTTTGTGAGCTAGAATTGGAGGACATTAAACATGTCATGTTCAATTGCAATGCTAATTCCTCAATGTGGAAAAGTATTTACAAATGGTGGAAATTGCAATTTATAGGTGGTAATAACTTTAGGGATTTGAACAAAAGGATCGGAAATACTATCATCATCACAATTTGAAGTTTGGGAAGCAACTTTGAGAGGTGCTAGTTACTTACTTTGGAAATGTCGCACCCAGTTGATTTTCGAGGGCAAAAGAGTAGACCTAGACAACCTGGTTTTTACTATCAAACTTTACACTTTTCAATGGTTTAAAAGAGTATATCTTTGTGGTGATATTCCAAATATGCTTAAACACTAAAACGATATTCCACTTTGATATACTCTTTTGTCCGATACCTCCTTGGTTTTTTGGGAGCAAAGAGTATTTCAAGCAACTTTAGCTTTCCCTCTTTTTAAATTACCATTTCACCAAAGAAAATCCCTAATTGCCTTTTCGTTTGCCTTTGTGATTGAATTAGGAAGCAAAAAAATGGTAGCCCGGTAGACTTGCATAGATGAGAGGAGGGAGGGATTAATTGAAGCCTTTCTGCGAAAAACATAGTTTTGTTTTTCTAGTCCTTGAGGCGATTTTTAACTTTATCAAGAGGAATTTTAAAGACTTTGTAAAGAAGACGACTAGAGATCAACGGGACGCCAAGGCATTTGACTAGTAAACCGTGCTCTTTAGTATGCTTGGCACTAGACCTGAACAACTCTTGAACTCCTCGAGAGCATCCACGATAATGAGTGGAGGTAGGGTCCCAATGATAGATTAAGATGAGATAATTAGCAAAGCATAAATCAACTATTTGTTCTAATTGACATTTTGCATGAAAGTGGAAGCCATTATCAACAGTAATTGTAACAACAAACATTAAATGGAGCATATCCATAACCAGATCGAGTAAATAGGTAAGTGGACAAAGGGTTAACTTGTCTCAAACATCTTTTACCTTTAAAAAACCAATAGACTCTCTGAATCCACCTTAAAAGCACACCTAACTGGACCTTGATTTATGTGATAGTCTTACATTAGCTCTTGAGTCCGAAGGATATCATCAGATGTACTACGCCCCGGAATAAATGCATATCGAGTTTCACTTGACAATGAGGTCAAGGCCTACTTTAATATGGTTAGAAATCAGCTTACCAATGCATTTATATAGAACATTAAAACAAGATGTAGGCCAGTGGTTATTAATTTTCGATGGGGTCTTAACTTTTGGCACTAGAAATATAATGGTGCAATTTATCTCTTTTAGGAGCTTTAGTTGTTAAGAAAAATCTTTGATGGCAACACAAACATCAGGTTCAACAATACTCCATGAAGATGACAATCGATCTTGAGAACTTTTTTTTAAAGATTTCCTAGCCATATCATACATGTTGTAACCTCTAAGTACACCTAAATTAAGTACCCCATAACTTAAATGTTTATCAAACTAAATATACTATCTTATCTTATCATTAATTAATATATTTTAATATACAATTATATAATAGTGTTAGTTTATGGGGCTCATCGTTCATTTGAACCGATTAAATCCACGATTCTTAATCTCACCGCTCCTGTAGCAATACAGGAGCATCCTACATTAGTGTGGCAAGGGGGATTCGCTCTTCCTTTTAGGGAGGGTGAATCTTACTCCTACCATATGAGGCGTTTTAAAGCCGTAAAATACAACTTAAAATAAACAATATCGTTGATCGGTTTTCTTGATTGTACAAACATAGCAATATAATCTTTGTTATTTACTAATAACGGAGTAACTTTGTGTGTTTGGATTTTGGAAAAAGTCAAAAATTTTATACAGATATATTCGGATGTGAAAACATTAATACTGGTGGATTACAGACCTAGTCAAACAGATTGCACATGCCACCTTATCAGAACCCTCCAGGTGTCCAATGTCAGCCTGGGAGTTTTCTATATGCTTTGACCAGAACAAAACCTTATCCATTCATTCAGGCTTATAAACATTTATACCATATATGCTACATACTTTTTTTAAAAGGAAAAAAAAAATATCTATCGAATCACGTTTTTATGGGAGCAGTAGCAATATTTATTAAATGATGTGACATTTATACTTTGTTTTAATACTATATTATCGTTATATATTTTTTTTGTCTAAAAACTAATATAGTATTTTCTAAATTTATCTTATCTTTTATTTTTATTTATAATATATTTATTAGAAATGGAAAGGAGAAGAGAGAGATAGAGAGAAAAGAAAGGAAGGAAGATTGGGTTTGAGGACTTGAAATCCTCACCGATTGTTCAACATACACTACAAGAAATTAGGGTGTTTACTCACACATAATTTAGTCACACATTTTAATATGTGGGTAAATACTCACACATATTTTTATATGTGTGGGTAAAAAAATTAATTCATTTTCTATGATGTTTAGCATTTATTATGTGTGGGTGGAACATGTTACATACACTTTAATTGAGACGGAAAATTTTCATTTAAAATTTATGATTCATTTACCTACACATAAGATAAATTTCATAAACGTGTGGGTAAATTACCAACACAAATACAAAATGTGATAATATATGTGGGTAATTGTAAGAATTCTACCAACACATAATATTTATTCATAAATGTAAAGGTAAACAAAATAAATAATGTTACATATCTATTTCTTGGAAATGACATGGCATTAGAAATACTTACACATATTTATAAATGTAGTATATGTGTAGGTACAAAATAAATATTGCTTACACATAATCTTTTTTAATAAAATGTGTAACTAAAAATAGTTTTAATTTTAAACTTAACTATGACATAAAAATTGAAAAGAAGTACCATTATCATTGAAGCTTCCATTGATTTAAGGTAACCTAGATTAATACTCGGGTTTTGGTATAAAATTGGTTGTGTTATGCATTGATTTCATTCATACCTGCAAGAACTTGTTGCTTTGATTTCTAATTGAATGTCTTCATGTTGTACAATGGCCGACCGACTTGTTTCTATTTCTCTTGTTACTTGATTGTATGTGAGTTTCTAAAATCAATTTGCACTCACTGATATGTTGGTATTTTTGTTTTTAGTGAAATGCCTATTTGATTTCACGTCGCATTCTCAATGTTTGATTTTGTAAGTTACCAATTGTTTTCAGTAATACTCTTCACTAAAACAATGAATAAAATCACCGTTAATCCCATACATACTATACTAAAATATGCATAGGTACCTAAAAGGGTGCAAATACATAGAGCTAGGTGGTGAGTCTATAGTAAAGTCCTACCAAAATACTTTTTGTTCGCTGCTCATATACACCTAAACAAGTTTTAGATATATTGAAGAAGGGGAATCAATATCACAAATAATTCAAACCAATCCAATGCTATAGAAAACTTCAGCATGATCACTAGCAATTTAGTAATGCATTTTACTTTGATTTGGGTCTTGTTACACCTTTATTATTTAGAAGTCATAGATTTATTAACAATTCTTTTTTCTTATACGCAGGTGGAGCAACCCAGCAACAAAGTGGTGGTGGTGATATGAGTGTAAAACATGGCAGTTGTGGTAAAGTCGGACGGAAGACAATAAAAGCTTCATAGACCAAATCAACATTAGAGTTTAATTGTTTAGAATTATTACAATTGTTTAGTATTTTGATATATACTTGTGTCTACTTATGATTAATTTCTTTTTTGTTTATTTAGTCTTCCAATGACATAATTTGTATTTTTCTTTACATGGTTGAAACTATTAAGTTATAACCTTTTTAGTTTAAAATGAAGTTTTGGCCACATATGTACATATTTTTACCTACATATTTTGTATTTTTTTACACATATGTGAATATAATTACCAACATATACTGTGTTTATTACCTATATAAAATTTTGTTTTCACGACATATCTATAACTATTACTTACACATAAAATATTTTTACCCACACATATCGAATGACACGTGTCACTAACACCAAACACACTATTTTCATCTATATTATATTTTTAAGTGTAAACTGATATAATATTAAACGCAAAATATATATATATATATATATATATATATATATATATATATATATATAGAGGTACATACAACACTAGTCCATCTCCCCTAACCATCTGCATCTGCAAGTCAGATCAGTTTTCATTTAGTCAAATATTCTTGTACATCATCATCATTAAATACTATTTCATTATAATAATTTAGAAATACTAAATTAATATTCAAACTTGCCTAAGACATTAGACATAACAATTACAATCCTTCTAGATCAGTTTGTGACAAAGATACATCAATTAATTAGCATTATACTTGAAAATTCAGAAAAGCATATATTATTATTATTTATTTATTTATGTAGTCTAATAGATAATATTTATCATTAATTTCATATAAAACATGCAAAGTTGCATTATATATATATATATATATATACTATGTTAATTATTCATAAAATATGCCTGGCCTACGGGAAGGGCGAGCAGGGCAGTGGCCTAGAGCCCAAACCCTTCAAGAGGCCCATGTTTACATGCCTCCCTGTTTGCCTCATCGGTATTTTCTCACGTTCCCAGATCTTAATACTGACTTATCAATGTCTATCCACTCCCCACTGCTTCAAGAATTGAGATTTTATAATCGGTCATCGAGATCCTCGACTTCAATCTTCATCGAAACAAACAAAATAATTTTAAAACTCTTCATCAAAACTCTTTGCATCCCTATTTTGCTTTCAGTTCAATTGAAGCAATCTATTCCATGATCAAGATTCTAGAACTCGAGAAGTACGGTTGTTCATTGAACTATCGAAGCTTGGTATTCCAGAATCCAGATCGATGAGTATTTGATTGAAGTATTGTATCCTCCTTCAAGTTTGATCGAAGGTTCGTGTTTGGTGTTCCAGAACTTGGATTCATGGGTCTTCGATGGTTATTCAATGTTTCAAATGCATATCCCTTTGGCCTCGATTGAATTATTCAAAGTGAGATTTCTAAAGTAATCATCATTAGGTATATACTTTCTTTTAATCATTTTTTTTATTCCCTTTGCTCATATTTGGCAATTTAATTTGTTTGCCCGTGAGTTGATGTTTGTGAAATTTCTTCATTGGTCATTTGAATTGCGACTTGTGAGCTTTATTTGCTTCATAGTTAGTAGGTTATGGGTTCTGCCTGCTTTGATGCTTTATGCTTTTTTTTGTGAACATCAAAACTCTTATTGGAATAAAAAAATACATGGGAATTTTGAGACTAAAACATTTCTAGCATAAGACACATATGTAAGCCATTACATACCAAACTATTGGTTTTAAATAGAGTCCACTATAGCATTCTTCATTGCTTCTTCACATTCTGCACCACCTTCAAGCTTTCTGAATTGAAATTCCTTTAATCCTCTCCTTTTTGATTCAAAATTGCTTCTTACCTGTGTTGGAACAATCCCACCGAGACTAGTAGATATTAATACTATACCACGTTAAGACTAGTGGATATTCACATAGCATACAACAAATGCACTTTTTTTCTTCATTGCTTCATACTTTTCATTTAGTTCATGTTAATTTAGGCTTTGGTTGTTTTTTTAAATAAGGTCTTATTTTAAAGAAACGTTTGCGGGTGCGCAGACATTTCTGATAAGCTTGTTTGTTTTTTCATAGAAACGCCTGCCCGCCCGCAGACGTTTATAATAAGGTTGTTTGTTTTTTCGCAGACATAAGACCTTATTCTGTCTTATTTTTGCTTATTTTGATAAGCTAAAATCTATAGCTTTTTTCACAGACCTTCTCAATCTTAAGACCTTCTAAACCACATCTTCTCCTGAAGACATGAAATAAGACATAAAACATTTATATTTTCGAAAACAAACAACACCTTAGTTTCTGTCAGTTTATGTTTGCTTCATTGCTATATGTGAAATTGGTTTTTGTTAGTTTATTTATGCTTCATTTGTGTTCATGTAAATTTAGTTTATGTTTGTTTTATATTTTATTTTAGTAATGTGAATATAGCATACTACTTTGTGGTTATGAATTATGAACCTCAATCTATGGGCCTATTTTCTTTTTTTTTGTCCAGGACTCCCAAATTGTTTAGACCGACCCTGTTCATGAATTACACGATTTATTGTTTTCGTTTTAACCGTGTAATAGACAATTGAGACCAGGCCCAGTGCTATGTGTTGTTGAGAAGGTTCGGTAAATCTAGTGATTAAATATTTTTTGTATGATTTAAGTGGATATTTAATATAACATAGGTAAAATTATAGTTATAAATCATTATTAGTTTTAGCTATTAACCGACCGTTAATTATATTTCTAGTTCCATCTTTGGTTGGGTGTTTAACAAACTAAAAACATGAAAAACTTGGTTAAAATAATAAAAATGCGTGATACATAAAACAAAAGGACACGAGGGGTAATAGCGACAATGACAAAAAAAGGAACAATAAAGATAAGGATAGGTCAAAGAGAACAAAACATGACAAGTCCAAAAGTTCCCATTATTGCCTTACACATTTCCCTTTTTGCCCCTTTTTCTTAAATTTTCATTTTTTTTTCAGATCGAACGCAACAAACCTCATGCAAAATTAGATCTTATTTGACTAAAGAGAAATGATTATTATATTGATTTAAGAAATATACATGTTTCATTAATTAATTTGTAATATATCCATCTTTATATCACTTTCCTTTGACTAATAAACGTTTGTACGTTGTTCCGTTTTTTCATTAAAACGTACAATTCAATGTTTACAAATTTAAATCTATACATTATTTATTTATAAGAATCAATTTTCTAGATTATTTAGAAAAATGTAAATTCAGATTTCATAAACAAAACATATATAATATATTTAGGTTCGGGTTGGCTCACGATTATTATTCTACTTTGGCTCGATCAAGCTCGGATCAAATAGCTTAAAAATAATAATTGATAAACAACATCGACATATATATCATTATGCATTGATTAATTATGCTGGATTTTGGATCCAAAAGCTAGAATGAAACATAATTAATTTTATATGTACGTGTTATATATATATATATATATATATATATATATATATATTGAAAAGTTCATTTGAGAACCATTTTTATTGCGAGAATCGCGAAAACCAATCTTAGCCGTCCAATTCCCCCTCTTTCTATTGGATTGCCCACCCATAAATTCCTTACATGCACCCTGCCACACCCAATCCCCCACGCTCTTCATCCATGAATTCCATTATCCAAAATAAACGGCTAAGATTGGTTCTCGCGGTTCTCGCAATAAAAACGATTCTCAAATGAACCTTTCCCTATATATATATATATATATATATATATATTCTTATGTAAATAATATATAAAAGGATTAATTGATCGAAAAAGTTTAATATAAACTTGAGCCGGATCTATTTATAATCAAATAAAACATTAAGGTAATTATCTATATATATATACTACATTATAAAACATTTAACTTTTTCTCTCTTAAAACTTTTTAAGACAACTAAATTTTATGTAGTGCATGTTTTTATGCATACTAGTATGATACCCGTGCAATGCGGCGGCAACGAATAATTTCTACTCGTTAAAATTTCCGTTTTCAAAACATATGGAGTATGATATTCATGTAATATGTTGACAACGAATAATTTTTGTTTGGTGACATGTTTATTTCTTTATCTTTTTTACATTTTCTTTACTTTTTTGTTCTCCATAATTGAAAAAAGGTTATGAAAATATTTTTTTAATAATTAAGTTAATTTATATTAGCTTTAACTTTCAAGAAAATTATATTGACTTTGATTTTCTTAAATATGTAACGTTTAGTTATTAAAATGATATATAAAAATCTTATTAACTATATTTAATAGTTACTCAATTTAGTTTATATGAGGATAATTTAGTAACTTTAAAACACTTAAAATTTAAGAGTTTAAGCAAAAGGTATAAATGTTTTATAATATAATATAGATGTTACATACATTTAAAACAATAGTCTAATTAATTACTTTGTTAATTACCTCAACTAATTTATGGCAACCCATGTTGCTTTAACAAATCATTAAACATTATAACAATAATTTAATTAATCTATTTTTAGTTAAATCACTTACATCAATATAATTTTTAAAACTAGATTACCTTCCTCTCTAATCATTTAAAAATAATAATATATATTTTTATTTTGTTGTTTTTGAAAAACTATTTTAATAATTAATAAAATGGTTGATTAGAAAAGAAATAAATAAAGAAAACATGAAAAGAAAAAAAAACGAATATGTTGTCGAACAGATTTCATTTCTTTACACCAGATTTCACAAATATCATATTTTAAATTCTTGAATTGAACATGTTGTCAATCATAAACTATTATCATCGTCGCAACATTGTACGGGTACATTTCTAGTTATTAATTAGGGCAAAATGCATGAAAATACAATTAACTTTATCTTAATTGTCATTGTATACAACTAACTTTAAATTCTTAATAATAATACAACCAACTTTCAAAAAAAATTCATTGTATGCAACCAACTTTTTTCTGTGTCTAGTATTTAGCTACCATTGTATACAATAAACTTTTCTACAATTTTCATTGTATACAACAACCTACATACAATGGGAGGATTATAAAAGTTGATTGTATTATTTAAAAAAAATAAAATTAATTGTATACAATAATAATTAAGACAAAATTCATTTTATTTTAATACAATTTACCCTATTAATTAATACATAAAGACATTTTCTTAATCACTGGTCTAAACAACTATCTCTTTACAAAGGATGGAAAATATAAAATTGATCTCGATCTATCCCGACTTAAATTAGAACCGTTTCTCGATCTACTGTTGAACCCTTATATATATATATGGGAAGGTTCATTTGAGAACCATTTTTATTGTGAGAACCGCGAGAACCAATCTTAGCCGTTGATTTTGGATAATGGAATTCATGGATGAAGAGCGTGGGGGATTAAGTGTGGCAGAGTGCATGTAAGGAATTCATGGGTGGGCAATCCAATTGAAGAAGAGAGAATTAGACGGCTAAGATTGGTTCTCGCGGTTCTCGCAATAAGAACGGTTCTTAAATGAACTTTTCACTATATATATATATAGGAGATGGTTTAAACGAGAACTGTTTTTCTTACGAGAACTAGGAGAACCAATTTTGGCCGTTTATTTTAGATAATGGAATTCATGCATGAAGAGCGTGGGGGGATTGAGTGTGGCAGGGTGCATGTAAGAAATTCATGGGTGGGCAATCCAATTAAAGGAGAGAGAATTGGACGGCTAAGATTGGTTCTTCGCGATTCTCGTACGAAAAACAGTTCTCGTTTGAACTTTTGCCTATATATATATAGGGTGAGGTTAAAGGGAGAACCCTTTTAAAATGCACGACAATGAGAACCTAGATAAACTTGTAATTTAGCATTTCTCGTTTACGTTTATGTTCACCCATAACTACCCAAAAGTCAAGTTTACATCCTAAGTCATAAAATCAAAATTATTTCTATAAAATCACAACATTTTTGTATGCATTGATGCATCAGGTATATAGTCAAACAAATGATCAAAAAACGTGACAATTTTAAACAACCGATCAATGAAATTAAAGGTTCAAAAGAAATGTGACAATTTTAAACCATCCGATCAATAAAATCAAAGGCTCAAAAGATGTTCTCATTTAATCCTAACACTCTCTCTCTCTATATATATATATATATATATATATATATATATATATCCTTAATTTGTTATCTATATATTAATCTGGTGGTTGCATGTCAAGACAGGAAAACAAGACTTTGATGATCAAGCGTAGCTCAAATGCTCGATAAAGGCTAGGTCAACTTACGGTCTTTTTTCAACTATTAATTAATAATCACTTAATTTCTTGCACCAATCTGATCTAGCTAGCTGAGCATATACCCCTTTGATGCGTGTAGTTGTGATATGTGATTTTGATTAGTCTCTAATTAACTTATCTTAATCTTAATTAACAATTATACTTAATCCGGTATTAGAGGTATATATGGGGAGGTATGAAGTAAATAATTATAGATCTTACGTTCTTAATTAACGATATGTTTTACTTTTTTAAACTATGTATTAATCATGTTCTTCATAGACCAATGAAAGATCAAATATACAAAACAAATAAACGGTAAAACTTAATTAAACCACTGTACGTCTAGAAAATGACATTAACGCATTTATATATATGCTTATATATCGGCTCTCTCTCTCTCTAACTCTCTTTCAAACTCTCTCTCTCTCTCTCTAGTCTCTCTCTCTATATATACATACATACAGAGAGAGAGAGAGAGACACACAAGTATATACAAATGCACACACGTACGTAGTGTGCAAAGTAGCCAGATTGATCAAGAAGCTGTATACATGCGCTCTCTCTCTCTCTCTGTCTCTATCTCTCTCTGTCTCGGTGATTGTTAGTTAAGTTAGAGAGAGAATTGAATCTTGAATTAGTTTGATGGCATCAGGAGAGCCTTCATCATCATCATCATCAAATCTAAACATAATTGTGCACAAAAACCCTTCTGAATCTCATCTTTCTCAACTCGGCATCAAATCTTGGCCCAAGTAATTTCCCTCTCTCTCTCTCTCTCTCTCTCTCTCTCTCTCTCTCTCTTTCTCAAGTTGTAGTACTGTGTGCATGTAGACTTGCACTCACTATACATACATACATACAAGAACTAGTAATATATATTTAGTGTTTCATGTACCGATCATTTATATATATATATATATAATCGAATTAATATTTTTTAATTATTTTTAAATTAATAGGTGGGGATGCTCTCCGGGAAAGTACCAGTTGAAGTTCGACGCGCAGGAAACATGTTATTTGGTTAGGGGGAAAGTGAAAGTGTACCGGAAAAACTCGTCGGAGATGATATCGGAGTTTGGTGCTGGAGATCTTGTCATCTTACCGGAAGGCCTCAGTTGCACCTGGGATGTCTCCGTTGCCGTCGATAAACACTACAAGTTTGAATCATCATCTTCTTCTTCTTAATTAATTCTTCTTCATAACTAATATATTTCTAATTATTCTATCCATTTTTAATTTTTTTCTTATTTCATGCATGTCTATAATAAAATAATTTAATTGCTAGATGTAATTATTCCTAATTAATGGTCTCTCTCTCTCTACGTATTCATCGTTTGTACGTGATTTTAATTTTATCACAATATTTTAGATCCAAATTTAGTTAAGTAAGTTATAATAATATTTATTCAATCATGTTTCATAGTAAAATTAAAAATAATAATAATATGCAAACGTCACTCAATATTAAATTTAAGTAAGAGCCATTAAGCAATTGTTTTTATGTTTATTAAAATTGGCTTTTTGTAATCCTCAAAACGAAAGTGAATTTAACAATTTTTAACACTGTGGTAGTAAGTGATGAATTAGTAGTCAAAGAATGTGGTCAAATATATTTTGGTCAATGCACGTCCCCTTCAGACTAATCTTTTTTATGTGTAGCTTTTAATGCCACTTTGACTGGTCAACAGTCCTCATGTGTAGATTTTTTAGAATGTTACACTTCCAACCCTTGATCATTTACAAAACTCATGCCATGTCCTTCATTTTTATTAGGGGAATTAACATGTTCTATATTTTTAATCCTCCTACTTAATATGTTTGCTTATCTTTTTACTTAACTAATTTTACACAAATATCAAGATGAGATAACAAAACAGTATTGATACATTATTGATAAATTGTTAGAACCTTATTGTGTTTATTTTATTATTCTAGTTTAAGTTTGCTTTTAGATGTATTTGTCTAAAAGTACTAGAACTATTATTGTACATATAACCATTGTATTTAATCTATAGTTCAGTTAACCCTAATCAGGGTTTTCATAATTTCAGCCGTATGTCTTTTGTTCTTTGCTTCATACATACATACGTATGGTTCGATATATACATTGATTATCATTGTATTCAAGTTAAAATCTTCGATTTCTATTGTTGTGATACTAATAAAGATCATGCATAAAATGGATAGAAAGATATAATAAAATAAAATAATTTGTTTATAACTAGTGATACAATTTAACATAGACAAATTAGATTATAGGGTGTTCTTCTATCCTTTTTTAGTTCGATGTTAACGACATCTGAGTGAATGATGTATGTGTAAAGCTATTACTTCATGAAATACCTTAATATAAAATAATTAATATCAATAGTTATATATATAAACTGAAGTTCTTCTTATAATCTTATGCTCAATTTAAATAATTGTAAATATTGTTTTACCGATTTCTCTTTGTTGGATGGAAATAAGTGTTCGATAATTATTTTTAATTTATTACTCTTATGACTAAAGCTATTACTTCATGAAATACCTTAATATAAAATAATTAATATCAATAGTTATATATATATATATATATATATATATATAGGGAGAGTTAAAGATATATATATATATATATATATAGGGAGAGTTAAAGATTAGATAAGAGCACTTTTAAAATGAAAACAGACAGAACCCTTTTTTGGTCTTTGATTTTATTGATCGGATGATTTAAAAGCTGTCACATATTTTTGGGTCTTTGATTTCATTGGTCGGATTGTTTAAAAACTGTCACATTTTTTGATTTGCTTATTGACGATATATCTGATGCATCAATGCATACAAAAGTGTTTGTCTATATGGCTGAATTGATGCATCAATGCATACAAATCTTTAAATTGTTAATATTATAGAAATAATTTAGATTTTAAAATTTAGGATGTAAACCTGACTTTTGGGTAGTTATGGGTGAACATGAACGTAAATGAGAAATACTAAATTACAAGTTTACCCATGTTCTCACTGTTGTGCATCTTAAAATGGTTCTCCCTTGAATATCACCCTATATAAGGCAAAATGCGTGAAAATACAATAAAATAAGTCAATATTGTCATTGTATACAACCAACTTTATTATACCTAAAAATAAAAAAAACTTACAAATTTGATTCATTGTATGCAATCTGTGACCTGATTACCATGGCACCGGTTGCTGATTGTATACAATGAACAAAATTTGAAAGTTGTTTGTATTTTTAGGTAGCAAAGTTCTTATATTTTTTTGCTATGTTACCGCTAAGTTACCTATTGTCATAGGTAACTTGCATATAATGAACCAAATTTGTAAGTTGTGTGTATTTTTAGGTACAAAATAAAGTTAGTTGCATACAATGGTAATATTTGTATAGTTTGTTGTATTTTCGTGCAATTTGCCCTATATATATACCCACACAATAGCATGTTATCCGCGCAATGCTGCGATAATAAATAATTCATACTCGTTAACATGTTCGTTTTCGATAACGTAAGATATGATATTCACGCAATATGATGACATCGAATACATGTTCAATTTCTTTTCCTCTTTTTCATTTTATTTATTTCTTTATTATCTATCAACTCTTTTGTTAATTTCTAAAATACATTTTGAAAAAAACAGTAAAATAAGAAAAAAAATCTTTGTCTATAAAAAAGATGATTAAAACATATCAATTACTTTGTGAATTGTGTTGATTTGAATAAGGTGTGTTTTAAAAAATGCATAGATATTCAAGATTATATTAACAATTTTTAATTGCTTAAATTTTAATAGTTCAAGTAAATAAATTTTAAATATATAATAAATGAAACTTTTTAATTTACTTATACGAGTGCTTATAAATTCGGGTTACATGTTATCATGTTATGAGTTTTAATTTTATGAACTTTTTTATACTTCAATTAAAATATTAGTGATATGATAATAGATTTAAAATAATATTTCTATAGAGGTTTTTTATTTAGTATATAATTTGTTTAATATAAAAGGACAAAAATGTAAATTTCAAACCTTATAACTCGAACTGCCTTTTTAACGCTAAACTTATATATGGAAACTGAATATTTCCAAAATCCCCAGAATGCAAAATCAATATGGATAACAAGCTAACAAAAAATCAGTTTCAATCAATCTTGAAAAACTGATATTTAAGAATCATTATTTTAGACAAGATAACTAGGTTGCAGTTATCATTTTCATTAATGTTTGCATAACATTCAATTTGTGAGGGATATCTTTTACGGGTGATTTGCACTTTTCATGACCTAATTTGCATTTTCAGTTACTATAGTCTAAATGACTAGTACAGGGTTATCATCTTTGAAATCTGATGTTTAAGAATCATCATTTTAAGCAAGATAACTATATTACAATTATTATAACATTCAGTTTGTTAGGGTTATCATTTTGTTGGAGATATCCTTTGCACCAATGATATGCACTTTTCATGAATTAATTTGCAATTTCATTGACTATAATCTAATGACTAGTTGAGGGTTATCATCTGGGAAATCTGATGCGTAAGAAACATCATTTTAAACAAAAAAAACTAGCTTATGGTTATCATTTTCATCAATGTTTGCATAAGATTCATTTTAAGGGGGAATATCCTTTGCACAAATGTCTGAGATATTCACGAAGATAGTTTGCATTTTCAGTACAAATATGTTAGCTTATCATTTCCATAAGTAACTGATGATGGCTTATAAATTTCAGTACAATGATGTTTGCATTTATGAAGATGATTTACATTTTCAAAATGAAAATTCTAAAACTAACTGATATTATACAGATATTCGTTCACTCCATTAACGAATAATGCATTTGAACATGCAGCAACCCGAACATGCATATCCAAATGCAAATTCTAAAACTAACAGATATTATAGAGATATTTATTCACGCCATTAATAATGCATATGAACATGTAGAAACCTGAACATGTATATCAAAATGCAAATTCTAAAGCTAAATGATATTATACAGATATTCATTCATGCCATTAATGAATAATGCATATGACCATGCAGAAACCTGAACATGCATAATCAAATGCAAATTCTAAAACTAACTGATAATATACAAATATTCGTTCACTCCATTAACAAATAATGCATACGAGCATGCAGAAACCCGAACATGTATACGTAAACACAAAAAATAACAAAGATACTTGGAGAAGGAAGTGGATTAGGATACTTTACCGTCAAAATCATCATGAACATCACCCATCGATTCGGTGGCATTCGACATATGAAATGCAAACAAAAAATAATATAAAAACTATACAAAGTATATCAAAGCAACAGTAATCAAAATAAACAACCATAAAGACTTATGTTGATTCTTGATATTAAGAGTAACCAATATTGACTATTAAAATGCAAATAATATAATGTATCAAAAAAAGCCCAAATGAAGAAACTTAATCAGTAACTTGTTTATAAAAGATAAGCATATCATGTTTATGAAAAAGCTTATAATATAAAAAAATATAGAAACAACCAACATCTACACCTAATTGAGGTTAAACATATACCCAATGACAACATTAACAAATAATACAAATATAAATGAAAATGTAAAAGAAAAGGAACTTGATTGTAACATATGAACAGAGCATGAATATAAAATGCATATAAAAAAACCAACATCGACACCTAACTGAGAATAAAACAGATAACCAAATACAAGCTAAACAAATATTATAAAACAAAATGCAAACGCAAACATAAAGGAACTTGTATGAAACATATGAACAAGTCACGTTTTTGAAAATGCATAAAACTAAATAATTAAAAAGACGTGGCTTACAATACATTACCGTCAAACTCATCATGATTATCACCCATCTACTACGAAGCAGATTGATAGAACAAAAATCGTGAATTTCATAATGTAATTGGCAAAATCTCTACAATACTTTCAACCAAATCGTATAATAAAAAATATTGAGATCAATGAATCAAATACACAGATTAGTAAAACACTAAATATGGTAATTGATAATTGCTTAAATAACGAAAATGACAATTACCGATCATGCCCTTAAGCTAGCTTATGAGATTAACGGTTAGATGATGGTTCTTTAAGTTCTATGTATTAAAAGTGTTCTATATTAATCCTATTTCTATATATGTATAATATATACATATATATAGTATAATGATCATATACGAACGCTAAATTATTCGCAATTTGCGAACAAAAAAAAAAATACTAAATCACAATTTGAAATATTTAGTCAACTTTTACGGCCATATGTAAATTTGAATCATAACTTGTAAATTTAGGATGGATTTATTAATTTAAATTTACTAAATTTGAATTAAATAAATACAATTAGTTTTTAAATTTCTTAGGTTGTAGATATTCTGATTTTAAGTCGGATGCAATGTTTTTTAAATAAGATGCAGTTGTTTTTTAAACTAGAAATTATTAAATTCTTCAATAAAGATGTAGTAATTTTAACGGTACCTTATGTTTATTAAGCGAGATGTAATGATTTTAAGTTGGATGCAGTGATTTTATAGACAAGATGCAATGTTCCTAGCAATTCTATTTTAAGACTGTTCCTATTGAATCCTCACTATATATATATATATTCTCAAAAAATTAGTATATATTTAAAAATGAATATATAATTTATTAATTGAAATATTAAAGTAAACTATTAAATATTAATTTAAAGTAGTAAACTCGAAATACTACATATATGATAATAAATGTTAAATTAAATATTCATAATAAAATAGTAAATGGTAATTATTAGATATTACATAATAAAAAACTTTAAAATATTACATTTTAAATATTAAATATTAGTTTGAAATGTTTATAACCTAGCGGTACGAGTTATGTTAGGTGCAATGATAAAATAGTAAATGGTAATTAATTATTAGATATTACATATTAAACATTTTTAAAATATTACATTTTAAATATTAAATATTAGTTTGAAATGTTTATAGTCTAGCGGTATGAGTTATGTTAGGTGCAGTGATATCCATGGTCTTAGGTTTAAGTCTCAAACATATATAAAGTGTATTTATAAGTAAGATTAAAGGGTAAGTGAGTTATCCCTCAAACAAATAGAGTTAAAGAAATAATGGTAAACTTTAAGAGCTATGCAAAAAGAGAAATATGCATGCATAATTATCGATGTTAAAAGTTGTTCAAACATCAAATAGGGTGAAGGTTTCGTTAGATCAGGGTAATAAGCGAAATTAGAAGAAATTAAAATAAAAATTCCTTCATGTCGTGTTTTGGTTCACTTATTAACGAAAAAGGAATTTGCCAATTCTTTTTCAGATCCCACACCTTATGGGTTTCAAAAATCTTTTTCATACTTGATGGAATTCGTACAATTTCATTAGAATTCTGAGAAGATTTTCGAAATGCCTAACTTCTCTATTGGCCTTTGTTCTCCACCGAACCATCTTATGTACCGCCATCCATCGTAGCTGTACTTTGTGAACCCTACCCCTGCGAAACTATTCTCTAAGTACCCAATCTATGTCGCGTCATCGATCGAAGGGAATAGTCCGATTTCAAGTTGACATTGTTTATGGTAATCTCTTTTACTTGTTTCTCGCTTTTGCAATCAATCAGTGAAAGTCACCCCGTTCTTGTTTTCTTAATTGATTAGGATGTCTACTCATTCTTGTGTATTGGGATTCTTCTTTATGTAATCAATTTTCACTAGTTTCGATTCTCAATTTTTTGATGAACCAATAAATTGTTCATATTCGAAAGTAAATATATGTTTTTTTGTTTCTTGTCACTGGTTCGATGGTCATTATCTTCTCATTGAGTATTTGATTTTTTGTTAACTTTCACTAAAGAAAGTAAATGAAATTAAAATAAAGAGCAAATTAGTCAATTGATTATAATTCACATTCTAAATCCTTTGAGAGATTTATCAACCAGAGAAAATTATTGTTTTTTTTTGTAGATTCCAAATACAATTCTCTCTTGAGTCAAATTCTTTAACATATTTCAATTCATCTGCAAATTAGAATTTAAATTCTTTTGATAAATTTACAAATCAAACAGGAATATGCCGAAAATGAAAAATGTATTCCATTAGATATTGTTGCCCAACCACGTTGCAGTTTTTAATTACAATAATTCAATTCGTTTGATATTCATTTATTTCATAAAATTATGAGAACGAAATATCCTAACAGTAAAGAAGACATTTCCTATGACCTACTTAAAATTTGAAATTTTCTTAAAAATCAAAATTACTAATTGAACATAATTTATAGAGAAATAATTTGTACTGTTAGCATAACCAAATATATTGATACATTTATAAATATTTTAAATAAGTGAACATTAAAATATATGACTAAATTATAGTTCACTTAAAACGGTATACATTAAGTATTTAAGTTCGATAATTCTCAAAACTCTCCCACTAGTTGGTGAATTGCGGTAGCTTTTATTTAAATAACAAAGTCACCCAGAAAAAAAATAAAACAAAATTCATCATAATCTAAAACGTTTTGTTAAAAGTATAACAATAATAAATTTCGTTAATAATAACAAATTTAGTTACATACACGTACATGAAAAATGTTTAATATATTCCATAATTAATTCATATTCCTTAAACACTAATTTTAGCCTTTGGATCAATGTCATTAATGCTCCAGATTAAATTTTAAAAATTTGAATGGAGTGTTCACATGTGATGTTTTTACAAATCACGTGTGATTTTATACTAAATCACCTGTGATTAAATATTAAAATTTCAGAACTATATTTTTTAAATAGACTTTATTGAACACAACTCACACGTACATATATAATGATTATTGATTACATGAAGTTTGAAAAACTCAAATTTAATTTGATAAAAGCTCGAACTCGAAATATCAATTGAAGCCATTTTATACTCAAGCTCGAAGTTGAAATTGATAAAAAGCTCGACTCTAACAAGCTCTAGCCCAAGTTGGTTAAAAAAAGCTCGACTTTGTTGTTTTACGAACATTTGTAAGAACTATAATATTACACGATGATTATATGTTTTATTATGGTATACTATACGGTGTTGGACATTTGACTTCCGAGTTGGGATTGTTACTTTATTATGTTTTTAATTGTAATTCATATATATATATATATATATATGCATACATACATATATATATATATAGAGATAATTACATATTTGGTTTCTGAGTTATGTCACTTTTTACATTCTTGATCCCTAAACCATATTTATATATTATACTAGGCGTCCCTAATATATGACTTTTGCTTCACTGATGATTCCTGGTGCAACTGAAAAGACCAAAACGCCCTTCTCTATGAGTGAAAAAGTCCATCATACCCTTAATTCTTTTTTTAATTATTTTCTTTAATTATAAATAATTTTAAAATAATATTAAAACTAATAACTTGTTATATATATATATATATATATATATAACCCCAACCTCATTTCTCTCTTTACAAATAATACCCTTTTCTCTTAGCCACCACCGCCGGCCATCCCACCAACCACCAGCCAGCACCACCAACCACTACCGCCAACCATTCTCTCACCCATGCATCCACCGTAAACCACCACCACCACCACCTTCTCTTCTTTCTTCTCTACCACCGCACCTCCTACCACTATTGCCTCCCCTCCTTCTTCTCTACCACCGCACATCTCACCACCATCGCCTCCCCTCTGTTCCCTTCTCCGCTCTCTACCATGTCAACACCAACAACGACCGCCATCGCTGGAGAATACCACCCACCGCCACAGACCATTATCATCACTCTTCCCCCTCCGCCACCGCTGCCGCATCACGAAGATCGTCACCACCACCACTATCGCCGTTCAGATTAGGGTTTGTGTGTTACACTCTATTACGTCTCTCTCTCTCTCTCTCTCTCTCTCTTTGTCGCGTCTCTCTCACTCTTTCTCCTTTCATATTAGGGTTTTCTCATGTTATTTTTCAGATCTGTATACGAGTTCAGATCTTGTTTGTGATTTGCGATTCAGAACTTGTTCTTCCTTGGTGTAGCCATCAAGTTGTAAATGCGATATTTAGATCTCGTTCTTCATTCGATTTCTTGAGGTATCTGTGTGTTTGAGTTTTGGTGGTGGGATTTTTTGGAGTTCTTGTTCGCATTATCAATTTGGGATTTTTTGGAGTTCTTGTTCTTCATTCGATTTTTAAAACTCTTTTCTTTCACCTTCATCTGACAACCGTACCCGTGGTGGTGTTTTTGGTGGGTTTTAGTGGTCGTTTTTGGTAAACGGTGGTGGTAGGTGGAAGAAGGTGGTGGTGGTGATAAACAAATGGTTATTAATTATATTTGTTTATAATTAATATTTGTTATATTACTTTAATATAACTTAATAATATTTAAATAAATAAAAGTCAAATTAAATCTAGAAGCGTACTATCGTCTTTTTAAGTGATTAGGGACCATCAGTGAAGCAAAAGTGATATATTAGGAACGCCTAGCGTAATAAACGTAGTTTTGGGACCAATGATGTAAAAAGTGACATACCTTAGGAACCAAATATGTAATTAACTCATATATATATATATATATATACACACACATACTATTAAATATGTATTTTATGTTTTATACTAATTAATATGTGGTCGAATGGTTTGCCTGACTCGTTTATTAAGTTAAAGTGTTAAACAACGTACCATATGGTTTTTAATACTAAGGGAAGAAATTAAGTTAGATAAAATTTTTATATGTATATATATATATATATATATATATATATATATATATATATATATATATGCTGTATTAATCTATCATGAAGCTAGGAGGAAGAAGATGTAGTTGTGAAGGAGGTTGAATTGGATCTGCTAGTTTATTTGCGTCGTATGAGATTAAAGGGAGTAAATTAATTAATAAATTAAAAGACCCCATGCATGCATTATATATATATATATATATATATAGAGAGAGAGAGAGAGATGGATGGATCGATAGGGCAGATTATGAAAGCCATTAATATCCTATCCAATATTGTAGGAAAGAATAAAAACAGACCAAACGTTTCGTGTTTCAAATTGAAGCATTCGCTTTCATATCGGAAGGTAAACTAATTGACTAATCATCACGACCTACCTACCTTCAATCAATCAAAAATCCTATGTTTTTCAGACCCTAGCTACGTACCTAAGCTACCTAGCTCTTTTTTTGGTTTATGCATGGGATACAAACTTACATTCCTAACTTCCACAAAAATATCTAACTCTTCTAATACTTCTTTTTTGAACCATAAATGCACACCGACCTGCTCTACACCTTTATTTATAACAAAATTTGTACCACCAATACCATATCATGGAGGAAGAAAAATGTTTTAATCATCGGGTAGTCCAAAGACCATTTGAAAATGTATAAATGATCAGTTAGATTTATAGGGTTTTAGAAATATGTATTTCGTGTATTTTTGTTATAGAATGTACGTACAATTAAGAATAAAGTAGAAACATGATAAAATATATTTAGTGCGTGTCTATTTGAACGTGTCTAAATTGATCTCATTTGATATGATACTTGTTAGTGTGTGTAATCTGTATTCAAAATTAAAATTGGTTGATGTGATATGTCTGAGATGTAACGTTTATCCGGAAACTAATTAAATGAATAAATAATATTTATTATGTTTTTGTGAAAAGAATAAATTTCGATCCAAACAAACCACGTACATAATAGAAGAACGTATGAATTTATAACTGAATCGGTACCCCCAATGTGCTCAAGAACAAAGAGAAGGAAGAGAGAGAAACATGTAATTAAGAAGAAAATAAGTGGTCTTTAGATGATTTAGGAGACGAAAATTGAGAGTGCTATGAATCGAAGAACAATTATGTGCAATTGTTTTTGCAACCTGCATAATCAATTAATTAATATACCCCACAACTTATGAATTGTAAAAATACAACTAAAATATATATGTAATGCGGTGCTTGTTATAAGCTGTTTTGTTTATTATACCAAAGAGACACATAACTATATATTGCATTTGAAGAATTCGTTATTTACTAATATTAATTATTCATAAACGAGTATGCTATGATCGGTTGGTTAATTAGGTATCAATAAAATCACATTTTAGCTACGTGTTGTCGAAAAATCTTAGATGATATGACCATTTGTGATTAGATCTATTAGCATATATATTATGAGTCCTCCTAAGGTAGTTGATGCAAACGCTATGCATGTCTTTGCAGTTAATTGGCTGTAGGGCCCGTCCTGGGCATGGGTAAGCAGAGTGGCCACCTAGGGCTTAAAAATTATAAGGGTTCATTTTTATCAACCTATGTATGTATATATTTATTTTGTGATAAAATAAGCTCTGAAGTAATGCAATCGTTAGAAGAAATGAGATAAAAAGAAACAAAAAGATGCATTAAAGTAATTAAGCAACATTTAAAATTTATATGTTCATTGACCTTTATTGTTCAATTTTCTTCCTTGTTGTAGCTATTGACACTCTTAAAAACACAATCAAACTTTCAGTTAAGCTTCTTTTATAAATCAATAAGTTCACCCACAAAATCGGTTTCTTCCTAAAATGACGTCAATGTGGTAACATTTTGCTTCTCGTCATCCACGATAACACCTTTCACTGGCTTTGGCTACACCACTTCGTCTGCAGAAGTTTCAACATTTTGGGCCTCTAGAAACGACGACGATTATTACCGCTGTTGCAGGCGGGTTTCTGTCGCCACCGATGGATCAAACAAAGATTAAATCTTTCAAAATAATAAAATAGGAGATAAATAAGAAGAATGACTAGTGAGTAATTTTGTAAATTTTACTTATATACTTTTATTATATTTTAATAATTTTAAGGCCTTATATATGTTGGACCGGTAGAGGAGGCACTTTATTATTTTTGCTTAGGGATTCATATATGTTTGGACCGACCCTAATTAACTGTATTTAATTGAATTCCACCTCGATCAAAATGAAAAAATACGTCGATCCATAATGTTTTAGTTACTTGAGATTTCGATAAGATATATGTATATATGCAACCTACTTACCCAAACACTCATCTCGATCTTTTAATAAATATATAGTTCCTCTGAAATAATTAATACCTTGCATGCATATATATTTTCTATCTGCATTATATATTAAAGCTAAAACCAAAATCTATATATCTTAATTTAGTGTACGTGATGAAATTTAAAACCCATATATATATAGGCAAAAGTTCAAGCGAGAACTGTTTTTCGTACGAGAACCGCGAAAACCAATCTTAGCCATCCAATTCCCTCTCCTTCAATTAGATTATTCATCCATTAATTCCTTACATGCACCCTGCCACACTCAATCCCCCACGCCCTTCATCCATAAATTCCATTATCCAAAATGAATGGTCAAAATTGATTTTCGTAGTTCTCGTACAAAAAACAGTTCTCGTATGATAAATGTGTGAATTTTATATTATATATATATATATATATATATATATATATATATATATATATATATAAAGAGTCCATATATACCCTTACGTCAATATATATATCCCAGTCTTATTCTTAGGAATACATGTACAAACTATTAGATTGTTTTGTGTACGTGTTTGTTTGTTAATACAACAAACAATTTTAGTAATAAAGAAGTCTCTAGTTTTTACCTGTAAACGTAGCTCATGACTCTAACAACCGAACCATGTTATATCTTGGTGTGTTGTTTGCCTTATATGTTATTCGCATCTTCTAATCTTGTTAAGATTTCAAGTTCGATCTTTACAACTAGTGATTTCATCCTTACATATATATTTTCTATACATATATGTCTGAATTTTTTATGCAAGTATATATACGTACTAAATATATGTGTGAATATGTGTTATGTGTGATTTAACTATGTAAGTATCAGTTTATCACCATCAATTAATAATAATAATAATAATAATAATAATAATAATAATAATAATAATAATAATAATAATAATACACGTACATTAACAAATAAATCATTAAATCTTACAAATCAATTGGTCCATATCTCGTAATTCCAGAAAACATGATTTCTTTCTTCTTGTGTTATTTTGGGCCCATACATACAACATTAATATTATACGTTTTGCAGGAGTCAAACTTTGTTTGATGCCCTAAAACTCTTAGTTGAAATCTCATCAGCTTAATTTGCATCATAATAATGAGACTTACAATAGGGTTTTTTTTTGGAAAATTGGCAAGAAAGTTAACCTAAATATCGAAAATTGTTAATAAAAGTAATGTCTAATCTTTTTGGTTGGGAAAGTATTATAAATTTTAATTTATAACAAAAAGTGTATAATGACCTATTAGACCCAACAAAAAAAAGGATTATACATTTCAATTTGTAACAAAAAAAAAAGTATAAACTTCACACATTATACCCTTTTTTGTTACAAACTGAAATTTATAATCCTTTCTCGGCAAAAAAAGTTGGACGTTACCTTTATTGACAGAATTTGATATTTAGGTTACCTTTCTCGGCAATTTACCCTTTTTTTTATAATAACATTGTTACGGGTTAGAATTTACACTCATAATCGTAACAACATAATTAAAAATATCAAAGATATTTGATTAATTATCTATATTATCAAAGCTTTTATATTTTGACAAATTGCATGCAAATACAATGATTAATTATCTATATTATCTAAAACAAAGTTAATTGTATTTTAATCCAATTTGCCATTTATATTTAGATATGTTGGCGAGAATGCTCTAGCTATGCCTTGTTTGTGCAAAAACCATATATTAAAGTGTTTTCTTTCTTTCTTTCTTTCTGTTGGTCATGGGCTTCAGCCCATTTTCCGCTGTTGAGTCCATCTAATATGCATAATCGTAAAGCAACTGGGTTTTATAGTGGGCCAGTTGGGTTAGAACTTTGACTGGGTTTTCATTGGGGGTTTGGACAATGGTTATTGAGTGCATATTTAAATACTATTAAAAATTTTAAAATGGCTGATCAAATGGAGCCAACAAATTTAATATATTGACAAAAAATAAAAAAATAAAAAATAAAACGAGGGAGTCCTTCGAATAAACCATATGAAATGTAAATAATTTTGAATGTGTACTTTTTACAATTTTTAAAATGTTAGTCCTAATTAGAAAAACTATACAATTACAGTACTTATTAAAGTTTTCATTTTTTTTTTAAAAAAAAACCTAAAATGTTGTGTTCTATAAAATCATCTGGTGAGTTACTTTATAACTTATTTAACTTGCTTCTTTTGTAATTTTGTTTTATTTCACGAGTTTTATAATATTCAAAATAAAACTTATGCGATCAGCTCAAGTAATAATAATAAATCGAAAATACCGTATTTAAATCGTTAAAGAAAAATAATTATTTTAACTGATTCTACATTCCACGCAATATCTCAATTAAACGATATTTGATCCAAAATTTAGGTGACTTGAGCTTATGAATTGTAACAACTTGATCGGCACGTACTATTGTTTATTTTTCTTAAATAATTGATATATCTGTAATCACAAAGAAGTATAGTAGTATACATATTCACATATAAAAATAAAAACAATAATATATATATTTTCTCATATATATATTCTAATAGATAAGTAAAACTATCCGTCATATATAAGTCACTTTTATATATGTTAATTTTGTAGTTAATTTTAACTTGTTAACCATAACATGAAAACTATATATATTTATATATATATATATATATATATATATATATACTAGCATCATACCCGCGCAATGCTGCGGTGGTAAATAGTTTTTGGTTTACAATATTTCGCTTTCAAGAATGTAATGATATGTTATTCGCGCGAGTCAATGTCACGAAAAAGTTCTCTACAGCAACATATCCGGGTTTTTTTCAAATTTTCTTTTATTTACATTTAACTATTTTATTAATTTTAGAAATAAATTCTAAAAGACAATAAAATAAGAAAAAATATTTATATTGATGAAATAAAGAGGAGTTAATAAGATTTTAAAATTTATGTTGATGTGGGTGGATAATTGTGTTAATATGAAAGAATATATTTTGAATAAAGTTAAAGTGAATTAGGAGAGAATAAAATAGTTAAAAATTGAGTGTATGAGATTAATTTAGATTAAATGAAAGGTCAAGATTTTATATTGATTGAATTTTAAAAAGTCTTAAAATTTAAGAGGAGAAAGAATGTTAAATGCTTTATATAGTAGTATAGATGTATATATAAGTAGAATAATAAAATGACTAGTACGTTATATAGATAGATAGATAAAGATAAAGATAAACAAGTAGAAGTAGCATGCAGGTATTAATTAGTCACCTGGGTTGGGAATTCCGTATTCACAAAGTCGTATTAATTCAATTCTAGCTAGGACCACGATCTATCGATATATTAATCCATCTCTTTTTTCAACCATTTGGACCACGTACTCGATCTCAAATACATTGCACTCTTTTAATTCTAATTCTAATTCTAATTAATCCATCCATTTAATTGTATATCTACGTATAATTGATCTTTTCGGATTTGAAACTTACTATATATGTTTTCAAATATATATATATAGAGAGAGAGAGAGCTGATATCATGTTATTAGGCCGCCTAGTTTTCTTTATCACCTGCACACATAATTCAACTCTATTTTTGTGTTACTTCTTACTAGTCAAAATCTAATTAAAAAAACGTTTTTAATCTTTCTTTTGATAATTCTTATGATTAACTTAATAGGTAATTATTATACTAATCAGAAACTATAATGGGTCATAACGTATTTATACAATCGAACTAAGTTATCTTATACTAACATCTTAATCTACATTATCTCCGATCATTATAGGTAGCTTTGGAAATTAATTGAGATGTAGGAAGTAATAGTGTTACTATTCGATCCTTTATAAATAAAATGTAATATGTTCTTGTTTTCACATATATAACTAATGTCATATTTTGATTTTTTATTATATTCTACTAGATTATTTGTTTTATCCATTTATCGTTCGATCGATTGTACAAAGATATAGCATTGTGATGCTATTGCTAATGTCATGAGCTACCACTATTTAATTTTTTTTTAAGTTTAACAAATTAGGTGACTTGAAACTCCAGTGTGTCACTATCAAACCCATAAGATGTATGACAGTTATTAGGAACTATAGCATATGCACAAACTTTTGGGATTCATAGAAACATCAAACACAGACAATGTAGAGTTTGTCAGGGTGTTAACTTCCCCTTTTGTTATTATTAGAGGGTGGAGAGGAGTGGTGATAATTCTTTGTTGCAAACCTCACACAGAAACAAACGGGTTATGTTGATCTACTTGTAGGGTCGTAGACGAATCAAAGTATGTAAAGCTTGAGCTTGTTTTGAGCATACAATGTGTAACTTGAGCTAGGCACGTAACGTATATAAGATCGAAGCTCGAAAGCAACTTGATTGCTTAAAAATTCTACACAAGCTAAAGTTCGGTTCAAGCTAGGCTCTTCACGTAATAAAGTTCGTGCTTGTTTAATGAAACAATTGAGATCACACTTGCCAATGAGATCGACGTGTCGCTCTGCGCCCACAGTGGGAATACCGCCCCATCCCGACTCTCCTAATGAAATAACCTTTAGTAACCTCCCCACCTTGATGTACTGCCCCTTTCTTTTTTCGTTTTTACTTTTGAAATACAATTAAAAGTAATTTTTTCATCCTTTTTCCTCCTATAAATAACCAATTAATTTAAACATTTTTTACGAGATCTCTATTTATCTCTTACACAATCACGAACTACTACAAAGTACAAACATGAAAGCTCATATCACATACACATATCTCAATCAAATTATTCACATTATTTCATCACATTTATGCCACCCAGACTCTCTATCTGTTATTTAGCCACGTGATCTGTAATTGTACCACTTAGGTTGTAATGATGCCACTCAAGCTGTAATTGTGCTACTCAGACTATGCAGTTGCCACTCAGGCCATCATATAACATACATAGTTCACTTAATCACACAATGCATTATAAGCATATAAACACCTTGCATAATAGTAGGGATCATGTAATTCACCTTGTTTGAGCAAACTAGGGTCATAATAAGTTAGAATAATCGACGATCACCTTTCGCACTTGGATAAGCACACCAATATCCTTCAATTCGAGGCAAAATTTAGACTCTCTCTTGAACCCTAGTTCTCTCGAATGTTCCATCACCAAATGCACAAACAAAGCTGATCAATTTTGACTTATTTGACCACCTCTTCTTTTGTATATTGAACTATGGAAAGTTGGTAAGAATAACACCTCAAGTTCTTTAATTATATAATGGCCACAACTATAATCTCATACTCACATAATAACATTTAGTAATTACAATTCTAGTCTCTTAACTCATTATCTCATAAGAACTCATCACTAGTAAACTCTTTTACTATTTTCATAAACTCATGTAAAAATTATATGTTTCATTAATTAAATAATAAAAAGGTTGGGTCATGGTATCAATTTGTTCCCAACTTATGCTTATAATTAAGGATATTTGGTGGTTATTAATTTTGCCCGGATCATAGATTGGTTGTTGATTTGCTTGGTTCATGAATCATGGTTTCTTTTCTATGTCATGAAGTTTTAGTAGTTGTTGAATGTTGACTCAGATCTATGAATAGAGACGTGTTGATGATCAATCTTTAATTAATCTATTTTGATTAAGTTAAAATAACACAGTTTCTAAACAAAATATATTTATTCTTGCGATTAAAAAGATATTTGAATACGAAAATCTCATACCAAAAGCGTGACCTCATAAAATGTTAGGGTTATTCGACATCAAAATCAATAACCGAAAACGAAAAACCAATTAATCTGAATTCATTTTGGTGGGATTATTCATATACAGATATTTTCAATGACCCTTCTAGAAATGAATGATGGCTTAAAATCAAGAAAAAATTGGTGAACACAAAACACGATTAAAACCTACATACAGATAGCGTGACACGAACAAGTAAGAAACAAAATTAAATTTGATCAAAATAGGTTAGTTATAAAAATTATACAAAAACACTTCGACATGAAAATAACACGACATATGAATTCGAACCCAAGGTAAATAATCAACCCTAGTTAAGACCATTTTAACCCGAGCTAAGTTTTTACATATTATAATTTGAAATGGTAATAAAATATACGAAAATTAACACATAAAGATAAATAGAATTAATACATCTCATAAAATTGTTTATATATATATATATATATATATATATATATATAGTGAAAGGTTAATTCGAGAACCATTCTTATTGCGAAAACCGCGAGAACCAATCTTAACCATCCAATTCCCCCTCCTTCAATTGGATTGTCCACCCATGAATTCCTTACATGCACCCTGCCACACCCAATCCCCCCACGCTCTTTATCCATGAATTCCATTATCCAAAATGAACGGCTGAGATTGGTTCTCGCGGTTCTCGCAATAAAAACAGTTCTCAAATGAACCTTCCCCTATATATATATATATATATATATACTAGCATGATACTCGTGCAATGCAGTAATAAATAATTTTTTTCTCAATAGTATGTCCGTTTTAAAGAAATAATGGGTTTGAGGTTGTTTTCTAAATTATCGTTGGTCAATAAAATTTGATATATTAGTAAAATTTTAGTCATTGTGTTGATGTCCGTATGTTGGTGTAACTAAAGAAGCATGTTGGTGTAGGGAACTGTATTTGTTAACTGTTTATAAAATATTGAGGCTGCATAGGTTATTTTTCAATCAGCTTTTAATACTTAAAACTATGTAGTTCTAAAAATTTGAGTAAAAGAATGTTAAAATGCATAATACTATATAGTTAAGATAGATTGAAATTTAATTTAATTTCTTTATATATTCATCGTGGTGGAAGATTTAATTATTAATATGGTATATAAGGATCTAGTTAATTCTATATTTCTATTTAGTAGTTTTATTTTATTTTATGAGGAGTAAATTATTATTTTTAACTACTTAAAATTAAGATATTAAAACAACAAAGTAAAGTAGCGTATCATAATTTTATTTTATTTATGAGTCATTTAAAAAATCCAGAAGTGTTAACTAATCCGAACTATAGGTTATTTACTTTACGAGTTATAGTTATACGTATTTTCTAATAATTAATCTAGAATATTCAAAATGAAAGATTTATCTATAATTTTTTTTATAATAAGGTTAATTTGCGTTGACTTGGTTTTTTTTAAAAGTTATTATGAAGTTTTGTTTTATGAAAGACACATAATATCTGGTACATACTAATCTATTTAATAGTTTCTGTTTAATATTGCTAATTCAAACATTAAGGTATGTTTTGTATGGGGTTCATCATGAATTTATTATCATTAGTTATTGTTGCGTTTTTCTTATAGAATTTACGAATGTTCATAAATCTTACGATAATAATCACTCAAGAAATCTAAAACATTTCATCTATAAATTTGTATATTTTAAAAATAGTATGAAATCTTGAAACATTCAACAAGTTTGAAAGTGAGAGAGAATGTAATATCTTTATTTTTACTTTATTTGAGAAAAATAAGTTGGTTAATACATGAAATTGTAAATAGAAAACTCATGAAAATAAAATGTTAAAAATAATTAAAAATTCTCTTATTCTCCATCACTTCCAAACATAAGAGTGTAGTTTGAATTAATTTTTGCTATTAACACATATTTACATTCCTCACTTCAATACATAAGAGTGTAGCTTGAATTAATTTTGCTATTAACACATATTTACATGGAATTTTAACTATGAAAAATATAACATTGAATTTGTTAATTATGTATCTACATATGGGTGAAAATATTGACTTTTCATTAAAGAAAATTAATTTGTCACACTATTATGACTGAAAATGTTGAGTTTGACCTTTTATTGTGATTTTATACTACTTGTATGGAAATGATTACATTAAATATTGAGATGAGTGAATGGTAGTTTAGTAACTTTAAAATTCTTAAAATTTAAGAGTTTAAGCAAAAGGTATAAACGATTTATAATATTCTGTGTGTATGTATATATATATAGGAATGTTTATTTGAGAACCGTCTTATTGTGAGTACCAGTATGATTCTTGATTAAAATAAATCAATTACCAATAAAAAAGACGGCATTAATGGCTCATCATGATGTATTAATGAGGGATGTTTTGGGAATATCATACCTCGTTCTTTAATGACGTCTTACCCAGACACAATTTATTGTTGGTAAAATATATAAAAGACCAAAATATCCCTATTAATAAGCATTTATGGCGATTATAAATGATACTCGCGATATTCGTATATATATATATATAGGGGAGGGTTCATGCGAGAAATGTTTTTTTTGCGAGAAACAATTTCAGCCATTGATTGATTTTTGATCTTGTGCTTCACATTAATCATTATTAATATTTTTATTTAATTCAAAAGGGTAAATTAGTAAACAAAAATATTTTCTCTTTCCTCTCTCCAATTAATTTTTTTCTCTCTAATTAATTTTTTTTAGATTTTAAAATTTACTTTTATTTTATAATTAAATACGGTATTCACTACTGAACACAATATACGATTTACAGAATTTTTGTTATGTATTCGGTTTTCATTAGTGAACGTATACAATAAAAACTAACACGGTAAAAATTGAAAGATGTTCATTACTGATTAATCTCTTTTGTTAATTAATTCTTTCGTTCTTAGTGTACACCTAGGACTATAACATCAAATAGTATATATCTTAGGACTTTTTTTCCAAATTTTTAAAATTTACTTCTACTTAATAATTAAATAGATGTTCACTACTGATCACAACTTACAATTTACAAATGTTTAGTTATATATCCGGTCTTCATTAGTGAACACATACAAATAAAAACTAACACCGTATAAATTGAAAGAAGTGCATTAGTGATTAATCTCTTTTGTTGAGTAAATCTTTAGTTCTTAGTGTACACCAAAGACTATAACATGAAATAGTATAGATCTTAGGCTTGTGACATTATTTTGATGTTCACCCATAAATATAAGACAAAATAATACGGTGTAAGGTAATGTTTACAGGTAATGTAACATTTATAAACAAACTAATAAAGTAACACATTAAAATAATAAAACCCATCACACAGTAAAAACCATCTCAGATTTATTAGTTTGATGTTCATAACTAAACAATTAAATAACAGTCACTACATTTTGTTTAATAGAAAAACCATCAAAAAGGAAAAAATATTTATAATAGCAGCGACAGTGATGTGAACGAGTCGCCGGCGGTGTCGATGGTGTATCTGAAAGGACGGCGCTTCAACGTCGGTGGTGGATCTGAACAACAGAGTAGAGAAATACAAACAAGTAGTACCATATATCTAAACAAGCAGACATATATACTCACGGTGTGGAGGGAGGTGGTGCGGTAGTGTCGTTGAAAGAAGTGGTGGCGTGGGCGGCACCAATGTTGAAGAAGATGGTGGAGTGAGCCGATCTGGTTCTTCATGATGTTGTAGACGACAACAAGTACTTGATGATGGTGGTATCGGCGGCGGTTGTGTTTGGTGATGAATGCATCAATGATGGCGGTGCTTTCTACTGTTCATGGGCGGCGTTGGCTGCAAGGGGGGATCGGAGGTGTCGGTGATAGTGATGGTGATGGTGATGGTGATGTGCGACGAGGTAGAACGACTACGATGGACGGCGAGGTCGCCGGCAAGAGCATCGGGAATGATGTCTTTGAGGTCTATTGAGAGAAAATGGTGATTTGTGAGGAAGATGAAGTGCCGATTTAGGAGATTTGATAAAAAAAAAGATTAAAATATTAAATGCCTTGGAAGATTAAATGGTAAGTATAATTAGGGTAAGATTTTTTGTAGGCAAAAATGTCTTTATTACCCCTTTTGTTTTAATTTACTCTTTTTTTTTCAAGTTAATTAATAAATTGTCATAGTTAATCGTAGTCATTAACTTAATGATCTAATGGGTGAGAATGTTTCTCGCACTTCTCGCAAAAAAATGCTTCTCGTATGAACCACCCTCTCTCTCTATATATATATATATATATATATATAATTGCAACTTTTGCGATCAAAATAAAGGTGAGATATCAAACATTATTTTATTATGCCATTTATTAACTATAAATTAATGTAGATAAACATAATATATATTCTCTGATAAAGGTGTTTAATATTTGAATGCGATTCGTAAAAATCGAAATTCAAATCGAACTAAATTTGAATAATCCGATTTGAAATGGTTTGTTGGTCTTTAAATCGGTTTTGAACTTGATTTGAAAATTTTAAATTGGTTTTTGAATCGAGTTTTGAATCTATGAAAGTATTCGTCACCCGACTCGAAATTCGAATCTATATATATATATATATATGGGTATTGTTACTTTATTTCTATTTGTAATTTCTCTTTTCTAATCCATAAATTAAATAGGTTAACTTTTGAGACTACTAAAACACCTGTAAACATTTTCTTAACTCGTCTTTATAAGTTCAAACTCCAACTAGATATTCAAAATAACAAAAAAATTTGATTAAATTTGGTTTATACTATAAAAATTGGAACACATATATTTAGTTAGGTGAATTTGATTTTATTCAAATTCGAACCGAATTCAAATAACTGAATTCAAATTGGTTTTACTAGTAGTAATACGATTTCAAATTGGGGTAAAAAATATTAAACTCGAACAACCTGATTCGAACAATTCGAGAAACTCTAGATTCAATTCGATGAACACTCCTACTCTCTGACAACAAAAAAGTTAAAATTAAAGAGTTACGATAATAATTCAGGGGCAGTTGATAGTTCAAAAACCGACCTCGCATTTGACGTCCTTATTTTGACATTAAGGTGTGTTTGAGGGCATTTTTTTGGAACTTCTGGCTTTAAGAGCATACGGAGTATGTAAAGGTCACGATGAACTTGTTATGGGCAATTACGAGACAGTGATCTTCATTATGGGCAAAAGTTCAAACGAGAACTGTTTTTCATACGATAACTGCGAGAACCAATCTTAGCCGTTTAATTCCCTCTCCTTCAATTGGATTGCCCACCCATGAATTCCTTACATGCACCTTGCCACACCCAATCCTCCCACGCTCTTCATCCATGAATTTCATTATCCAAAATAAATGGTCAAGATTGGTTCTCGCAGTTCTCGTACCAAAACTAGTTCTCGTTTGAACGCTCCCCTATATATATAGGGGTGAGCATGGTTCAAAAACCGGACCGGACCGGAACCCGAAATCTATAAAAAACTAGGACCGAAGACCGAACCGACCAGTCCCGGTCTAGTCAAGTCCCGTTAGTCAGTTTTTTCGGTCTATTGTTTGTTTTATACACTATATTAAACAAAACAGGACCGGCCCGGACCTGACCGAAACCCGAAATCTATAAAAAACAAGGGCCGAAGACCGGACCGACCAGTCCGGGTCCGGACTGGTCTGGTTCGTCGGTTTTTTCGGGATATCGGATCGCATGCTCACCCCTATATATATAGCTAATTAACTCCGGTTAATTCTGTTTTACATAACAATAACTATAACTACAACTTAATATACGACTTAATACTTACTCTTTTTACCTATATAAACTACTAGCTACTTGATTACTAAATAAATAACAAGTATGAGATGGAGTTCCTATAAGACAGAGATTCCGCGCGTATTACTACTAGCTAGATCGATCATATGCTCCCTTCCATGATTGACAAATACATGTTTCTAAATTTTATCATTAAAATTAAATTTTCATGTGCTCTCATCATGTGTTTCTAAACCCTAAGTCATATATATTTGTTGCTGGTCAAACTTTCTTCATTTATGGAGCATATGAATTAAACCATGTTATGCTCTTGATATTCTACCAAACCACCCTCTCTCTCTCTCTCACAAACACTAATAATACAAAACTAATTCATTAATTTATATATATATATATGGTAGTTAATATAGTTAAGTAGGTAGTTGTATCATATAATTAAAGTAATGATATTATTTAATTATTTCACAATTTAAATAATCTACTTGATTAATTAATTATACACCTCTCGAGATCAAGCACATACCTTTGCTAATTTAACAATTTTGGGTTCTCATTCTCTCTTTTTTTTCAGGTTTATTTATTCATTCGAGATTTAGAAGTTGGCTTTCTCTAATCACCTTCCCTCAATTATGTTGTAAAGTAAGTTAGAAGTTATAATGTTCGATCTTATCAAATAGTTTCATATTTATTAAAGATTCTCAAGATCTTGGGTTCAAAATTCATAGTAGAAATTGTGTAAATTTAGGAGTATGTTAAAGAATGTGAGGGTTCTACTATATATCCAAAAAAATGTTGCTATATATTTTTTGTTGATTATTATCCCATATCGGACGATTGTGACTTCATAATATTTTTAATATACTACATGAAATTATTCTACTCATTGTCAATTGATATTGAGTTGAAACCTCACAAATTTACATTGTATAAAAGCAAGGTCCACTCGTGGTTAGCCAAAAGGTCACACACGTGAGGGGCGTGTTAAATAATGTCACATACCGGATGAAAAGTGGTTTTATAATGTGCTTAATAAGGGTCATGGGCTACTTCACTCATAGTCAATTGGTTTTGAGTTGAAACCTCACAAACTTTCATGGTATCAAATCAAATTTCACTTGTGGTTAGTTAAAGGTCACACGGACTCCACGTAACCCATAAGCATCCATGTGTTAGGCACGAAAAAAATCATATGTGAGGGGGCGTGTTGACCGGTGTCTCTCTCCCTCTTCGTGTTTCTAATTTTAGGTTTTAATATGCTAGGTTATTGTTAGCTGGTTGTTGCTTTTCCCTTTATTTTCAGAACTTTGTATCCTTGGTTTCTAGCTCCTTGCTAGATATTTTTATATTATATATTTTAGTTGGTCCTGAATGGGTGATGGTAATGCCAAAGCTCTTTCAAGATTAACTTTTCTTGTCGTTAAAAAAAAAGGTAAACAAAATTATTTTCTCTTTCCTCTCTCTAATTAATTCTTTTTCTAGATTTTGTTTATTTTTTGTTTTTATTATTTTCCAAATTCATTATTTTTTTACGAAAATTTATTTATATATTCGAGTGTTCATTAATAAATCATAACATTCTGATAGGATTTTTTTATCTTTTATTAATAAAAATAAGAACTAATATTTGTCTTCAACCTTGAACAAAAATAATTAATTTATACTTTTGTTCAACAATGAACAACCTTAAAAAAGAAAGAGCTTAACAATGAACAACTATCTAAATAACGTAAATACACGTACAAAGGTTATGTTTATTAATAAACAAATTCATCACCATTATTGAACAAATATCTAAACAACCTAAATACATATATAGATTTTTGTTTATTAATAAACAAAACTTATCATTAGTGAAACAAAATAATATCACTGACGAACAACAACCTCGAACAAAAATTAAAAAAAATAATAGAAATTTGAATAAATAAAAAAATCTGTAAAACAGAATAGAAAAGAAAAAAAACATAAATTAAAAAAAATTAAACAAAATAAATACCAACACAACTTTTTTCAACATTTTCTTCTTTCACAGTGAATGGAGGTTGCCTTGGCGGTGGATCGGCAGCGACGGTGGCTTTGAGTTCATCGAAAGATAGGTTTCGGCAGTAACGGTGGAGCTTTAGTTGTCAGTGCTGTTGTTCTTCGTTGATGAATGGTATGCGGCGGACAAACGACAGGGAGAAAGAGATAGAGAACGGCGGACAACAAGATAAGAGAGAGCGGCGGTGGTGGTTTTGTTGCCGGAGAGAGAGATCTAGTGAGTCTAGTAAGAGAGAGAGATCTGGTGAGGTCCTAGAGAGACCGGCGATGGTGTACTGTGTCGCTCGCCGCCGCCACCATAATACCAGCACCTCCTCTCGAATAGCCGGCCATCGTCGCTTGCTCCGGATTGTCGCCAGCGGCGATGATTAGAAAGAAAGATAGAAGATCTCTTGGTTTTTTTTTGTTTGAAAAATAGTAGATCGTGGTAACCTTCTGAACGGCGGCAGTTTCTAGTGGTTGGGGTGGCGAGAGTGTATGTATCGAATTTATAAATTTTTATTATGAAATTAATAATGTAAATAAAACGTATCTTCAAACATTCAATTTAAACTTTTGTAAACTACGAACCAACTTTAATCTATTGTATTGTTCATCTAATTTTATATTTTATATACTTAGTTTTAAAATGTTAATAGTTACATCATGATTTTAGACATTTTAATTGATGTATTTAGTAACTTTTTTTAATAATATCAAAAATTATAAAATAGTGTCAAACTATTTAACTGACAAATGTCAATTTTATAAGGTATACATGCTTTTTATACATACATATATATAACATGTTAATTAAAGAATTAAAAGTTCAAACCATATATATGTAGATGGTAGGAAGTAGCAATGGATGGGTTTGAAGTTCGATCGGGCTAATGCATGCTCGTGAGTTTTGGTTTAATCTCTACCTTTGTCGTAGCAGCTTTCTTGCTTGACTTCAGGATGAAGAGATTGTACGTACGTACTTGATGTAATTTCGATATATTGTAGGTGCTTTAATAGCTTGGTTTTGTTCGGTCTCTTGCGAAGAGACCTGTATTGTATTCTCTCACTTGTAAAACTCCATTTTGGTTTTTATATATTTGCTGCTCTCTTTTTTTAACAAATATATAATTATAGACAAAATATATATTGTATAGAAAAATATGCATATATAAATCAGGTCTTATCATTCACTAATAATTATTCACTATATCTAAATATAAAATATCATTATTTAAAGTATGTAAAAGGAATTCTTAACTCGTACAACCCGTATATATATATAACTATATATATAGTTATTGTTATAAACAAAATTCATTTATGAAATAAAACCAATATATATATCGATCATCAACTTAACTATTTTAAGAAGATATGTTGTAAGTTTTACGTTATGCTCTTTTGAGGAAACACATGGAGCTTGGCATTTGCAAAACTAACATGTTTGTAAAACTGTGTGCAACCACCATCTTGAATCAAGAGAAATATATGCAAGTTGAGGGGCAAAAATATAAAATAATTAACAAGTTCTTCGATAAATAAACAAAATTGAAGAATTAAATTGCATGCCACATGGTGCGTCATGGTTAAGCCAGGTGCAGTGGCTCCATATGACTTCGACCTTCATTTGTTGAAACCGGTTTACCGACTTTATCAACTGCATGTACCCCTCGGGAGATGTTTTCTTTTTTTATCCATCATTTTCTATATATTACTCTATTATTAAGTTTTTTTTATATATTTATATAATTATTATATGATTCTAATAATATTCTGATCGGTTACGTCAACTTTCTACCGGCCGTTATATATGTAAATATATGTATATATACAAGTAATCTTTTGCCATTTCTTCTAGATCGAGGAGTGCCGGAGTGGGGTGTGTGTGTGTGTGTGTGGAGTGAATCATCGGCGTGATCATTATACATACGTACAGTGCTGTTCACATCACCCACCTTGCATGAGATCACCGAAGTGATCAATGACGCGGTTGTCATGACCATCTTGATGATGCTGGTATTAAGTCTAGATTAGTAGGGATTCAATGTGATTATATATTATAAGTTTGATCGATAACAAACAAAATTCAACAATAGAAAAATTAATTAAGTTTTAGTTAACTACATTAATTAATTTGGTGGAGCTAGTCCAAATAAGAAAACGGTATAATAATCTTATAATGCATTTGTATTATAATTTCTAACAGTAATTATTTATGGATTTGTATTATTGGATGGATGGAATTAAATTTAAATTAAAAGGGAATAATTAAATTCAGAGTAAGATATCCCTCATCATTAACTAATGACCTCCTTCATCATTAATTAATGACCTCCTTCATCATTAATCATGTGATATTCAAATTATTCCAATATTTATTTTGTCCTTTTTAACCGGTCCTAATTAATATTCTAATTTATAAGATTACTCAGAATATATATATGTATATGGAATACAAGTCAATGTGTGTGTATATATATATAGCTATTTATTGCAAGTTTATTATGGGTCGGTTTTTGTTCAAGATCTTCGTGGTCAGCCTTGACCAATTTTATTTCATAGGTCTAGTGTATAAAATGATCACCTCATAATCTATGTAGCTAGTCCTCATGTATATGTTTTTAATCTAGTTTAGCGAAATTGAATACTAATTAGAATAATAATTCATTTGAACAAAGGTGGTCCAACTATACAAATATAATTTAAAAGTTACACAAATATAATAATGGTTTAGAAGTTACACAAATATAATAATGGTAGCATCGTATCAAGATAAAACAAACAAATTTTAACAAAATTTAACATTACGATCAAAAAATTAAAGAGCTGTATGTGCTACCGAGGCTACATACTTTTTATCACGACAAATGATATATGTACTTGCCCGCATTATAATTAATAGTGTTGTCACACTCAAATCTATACTAATATATAATTATAAAACGTTTAATGTGTGTTTGGTACAAAGAATGGAAATACACATGAGAGGAGAGAATGGAATTATAGAAAAAAAGAATTAGTCTGAAAATGAGAATTGACTCTTCTGTTTGGTAGCACAGGGATTTAAGCAAAAAAATGTAACAAAAAATCATTTCTCTTATTTGGTACAACATGAAATTCAACAAAGAATTAAACCACAACCCCAAACAACCCTAGCGAAATTGATAGAACAGAGAGAAGGCTATGTATAAACAAATTAATGGTCAAACATCAAATCTATGTATAAAAAAATTGATAGGTCAAGTTGTGTATAAACAAAATATAGATCTGAAATCATAGTTCATAGTACTTATCTAACAAATCGATGGAAAGAAATAGAGGCAGATACCTTATTGGAGCCGCTGGAGAGATGACGCCATAGACGCCACCGCCGCCGCCGTAGAAGAAGAACCTGACGCTGCTACCGGAGACGCCGCCGATGGAAGAAGAAGAACTCGACGCCGCCAGTCGAGAATGGAGGCATAGAAAATGAACCCGATGGAAGAAGAAAAGACACCGCTGATGGAAAAAGAAGAACCTGACGTCGTAAAAGAACTCAACGACGCTGCCAAAGATGCGTCAGTCGGTCAGTTAGAGGAGGCATCGGTTTGGTAGGGATGAAGTCGGTTTGGTCGGTTTGTTTCTCTAGAGAGTTAGTCTTTCATTTTCCTTCATTTCTTCACTAATGAAGGAGAATTGAAAATAGAGAAATGAAAATTTGTTTTTTCTTTGTTAAAAGCCGAATTCAACTTTGACTTTAATTTAAACCAAAATTATTTGATATAATTTCATATATATCTTTCTTAAAACTTAAAAGATTGTATTTGTCCACCTAATTTAAAATATCATATTTACCAATTTATAACATTTCAAAATATTATATTTAACCAAATTTTTAATTTTATCATTCTAAAAAATTGTATAATCATTTTAAATTCTTTTTAATTATAAAATATAACCAATTGACCTTATTGCCCATAACTGTAACACTAATAATTAATGATTTATACAAGAAATACAATAACGATTTGTATCATGATACCATATATCTACCGTCATGTCAGCCCTCCCCCCTTGCGTGGACACTTCTACCATTGGTCTGGGTGTTTACACAATTTTCTTAAATTCTTATTTCATCCGATTTTATAATTATTCGATATATTTTAAAGAAAATTGCTAATTAAAAAGGAAAGGCTTTAAATATCTTTAAAAACTAAAATTACCTTTTTTATTCTTATTATGACTACCGTGGTTATCATTTTTTATATTTTATTTACTGTAAATCTAGTTAATTATAGATGAATTGAAACAATAGGTAATTTAAAAAGGAAGAGCTTAATTAAATGCAAGAATCTATGTAAATCTTTATAAGATTTGAATACTAGATTGCTTTTGAGATATTCGTTATGAACTAATTAATCTTGATTTTGGTATTATTTTTTTAAAGGTTTATATTCCTTCAAAGGCTCCCACGTTGCCATGTTATGCTACTTAGGCATGACACTTGCTATACGTGGATTGTTTTACCACGAGGCACGAGCCAAGGGTTTATCTTTGGTACGTACCTCCTAAGCATTGTGCATCAACTCCTGCACCCTTGACCACAAATGTCATGAATCCATTTGAGATTTGACCACACTTAACAACGCGATTATTGAATCATTAGGAAATGATTAATTTCATCAAATAAACCCATTTTTAATTAGGGGGTTCGATCTATTGGTGTCTTTAATTTCAAATCACATGATTCCCTTAATTTATTATCCATCACAGGATAAGTACCATATCTATACTTGTGTGATTAGCAAAGTCGGTTTAATTTATTCATTTTTGTGTGAATGTGATAGTGTAATGAGGTATGAGTTAAGTATATATACCGAGGAAAAAGTTAACATGACACAATCTAATATATCAATTTGTTTTCCACCGGCGGATCACTTGGGTAATTAGTTTGATCTTGTTATGATCATTCGATCAATAAATAAAAAGAAAACTATTAAACATGCAACAATTTTGTTGACATTGATAAGATCTGAATCAATATAAATTAAAATCATTATGACGAAATCGATTTTTAACAAATAATAATGATCATAACTAATTGTTTTTTTTCCTTTATCCCTAATTCTCATATATCTTAATTTTCATAATATAATTTCACAATTTCAAGTGGCTTTTCAATCCAAAGCAAAAGACTAAAATTTGTATATATAGTTAAGGGAAAGATATCCGATCGATCAGTTTCAAATGTAAAAGGATATTAACTAGAAAAACAAGAAGAGTGCATGTGATAATGGATTTTCATTTTCCAATGGATTAGAGACCGAACCAAAATAAGTAGTAGGGATGGAGCTATCTTATAATCAGTAGGGTCACACGTACATCTTTATTTGAAAATGTATGTATGCAGTTAGAGATAAGAAGAAAGTATGCATGTATATCTCTACATGTATGTATGCATGTATATCTCTGTATGTATGTATGTATGTATGTATGCATGAATGATATATATAATATTATAGTTGCTGGATGATCGACTTTAATTTGTTGACTAGCTAGGCGTGATCATGAAAAATCATAAATATACAAGCTAGATAAATAAAATACTAGTTGTTAGGGAATGATTAGAAGTAATTATAAAATGTTAGTACTTTATAAAAAGCGCATATTCGTCCAAAACCAGACTTTCTTAATTTCGCGGCACCAACTACTGATAGCCTTTAAGGCCAAATTTAAATAATTAATCTGTATGTTGCTGCTGTAAAGTATTAATGCTAGGCTGGTATTACCCAAAAAAGAAACTAAATCATAATACTATTTCATATCCTAAAAGGGAATTCAAGTCACTAAAATATTTATAAAACACGCATTACTCATTCAATCTTTGTTGGGCCGGTATATTTGTTGTACATTTTGCTTTGCTTCTAGTACCTCGAAGTTTCCTGCAGGCACCATTCATTCTAACCAATTATATATAATAATCACGTACATTAATTTTTATATATATTCATTGTTTATTATCATACTCATACTTGATATGATGCATGCTACATTCTTTCTATTCTTATCCTTTTTAAAAGTTCTTGCAATTGAATTGCTTCATATATATGACAACTTACAACTAGTTGTGAATGTCTTGCACTCATGCATGGCACTGCATGGTTGTAAAAAATGATATTTTTAACTATAGAAGCGGTATAGAAAACGGTCATGATCAAAACGGTTAGCTTGATTTTCCTAACGAATTTACTGTTAGCACAAATCTTTTTTTTTTGGAAAGAATTACAACAAGGTCAACGACAACATTATCTAATTACTCCATAACGCAAAGTATAGAAATAAGACGTAGACGATCATATATATCTCTGACTATATATTGATAAAAAGACTTACTTAATTACAAGGCATGATTGAGTGCATGCATTGACTTACAGGGAATTTCTTTTGGCTTAGTTGTAAGCGCCTTGATCCTAACAACTTTCCTGAAGTTACATTTCTTATGGGTTTTTTCCTTACTAGCTTATTTCGATCATGACTCAAATTTGTCACAAAGAAGGTTGATCAATTGAATAAGACTAACAAACAATTAAGTGGCTTGATGAAATAGGAATCTGGGGTATTGAGCCTTTTTGACATCCATGAATATCTATCTATATATGTTGATTTAATAAATAAATATTAATTAATAATATATAAAGCCTTAGCTAGCTAGAAAAGGCCAAACTCCATACCATAGGTCCAAACCTTTTTATTGAAAGGAGAGAACTGAAATTGTGGGGAGAGATAAAAGCTTTATAATCACATGCTTCCCCTCTTCTTCCCATCATTCATCCAACTCAAAAAGATTGATCATACTTAATCAAATCACTTTTAGAATTAATTAATCAAGATAAAGTATCAGTAACTGCATACAAATAAGAGCCCTAGCTAGCTAGAAAGTTCTTAAAAACCTTAATCTAGTCTTAATTAATTTGCTTTAATTACTTTATTACTTTAGGTAACCAATATGGCTAAATATTGGGCCAGCAACATGAAAAACGTAGATATATATAGTGTATTCAATTAAGTCGGTCGATGATATATATGATGGTTTGACGCGTGTACGTACTACGTAGTATGAATAACTAATTACTTATTTAATATATATGTAGAAGATGTAGATTGCAAGCTCACCGGTTCTTAGGCTTCAATTCCATGAAGCTCAAGCTAAAAAGGAAGCTTTATATATATATATATATATGGGAGGGTTCAAACAAGAACTATCTTTCGTACGAGAACTGCGAGAACCAATCTTGGCGGTTCATTTTGGATAATGGAATTCATGGATGGAGAGCGTGGGGGGATTGAGTGTGGCATGGTGCATGTAAGGAATTCGGGTGGGCAATCCAATTGAAGGAGGGAGAATTGGACGGCTAAAATTGGTTCTCGCAATTCTCGTACGAAAAACAGTTCTCGTTTGAACTTTTGTCTATATATAAAGTGAAAAGTTCATTTGAGAACCGTTTTTATTGTGAGAACCAATCTTAGCCGTCAAGTTCCTTCTCATTCAATTGGATTTCCCACCCATGAATTCCTTACATGCATTTTGCAACACCCGATCCCTCCATGCTCGTCATCCATGAATTCCATTATCCAAAATGAACGGCTAAGATTGATTCTCGCAATAAAAACGGTTCTCAAATATATATATATATATATATATAGAGAGAGAGAGAGAGAGAGAGAGAGAGAGTGAAGGGTTCAAACGAGAACTGTTTTTCGTACAAGAACTGCGAGAACCAATCTTGACCATTCATTTTGGATAATGGAATTCATGGATGAAGAGCGTGAGGGGGATTGAGTGTGGCAAGGTGCATGTAAAAAATACATGGGTGGTCAATCCAATTGAAGGAGAGTAATTGGACGGCTAAGATTGGTTCTCGCGGTTCTCGTACGAAAAACAGTTCTCGTTTGAACTTTTGCCTATATATATATATGAAGCAGTCCAAACGAGAACTGTTTTTCGTGCAAGAATTGAACTATTTGTAACATTATTAATGACTTATTAATAGGGCTATTTTGGTTATTTATATAGTTACTCAACCGTGAATTGCATCCGGATGAGCCATCATTAATTACGAGGCTTGATTTTCTCAAAATATCACTCATTAATGATTCTTTAATGAGTCATTAATAAGGGCATTAATGAGCCATTACCATTAATAGTCGTTGATTTATTCAAATCAAGGGCTAAGATTGGTTCTCGCAGTTCTCGTACGAAAAACAATTGTCGTTTGAACCCTCCCCTATATGAACTGCGAGAACCAATCTTAGCCTTTGATTAAAATTAATTAAAGGCTAAGATTTTTTGGCTGTTCGTTAATTCTTCATTAATGAGGGTTATTTCTGGAAAATCAAGTCTCGCAAATTAATGATGGCTCACCCCGATGCAATTCACGGTTGAGTAAATATTTGAATTACCAAAATACACCTATTAATGGGTCATTAATGGCGCTAAAAATGATTCTCGCAGTTATTGTATGAAAAACAGTTATCGTTTGAACTTCTGCCTATATATATGTATAATGGTTCATGTGAGAACAATTATTAGTGTCAGAACCGCGATAATCAATTTTAGCCGTTCAATTGGTAAGTGGAATTCATGGATGAAGAGCGTGGGGGATTTGGTGTAAAAAGGTACATGTAAGGAATTTTTGGGTGGACAATCCAATTGAATGTGAGAGAATTGGACGGGTAAGATTGGTTCACGTGATACTCATAATAAAAACTGTTCTCAAATTAACTTTTCAATATATATAGCCAGGACTTGTGCTTGTATATACGGTTTCTTTTAATCCAACGCCTACAACGAATACCCAGGATCTTTATTAATTAATTAAACTCCAGATAAGCTAATTGAAAGCTATTATAAAATCACATGTACGTATTGGTTTAATTGGTTCTCCTCAATAAGCTTTTCATAGTAAATTAACTAAAGCTTAAAAACTTGATTAATTCAACGTAAAAATTAAGTGTGAAAAACTCATTTAAATTGTAATTAATTTAAGGGATAATTTTTATGTAATTAATTGTAACATGAATTCTTATTATTAGATAGATTGATATTAAGGTTAATTAGTGTGGGATGATCCGTTGTCAAATATCTTTCTAAAAGTAATCTCTCTACTTATAAATATAGGTATATATAATTATTTACATCTTATTTCTTTTATACCTTAATTGATTAGACATGATTGGATACGGTTGTTCTTATTGTTGTATGATGATCCCAAATAAGTTGCCCGCATTGCAAAAGTCACACAACATCAATATGTCGCAAAAGTCTGTGGAGACCATGAAGTCGCCAGAGAAAATAAGATAGTTGATAGTAACCTGCTGTCATAAATAAGTGTACACTAAATGATAAGTTTTAAAAGTTCGGTGTATTAAATGATATGCGTAGAATTTAAATGTAGATGCTTACAATAGAAAAATAAGTAAAATTTAGTATATTTTGGTTACTATCTGAGTTAATTTCTTAGGAATTAAATGTATGATTTTAAGATGGCCAAAGGGGGTTTAACAAAAGTCCCCCCACCCCCTTCTCCTAATCTCCTACCCGTATGAAGACATTGTGGGCAATCCTAGTCAGCAACTCCCCTTGTTGCCACATAGGAAATACGTTACCCTAGAAACAATTGTACCCGTGGTTCACACCGTCACTCCCTCCCCACATGACTGAAGTCACTTTCTCGATCTCATTTTATTAAGTTAGTTGCTAGCTAGCTTCCCAAGTTTACCCTTGTCAAAGTTCAATTTTACCTAACCTTAGAATGTGACGGACATATGGCTGGCTGCTGGTGATGGTGGTCACGAAATCAAGGTGAAGTGAACCCCACGTCCCCACCCATCCCCAATGCCTCTTTTAATCTTCCTATACTTAAGTTATTATGAATATTTATTTATTTAGCTTCTTTTTTCTTTTTCTTTTTAATTAAATACTACCCTACACATGCCAAATGATCTTGCTTTCTTTCTCTCCATCTCTTTATAATTATGTGTGTATATAACTCACTATGTCTGATAAATTGTGTTGCAATATTCCACTAAATTCGAAGATAAATTACGTAAAACCTTATAAGTTATATATGTACGTACGTCCTGATTTAAACAGATAAAATCTTAAAAATTTAACGATCGAACCAATAAGTCAATCTTGAAGCGATAAGGCGTTTAGAGGTCTTCCGTATTAGAATGAATATTCCTAACTATTTTTTAGAGCATATTATATTTCTAATCACTATGGTTTAGTCAAAATAAAAAACTACTTTTTATACCAAAGAGCTTGTAGCCTAGCGGTAACAAGATGCTGGAAGGAATTTCAATGGCTTAATGATGTCGATAATTTTAGGAGTATATCAATTTTAATCTACATGACTACATATATATATATATATATATATATATATATATATATATATATATATATATATATATATATATATACATTTACAACTATTAAAAGGACTAAAAAAAGGATTTTTTGTAGATGTCTTTATTCTTTTAGTTATTTCAATAGTAACTTGAACATCGAATTAAGTTCTACTTCTACACCCTATATATTCTTTACTTCCACAGTATGTTGCACCAAATTAAGCTAACAGAAAATTTCTATGGGAATCTCTCTCATCACTCTCATTGAAATCAATAAAATAAACAATTTATTAAATCCCGAAAGACTAGATTAAATCTAATACCACTATGATATGACCGTATGATTGAATAATATTTTAATATATATAAGATTCTAATAATTATTATTATGATAAAATTCAATTAAATAAAGCAAATATTGCTTATGATTTGAAATTGGCTTTCAAAGATCATTTAATTGACCCCTACCTCCTCCCACCCCATATGCCACCCTCCTATATATACATCTTCACCTTAACCTCCTATTTCATTCCAACAACAATCATCCATCTCTACTTCACTTTCAACTTTCAAACATACAAAAACCACTATTCTCTTCATCATTCCAAAACCTAACAATACTTCATATATTACTTATATCCCAATAAACATCCAAGAATGTTTAGCTTTACTGGTCAATCTAGTTTCTGTGGCCGTAGATGCGTATGGGTTAACGGCCCTGTCATAGTAGGGGCCGGACCCTCTGGGCTAGCTGTCTCGGCTTGCCTTAAAGAACAAGGCATTCCATTTGTGGTCATTGAAAGATCCGATTGCATTGCTTCGCTATGGCAAAAACGCACCTATGACCGCCTTAAACTTCACCTCCCGAAAAAATTCTGCCAGCTTCCCAAACTACCCTTTCCCGAAGAGTACCCTGAATACCCAACTAAGAGACAATTCATCACGTATCTTGAGAACTATGCACAAAAATTCGATATCAAACCACAATTCAACGAGTGTGTGCAGTCTGCTAAGTATGATGAAGCTTGCCATCTCTGGCGGGTCGTGACCGTCTCGACAAGTGGGTCAGTTCGAACCGAAACAGAGTATATTTGTCAGATGCTTGTGGTGGCCACCGGAGAAAATGCTGAAGGAGTAATTCCGGAAATTGATGGACTACAAGAGTTTTCCGGTGAAATAATCCATGCAAAAGACTATAAGTCCGGCGAGAAATATAATGGAAAGAAAGTATTAGTCGTTGGATGCGGAAATTCTGGCATGGAAGTCTCACTGGACCTCTCAAACCACAATGCCAAGCCGTCCATGGTGGTTCGAAGCTCGGTAAGTAATTCTGAATTATAGTAAAACCCCATAAAAAGAGATCAAATCTTTATTTTTATTTTCAAGAAAACGAATACCCATTAAAGATAACACATCTAATTCATCAATTTCTTTACAGGTTCATGTATTGCCCCGAGAAATTATGGGAAAATCGACATTTGATCTAGCCATGATGCTGATGAAATGGCTGCCTCTATGGCTGGTAGACAAGCTTCTATTAATCCTAGCATGGTTCATTCTCGGGAACACACAAAATTACGGAATAAAAAGACCATCTTTAGGTCCATTACAGCTCAAAAACCACCATGGAAAAACCCCTGTTCTTGACATCGGTGCACTGGAGAAAATCCGATCAGGCGATATCACCGTCGTCCCCGGGATCAAAAGATTCAATTGCAACTCCGTCGAGCTCGTCAATGGCAAAACACTCGACATAGATTCAGTTGTTTTAGCAACCGGGTATTGCAGCAATGTCCCTTACTGGCTTCAGGTGAGCAAAAGCTTCCATTTTTTATTTTTATTTTTTCTGTTTTTCAACGGTAAATTAAAAAATGAATCTTTTGGCCAGGTTGACTAACTGAATTTTGGCTTTTTTTAATGAACAGGAGTCTGAATTCTTTGCTAAAAATGGATTCCCAAAGACCCCATTTCCAAACGGGTGGAAGGGAAAGCGTGGATTATATGCATCAGGATTCACGAGAAGAGGGCTTGCCGGTGCATCTGCTGACGCCATTAAAATTGCTCAAGATATTGAGAAAGTATGGACAGAAGAATTAAATCAGAAAAAATTGAAAGTTCCTTCACACAGAAGATGCATCTCAACCTTCTAATCCTATTTTCTCTCTTTTAATCTGATTTAACAAAATCGGCAGGATAGTCAATATTTTATTGCGGGGTGTATAAACTATATATATGTAAAAACAAGTTAGAGTAGAAATGTAGCCCTCACCATAAAGCCCCAAGCCCTCCCTCTCCACCAAAAAAAAAAAAAAAAAAAAACAGAAAAATGTTTGGGCATTTTGTATACTTAGGATGATGAGGCTAATTTTGTAATTTTTGTTTTTTGAATGTTCTATAAATGGAAATATTGTTTAATTATGATGAAAATGACATTTTGTTCTTATTTAGTTATCTTTTGTCATGACTTTGTAGCAAATACCTATATGTCTAATATGTTCGGTGTTTGACATGTAACGCCATTAGTTATACATTTTTTTTCCTTTCTTTTACCAATGCAACATCAGCGTCATATAATTTCCTCTTTTATTTCCTTCTTCCTACCCAAATTAAGTGTTATATCTTTTCTTTTCTTACCCAAAATTTTCCCACCTTTTTTTTAATTTTTATATTAACAAATTAAGTGTCATTTTTAAAAAAAAAGGGCGTAGGATGTGGGGGTGGGTTGCTTCTTCTCGATCGAGTCTCTATACCCGCTCATCTTACTCGATTTTGGAACCCGATGCTGCGTAATGGTGTTCCTACAATTACCCGATGAAACCCGCCACCATCGGGTTGACCATAACGAATGGTCTAACAGCTTGTGTATTTTTCGTTTGACCGTTGCTCAGGGATGTAGTTGTAGATACGTTAATCTTAGTGGGTCGTTGCTCCTCGTTTTTGCATAAAACCTTGTCATCTATCTCAAATTTCTTTTTATATATTTATTTCCTGAAAAGATAATGATTTATTAAACATATTTTCTAGACATTTATCAATTTATAAGAATATTTTCAAAATAAAAAAAAACGTTTATAAGAAGATATTGAACAAATCATAATGAAAACAACTTCTTTATCCTAAGGGTATGTTTGATAAAATTAGCTGAGGTTGATCAGTTAATAATCCAAATATCAAGCCATAAGCTATTTAATTTTGTGGATAGCGACACAATCGTTTGGACATCATTGAATTAAAGTTTTTGAATAGACTAAAACCATCTCCAATAATTTATTTCAAAGGATTTAAAGGTTTTTCAATTCTCTAGATGCATCTTGCTATAAATTAAATGTCAAGGAAACTGAAGTTATCTATGTGTGTATAAATTGAATATAGTATTTAATTATATACAGATTATATTTATTTATTTATTTATATTTAGTTGATAAATAGTTTATTTATTCCATCAATATAATATAAAAATAATCTAGCTAATTGAATTACTATATTATATAAAAGTTAATTACTTTAGTATAAACAAATATAGAATGAGATGAAAATTTTCTACGGTTAAATATGATATTCTTTACCTTTTTTTCTTCCTATAATTAGACAGAGTTATGGTTAATAAACGCGAGAGTATTTTCTAAAGTAAATTCTTCCAAAGTACCTTGGCAAAGGTAACGGCTGTTTATAGAAAAGGTCAAATTTGTAATAAAATGTATAACTTAGTAACTATAATTTTAAAAAACTAAATAATAAAAAGTAAAACTTTAAACAAATTCTAGGGACGAAATTTGTCATTTACTAAAATTTGAGTAGCTTTGATAGAATATTTTAAACCATACAAGTTATATATTGCATAAGGTACAACATAGTATTGCAATTAGACAAAGAGCATATTGCTCCCCATGATGACTCCCATCATCCTTCCCTATCAACACCGTTTGCAACATCTTTGATGGCGACAGCTACATGTACTGATTATGTACTCCTATTTTGCTAGCTTCATGCTACCGTTTTTAACAAATGGGTTTATTTGTATATAATAAAATTAATTATATATAATAATTTTATATATTACTATATATAATTAATTTTAAGAAAACAATAACTCCTAATTCCTATTTTGCTAGCTTCATGCTACCGTTTTTAATATAATATAATTACCTTTTTGAATATAATTATTTTTTAAGAAAACAATAATTCCTTAAATAAGCTTTATAAATATACACGGTATACTTTTACTTTACTCTCTATCTTATTTTGTTTAATCACTTAAAATTTCAATGATCGGAAGAAATAGTATACCTCTTAAATAACTTTTATTTTTCTCTTCTACTTTACACACTAACTAATAAACATTCTTTCATAAAGTTAAAAAAACATATTGTTTTGTTGTTTTTTAAAAATGAAAATAATAGTTGATGAAAAAAAGAGAATAGAGATGAAACAGTATGTTACAGTGTATAACTATTCTTCGAATATCATAGCCATATATTCTATAAAACAAAATATTAACAATAGAAACAATTTGCCACCGCAGAATCACACGGATACCATAAATGCTCGTGTGTGTATAGGGGAAAGTTCATTTGAGAACTGTTTTTATTGCGAGAACCGCGAGAACCAATCTTAGCCGTTCATTTTGGATGAAGAGCGCGGGGGGATTGAGTGCGGCAAGGTGTAGTATGTAAGGAATTCATGGGTGGGCAATCCAATTGAAGGAAGGGGAATTGAACAGCTAAGATTGGTTCTCGCAATAAAAACGGTTCTCAAATGATGATAATAAATTAATAACCCTATTTTATATTTCTATTTGTGTTTGGGTATTTACTAAGAAATGTGTTCTAAAAACTGTAACATCACAAGCAGCCAAAACAACATTATATTAAGTAGACTCTTAAGACCGTAATTCTTTTACCTCCAAAATGCTGAAAAATTGTTTGTCTAAAAAACGCAACAAAAATCCTTTAACCGAGGGAAGAGCAAAAAAATGTATGGACCGGAACCGGTACCGGACCAAATTACATATAAGCGGTGCGGTTCTCGGTTCTAACTTTTCTCTTTTTTCCGGGCTCGATTCTAACAGGTTCGGTTTTCTATCCGGAACCGGGCCGGAATATCAAAGATAACCACTTTTTAAAATAAAGCTTTAGATTATCTTATTCTTAATTAGTATGTAACAAAAAAGAACCAAGAAATCAATAAAACAACCTCACGTCTTTTGTTCTTCCGTAATTTAATTCTTGGTCATCATGGACATTCATCCTCTCCACCACATGAACAGTAGCTAGTTCACATCGATAGCATGCCCAAACCCTAAAAAGTTTTCATATTTTTCACAATCCATAAGTCATTTGTGCACAAGATTCCGGTTTTTTTCAAGTTTTCTTCACCCTATTTTATGGCATTGATGGACAGTTAGGTTCCCTCTTCCATGAAAGATACTCAAGTAAGTTTGTATGTGATCTTCATATTCACTTGTCTCTTTCAATGTCTTTTTGAAAACATTTTAGTTTTGAGCCTAGTAATTAAGTATGATTTGGGTGACTAAATACTTGATTATTATTTGATAATGTATTTACTTAATTAATTGATGACTTTAATTAAGTTTGATTAATTAAATATATATATATATATGTGTGTGTGTGTACGTATGCATGTGTATGTGGATATATGAAAGTTATGAGATATTTGTAAACTTGTTGGAGAGTGTTATGTGTGTTTTCATGCCAAACATGCTATATTTAATGCTACTTGTTGCTGGGTTTTTATCAAGAACACCATGGATGAGCATGATAGAAAACTTAACAAGTGGGTTAAGTTGGTTTTAATGATTTCATGAGTTTTAATCATGTTCTTGATAATTCTAAACATGGTATATGAAGCTTATATGAATTGAGAATTATTAGAAATTGATTTCCAGTGATATATGAATGTTTTGGAAATTTATTTGGAGCTGGAAGATGAAGATAAGTTGCAAGTTTGATTCTGGAAATTCGTGTGGTGTTCTTGGTTGACTTCGAGCTCGAAGCCTTCTGGTTCGAAGGGGGCGCTCGAAGCCTTCTTGGCTCGAAGTAGCCATTCGAAGTCTACTTGTTTGAAGGGCCGTTCAAAGCCTGACGCGACGCGTCAGGGTATAGGACGTGATGCGTCCTCGATAATTCAGGATTTGAAGCTTTTTGTTTGTTTATCAAACATGATGCTTTTATGTGTTGACCTTTTTGGGTGTTTCTAACTTCTTATGTATGGTTAGAGTTGATATAAATATATGTGTTGATATATATTTATGAATCAGATACTGATTTTGGTATTATTATGTTCTCAGGAACGGACAAGACTCGGTAACATTAGACCACTGAGTGAAGATTGAGAACAAGAGGTGAGTGGACATTTAACTCACGAATGGTATTAGTTGTAACAAGTTTTGGTTGCGACTGTTTATGGAATGATGCATGGGTAGACTTTATGTTTGATGATTGATTAACTGGTTATTTGTTAATTAATCGTTGGGTCAGTGATATGTATACATGATTATTTGAGAGGTCAACTCGGCAAGGCTATGGGTTGGGGTTGTTTGCTATCGGCTAATCAGTATTTAGATCTTTTCATGCATTCATTGCAACTTAAAAGTAATACTGTGTGAGAATAGCAAATGAACTATCAGTAAACCTTTGCTTTGTCCGGCATTGGTTGTAGGTTCCTGCAGATCCACCGGTCTTCTTGGGGCACGATTGATTGTTTATTTGGTATCTTGTGGTTGTGTTTGATGCTATGTAGTGGTTTTAGTCTTATTCATTTAGCTTTGTGCTAATCCCCCACCTCTCACTCTTTTTACAGGTTTTGGGTAAGTCAGCGGTTCGGCTGAGAGTTGGTGTAGCTTGGGGAATAATGACTGGCACTCTGATATTATTTTGAGAAGATTCGTTGTTTTTGTGACACTAGTGTTTTGAGATACTCATGACTTGAAAAAAACTGTTTTCTTATATTAAGTTGTAAATATTCTGTATAGATTTTATCGCTTCCGCAGTATTTTAAAAGAAAAATCTAGGTTGAAAATGTGGTGTTATAGTTTGGTATCAGAGTCTCGGTTTGGCGATGTGAGCACAGTTGGAAGTGTTGCATTCCCAAATCTTGGCTCGAGTTGGGTCAATTATTCCTTGGGTGTGGGATTTGGGTGAATGAGAATGTTGTTGTGGAGTTCCGTATGTTATGTACTAACGGATTTATCTAATAAATGGTGAGATGCTGTGATTGTTACAGAGCAATGTCTGATAATGAAAACTCAACTGATGCCCTTTTTGTCCCAAGAACAGTAGAAGTTTTTACAGCACTAACAGAGATTCCTTAACATGCTGGTACATCAAGTATAAATGAAGATGACAGGGAGAAATATATATTTCAGTTAGAGGGACAATTACTGGATTTGAGGAAAGAGTTGGAACAACAAGACAAGTTTCTGCAACTCAACCACCGGTTATTACTACAACAACTTCTACTATATTTGAGATACCACCAATCTTTCCGGCCATTACTACACAAACAGAGATACCACCGGTATCGATACCGCTTCCACCGATATCTCAACCGACGTCCCAACCATATTTCTACCCGATGTTTTCTCAGGGATCGTTTCCATATCCTTACATGGGATTTCCTTCATATATGGGATATAAACAACCGTGTACCTATAAACAATTCTTGGATTGCAAACCATCATGGCGATACGGATCCTAAAATTACCATGAATTGGTTGAGAGATACCGTCAAGTGTCAAGGTTTTGGACTCATGTAACTGTGAGGGAGATATGAGGGTTAGATTTGCCACCCGAATGTTACAAGGCATCACGTCTCTTCGTATCATGATACTATATTTCTACCATCACGTCTGCCCTTCCCCGTGTTGATGTTTTCACTACTCGTTAGAGTGTTGATGCCGTATGTCGTTATTTTTTTTAAATTCTCATTTCATTTGCATTTATTATTATTTAATATGTTTTATTAACTTTTAATATTTATTATCTTTTAAACCAATCCGAATATCACACGGACATTTAATCTAGTTATTAATATTAGAGGATAAGATATATGCTTCTATTAGCAAATATTTTAGGTGTTTTTACACTCCTAAACACTTTAAATGAGGGTATGTTAATCAATTCTTCATTTATTCATTTAAGTGTTAATTTATGAGTGTGGTAAGTGTTTCTAATTATACACATCTTATTTCTTTAATATTAATATTGTTTAATCATATATCCTAATTATTAATTAGATGAAAGGTCAAGATTTCCCGTTGCAATTCATAATTAGGTATTAAATAAAATAAAATAACAAATATAAATTATTTAATTGAATCAAATAAAAAATTAAAATTAAGTCTTTTATTGTTACCTAAATATCTATTATAATTTTAACCTCTCATTGTATATTTGGAGTATCGCTCTCACTATTGACTATAAGTTTGGAGACATCATGAGTTCTATTGACATGTGCTAATTAATCATAATTCTCTTTTTTTAATATATAAAATAAAACAATCTTCATTAAGCTAGAGATCGATTTGCATTTTATAAGCCCCATCAGCATCTTGCGGGTCAAATTTTACTTAAATACAGATAATTATTATTGTATTTGGGAGAAATTAATTAGACACTTGCTAGCTAGGATTATATTTAATACTAGTTTAAAATTTCGTGTAAATACACGGATAATCCCTAATCATAATTATTTATATGAAAATCTCATGTTATATTTCATTAGTTAAATAATTAATTGTTTTTTTGTATGAACTAAACAATAGCTAAATCTCAAACTTGGATAACCATATATAATTATTTATGTGAAAGTATCATTTCATATTTGCGCACTAAGTTAAAACTGTGATTGTTTTTGTATTAATGAAAGAATAGTCCGATCTCAAACTTTTTTAGAAATTAAAAGATTTTTTTATTAAATTCAGTAAAAATTAAAAGAATTTTATATTAAATTCAGTCAATAATACACGAGTATTTAATATAGTTATTATTATTATTAATATTAAAAGATTATTAAGGAATTGAAGGTAAATTCCAAAACTAATACTAATAATAATTAATTTGTATTTAATAATAAATGAAGATGAGCCGAGCTTATATAACCAATTTTTATATATATATATATATATATATATATATATATATATATATATATATATATCGATCCAAGATTTTGAATCAACTTTATATATATTAAATAATATCAATTTAGATATAATCTTATCTCATATAAATTTATAATTGAGTTTTAATTTTAACAAAAATGAATGACTAAGATTTAATTTTAATTAAATGAAAGTCTAATATTTTCTAATTAAACTGATGATGATTAGTCTTTTATTTATATTAGAAGATATTTAATATAAACTAATTAATTTCCTTACAAATAATTTTAATTATATATATTTTTATAATTATTATAAAACACGAGAAATGATATATGATAAGCAGGATAAAATTCATTTAATTAATATAATAATAAATGTTAGCGTGTATATATCAGGATGTTTTATTTTTATTTTTCTATATAAGCTGGTCTTATTTTCAGGGACGCGTTATATATACTAAATTTTTTTTTCTCAAGTTGTTACTAGCTAGCTAGCGGTCCAAATGTCCTGAAAGCCAACCTATTTCACGTGCAACTTCACGTATGAAACTATTTTCCCTCATCATAGGGACCATCTCACACACACATATATATAACATATATATATATATATATATATATATATATATATATATATATATATATATTCAAATCTAAAACGCCATTCCGCATGTACGTAACAATCACATCGATCGATCAATTAATATATATCATCAATTAATAGCCGTACGTCTTTCGACATTGCTTGATCGTCTCTTTAATTATTCTTAAGAATTTTCGATCAGTTCAATCGCCAGCTAGCTTAATTGAACATTTTAGCAGCTAGCAGCTAATTATTAATAATTAATAATAATAATTAAAGTATTAATTTGGAGTTGTTTGATTAAATAAAATGATTTAAAAGCTAAATGGTTAATATTTGTAACTAAACTATTTGCTAATACTTCTAAGTAAGTAAATGTTAAATCCGAAAGAAATGAAATTACCATATTAACATTTTCTTTGATGAATGGCATTTCATTGAGATATTTAATCATGCACCTAATATGCACGATGAATTATCATAGAAATTTCGTATAAAATCTATGATTTTGAGAGTAGAAGAAGAAATGGGTGGTGTTGAATGATTTTGCATCTCACATGTAGCATAATCGGTCAACATACATGTGCTCATTCCGAACATTCTTTATGTTATAAACAAAAACTATGAATCGGTCGGCAAACCCATTAAGTGTTGAAGTAACTCATTAATAGCCAAGCAAACAATCTCTTAGTCTTTTGTAATATATTTAAGCCGAATAAAAGAAAGAAAACCTATTTCATTTCTTCTTTATTTGGTAAAATGCATAATATACAAATTCCACAAGAACAGAAAGTAAATATGAAAGTTGAGTGGTTTTCATTAATATCAATCTTTGAGTGACTTCGATTGGACACTTTTTAAACTTGATTTCTTTTTAGGGTTTTTTTGTGTGTATCATAATCAAATTATTAGTAGAATATTAGGTTTAAAATTTCAGAAAATATATCATTTTCTAAATGTTTAAGGGCACCGAATAGCATCTTGCTTTTTTAAAAATATCGATGTAGAAAAAAAAATTATTGAACAAATAGGTAACCTACTTAATTTGTGGTAATTTGTTAAAATAAGTACTGGCTTGAATTTTTTTAATTAAGGCTTTTGCTCTATCTAGAGTTTTCATTCTCTGATCACCATCTAACTTTGGTGACCTAACCAGATTACTTTCTAGTGGTGATTGTGCAGTCTGATCGGTCGCATGATTGACTGTTGTCGCCAAATTCTATACCTACTTAGTCACATTGAATCTGGCAATGACGACGGATCAAACCCACCATGACCACCAAGAAGGAATTTCGGTTAGGTCACAAAGGTTTAATGATGATTCAATAGTAGGAACTCTGATTAGAGTCAAATCTGTAATTCAAAATTTTAAATTTTTACTTAGTTTAACAAGTTATCATAAAGTAAGTTACCTATTTGAGCAATAAATAAGTAAATTACCTCCACCATACATTGAAAAAAATAAAATTCTATTCAATTGAATTTACCCTTTTTTAAAATCTAATTTGATAAGGAAAAAAAATCCTTTTTTATATTGCTTGCACACATTGAATAAATAACAACTGAGTTCATTCAATGAAACCAGGTAGATGGATTTGTACTGAGAATAATAATAATAATAATACTAATAATAATAATAATAATAATAATAATAATAATACCTTTGATTATTATACATAGATAGATAGATAGATGGTAGAATTTAATAAACTAGAAAATCATAGAGAATTTTGATTTCTTCAATTATTGATAAATGGATTGCGACTGGCAGTTTTGGGTCGCTATTAACCAGCTGGTGAAAGTAGTCCATGAACTGTTTTGGTCCACACGGCCCATGCAAATGGAAGATTGGAAATTGGAAGCATATTAATTTCAAAATAAAAATTAAAATAAGTCAAATTTCCCTGTCATCAAATCTCGAGATAAGCTAGTTACTAGATTTTCTCAAATTTCTTCAACTTAATATTATTATTATTTAATTATATATATATATATGCAAGCATTTCAATTGCATTATTTAATATGTTTTCTAAATTAACTTGTACAAATTCTCGATCATATTTGTTTTATCTTTTTGGGGTTTAGAGTTTAAATATTGTTGTACGTATGTATGGTTGTCATTCTAAAAAATGTCATAGATGCTATAAATAAGTTGCGATGCATGAATGAGGCATATAAGATTATGTAAATTACATAATCTCTATCAATTGACAGAGTCCGTTTTTACCTGCTACATATCTGACCCAACCTATCTCGTCATTTTTCTTGGACCTAGATGGGTTCTTAACCTCCTAAAGTTGTTTTCCCAAACCCACACATGTAGTCCATCGAGGACTTTCCCCAAGTCACAACCTTGTTAACCCCTATTGTGTTAAAAGTAAACATTAATATTATGTATTCTTAGAGTTTTATGTATGAATTAGTCTAAAAAATTAGTTCCTCAAGAAGTTATGTCTAAATCTTGGCTAGATCATGAACCTTGTCGGCTACATTGACAAAAAATATACATACCAACCTCACGCTATCGAAAAATGTCATATCGAACTAAGTGGTCCAAATCCCAACTTAATTCTTCCATTGCTTCGAACTCGGACATTTGACTTTTGGCCTTGGCGTTGACAAATGAACTACATATTGTTCAAGTTGAATCACTTGGATCTCTATACATTCTTCAAGTATAGTGTCTGGTTTTAATCCCTAAGTGATTTATGAGTTAATGTATAGGTCCAGACTTTATTAATATTGTTTTAGTTTATTTGTTTGAATGTATAAGAAAAAATATATGAAGTCCAAGAGTTGACAAATTGAGTTAATGCAACCCACTAGTGAGAAGGGGTATGTATATTGAGCCAAAATTTCTGAAGAAACCACATGATCACCCATGCCTTTGACCATGTGACCCAAACCCCCTCAATCAAATGACAAATCACTTTCATCAACCATAACCTCAAACTCAATGCAAATTTGTCTTTTTCTACTCATCTTATATTATCCAAATGTGGATATATGACAGATGTACAGTAGGTTTCAATCATTTCATATTCATTTATATATATCATAACCAAACTAATTAAGGGCTGTAAAATATGTATTTTCACAACTCTTGGATAGATGGCGCTTGGTAATTCATAGGTTTGTGAAATGGAATTTGGATAACATGACCTTTTACTGCAAGGGATGACTCAAAAGTTATCTTGATATATAACTCTGATGTATATTAGCATATATATGAAATGTAGGTTAATTATAAGAATGAGGATGAAGAGAGATAAAAATTAAGAATATTTATATAAATAAAGATCCATTCAACTAGTCGTACCTAATTTAGGTTGTTACTGCACTTACATCCCACTTAAATCATTAAATAGTCAAATGACATAAATTTTCTTTATTTAAATAGGTTGCGATAGCAGTAAGTTAGTAACACCTAAGTTTGGCACCGCTAGTTGCATGCTTCCTTTGCCCATAAATAAATTTATGGAAATTTAAACATGTTATAAGAATTTAATTTATTAAAAGTTATTATAATTAATTGTGAATACCCATACGCTCCATCGAGTTGATTTGAGTTCCACTTTCTAGTTTACCGGTCCAAAGCTCTCTCTTTCCACCTTCTTTATATCTCTCTTACCTCTTCTCTTTTTCTTTCTTTAATATAAATATTATTAAAATAAAATAAAAAGTATGGTAATATTAGACCACCCGCATTGGCCACCCTACCCGACTCGGGTTGGGGTGGAACCCGATGGGAACACCATCGCCCCCCTTTGGGTCGGGGTGGCTCGAGACTCGTCTGGCTTGTAAACCCGTTGCGGGTTGTTTTATATATATTCTTTTTTTCTCTCCTATAAATACCATTACATCTACACATATTTTACACAACATCTTCTCCTCTTTACTATATTTTATACACTATCTTCCAATCTTTCAATTCTCGTTCTTTAAAAAAATATACATTACACACTTTATTTTTTCACATCTCCATTCTTCTTCTCTCAAACTTATATATTTATTTTTTACATACACAAAATAATGTCTTCTTCGTCGTATGATACGTCGGAGTAAGATGATTCGTGCATTACTAACGTCAGCTGTAAATAGGCTTATTGACGATGATGAAGAAAGCTCACGTCCAATAAGACGGAGGGGACCGGATCAAGTTAGAGACAACGAATTGCAGATTATTTTGCGGAAAACTGCAACTACAATGACGAGATTTTTAGGAGACGTTTCCACATGAGCTGACGACTATTCACACGGATAGTTGCAGATCATGAGAGATGAGACACATTTTTGTACAGGGCTACGATGCTAGAGGTAGGAAAGGGTTATCTCCTTTGCAAAAATGTACCTCGGCAATTCGGCAAATGGCATATGGGAAATCTAACGACGGATTTGACGAGTACTTGAAGATGGCGGAATCAACCACACGACTATATATGCGTACAAAACTTCTGCAAAGGTATCATCTCTCTTCATGGTAAGCAATACTGATGTAAACCTTCTTACCATGATATTTAGCTTTTATACACCACGCATGAGGTTAGGCACGGGTTCCCGGCATGTTAGGAAGCATAGATTGTATGCATTGCGATTGATACAACTGCCCAAACGCATGGCGAAGGCAGTTTATGAGAGGTGATCATCAACGGCCGACTTTGATACTAGAGGCAGTTGCATCACATGATCTTTGGATTTGGCATGCATTCTTCGGGTTGGTTGGTTCCAACAACGATATTAATGTGCTAAACTAGTCGTCATTATTTAACGACGTATATAACGGGAGAGCACCGTAGTGCCCGTTTCAAGTAAACCACGTACAATACAAACACGGTTACTATCTTGCAGATGGGATATACCCCAAATGGGTTACTTTTGTCATGACATTCAGAACCCCTCTAGATCAAAGACAAATAAGGTTTAGTGTCGCACAAGAAGCGGCAAGGAAAGATGTGGAATGGGCTTTTGGTGTGCTTAAACAACTGTGGCACATTATACAAAGCCCGACAAGAATGTGGCACTCGAATAAAATACGTAAAGCAATGTACGCTTGTATCATATTACACAATATGATATTGGAAGATGAAGGCCATGTGATTTGTCCGTTCGACAAAAACGCTAATCAAGCGAACGAGGAATAAGACAGAGAGATTAGCGAACAACAATATGACGCTAACATCCGAGAAGTCCGAAAAACGAAAACGCATCACACCCTTTGATTAGATTTAATTGATCACATTAATCGGTTTCCAAGACATACGACATGTTCTCGAGTTAATATTTGGAAGAAAAGTGAGGGGAAGGGAAGGAAACCATTAAGGATGTGTGTTCTCAAGTTTTTAAAGAGGGAATGGGAGGGGAAAGGAGGGGGAAGGAGGGACAATTTTACCATTTTTACTCTTTAAAATCATCCTCCCACTTTTGGGATGATTGGGAGGGGGAGTTTTTTAAGCCTTCCCTTTCCTTCCCATCCCTTTCTTCCCCTTCCCTTCCCCTCCCTTTCCTTCCCTAAAAAACTCGAGAACAGGCCGATAACGACGGCAATAACTAGTTGTTTTTTAATTTATGTACTTCTATTTTTTTAATGTAAGGTGAAATATTATTTTGATTTAGAAATTATGTACTTGAAATTATGTAATGAAATTTATGAAGTATTATAAATTATTTTATATTTTATTGTCTTTGAAATAATTAAATTATTTAAATTAAAACAAAAAATAGAAAATAAAAATAGAAAAGATATAGGGTTGGATGTGGGAGTTTGTGGGTATGATAGGGTTGAAGGTGGGAGATGATGGGGATATTGATGTGGCAGTGGGTTAGAAAGGGTAACTTGGATTGGATGCTAATGGTCTTAGGTTGTGTTATACTAACTTTTGGGTTGAGAAAGGAAAAAATGGGAAGGTGATGTGCGGTTGATGATTTGGTGAACTCAAAGTACGAGTTATACGAATGGTCTTAGAAGTCAAACTAAGGCCATGCGTATAGCATGGCCCGAAGTCTTTGGGTTCACCTTAACCCCCCTCGCCAATCGAGTTAATTTGGGTTCCAGCTTCTAGTTTATCAACTTGATTCTCCCCACCTCTCTGTCTCTCTAGCTATCTCCTCTTTATTCCCTCTTCTCTATTCTCTCTTATATATTATTATTATTAAAATAAAATTAAAAATGAGGTAAGATTGAGTCGGTTTATATTAACTTTTGTGTTTGGTAGGGGAAGGAGGGCAAAAAGTATGTGACGTTAATGTAAAACCGTGAAAGCTGGGTTGGTGTACCCATAAGATCAGTTCCAAGTAAAGTTAATATACTAGCTTGGAGAATTCAACATGTAAGGCTTCCAACTCTATACAATCTTATTTGTAGAGGTGTTCAAATTGATGCTTCTTATTCCTTCGTTTGTGGTGAAGATTTTAAAACTGAACTTCATCTATTTAAACACTGTCGAATGGATAGAAGTTTGATTGTGGAAATTCAAAGATGGTGAGATGTTCCTCCGCCATTAAATAAATTAGTGATCTCTTTTCTTCGAAGGGGTATGTGTTGGGGAAATAACCATTTCAACCCAATAATCAAATCTGTCCATTGAAATATATATGATTTAATGATAACAAAACCAAACATTCAGTAAGACTTAGAATGAATTTAAACATGTGTTGTTTAAATTCTGACTAGAAGTTACTAAGTACAGAATATCAGCTGAAGACTTAGTAAGTACCGAGCATCAGTAGAAGACATCATCTAAGATCGGTTGAAGAAAAGACAAGTGTAGAAGACCATCAGCTGCAGCACTCAACCATCAGCTGAGCAATTCTCAATGTCAACTGAGCAATCTGTTTGATCAGCTAAGCATCATTTTGATCAGCTGAACTTCTTAATTCTTCAGCTAAGTTATCTCTTTCAAACACTTAGTCTTATTTTGATAAACTCATCACTCTAAATGATCAGTTGAACTATTTTGATCTACTGATCATCTAGTTTGATTAGTTTATGCATTGTTTAGCTCTAACAGTTTGATCAGCTGAGCACTCTCTCCCATCAACAGAGCAATCAACATTTAGACTTTAAAGCTCATTTCCATCAGCTTAGTACATTTTGATTAGCCGAGTCGTATTTTCAGTTCTAGTGTTTAGTACATTCTATTTTTGATATGTAACTTTTCTAAGTCAAAGGCAGAATGTTTGTTGTTCAATTATGCCTTAGATCTTTTGTTGTAAAAGTATTTGTACTTTTTGTACCACAAAGTGAGACAAAATGGATATAACTTTATCCCCTGAAAAAGGTTAAAGTTACCTTCAAATAAAGATCTTAAAGATTTGACAAAGTATTATACAACTTTGGTAAAGTCAAATATGAAGAAGTATAACTTTTAATAAAGGTACAAGCATGGAAAAAGAAGTTTATAGTTACAAGACATAAAGTGGGGTAAATAATATTATTATATTGTTAGTAGATGTACTACTTTCTTCACCTCTGATTAAAGTAATATCACTTTATTCATCTCTTATTAAAGTAATATCACTTTTTGTCCACTTGTTTTAGATTAAAATATTATTTTTCTTTTACCACCTTGTCTTCTACACCCATCCATCTGTTGCTGCCAAGAAATCTCTCTATATATACATGTATTATCAACATGCAATACATATAACAACTACACCACAACGTCTCTCTCAAAAAACAAGTTCAAAGCTTTTAAGCAAGAGCAAGTTTTAGAGTTAGCATAGTGTAGAAAACCTTGTTCATGTGTTGGACCTCTTTAAACATTAGTTGTTTTTAGAGAAGCTTGTCTATGTGTTAGACATTTAGTTGCTTCATTTTATTGTATTTGGAATTTCTGCTTCCTTACATATGTAATTTTTTATTAACATCAATAAGAGTTATATTAAAAGTATAAGTGTGTGTATTTAAATTAAAAGACTAAAGTTTGTATTCAACCCCCCATTTTACAAACATTTGTTGTTAGGTATTTAATCAAGGACAAACAGTATGGATATTGGTCTAAAAGGGTACAAAATTAGAAGCTTTTTTCATCGGTTATCTTCACTGCCTGTTAGGAAATTTGGCGTTGGCTTTTTCAAAATGGCAAGACATTTTTCTTCTCAAGGATCGAGTCCTAATCTGATCATTTCAATCAGAAACTCATCTTTTTTCTTTCTGGTTGAAAACAAGGGGGAGATCTGGTAGAGATATGTTTTGGAATGATTGGTTGCATTAAGATGGTGTAGTTTTTAGCTGTTTTCTTTTTCTTCACTGTTTGTTTTTTCTTCTTATTTGTATCTCTGCCTGTTAGCACCTTTATTAATGGAAATATTTTTGTAGCTGTAAAAAAAAGCATGATAGATACTTGCTTACATGTATACACATAACTTGGCTCCTACGAGATGCAACCTTATGATTTCATATACCAATTAAATAGAAAATAGTTATGCTATAAAACATTAACTTAAATCACAATGATTTTGTGCTAATTAATTAATAAGTTGTAATTTTGATATTGCATTTTTGTTATTGTTTCCTTGGCTAATTTAAAATGGAGTTAAAGTTATAAGCTGTAACTTTGGTATTAACTATTACCTAGCCAGAATTTTGTTGGATTCTACAAATTATCATCGAATTATGTATATTTTCCCTTAATAATCATCTCACATTTTAGAGGATACATTTTGAATAATATAACCTTTCCCTTCTTTCTCTTCTAAAAAATACTCAAAACCATCTTAACTTAATTGTTTTCTTACCAAAAAGGAATTTGTCCTAGCTATACCAGATGTGTCAAATTTCTTCCTCTTAAAGGTTGACGATTTAAGTCCTGTATTAGACATAATTGTAATTTAGATGAATGGATCTGTTTGTCGTTTAAAAAAACTTATTTGTTTTCTTTTCTCCTTTTAGATTTTTCAAAACTTAACTCAAGAACACAAATACGGTGCTAATAGGAGTTAAAATAAGCTATAATAAAAGAAAAAAACATATTGTCGGTAGCGAAAAGTCCTTGTAGACTAATAGTTAACTAATATGAGATGATTTATACATAACAAGAAATGTAAGTTTATTCGTTTAAACTAAAATGCCTTTAAATATGTGTTAAGAAAATAAGTTACTCGGCTTATATGGATAAAAAACTAAAAAAGTATTGATGGTTATATACAATAAAAAAGTGTTACCCATGACTATCTCAGTTAACTAAATCTTGGGGGTGATTTATGTAACATCACCGGTATCCATCCGAGAATGATGAAAACCTATGGTTAGCGGACCGACCGGAATTATGGAACAACCATATAACAATGACCAGTGGTCTCCGGCGATGGTTGACTGAGCTGACACCATGTTGCAACCTACTTTCATTACCTTAATTTTCTCACAGACACTTGCTCTCTCTTGAACTTATCTCGTCCTCCTTCCTCAGGTAACGACGAAAGAACAAATTTATAGTCCAATTCTAGTTAGCTGCGCTTTTTAGATCGTAGGAAGCAACGAATAAGGTCGTCCATTTATTATCAGTTCGGCAATTTTGCGTTTGTTTGTACGTATGACAGTCGTCTAATTTCAAAGAATCAAGAAGGTTTTAAAATAGGCTGTTGAACACATTAAATTACAAATGGCTGACTGCTTATGAAGATTATTCTACCACAATCAGGTTATGGATTTGTTAATCTTCAGTTCTGCAGACAGATCCATAAAGTAATTTCTTTCATCTTGTCTTCTTTCATAGGTTTCTTCTGGGGACTGATAGCGAGTTACCGCCAAACTAAATGGTTCGATGACTCGATCTCATGCCAGTTCTTCAAATCAGATAGATTCAAGTGAAATCGCCGAGCCTATGAGTAAGTGGGAAACCGTAAACCTAACACTGATTGCTAAATTCGCAGGTAGAATGCACATGATTTACCATCAGTTTCACTAGTTGATAGTTATGTTATATGATAAGAATACATTACAATTTTAACATTTGCAGCCATCTTAAGTGCCAAAAACTGCACTTACTAGACGATCCAATCCCAATGTAGTCTTGTGGCACTAAATTATAACTTCTTATTAAGGAGAATCGACCCTTATTACTAACATTGGCCTATGGTGTGTATACCTTAGGGTGGCAGGGCCAGCCTTTTTGTAATTGCAATCTGCAAATAATGATAATATAGAGAAAAGAGCGATAACTTGAACAAAGGTTACATGTGCTTTTGTTTCTATCTAATAAGGGGATTAAAAATCTGAGAGTTAAGAACAGTATCTAAATTGACTACAGTTTCTTACTTTAGCTTGTACTTGCTAGATTTCAGTCTCTGTATGTATCTCTTATTAGAGTCTTAGGAAGCAGTGGCTTGATCCAGGAAAATATTTCACAAGGGGCACCCACTAACAGAGGTGGTAATATAGATAGGTTTGTTAACGGATCAAAATGGGTTTGGCTCATAATTGGTTTCATTGAAATTGTATACATTAAAAATAACTAACCTTAAGAATGAATCTTAACAAATTTGACCTTCTTGATTGCCTAACTGGGTCTTTTTTTCAACCATCTCTTTCTAGTTTCTAATGTTAATCTGGTCTTTTACGTATCACGAGCACGACTGACCGGTAGCAAAAGCGGGCCATTTGCCCATTTCTTCATGGACTGGAATTAAATGGGGTCCCAAAGCTATAATGAGATGGGGTTTATAAAAAATCTACAACAATAATCCTACTTTGGATGATCTTGCAGAGGGGGGCCCCCTTTCTTGTTCAACATCCATCCACCAGTGTTTTGTAAGCATTTTATGTATTTTCCACACATTTTTCATGCAGGACAGATGGATTAATGAGCACACAAAAATGGCAATTATCATCTGGATCCTCTGTTAAGCCTTTTGGGTTTTTGCTTTCTGTTTAGCCTTATGCATCATTGGGCTATAGTTTTGGATTCTGTTGTATCCCACAAACTGCTTGCAATTTTTAGAAGGCACTGTTTTTCTTTTCATTCTAATTTACATTTTGATGCAGATTAGGATTACTAATCTAGTGAAACACATGTTATAAGAGAGAAAAGTCCTAATATTTTAACAGTGATTTCAAACATTACAAAAGAGGCCTTCTATACTCAAATCTATTTCAGACCAGTTGGTATACAAAATTCAAAACAAGCTAGATGCAGTTGAAGATAGTTGTCCAAATAAACATGTGTAAATCACAAAGTCTTGATTTTATATGCTTTCACAAAGTCTTGATTTTATATGCTTTACCTGATGAATTTAAAAATTAAAAAAACAAAAACATTGAATTAGAGCACTAACGCCCTGTTCTCGAGTTTACTAAGGGGAGGAAAGGAAAGGAGAGGAAAGGAAATCCTTTCCTTCCAAATCATCCCAAAATTGGGAGGAAAGAATTTTAAGCAAATTAAGCCTAAACTTCCCCTCCAAATCCCTCCCTTTCCTTTCCTTTCCTTCCTTAAATGAAACTCGAGAACACCATTTAGCTACATTTCCTTCCAAATCCTTTCCTTTCCACCCTAAAAAAACTCGAGAACAGGGCGTAAATGAAGAAATTTGTGCCTAAAGGTTGGCCCATCCCAAGCTTTTTGTGGGCTACTCATGGGCTCCCTAACTCCTTACATTTCTTAACTTATGGCATGTTGAAGTTGCGCTTTTGTGTTGCAGCTGTTGTCTTTTTGTTTGTCATGCTCCATGAAGGAGTCTGTTAATTATTCATTCACTTCGCTCTTCAGATCTCACTTTGTTATCTACCCATTCAAGAATATGAATTTCGAAAAGAAAAATAAGACACTATGGACTTCAGTTATTTTATCCAAATAGTCTCACTAAAACTTGCTTGTTAGACCACTATGACTACTGATTTGTGTGTCTCATGTTACGGAGTTAAAACAGTGAAGTAAGAAACTCTGGATTGCAGAGCATGAGGGTGCTGAGGTACTGTCCTCCTTTAGCGGAGAAAAAACATTAAGGTGTGGAGGTACTCATTTTGAAGTCCAGAATGGTTATGAATCTTTTGATTTATAACTGCAACTCATTAAATTCATTTGAATGTGTTTTTATTTGTGTGATTAAATATTTGATAGCTGTTTAATGACTACAAATGAGTTTGTTTTTGGACTATAAAATGGAGTCTATGTTCTCAGTTCCAACAAACTAGACACCTGAAGGACACATACTGCTGTAGCTCCTCTCCCAGATACAATAGACAAGTATTCCAGAGTCCTTTACTTCTTTTCAAACAAGTTCCGGTCTTCTCTGGCAATACACCTGTTCAGGGAGTTTTAAGGGGAACAAACTCTGAACAAGTTTTAAAAAGATCGTGCCATACATGACTACACGAGACTTAGCCACAACATAACTTTTCTGCTTCTGCTCTCCTGTTTCTACTTCTACTCAAGTTTTCGTATAATTTCTCATATTTCGTATTGTATATATATTCCAAGAGAAGGTTTGGATCTTCAAACCTTATGGTGTGACCTATTTCAGGCCCACAAGATTTTGGTGTTCCACATTACACCTTCAAATCATTAGATTGGGAAGAGCTTTTCATTTTTTATTTTTCTCTTCTAATTAGTGGATCAGCAAGAGGTGAGATTACTACATAAAGAAGGTATGCACTTTCATTTATTGTTTCAGGCTGTTGTTATCATTAGTCCATTTCATTCTGTTGATTCTGATACTTTATGGCTTTCAGTTAATTTCCATTCCAATTAAGGTACAAATTGTTTGTGGGCTGAGTTCACTCGTGTTTGATCTAATAAGAGGAATACATGTGATGATTTTTTAGAATCAAGGATTAGCAAAACTTTACATTTTGGGGTTGTTTGGATTAGCTTATTTTTTCGGTTTATGAGCTTATTAAAATATTAATAAAATCGTAAACCAATTTTTTCTGGCGGCTTATAAGCTTATCAGATAAGTCTATGACTTTACTCAGACTGTATTACCACAGCTTAATAAGCTTAATAAGCTAGTAAGCCAAAAAAAGTTGTTTTATTAGATTATTTTGAATTTTAATAAGCTTATAAGTCGAAAAATAAGTTAATCCATAACTGCTATTAGACACCAAAGAAACACACATATATATATAATATAATACAAATTCATTGATAAAAATATGTTTGCAAAATATTAAAATGTGAGGCATTCAATTCTACAACCACAACATGAACAAGAACTCATTCGCAAACTTGGACCTCATCCAATGCATAGTTGTTGGTTGAAACATTTGCATAATTCACTTTGTTAAACCGCACAACAACTGGGTAGCGAGTCTTAGGGTCCTGCAAATCATGTTATTTAATTTTTATTATCAACATCACATGCTCAGTGAACATATTCATTACACATATTACTTGTTAACTTTTTACCTGATCTACAGTCACAACTGATCCCACTCCTTTGTACCAGTAGGACTCCTTCCTGAGAATTCTCACCTGCGTGCACAAGATCGTATCATTAACCTCGTTATGGTGCGTGTGTTATTGCATCAAACTACGATCATATACTGAGATACAGAACAAGTATTTACAAACTAAGATATGTATATGTGTATACCTTTGATCCTCTCGGGGGTCCAATTGGTGGTGGCTTAGGTTTCTCTTCCTTGGGTGGTTCCGAGGTGCCAGCCGGTGGTGCTGGTGCCGCATCACCATCAGCCGCCCTAACAACCAGTCTTGAACCTCTGGTGTTTTGAAGAGGTAACATAACCATATTGCACTTGAGCGTGGGTGTGTTAGAGATGACATTTGGTGTCACCACAAATCTTGCAGCAGCAGATGGCATACTGCAGCTTGCCATTTCCACTTTTGAAAAAGTTTTGATCCTGAAGGGGTTGAGATGATGAACAACAAGTTTGGTAATTGAAATTCTAAAGGCTTTTGATTTAATCAAAGGAGATTCTTTGAGGATTTTGTGTGAATGGTGTTGGTCTCAATTTAGACAACCAGTAGAGTGTTGCCACGTGGATTGTGATATCCTTTGTTTGGATAACGTTGTCCCACGCCATATGCTTTCTAAACTCAGCCCATTCACTACCTATCCAAATCTCAATAGGATCAACGTAATATTCCGATCATAGCGTAATTCCAGATTTTTTTTAAAGGTAAATTATAATTGAAAAACTAAAAAGATACATAAAAAAGATCGCAGGATAAAGAAACTATATCAAAGCTTGAAAGATTACTTTAAATTAATTTATTTAACGAAACAAGTTCAGCAGTTTTAAGCAACTAAAGGATCTCCCATTTAAGCTATAAAAACCAACATTGCTTTGACATTATATTATGATGATGATTCAAGTGTTAGTAAGAGCATCAACTAGCATCACTATTATCACTAGTCACCATATTAACATCGCTAACCACCTGCATTCATAACACTTATTACTGTCTATCATTATTCGTTACATCAACTATCACTAGCCCATTTTTACTATTAGAAAAGGGCAAATTGGATGAAAATACAATAAATTTTGTCTTATTTACCATTATATACAACCAACTTTAAAAATTTAAAAATAATACAATTAACTTTCATAATCCTCTTATTGTATGTAAATGACTTTTTCATGTGTCTGTTGTTTAGTTACCATTGTATACAATAAACTTTGTAATAACTTCCATAGTATATAACAAATTGCATACAATGTGAGGATTATGAAAGTTGGTTGTATTATTTTTAAGAAAATAAAATTCATTGTATATAATGGAAACTATGACAAAGTTCATTGTATTTTAATGCAATTCGCCCAAAAAGAAAAAAATAAAACAAATTCATTCTTGAGCTCCTCGCCTCGTGACCACCATGATGAACAAAGTAATAACCAGAGCATCACGAACTGCCAGCAATGGTCTTTGGGAGCTAGGGACCTCGTTTTCTTTTTTTGCTCGTTATGTGCTTTTAACGTGCACATAGCGGGTGCTCTTAGATCACCGCATTTGTCACTGTCATTACTAATCGTCACATCAGTATCACTAACTCATCGTTAACAATCCGCAATCGTAACACGCATCACTATCATCACTTGGTCCACATACAATTATTTATCTTAGATTTTAGAGGTTGAGAAAAAAAGAAACATAAATAACATCAGGCTTGTTACCACCACCACGAGCCTATGAATAACAGACCTATCACGAACAAGATGCAATAGATTTAACGAGTTACATGCTCATGATGGATGGTTTTTGGAAGGTTAACGAGGTTGTTACCCTCCATAACGATTGCTCTAGTATCATATCAAAAACATGAGATGGCGGTAAATTATGTCTCTTAAATAAAACGAATCATCTCCTTCATTTCACCATCACTTGTCCTACGTATCTCCAACTTGGTCTAGCAAGCACGAATTGACCCTTTGCTATGAATAAAGCAACTGTTACCGTAACTTTTGATAACATACATACGATTAGGCTTTAATTGTATGCGATTAGATGATGGAGATCAAGGTGAATCGTATGAACTTGTTAACCATTAAGTAAAATATTGTGTTTATCAATGGTTTCGGTTTCTATCGGTTTTGGTTTTTGGAGCGGCTCTAGTCATTAACGGTTCGATTTCGGTTTTAAAACCAATGGTTTTCAGCACTAATATATAATTTTCGCACTAACCTTCATTTTTCTTGTATTATATACAAAATTTAGCAACAGTATCTAATTTTCATTATTAAATTCAATGTCTAATAACATATTTCAACACTAAATTTTATTTTTAACCCAAATATTCAAAATATAAACGTCTTTCATATCATATAATCATAATATGAACGTCGGTTTTGAAATTGTTTCGATTTTATCGGTTTGGTTTTGACGGATTAGTTTCAGTTTTTCGGTTTTTATGTTCGTCCCTACTTCCCCGTTCATTTTAATGTAAAAGTTTGGTGATTTCTTAATCGTTAAGTATCTATACTAATATATAAAGCATTTGACACTCTCTCTCCTAAATGACTTAATCTCTTAAATTTTAAGTCATTTGATATTATTAACTTACCCCTTATTTAAATCTTAAAAGGAAATCATTGAATACCATTTTAATAACTAAACTTTCTATAAAAATAATGTTTAAAAATGTCAACTCAATACAAATTAAATTTCAACCTATAAGATATTATACAAATTAAAAATTGAATAAAAAAACCTCCATAGAAATATTATTTTAAATATTATATCATATACCAAATAATTTAATTGAAGTATTAGAAAATTCGTATAACTAAAACTCATAAACTTGATAACATGTAACCGAATTTATAAACACTCGTATAAGTAAAATAAAAAGTTTAATTTATAATATATTTAATATTATTTTACCTGAACTCTTAAATTTTAAGTAATAGAAAATTACCAATATAGTCTTAAATATATTTACATTATTTAAAATACACCAACCCAACCACTAATATATTATCTCATACATACACAATTTCTCATACAAATCAACATAATTCACCAAGTCATTGATATGTTTTTATCATCTTATTTTATAAGTAGAAATCGTTTTTTTCTTATTTTATTGTTTTTTAAAGGTTATTTTAGAAATTAACGAAAGAGTTTATAGATAATAAAGAAATAAGTAAAATGAAAAAGAAGGAAACAAAATGGACATACTGCAAATGGAAAATATTCAACGTCATCATAGTGTGTGTATACCATACCCTACGTTACCGAAAACGAACATGTTATCGATAATGAATTAGTTATCGTCGCCGCATTGCGCGGGTAACATACTAGTTTAATGTAAAATGGATAGGGATTTTAATCGTTAGGTTAGGTGATTTTTTAACCGTAGGTATTTTAATGTAAAATGGATAGGGATTTTTTTTGTATAATATATTAATTAGTTTTTAGATAATGATATAAAGATTATAAATTAATTTAGAGGTAATGTTTTTTTGTTTTAAAATGGTTTAATTATAATTAATAAAATAGTTAATTTCATATATAATTATTTAACTAACCACGAATTGCAGATTTAGTCCTTTATTTAAAAATACTACAAACTTTATCCTTTAATTATAATTTTGTTGCATGTATGATCCTTTGTAACGTTTTCTATTAATATTAGGTCAGTTGAGTAAAAGTTCTTTAAAATGATTATTCTACCATTTTTATATGTTTTTATATATTTTCTAAATAATAAAATCCATAACTATTGTAATAATAATAATAATCTATTAAACAAGGAGTGGTGGTGCATGTGTGTGCAATTGCAAATCTATGAAAGCGGTGCCATACGTGTGTGCGATTGTATATCTAGGGTTTTCCTAGTGTCTGTGTGTGTGATTTTAGAATGTATGTGTGTGTGTCTGCGTTTTGCGAGGGTTTTAGAGATTTCCGGCAAGGGTTTCTACTGTTCGATTTTGGTTTGTGTTCAAATAGTGGTGATTTCCGGCATGGGTTAATGCTTTTCGAGTATTTAGGTGTGTTCTTAGTGGTGGGTGGTGTTGATTGTATGGTGTTTGTCGAGGAAGAGAAAGCGAGTAAGACGGTGGTGGTGTGGGAAACATGGAGTGGTGGTGGTGGTAACATACTATTAATAAAAAGAGAATTAAATACAATAATTTCAGTTTTTTTTATTCTTAAAAGAAGTAAGTATTATCTAATATTAAAAATCAGTTAAAAATAATAAGAGAGATAAAAAGATCTAAATACACTCTTGACCACTAGATTTAAATGTATTGACTAAGAGAAACTGTTACAAAGGTTTGTGACTGTAATAAAATGGTAGTTAAAGAACAAAACTTGTAACTTAAAAAAAACTAAACTTACAATTCGTGATTAGTTAAAAAATCATTTATGAAATTAGCTCCTAATTAAAAGTTTAATGTGAGATATTGGAGTTTTGAAAGGATATTGATATAATTTTAAATTTTAAAAAGATATAGATATTAAGAAAGTTTTTAAGCTAATAATCAATAACGACAACGAACTTCTTCCCGCGTCTCGAGTTGATCACGCAATGTTTTCGTTTACAATCCAACCCTAGTAGATGTAATCAGAATTTATTATTGAAAAGAGGATGGACCCCAACCCCTAAAACCACAAGCTCATCACTTTTCCGATCGCTGTCCATCTTCTACTGGTAACTCCAACTACATTTTCATGTTTTATCAGATCATGCATGCTTTTTTTAATAGAATCGCATGTGATTTTCATGCTGGATGTAGAAAATTCAACATCTTTCGAGTTTTTCAAGAGTTAGGGTTTTGGAATTTGATCATTGAAAATCATTGAAGCAGTTGAGTGTTTGTTTGAATTTATTATTGAACTACAACTCGTTACTGTCGGTAATATAATGCGTGCACAAGATGGATACCCTGTTTCGTATGTTTGATTTGTTTTAGGGTTGATGATTTGGTGCAAATATCCTAGATCGGTAGGTTATTGTATTTGTTAAGGATATGATTCAAGCAGTTCGTTTTTTAAAGCGCCAACGTCATTGTCTTTCGTATTTCTTTGCATTCCTTTTGGTTTACATATAGGTAATTTGATGTTTTGTATTGTTGTCTGTGATGATTTTTTAAAGGCATTTTAGTTATTTTCAATTTTACACATTGTGTTGAATTTGTTTTTACACACGGGATTTGCTTGTGGAAATATTCTTGTGACCTGATTGATATTGTTTCTTCCAGTGAGTATCGATGGGTAAAGGAGCCCAAAACTATGGGAAGAAAGACAATACTGGCAAAGGCCATCCAAATAGTTATGCTGCTTGGGCAAAAGAAGGGCATGAATGTGAAGAAAAATATAAGGTGGATAGAGAAAATGGTCTATCAGACGATGAAGTTGAGAAGCGTTTGCAGATTTATGGGTTCAATGAGTTGGAGAAGCATGAAGGACCGTCTGTTTTCCGTCTAACTTTAGATCAGTTCAATGATACACTAGTTAGAATTTTACTTGTTGTTGTTTTGATTTCTTTTGTTCTGGCCTGGTATGATGGTGAAGAGGGTGGAGAGATGGAGATCACAGCATTTGTTAAATCTCTGGTAATTTTTTTGATACTAATAGTTAACGCTATTGTTAGTGTTTGGCAAGAAAGCAATGCTGAAAAAGCTTTAGAGACCCTTAAAGAAATTCAATCAGAACATGCAACTGTCAAACGCAATGGAAGAAAAATTTCAAGTCTACCTGCAAAAGAACTTGTTCCAGGTGATATTGTGGAGCTTCGTGTTGGGGATAAAATCCCTGCTGATATGAGGGTCTTAAATCTAATTAGTTCGACCCTTCGTGTAGAACAGGGTTCTCTAACTGGAGAAATGAGGCTGTAAGTAAAACTACTAAACCTGATCCTGAGGAATATGATATCCAAGGGAAGAAATGTATGGTGTTTACTAGGACAACAGTTGTAAATGGGAATTCTATATGTCTAGTTACAGATACTGGGATGAATAATGAGCTAGGGAAAGTACACTCACAAATTCACGAGGCCTCATAGAGTGAAGAAGACACACCATTGAAGAAAAAACTGAAAGTTTGGTGAAGTATTGACCATGCTAATTGGGTTCATTTGTGTTTTGGTTGGCTTATAAACATGAAGTACTTCTTCTCTTGGGAGTGTGTTGATGGTTGGCCCAAGAATTTTAAATTTTCATTTGAGAAGTGTACCTATTACTTTGAAATTGTTGTGGCATTGGCAGTTGCTGCTATCCCAGAGGGTTTGCCTGCTGTGATTACTACTTGTTTGGCCCTTGGCACTCGTAAGATGGCACATAATAATGCTCTAGGAAATTACCAAGTGTTGAGAGTCTTGGGTGTACAACGGTAATTTGCTCGGACAAAACTGGTACTCTGACTACTAACCAGATGGCCGTGGCTAAGCTTGTTGCTATGGGTCATAGAGCGAATGCTTTGCGATCCTTCAATGTTGAAGGGACTACTTATAATCCACTGGATGGAAAAAAATACAAGAATGGCCAGCTAGGCAAATGGATGCTAACCTTCAAACAATTGCAAAGATTGCTGCTTTGGCTAATGATGCTAGCATCGAGCAATCTGATAAAGGCTATGTTGTTGGTGGAATGCCTACAGAGGCAGCACTAAGGGTATGGTAGAGGTTACAATCTCGGCCCCTTTACTTATGAATGGGTCTATGTGGGTTTTCTTTTCTTTTATGAGAAGTGGGTCGACTAAAAGAATTTAGCTAAAAAGGGAACAAGTCAAACAGGTTTGAAAAGTCTGTTTAAATCATTTGTTTTATTCAAAGATTTAGATAATTATTGTAATAGCATTTTTTATGTAATCGTAATCATTAGTCAACCCCTTGAATCTATTTATATAAAAATGGACAAGATCAACCCGAACCCCTCACCTAGCCTATTTCAACACATACTAAATCGTGCAAATCAACTCCGATCCCTTTCGACTCATTCCAAATGTCCGTCTCCCACTTCTAGCTGTTAGTAATATATATGAGTCTTCTTCTTTAAGTGACTGGACCCGCACTTGGTTTATATAAGTTCACATTAGCCTCATAAATGACATTGGGCACCTGTCATCTCTGTGTATGTGTCAACTTGGATGATACTTTCAAAACAAAACAAAAGAAGCTCAATCAGCTCTTCCTATTTTTAGGTTCTTGTTGAGAAAATGGGACTTCCTTCTGGTTTGGATTCTGGCTCATCTATGGGATACAGTGACCTTATGAGTATGTTACAATGTTCTTTTCTTTTCTTAATTGGTTATGCCTATGGTCTAATTTGTCCCTCTATCCTGTGAAACCGAAGGTTGTTCTCAGGCATGGGAGAAAACAGAGCGAAGGATTGCCACTTTTGAGTTTAACCGTGATAGGAAATCTATGGGGGTTGTTGTATCTTCAAACTCTGGGAGAAAATCGCTACTTGTAAAAGTAATGCTTTGCTTTCTTTTTTTCATATCTACCACAACAATCTACATTTAAATAGTCCACAAGAAGTTATTAAGTTGTTGCTAAATTTATTACAGGGCGCGGTTGAGAATTTGTTGGAAAGAAGTTCCTAAATCCAGCTGGTAGATGGTTCGGTTGTTGAACTTGATGAAAGGGTGAAAGCAGTAATCTTAGACAGTCTTAACGAAATGTCAATGGGTGCACTACATGTTTTAGGTTTTGCATACAAAGACGATCCTTTAGAGTTCACAACATATAATGGTGAAGAAGAACATCCTGCTCATGACCTTTTACTTAACCCAGCCAATTATTCTTCAATCGAAAGTGATATGACCTTTGCTGGCTTAGCGGGACTGCGTGTAAGCTGTTAATACACATTATGGTACACCCATAAATTTGGGTTAGCAACCGTGGGTGTTTTGTCATTTGATACTCCCATAACTCGTTCTTTGGTATTGACCTTAGTGGGGACGGTCACAGTCTTGTTACCTTCTCCCAACTCAGAAACTGGGATCAATGTAAATCTTGGGAGAATTTTACCGTTTCACCCTTCCAAGCTGTTAATCAAGTGTTCAATTTTGAATCCAACCCTTGTGAGTACTTCCAAACGGGAAAAGTCAAAGCCATGACCCTTTCAATCTTTGTATTGGTTGCCATTGAGATGTTTAATTCCCTAAATGCCCTTTTAGAAGACGAGAGCCTGTTGACCATCTCTTTCGGGCTTCACTTCTTGATCCTATATGTTCCTTTTCTGGCCCAAGTTTTTGGGATCGTTCCTCTAAGTGTTAATGAGTGGCTTTTAGTATTGGCAGTTGCTTTGCCTGTTATTTTAATTGATGAGATCCTTAAGTTTGTGGGTAGGTTGACAATCGGGGCTCAAATAAGCTCAAAAACTTCCAAGCACAAGGCAGAGTAGTGAGACAACAAAAGGTTGATAGTTAAATTAGTGAGTTTTATTCTAATGTTCCTTATAATCATCCCATTTCTAACACCTGGTCATGTGACATTATTTTATATAATAGTTTTGATAGAAAATAGAAGCTATATTATCCATGTTGCTATGTTATTTTGCAGACCTTACAAAAACTATGTATGTTGGTCACGTCTCTTTATAAAATCAAGGACATGTTTGGTTTAAAGGTATGAGTATGAAGGAATGGAAATGATAGCCATAGTGGATTTTTGGTTTGAAGGAATGGGTTTTAAAAGTGGAAATGATACACCTATAATTGGAATCACTCATAGCCACCACACTGGTATATATACTAGCTAGCATATTACCCGTGTAATGCGACGATAATGAATAATTTTTACTCGATAATATGTTTGTTTTCAAAACGTATGAGTACGAAATTTACATGATGTTATGATGACGAATAATTTTCGTTCGGTAACATGTCTATTTTTTTCACTTTTTCTCATTTTCTTTATTTTTCTGTTTGGCATCAACTCTTTTGTTAATTTTTAAAATAAATTTTGAAAACAATAAAATAAGAAAAAAGGTCTGTAAATAAATATAATCAATTTTTACAATTCTCCCATTGTATTGTCTAAGGAAAAGTTTATTATATGCAGTGTTAACATAAACCGGGTATAGAAATAAGTTGTTTGTATAAAATGAGATGATTATGAAAATTAATTGTATTTTTATATAAAAATAAAGTTTGTTGAATACAATAATAACTTATACAAGATTTGTTGTAATTGGTGCAATATAAACCCTATAAAATAAGGTGATAAAAATATAACATAGTTCTAGGAGTTGTTTTACAATGGGTGATGATTGTGTTGGTATGAGTGTGTATTGGTGGTTTGGTGCGTGTTAAATAAATATATGGATATTTAGAAGTATATTGGTTATTCACTTAAATTTTTAGAGTTTAAGTAAAGTAGGAGAGAAAATATTTTATGCATTAGAAATTGAGTTTTTTGGTGTGTTCGACAACGAGCTTATGAGAGATTATTAAAAACATAATCCCTTATAAGCCATCGAAATAAAAACCTTTTCAAGTAGCTTATGGCTTGGGCTTGAGACTATCAATTAATCTTCAGCCATTTTCGCCAAACACGCTCTTTATGTTGCTTATACGAGTCCTTTAAAAATATTCGGATATATTTATAAATTTAGGTTACATATGATTTAGATTTATGAGTTATAGTTATATTATTGTAAGTATTTTCTAATGCTTAGATTAAAATCTTTGTTATACATTATAATATCTATTATATTACTTTTAATGAAGATTTTTTATTTAATTTTTAACTATTTTACTATCTTATAGGCTATAATTTAATTTGTTTTGACTTAGTTTTTTAAATACTCTTTATTATGAAAGATTTAGTTATTAAAATGATACTAACATGTAATGGAAGCCCGTGCTATCGACGAGAGAGAAGCTAGGTCAGTTTGATAAAAGAGGTCAGATCAGCGGCTTCATCGGTGGCAGGAGGTGGTCGGCAGTCGTTAGTGTTGTAAACAAAGTTATTGCCGACGTTACTGTTGTTATTCCTTCTGTAAAATTGGATGTCAAAGCATGTAGTAAAACGGATGTATGTCGGAGAAAGAGAGGGAATAGGTAGTTGAAAATCAAGATCTATAACTAAAACCGGAGTTCGGATACGTAGTACCTATGTTCGTGGTTGCCGCTAAAGCAAATACAATGGTATTATTAGGTGAAGATGATATAAGGGCATAAATTGTAAATAGTATTAGATATTAATGTCTTTAACTTTTAAATCATTTAATTACTATTAGACTAATTATATGGACATATTTGAGAGTTTAGATGTTTAGGGATCATATTAATATAATATTAAGTTTTATAAAAACATATATATAATTTGTTAAAGTTTGTAAAAATATATAAATTTGTACCTTCTTAAATATATTAATAATCAAAATCTTTCGTACACTGACATTAGGGTCTAAAGTAGTTTGAAAAAAAAAATATATAATTATATATAAATAATAAATTTGTAACTTCTTTTATTTTTAGAAAAGCACAAGAGGCTGGCTAAAATAGTTAAAATCTCACCCCGCGTTTTTTTTCCCACCAGGAGTTTAAATTCACATTACTTGCCACGTCATCGATCCGTGTGCTACTGATGCCATCCTCATCGTTAATTATCATTCATCAATGGCTACCAGTACTTGAAAGAAGCGCCTCCCGGACCTACTCTCTCACCCGCCCACTATATATAACAAACCCCCAATTTCAACCTCACCATCCGCTCCATCTTCGTTCCTTCAATTTTACAGAGAATCACAGGTTCATACTTCATCTACTATCATTTTTTGTTTTTGTTTACTGATGCATTTCATCTTGTCGGAAATTGGTTACGTTTTCCAGATTATATGACATTCGTACGATCTGAAAAATTTCAAGTTCATGAAATTCCTAATGCCATTTGACTTTTTGTTACAGATCTTCGATACGTTTGAAAATGTCGGGACGTGGAAAGGGAGGAAAGGGGTTGGGAAAGGGAGGTGCCAAGCGTCACCGTAAGGTTCTCCGTGATAACATCCAAGGAATTACGAAGCCGGCAATCCGTCGTCTAGCGAGAAGAGGCGGTGTCAAGCGTATCAGCGGTTTGATCTACGAGGAAACTCGCGGAGTTCTCAAGATCTTTCTAGAGAATGTCATCAGAGACGCTGTTACCTACACGGAGCACGCACGGCGGAAGACTGTGACCGCCATGGATGTTGTGTACGCGCTTAAGAGACAGGGCCGTACTCTGTACGGATTTGGTGGTTAGGTTTTTTTTCTCTTTTTTTGGTCTTGTTTAGTCTTGCTTGTCAAGAAAGAAATTAGTGGGGTTTGAATGTCTCAAACACTGGTGAAGTGTTTGTTAGCTTAGGGTTTATAGTCGTTAGAATTATATGTATTTCTTGTTGGACCTAGGGTTTTTTTTTTCCAGTCAGAAAGGTGTAATGGAATGATATCGTCTGCTTTACTATGAAATCTTGATTTCAATCATGATGATTTTACCAGGAAACAACATGAGAATCAAGTTCGAGGCTTGTTGTTCCTTTGCAGATTTATTGTTCAAAAACTAAAATATATCTTTAGTCAAAGATGAACCGCATGATTCAAGGGCTTTGGTTTTCGTTATGAGAATCTGTCACAATCTTACGAGAAGCACTCACAATCATTAAGTTTGTAATAAGAAGTTTTAAATCTTACACATTTCAATTGCATATTTCAAATATTATCGTATTAGCAGTTTGAAATAGTCTAACCATCATTAAGAGTTCTTATAGCTATGTAAAATGTGGAATATCGAGGGTCGACATCTCTTGTGGAGCTACTGGCAGAAGTTTGTTTTCAAGGAGTTGTTTTTTACGCTCTTTTCTAGATAGGAATCCAAATCATCCCTAAAATTGGGAGAAATTTTTTTTTGAACAAATTAAGGCTAAATTTCTATAAATAAGAACGTTTATAAATATTATTAATAACAATAGTAATAATTAAAAATTAAAGAAACTATCAAGAATACATTCAAAATAAAAATAATGTTTTGAGAACTTTATATATTTAATGTAAATACCATAAAAACAAAACAGAAATAGTATTTGTAAATTAACAATTCTTTTGATAAAATAATATTAAAAGTAATAAAAAATAATTTTTTTTATCTAAAGGATCATTAATGCAACAACTTGAAAACATAAGGACTTAAAGCGTGAGAAAAGTGTAAAATTATCACTTTCAAAAAGTCAACACTTTTTCAATTATCTTTAATGGTCAAATGACCAAATTAATTCAAATCTTAAACTAAGATTACTATGGATATAATTTTGAAACCTAAACTTTTTTACAAAATAGAATGACAAAATTTGTAATTTACTTTTTTTTTAACAATTAAAAGGCTATTGTACAATGAAGCAGATCGAGAATGGTTGGGTACAAAGCAAAATTATTTTTGATTTTTTGTTTTAGTCTTAATTTGTAGATTGATTTAATTTGGATTAATGGATAAAATGTTGTTTTAGTCTTAATTATTAAGTTGATTCATTTAAATTCTTCTTAGTGTATACAGGGTCTTTAATTTAGACATGACAGAAAACATACTATCATAACTAAAATCAAACAATTTTTTGAGGCGATTTTCCAATAATATATGTCAAATTTACAGATGTACCCATCAACCCAAATGTTAAATTCTATATATATACTTGCCTTTGCAATTGATTTACCACTTCATATTTTTCCTCTCCAACCCAACCATGCTAAATTCAATGTGTTTTGGGACACTGATAATTTCAGCCCTCTCAAGATTCTTCAATCAAGAATCACCATTCTAACGTGATCAAAGTAGCTTTGAGCTTAGGAGGGAGTAACTAGTAAGGAACAGCTAGTGTGGGAAAGGAAAGCTGTTACTTTAGCCCTACATATATATATGTGAATTATTTTACTTCAGTAGCTATGAAAGTGTTTTGTCTACTTGTAACACAGTTTAAATGTACCTTCTTTTCTGATTGCCTACCAGCAACTTCATAACACACATCATTAGAGTTCGTGTCTTTCAAGATTAACCATTTGAACAAGTAATTGACTCACTGGTTGAAGTTTGGCTTCCTGATTATTGTTGAATTCTTTGGTTGCATGTAGAATGAGTCTTTATATACTATTGACTGCTATACAAATAGTTGATTAAGGTTGTGATAAATGAGTGTGAACCCTGGATCTCTCAATTTGTTGGAAATCTACCTTTCTTTATCGGACCTGTGTGTCGCACCAGAAGTTATTTTGCAAGATTCTTTTGCTAGATGACTGAGGAAGAAATAGATCAGGAGAATTCTTGGTATAGATGGCCACAATCAAGATTTTATAAGCATTTCACTAGTGGATAATAATATTATACAACACATAAGTTTTTACAAAGCATATAACTCGACAAACACAAAGACACACGAAAAATATACACTAATGGTGGTCTGCCAGCAAAGCTTGTGATTGCTTCTCGTACCGGAAACCTAAAGCCTTTGAATCATCTGCAGACCATACAAAAATCCCTCCAAGCTTCCCTTGATTTCTAAGCCTGCTACATGCGGTAAAGAACCCCTTTTGTGGTGATAAACCTCCACTTCCATCACTTATGAAGCTAGCCAAGATTCTGCCTCCTCCATAATTCGAGCTTTGCGTCTTAAAATAACTCATAAACTGAGAGACAGTGGTCCCTTCATCATATGCATAAAACTGGAAATTTACATAGTCTATGATGTCACCATAACTCTTCCAAAGAGCCAAATAATGACTCTGAACTTCATCATCATCAAATGGAGCTATAGATGCAAATGATATGACTCCATTCTTCTTGAGTGTGGTTATGAGCTTCCCAATGCACTCAGCAAAAGTTTCAGGATCTGAATGAAAATGCTCATAGTCGATATCAATCCCATCTAAATGATACTCTTGGATGATGTTTGTGAGTGAAGAAACCGCGTTAGAAACCCATGAGTCTACTGAAGAAGGGCTAAAGTAACAGCTTCCTCCTCCCACACTGTCACCTCCTAAGCTCAATGCTACTTTCACATTAGAATGCTGACTCTTGATTGAAGACACTTGAGAAGGGCTGAGATTGTCTGTATCCCAGAACACGTTGAATTTGCCATTGGTTGGTGAGGCAGAAGATGACGTGGTATAATCGATCCCAAAAGCGAGTATGTAGTGGAATTCGACATTTGGATTGATGGGTACATCTGAAAATTTGACATTATTGAACTCCGCTCCAATGTATTCCCGAAATAGGTCTGATTTCGGTGCAGTTGTCTGAGTTGATGCCATGGCTAAAAGAGATTGTAAACTGACAAGAACAATGAACAACTTAAAGTAGCCCATTATGATTAAAGAGCAGGTGGTATTGAAGGCCTGAAGGTTGATGAATGCAAATATAGAAAAACAGCAGTTATATAGAGTATATTTCTAGCAAATTGCCAAGGATGTGATCAAATTAATGTTTTTATCTAAGGTTGCGTTACTGTGCTTCTGCTGTTGTTATGTTTGATTATTTATTTTCTATTTTCCTGTTATGATGAATAAGTTAAAATTATGTTCTAAATCCCATTTTACATTTAGATTAGATTCAATGAAGTCTCTTTTGTTTAATCATGCTCAGAGATTCAGCCGCTAAAAGAAGAAAAAGCCATCAGCATTGGCACAAAAACTAAGTTTGTCATGTACATCATCACAAGAATACAAACAATATTTTGTCTTTTGTGGTTTCATGTCTTTTTCTTATCATCACCAAAATGCATTTACCTTGATATGTACAGTTTCAGAGATTGATTGGATCCTTATCCTTTTGAAGTCAGAGTAGAATACTTGAAACCTGAATTAAACATGATTGATTCCATACTCCATAGGTTGATTATTTGTTACAGTTTTATTTAAATACACTCAAAGTTACAACATCTTGTTTTCTATTTGGAAGCAAGAAGATATATCAAACTACGGACATGAGATATCGAACATATTATGCCCATGATGAAATTAAGAAGGATATATGTTGATCATGCTGCCAATAAGGCCTGAGATGCTTTTTCGTATCTAAAACCGAAATCTTTTGATTCATCAGCACACCAAACAAATATGCCTCCAAGCTTACCTTGTCTCTTTAACAATTTGCAAGCCTCAAAGAATCCATCATTAGGAGGCAAACCTAACTTACCTTTGGTGATGAAACTCGCTAGAAGCTGACTTCCTGCGTAACTTGAAGCTTGTTGATGATTAAAGCGGTTTACAAACTGCGAAACACTAAGTTTATCATATGCATAAAACTGGAAATTCACATAATCGATAACATGTCCATATTTCTTCCATAAAGCCAAGTAACGACTTTCAACAGGTCCATTATCTTCATACGGGGCTATAGAAGCAAATTTGATGATTCGTTTTTCCTTTAGAATTGTTATAAGCTGTCCTATGCATTCGACAAAAGTCTCGTCATTTGACTTGAAGTGTTCATAGTCAATGTCAATACCATCCAAATTGTACTCCTTGATCATGCTAGTTAATGAATTAACTGCATTTTGAACCCATGACTTAACGGATTTAGGAGCAAAATGGGCCTTGTGTTTATCATTAACACTATCCCCACCCAAACTAACAGCTACTTTGACATTTGAGTTCTTGGCTTTAATTGATGCTATTTGTGAAGGACCCAAATTGTTGGTTTCCCAGAAAACATTGAATTTGCCATTGGTGGGTGATGGATGTTTATCTGAAGTGTAATCAATTGCAAATGCTAGGATGAAATGAACTTCAACGCCATCGCGTATTGGCACATCTGATAACTTAACGGAGTCAGATTCAGCACCAATGTACTCCCGGAAAAGATTCGAATTTGCAGCTGTGCATAAATTAAATCAACAAACAGACTAGTTAATGATTATTATTTCTTGAAAACTAAGAATCTATGATGGATGTGAAACAAACTTACCACTGCAAGATGATACGAGGAGCATAAAGATGGTGGCTACAAAAATTACACTAAAAAACATCATCATATGTTGTATTAATTTCTATATTATTCTAGAGAAAATCAATGTTGTGTTGACCGTACGTGTTGTGGCCTGTGATTTATATAGATGATAAAGATTTAGGCATAGGTTTTGGTGTAAAAGAAGATATTAATGCTGGATTATTTATCATATAGCAGAAAGAAAATTCCTAGTTATATCCAGAGATATTGATGTTATATTGTTGGTGGAATCTGTATAGGCGGTACCTCCATGACTTGACTTGATCTTGAATAAGTAGAATCTTCTGGATTAACGTTGAGTGGATTAGAATCAGCTTGAGCACCATAGATTCTAACGTTTGAAGATGCATGCAACAAATGTGATACTATAATTAATATATTTTTTCTTCTTATTTTATTTTTATTGAAAATGTTTTAATTAGTTGTGGTTTACTAGAAACTACTAAAAGAGTTTTCAAGATAAATTAATATTAATTGTTAGGAGGTGCGGAGGCACACTGACTTTTAGTTAATTGGATACTGTCATGATATTTAGTAGAGTTGGTGGGGTCTCACTTACAAGTGAGCCGGCGGGGTTGAGGGGCAACGCTCCAACCCAAACGATATATTTAATACACCCACTTCTTCTAATCTATATGCCCCTTGGTTTATATAACCTTATATAATACAATACTGAATACTTCTTCTATTTCTCTACGATCATATTAACATCAAGATATAACTTTACAAGGTTGAAACATGTAGGGTGAATCATTACTAGAATACATTATAATCGGTTACTTGTAACCAGGAAACACCCAAAACCTAATAGATAAAGACAAATTAACGACTCAATAAGGATAAAAACCGTAATGGGTATTGGCTCCCGGGTCTAGTTTTTTTGAAAGAGCATCGTCCTTCTAAATAGTTCTAATTCTTGTTGAACGTTGAGTGCGATAATCCTATTATTTGAGTTAAAAGCTTTATTAGAATATGTCACAATTTACAAGACTGGTCATAGACAAGGTCTGGTATTAAGCAATTAACCTCTGCTCATTTATTAATGTAATTTCATATATCTTTATTGGTTAAATTATCTCGATGTATCCACACGATGATGGCTTAGTGGTCGGAGACATGCAACATAAGATGGAGGTTGTCTGGTTATGTTCATATTACCTTTAGCTCTTAATCCTCTTATATTGATTGTGAGATTGGTTGATATAGGACTCCTAAATAAAACTGTCCTAACATATCATTATATGTATTTTATGATCGTATTTATTTAACTATTAGTTAAAAACAATCTAAATTTGTATATGTTTATGTATAAGAGAAAATAGTAGGCCCAATTGTCCAGGATTTGCTAGAATGTGATGCATCATACACGATTTAAAAAAACATGAGGAATATTTTGTTAAAAATATCACGTGTAAATTACGAAAATGTCACTTCGTCAAAAATATTAAAATGCAATCTGGATCATTGATGCCTTTGATTCAAAGGTTAAAATTAGTCTCTTAGAACTATGAGTTAATTATGGACTATATTGAACATTGTTCTACGTATTTAATCATTTTCACAGACTAATTTGAATTAACTAAAGACTAATTTGAATTAACTAAAAATCGTCTACAAATTAACATAATTAAGCACAAACCAATTAACAATTAATTAATATTAATAGTTAATACCACATAATAATAAAATCAAACCACATTGACACATTACCTCATAACTGAGACATGGGATTTAGAAGCCGAATCTTCGCTTTCAGTTTGATGTCTTTGTATTTCACTTTCATAATTATATTATATTATATTATTATATATCTCACCGAATAATTTAATTATTTTATTGTTATTTTCAAATTTTTTGTATTACGTTTTGTTTTCTTGAAGGAGACTAAATTGCATAAATCATGTGCCGGCATTTGTAACATTATTCATTTTCATATGCTCCAGTACTTTGCCACCAACCCTACTTGTCCCATATTTTGCTCATTAATTATTTGATTTCAAATTTCCCAAAATTTGAATTTATTTAAGACAAATATTTAAATAAAGTGGTGTGGTGTTTCTAATTTCTATACTTGCTACTACTATAAGATTAACTGTAACGGCTTATAAGTTTATTAATTTGAATTATAAACTTTAGTTAATAATTTTTATAAAAACAATCAATTTTCTAAACAACGTAAGCCGTATTGTGACGATATGGTTAAGAGGCTATGAAGATGTCACGATTTTTTATAAGACATGGTATAAGACGGCATTTTTTATATATAAATTATAAGTATACATGTACAATTATAAAAACAAAAAAAAAAACACATAATATCGAATTATAACATAATTCATTATTATTTTTTTGTTCTTGTTATATAAAACTACTAAATTAGATGTCCGTGTGATACACGGGTTGTTTAAAAATGATAAATATTAAACGTTTATAAAATGGTATTAAATAATTGTATAGCATGACAGAAATGAGAATTAAAAAAAAAGCAACAGATGACGTCAACACTCAAATCAACAATGAAAACATAGATGCAAGGTTGAGGACAGACGTGACAGTAAAAATATGATATTATCATATGAAGAGACATCGATCATCAAATTTTAAAATGATAAAATTAATAATTTGGTTAAATATGATATTTTAATATTTTATAAAATGTAAATATGATATTTATAAATTAAGATGATGAAATATGATATTTTAAAGTTTAAAAGAGACATATAAAATTCTTCTAATAATTTTTATTCTATTTTGACTAAAAAATCAAAATTAATATTTAAAATTTAATTAAATTAATGATCAAAATCAAGTAATTATATTTTATTTTATTAAATAAATAATTAAAATCGTTTAATAAATTTAATATATATTATTAGAAGATTCCTTATAAGTTATAACAAAATAACTATATTTCAAGTCAATAACACCTTTAAAAACATGACCATGCTTAAATCTTGAGAGCGTCGTAACGAGCGCTTTAGAACCTTGAAAACAACAATAAACCCGTAAATTCACCCGCGTACCCCTAAAACAAAACAAAAAAAAAATCATCGTGCTAACGACACACACCGTCATCTTTCACGGTTAGGAACCCCCAACTTCAAACGCTCCATTAACGGCCATAATCTTTTGAAGCTCCCTTCCTCAGCCCTCCCATCTCTCTCTCTCTCTCTCTCTCTCTCTCTCTCTCTCACTCACACACACTGTGTGTTTGTGCGTGTTATTCACCATTTCAACAAATCACTTACTCTCTCAGCCTGCAACATTTGGAGCAGTCAACGGCCGGCGATTCCAGGTTTCACGCTTTCTTTACATTCCACCTTAATTTATTCAATTAATCGATTCTTCCGATCGAAACTGGTTTACGTCAATGCGGTTCAATCGGATCAAGTCAGAGATTTTTTTATGTAATAATGAGCTTAAATCCACTACTTATTATTTCTACTCGCTAGAGCAGTTCCAGATTTGGATTGAGTTGACTCGGTGAGTTCAACGGAAAAACTCGTTATACCTGGAACACTTACCAGCCGGCGATTAGAGGTATACTGTCATTGATTTTTTAAGCTTAGTATAGCTATAAATAAGCTGGGTTCTTTATCAGGTTATAATTACTTTGACATTTCTAGAATTTTGTATGAGATGGTTGAATTTGCTATTTCCATAGTTTGAGTTTATGAGAAAAATGGATGTTCCTCATATTATTGATTTGAGTCATTTAGTCAAATTCAGCAAGACTCTTGATTTGAGTGAGCACATCTTTAGCTATGGAGAGAAGAGGAGGAAATGTGGTTCAGAGCTCACCCTCAAACACGCCAAGGTCCACTGAGAAGGCTGTACGTGATGTGCGTCCAGGAGAAGGATATACAAATGGAAAGCATGATAGAGAAAAGGGGGTGAATGTTCAAGTCATTGTGCGATGCAGGTCTGTACACTTCTGACTGAAGCATGTATGAGATAGGATTTTGGTTAGTTTTACACTCAATACATGATTGTTGTATTTCCTAACATGTAGACCGTTGAATGATGATGAGATGAAATCACACACACCAGTGGTGATTACATGTACTGAGAACAGGAAAGAAGTTTGTGCAGTTCAGAACATAGCTAACAAGCAGATTGATAAATCGTTCGTGTTTGACAAGGTGATTCTTTCTTTCTAATTCATTTATGCTTATTCATGTGCCACCATGGCTTTGCAAGCTCTGGGAGGGTTTCTGTATGCAGCATTCTCCTTGTATAATGCATTGTGTCTGTTTCAGTTGAACCCGTGCCGTTCAAGTTACAGAGAAATGACCTTACTGATTATTCTATGCCGTGTCATATATGTGGATTATATATGTATTAGGCATTTAAATTGGGAGAGAGTCTTAAGCATATGTCACAAGTCTTTATGGAGTTTATAAGCTAATTTGCGTATTAGAAAAATGAGAAACGAACTATGAAGTGTTCCATAAATCCATATGACATGAAAGTGGTCAAGGGTCAACATAAATTTCATTGCTAATAATGTCAATGGTTATTAATTAACAACAAAACCTTCAACTACCAACAGATATAGGATTTGCCTGGTAATTGCAGTATTAGCTGCGAAAAAAGATGTTGCAACCTCTGAACCATACTATATATGTTTTTTTATAAGAACCCTTGCATAATATCTCAAGAAATAACTGCCCTTATATTTCCTTTTTTATATTTTATTAAAGAAGAAATGTCTCTGATTATAGTGTTTTCAAGAGCTAAAGTAAAAATCTCTGTATAGGTCTTTGGTCCAAACTCGCAACAAAGGGATCTGTATCATGCAGCTGTCTCTCCCATAGTTTTTGAGGTTCTTGAAGGATACAATTGCACTATATTTGCTTATGGACAGACGGGCACTGGGAAAACATACACAATGGAGGGTGGAGGGAGGAAAAAGGTATAATGTTTCACTCCATCATGAAACATTATAAACAGTCTCATGCTTTTTTTTGACCTTCTAATATAAACAGTCTCATGCTTTTTTTTTTTTGGCTTTTACTGAACCAAATAACCCTTTCTGTTCTGTCCAGAATGGGGAATTCCCAAGTGATGCAGGTGTTATTCCGAGAGCTGTACGACAAATATTTGATATATTAGAAGGTCAAAATGCAGAGTACAATATGAAAGTTACATTCTTAGAGCTGTACAATGAGGAGATAAGTGATCTTTTGACTCCTGAAGAATCTTTAAAATTTCCTGAAGACAAATCAAAGAAACCCATAGCACTCATGGAGGATGGAAAGGGAGGTGTGTTTGTAAGAGGCTTGGAAGAGGAGATGGTTTCCACTGCAGATGAAATTTACAAAATCTTAGAGAAAGGTTCTGCTAAAAGGCGTACTGCAGAGACTCTTTTGAATAAACAAAGTAGTCGTTCTCACTCAATATTTTCAATCACAATACATATTAAGGAGCGCACTCCAGAAGGGGAAGAGATTATCAGATGTGGCAAGCTCAATCTTGTAGATCTTGCTGGTTCAGAGAATATTTCGAGGTCTGGTGCTAGAGAGGTAAATACAAACTTGATAACTTTGTTCTCTGTTGTAACCGTAAATGCAGACAAATACATCAAAATTTCATGTGTTTACAAAAAAAAAAGTATAGTCTTCATCTATAATTTTGTGTCATAATATCAGCTTCAATCCTCATGAATTCTTACCGCTGCAGGGCAGAGCAAGGGAAGCTGGTGAGATAAACAAGAGCTTGCTTACACTTGGCCGAGTCATAAATACATTAGTTGAGCACTCTGGGCATATACCGTATAGGTTTTATTCTCTCATCTATAATATACCAACAATTAGTGGATACATTATCTGAGTTAATTTAAACAAAAAGTAAATGAACTGCAAAAATGTTTGTTTTCCATGCAGGGACAGTAAACTAACAAGGTTGTTGAGAGATTCTTTGGGAGGGAAAACAAAGACATGTATAATTGCCACCATCTCCCCCTCTATCCATTCGTTGGAGGAAACACTCAGTACTTTAGACTATGCACACCGAGCCAAAAATATAAAGAACAAGCCAGAGGTTGGTTACTACTGTGAAATTTTTTTTGTTTTCTCATAGAAAATATCATCCTTATTTAGCCAGTTTTGATATTGTCTCTCAATGATATTCCAGATTAATCAGAAGATGATGAAATCTGCAATGATGAAAGACCTATACTCTGAAATTGAACGGCTCAAGCAAGGTTGGACTTCTCATCTCTTCCCTCTGTGCTCTCTTATTAAGTGAATCCATAATTACACTCTTACATGCTTTGAGTTTTGTTTGACCCAGAGGTCTATGCTACAAGAGAAAAGAATGGAATCTACATACCAAAAGAAAGATATCTACAGGAAGAAGAGGAAAAGAAGGTACACTTCCTAGTCATGGTTACCCATTTGCTTAGACCCGGGTTGATTTGAGCTGTGTTTTTAACTTTTTATCACAAACCAGTCAAATCAAATCTTTCAGCTAAAATGGAAAAAGTTTACAGTCATACAAAGTCTAATTTTAATTGCATATAACCTCCTAAATCATTTTTATTCGGAGATTCAAGTAGTAATATTGCTTTAATGGAAATAAAATATTAAGAAATGGACAATAGAGTGTTTGTAGGTTAACCCAACCCCTACTAAGATGGCCCGTTTCTACCCGAACCCATTTTGCCTGTTACCTGACCACCCTTCTTGCTACCTTTAGTCATGGTCATCATGAATTGCATACCCTCAATTTGTAAATTTTCCATGCAATCTGATTGAAGTTTCGTGTTCTAAAATTACTTTCTTCAGGCAATGGCTGAAAAAATAGAGCGGATGGAACTTGATGCTGAGTCAAGAGGCAAGGTAGACTCAAGGCATATAATGGCCACCATTTCTCATTTTTGTTAAAGTAGATGACTGATGATTGTAATATACTATTATAAACAGCAATTTATGGAGCTTCAAGAACTGCATAATTCTCAGCAGCTAGTGAATGCAAATTTAACTGGGAAGCTGGAACGGACAGAGGTATGGTGTTAATTTGTGTTCTGTCCACGATAGTCATCTATCTAATATGTTCAATCCTTGTTTTCTGGACATGAAATAATCATTCGTTTGCTGGTGCATCTTTAGATGAAGCTCCAAGAAACAGAAGATTCATTGTTGGATCTTGAAGAACAGCATAGACAAGCAAATATAACAATCAAAGAGAAGGAATTCCTTATCTTTAACCTTCTCAAGTCTGGTGAGCCAAGTTCCAAAATTTTGCTATCTATCAAACTTGCATCTGAAAGGAATTATAAATCTTTTTCAAATAACAAACTAACTTTAAAGCTTATATATGTTCAATTCAGTGATACTAATTATATGAAAAACTTATAAGTTGTAACGATGGTCTTCATCAGAGAAAGCTCTTGTTGAGCGGGCATTTGACCTTCGAGCTGAGCTTGAGAATGCTTCATCAGATGTCTCTAGTCTGTTCACCAAGATTGGTATGTACTACCAAAAATCTAATATAACTAGCAAATTTGGCCAGAAATAATCCTCATTTCTGCAACATGTTTGTAATTCCAGAACGCAAGGACAAAATAGAAGATGGAAACAAGATTCTTGTCCAGCAATTCCAGTCTCAATTAACTAATCAGCTCGAAATCTTGCATAAGAGTGTAGCAGCTTCCATTACACAACAAGAACAACAACTAAAAGGAATGGAAGAAGATATGAAAACTTTTGTATCAACCAAGAGTCAGGTATGACCCAAACAAAATTTTGGGGATTTATGTGGAAATACGAACAAAATACAAAACCTGCTTGCTTTCAGGACATCTCCAAATTACTTTTATATTTCATAATTCTACCTAACAGAAATTAATATGCTACTTGTGTCGTACAGGCTACCGAAGAACTTCGAGTTGGTCTAGAGCAGTTGAAAACGTTGTATGGCTCTGGTATCAAAACTCTGGATAATCTAGCAAATGAAGTTGATGGAAATTCACAGTCAACACTTGAACATCTTAATTCTCAAGTTTCTCAAAATTCTTCTGCTCTTGGGGATGTATGTTTTGATTTAACTTAACAGTTATTTGGAACTTTTTGTTTGTATGCACTTATTACTTACAACATTCACATCCATATATTGAACACATACAGATTTTCAAAGGTATCGCATCAGAAGCTGAGAAATTACTTAATGATCTTCAAAACATTCTCCAAAGCCAAGAAAATAAACTAGCGGCATATGCTCAACAACAACGGGAGGTTAGATTTTGTTAACTAGCTATCCAATGTCATTTCCTTTCCTAAAATATAAATAAGATCATAATTTCTCTTTTCACATTCCATGCAGGCACATCGTAGAGCTGTTGAAACCTCACGGTCAATTTCTAAAGTTACCACAAACTTTTTCGTTACCTTAGACATGCATGCAACCAAATTGACACAAATTATCGAAGAGGGCCAGATTGCCAATGAACAAAAGTTATCTGAACTTGAAAGGAAGTTTGAGGTAATGATTATCTTTTGACATGCTTTTTTATCACAAAAAAACATCTCTTGATCTTCTTATTTCTATACCCTTAGGAGTGTGCTGCCAGTGAAGAACGACAACTACTAGAGAAAGTTGCAGAACTGTTTGCAGGTTCAAATGCCAGGAAGAAAGAACTAGTATGACCAATATACCACAATCGGTGCTACTTTATTAGTTTTTGCTTTAGCATCACAAGCTGAGCTAGTCTTTTATCTTTTCTGGCATTTTGATCGTATTATTTTGACCCTGCAATAGGTTACAACAGCGGTGAATGTTCTGCGAGAAAGTGCAGCTAGTAGAACCAACAGATTCCAGAAGGAAATGTCAACCATGAAAGAATCAAGCTATTCTGTGAGAGTTGAATGTGCAGATTACACTAGCCAGGCTGAAACCCGCTACATTGAAGACACTGCTGCTGTTGAAAATGGAAAGAAAAATCTGGATGAGGTTCTTCAAAATTGGTGGGTGCCCACAATTTTATTCATACCAAACTAATTTATATGTTCAGACTTCAGTTGTCAACTTTCATTTACCTTGTATATGCAACATATATTCAGTTTGCAAAAGGTGCAAATGGGGTCACAACAATGGAGTAGTGCTCAAGAATCTTTGCTCAGTTCAGAGAAAAACAATGTGGCTTCTGTGAATGAAATAGTTAGGTAAGTGCAAATATGAAGAAATAAGACTATTTAATTTTTGTACCCATTTATAGAATTTTTATACTTTTTCCAACCTTTTTTAGGGGAGGACTACAAGCCAATCAAAGTTTGCGTTACCGATATTCGGTTGCAGTGTCATCAGCGCTTAAAGACACAAATGTTGCAAGCAATAATCTCCTTTCGTCAATTGACCGTAAGCATTTAGTTTAGGAGTTTCAATTATTATATTTCAGCTTTTCAAGGTCATTATTTCTCCTGATGAAACTAACTTCCAAGTTTTTTCCTTTTTCCTTCTCCAATACAACACTTGCAGATTCTTTACAACTTGACCATGATGCATATCAGAATCTCGATTCCATGATTGTTCCTTGTTGTGGAGAACTAAGAGAACTAAAGGATGGACACTTTGATAAGATTGTAGAGATCACGGATGATGCAGGAAAAACCCTTTTAAATAACTACACGGTAAGTATACTCATCCAACCTCTGTATATACAATGGGTAAAAGCTATAAAATAGCAACTTACTTTTTATTAACTATATCACCATTACATTTTTGCATTTGTTCCAATATGCACAATTGTTGACTGGCAACTAGCTCCCCAACCAAAACCGATAATGTGCATGCTTCCTCTTTTTTTTATTACTAGCAATTTTTATTATACTAATAATAACAGAGAAAAGTATGTGTGCTACTAAAAACACCCAGGTTAGGTGTTGCCACACTCACCAAACACCAAGTGATTCCCTTGTCTCTTTCTTCTCTTTCTCTCTGACACTCTACATCAATCTCTCTAGTGTATCGCCGGACCTCCACCTCCTTCCCTCCTCTCTCTCCCCCATCCCATTCCTTAAGCATTTTTGGTGGTAAACTAATTTGACGGGCATCGAGTCTATTGCAGGTTGATGAACCATCATGTTCCACACCAAGAAAAAGGCCGTTCAACCTACCAAGCACCACATCTATCGAAGAGCTAAGAACCCCACCATTTGACGAGCTATTGAAATATTTCTGGGAATCAAAATCAACATCTACAAGGCTACCAAATGGTGACGCAAAGCATCTCGAGGCTTCTGCACATTCCATCAGAGACTCACAATACACGCTCACTGCTGTCAATTGACAATAACCCCATTCATTATAAACACATTATATAGAGAAGTGTATATAGATATACATATATATATATATATATGTTGTATACAAAATATTCATTGATCATGATTCTTAGGGTGAATTTATACAGTAGATTCAGATTTAGGTTTGAATCTCGAGTGTTTCGGGGTCTCTGATATAGTCAGTCATATTGTATGTTAATGCGGACTGAGTTGAAACATGCATGTAAGTGCAGACACTTTGCAAGGGAGCTGGGATGTTATAGTGCAGTTGTAGTAGATGTGATGAGAGTATAAATCATAAAATAGGTGTGTTAAACGACACATATCGATCTGTGCTTTTGGAGTGTTAACATCTTAAATGCGGTTATATTTAACATCATATTTTTGGCTTTACAAGAGAAATAGTATTCCTAATGTACAGTCTTTGTGATGTACAGTCTTTACAATGTAAATTTGCACGTCACAACTATATTATAAGCACACTAATTAATATTAGGCCTAACTGCACTATACATATGTCTATCAAGTTATAAAATCAGTTTTAATTTGAACCTTTAGAATTTTTGTAATGTAATTATGTCTATAATTTTTAATATTTAGTTTATTAATTTTTATAAATTTGTTTCCCCCAAAACTTTTCCGCCTAAGTTTTACTTTTCCTCTCTAACTACATGAAAAAAAATGAAGACCAACTATTTAAGTAAAACCGATCTCCATGTGAAAAATAAATAGAAACCAAATACCAGTTTTTGAGTTAAAAACCAATCTACTATGTAGACCATTTTTTTGGTCAACACTATGTAGACCTGTTTATTAAGGAATCAGTCTCCATTTAGGGGTCTATTTGTGTAGTAGCGGACGGTGTATACATTAAATGATCATTTGATTAAAGTTTGGATATAGTTTCATGTATCAAGCCTTATCGTTAATTGATTAACATACCATTTGTCAATCTTCATGGTTGATCGTCAATTTTTAATACACAACTACTTGTTAAATTTGAAGCTTATTGTTAGTTATCTAATACAATGTAAGGATTTGGATAAACTTGGTATACGAGTTAGGTGGTGCGAAGTGTATGCTTATTCAAGTTGTAGTTGTAAGCCTAGACTCAAAATAGCGGGGTCGAGGGAACCACACCCCTCGTGAGATCCTAGGGGCATGATAAGCTGAACTGATCAGCCTAAGGGCTGAGAGCCTGATATGATTAGCCAAGTGCCGAGCTCTTCAGCATGATAAGCTGAGTGCTCAACTGATTATTTATCTTTGCTTAGCTGAACATTTGCTTGGTTAATTGGTGCTTAGCCGAGCATTTGCGCAACTGAGTGCTACAGTTTAACCCATAATGTAACTGTATGTTAACTGTTGTATAGTCAACTATAACGGTTATTTACACATAAATAATCGTTTTGAGGATGATTATAATAGAATAAGCACTCATAAATGATAGATATGTTACTGAATAGAAAATTCTGACATTTGATTGATATTCGTGATACTCGTTTCAGGGTTGAATAATCAATTCAGGACGGTGATCTCATGATCCAGAATTAAACTAATGCTATTGAATTTGTATACCCTTACATACAATTCCCAACACTTATTGTGTCAAATTGGAGTACTGGTTGACCTTATTCATATGCTACTTTCTGAGTTTCTAGTAGATGTTTTTGGGTGAGCATGGTACTGCAAATGAAGCAGTTCTTCACTGATGTACTTAATTGACGATATTCATGAGAAAGTTACAAATTAATTGAAACAAAGGATTATACCATAAAATGCCCATTTGATTTGATGTTATACTGGTAGCTAGTTTTCTCCTTTGGAAAGCACAAGATTGAAAAAATTGATGGAAGATTGTGATAATAGCCAATGTACATACACTGTTACATTATGAAAGCACGAAAACTATCCTTTTCTATCAAGACTAGATATTCCCCGCGTGATCATATATATGTGCATAAAATACAATCAATCCGATACCACAAGCATTGGAACTTCGATCAAGATTCACAATCTATTAACGGATTTGTAGTCTCCATGTTGATTTTCTTGAAACCAAATATCTAAATTCGTTCGTTTATTAGAAGTTCTCCTTGTGGAAATCGAAACGAGTCGAGGTTTCTATAGTGAATTCTTTCGCAAGACTTTCTAGTGATTTGACCAGCGTTTGGCTCCCACAGTAGAACACACCTGCATATCATCAACATATTAGAAGGTTGCTAGACAACATCAAGATACACTCAATTTCAAATACTGGAACAGAGTATTTACCAACTCTAGCAGAATCATGGTTGGTTGCCAGTGTGGAGAATACCCTCTTCCAATTAGGTCTTGAGAAATGTGTTCTTATCTGTTATGATTTATTCATTAGAGCCTGCAGAATTCTTGAACGGAAAAGAAAAGAAGGGAAGGATTTCAAGATAACATACACGACTTTGGGAGACGACATCAACTCCATTTTTGGCATGTTGCAGAGACTGCACCATGGCAATGAGCGCGGATCTTGCATCGCCTTCTTCATGAACACATGTTAAGTAGGTATGCATTTCAATTGTGTTCTGTGTCACATTCAAAACTCTCATTAATTCACCTTCTTCATATTAAAAGAAAATATTCGTTTTTGTTAGAAGTTAGAACCTACATTTTTATCATACTCCGCAATATCATCCATAACTCCTTTAAACCATTCAAAGGATCCTTGTTCTCTTGTCACCCAGTAGAAGTAGGCTCGATCTGGAACTTTGTCGTCAAGACCCTATAAAGAAGTAATCAGCACACCCTCATTTTTATAAGTTAATATGGCATATAATATGTGCTACTTACTGATTCCCTTTGATGGTTTAGGAGATCTTTCAAAATACTAATGAAGGGAGTTGCTCCAATACCCAAACCGATTAGTAACAGGATATCATATTTCCTGTAATCTTGAGCAGGTGCTCCATAAGGTCCTTTGATAAAAATCTTTGGGTACCTAGAAGAATTAACAAACGATTAAATTCTAATAAGAAAGTTGAGTTTAAAGATGAGCAAGCAAATCTAGGCTTGTTTTGATACTCACATTGCTTGTGCTTCCTCTACAGGAACATTAACGTTTGCCTTAGTTTCTAGTCGAACAAGGTTTCCTCTTACAGCTCTTGAAGCAGAAGCCCCCATTGGAGGTTTTTGTGGTGGAGGCTCACAGGCCTGCATTTCTGTGTTTTAGAATTTAGATTAACAGAAAAAACAACAGGTTGTTGATCGAAGATGGAACGTGGAAACTTAATTAAGTTTTACAAAATGGCACATTTAATTTTTAGCCTATAATATATATATGTATGTATATGTATATGTTGGTTTCACCTTTGCAAATTCTTCTTTGAGGGCTGTTGTCCAGTCTCCTAAAGTACGAATATGTACACTTAAGTAGTCATCTCCAGGTGCAGAAGTGATGGAGAACGGATGCCTGCGACCAACATTCGACTTGATTCAAGTTTATCGGACTCTCAATTTCAACTTCATTATATGAAAAATGTGTCAATTATTTGTTTAAATTGTCAAAAAAAGGGTAAAAGATAGCAACATATTACTAACCAAAAAAGGAGAAAGGAAATTTGTAATTAGTTGAGAAGGAGAGTAAAAGTATAGATGTGATTGGTTTAAAAAAATCAATAATGTGTAGAAGCCATCTAACGTTCATTTAAACAATCATTAGTTTCCCGGATCATACTGTATATAGGGAAATGTTCAATATAAAACTTTTTTCATATGAGAACTGTGAGAATTGTTTGTAACATAATTAATGACTCATTAATAGGGGCATTTTGGTTATTTAAATATTTATCCCAACCGTGAATTGCGTTTGGGTGCGCTGTCATTAATTTGTAAGATTTGCTTTTTTCAAAATACCCCTTCATTAATGTGTCATTAATTAACAAGCCATTAATGAGTTATTAATAAATCATTAATGAGCCATAAAAAATATTAGCTATTGATTAACTTTAATCAAGTATTAAGATTGGTTCTTGTTGTTTTGATACGAAAAATAGTTCTTATTTGAATCTTCTCCGATTGTATACATTAGTCAAAAGGGGATTTTGGGACAAGGCCAGGGTAGGTCCATGATATGAAATACCAATAAAATCTTAGGATGCTACCATGACTCGCTTATTTCTCGATAAAAGAGTCCATTAATCTCAAGTCCAATATGCCCAAGCCTAGAACAGAATGACCCAATAGCTATCGAAGGGCCAAAGTAGACAGAAATCTAGTGATTTTGATTATAGGTTTACAATCACATATATAAGGGTTATATTTATACCGGATGAATTATGGTTAATATCGTATAACTTAGGATTAAGGTTAATATTGTGTAATTTTCAAAGTTTAAGAAAAAAACTACGGTGACTCATACCTACCCAACTCTCACTCGTTTTGACTTGCACCTAAGAATGACCCGTTTCAAGTCAAATGAATTCTCTAGATAAAGGAAAATTTTATAAAATGACGTACTTACGTACTTACTTACCATTCGAAACCTGATATATTTGGGCACTTAACAAAGAGGTACATCCCGCTCTTGTATTTGAATCCATTAGGCTTGCTCATGTAGAGTGCTAGCACGTTTCCAGTGTATATAATAGCCTAAAATTTAAGAGTGATACAATATCACATTCATTTCATCGCATAAGAAAAGATATATGACTGAAGCATCATATCCTTCGATTCTCACCTTAACTATATTAACCCGATAGTGATGATCATGGGCCGTAAACAGTCTCTCAGTTGCATAACACAACATTGGGATCACAAGATACATCCATGTCTGCAAGTTATTTAATTAAGGTTGCATACATTGTTCAATAAAAGAAAAGATTAATTAAATATATATATATAGGCCGTTTGGATTACTAGGATGAATAACTTACTGTTTTCCTGTACCAGAATGTGGCGAACACGAGGAAGTAACCATGCAGGATCAAAAAGATGTAAACGATAATCAGAAGATGATGTGCATACCAAAAGGAAGTAAAACCGGCTAGATTACTAAACGGCCATGGCAAATTGATAACGTTCCTCCTAAAAGCATGTGTCGCGAGCAGAAAGCAAAAGAACATCATTATATCCATGATTATGCCCGTACAACCTGGGACTGTTAGTACTAAATCCATGTACGACGGCTGTGCTGGAAGCACATTTCCATAAACACGTTCAAAAGTGTCTGGCGGGCAGGTGCTAATCCTTATAAAATTGCAAGCCAAGTGGGCAACAGTATGAATTAGAGTTCCAATCACAATGGCAAATGCAATAAGTTTATGGAAGTTGATATTATCATCAAAAGGGAGAAGTTTTCCTAGCCATGTTTCTCTTAAACCAGTGAGTGTTTTTCTGCAAACTGGAAGGAGAACTAGAGCCATGTTAAGCTTTAGGGTCTCGCCTGCAGCCTTTGCTAAGCATACACAATAACCCATTACTTGGAATGTTGGTAACAGGGAATACTCATGGAATTTCCATGCAAAAAGAGCCGCGTTAAGTAGGATGAAAACAGTTACTACCCATAACCTTTTCCAGTTATCTTGTAAAAAATCAATCCCCTCATTTATGCTTCTGCTGATTGGGTTGCGATAACTTTGTGGGATCATCGATATTGCTAGATTAGTCGTATCTTGATTTTTTCTAATATTCTTTGATTTTGGGTTTACTGAGCCACTATCCTTGGAGACCATGCCTGTTAGCAGGATTTCAAGTTGCCACATCTGTCCCAAAAACAAAGTTCAGAAAGCTAGTAGCAATAGGATACGTGTTTGAATTTGAAAATGATCATCTCTTCTCTATATTTAATATTCAATAATTATAATCAAATAACAAGTTTGAACGAAATGAGCTATATTTATATATATGTATATATATATATATATAGAAGATTGGGTTAGCATTTGATATATATAGTGTTTAAAGTCGTAATATGTATAATGTTTGACACTTCGAGTTTTGTAAAATTCTGATTTTGTTATATAACAAATTAGACATTAATTAACGATAGTTGGAGTTAGGTTTATAATGAGGGTAACTACGCGATCTTATACTACCTTTAAATTAAAGATTTTGTTATATTGGTATGAAACTGGTTATTCATTCTAGATGCAATTAAGCTTGATTTGTTAATGCAAATTAAGTTGAGGATCAAGATACCCTATGCAAAGCGCAATTTCGATCAAACACTCCAAAAAAACCACAAAATTGTTTGTTCCTGACCTCTATGTAGCCACGCTGATCCGGGTCTAGCTCTTCCATGATTAAAGCTGCATACGTCCCGGCTTGGTTCTTGAAATTCGAAAGCTTGTTCGCCGAAGCACTCATTATAAGTACCTTAAGGACGAGAAAATTAAGAGAACGAGATTTAGCCTTGTATAACTAGAATTGAGGATAATAATAATAATATGTATATATTTCTCGATCGATCACCTCTTTCACCTCTTCCTCTGATAATATCCCGTCTCCATTCTTGTCACACCTGAAATTAATTAATTAATTCGTGTAAAAGATTAGATTATTCGGATTCAAATTTGACTCTTTCAGAAGCTAGCAAATTCAATCAAACAAAGAGCTAGATGCATGATGAATTTTGAGTTTACATGTCAAAGAAGATACTAAGGCGAGCATCAAGATCTTTCTTCGTCATCTCTTCCCAAAAATCTCTAACTTGGTCTTTGGTAAGCCCGTCCGCACCATTTATATTCCTACGCCTAGCCATGGCATCGTACAATTCCCCTGCAAATTCGATGCTGTCTCCCATTCCTACAAACATAGCAAAAAGATAAACAAATTAAACATTCAACACAAAAGTTGTATATATGCTTACAGGTTAACTGTATTCTTGAAAAGTAAACATTTTCAAAAATTAGTCTTTTTACCAACACAGATGCCAAATTTATCTCTAGGCAGCTTCCCATCAACCGCAAATTGATTAAAACGTCTCTCAATCGCCCTCCATGCATCCCCTTCTTTTCCAGTTACGGTTCTGTCAAGAAACCGCAAGCTATTAAGCCCTTTGGCTGCACTTGAGGTTGTCCGACCCATCTTAGGGGGCCCACCACCAGATGGCGGGGGCCTCTTTCGAGTAGATGTTGCCTTACTAGACGTGCGGCTTAACATTGTTGACAACCCGCCAGGCTTACGCCCATCATCCTTGATGGAGGTGGCGCGTTTGGATGCTCGGGCTTTTCCATCCATCGGGTCGATCTCAACGCTCTCAAGATCCGCCCCTTTCATTGTGGTTAAAATTCAGGTTAACTTATTCGATCGATCATCAAAGTGAGGGAATTGGTATGTTTTATATATATGAGGAATTGAATTGATGAAATGGGTGGGGAAGGAAGGAAGTAAGGATGGAGATGGAATGAATGCATGCATGTACGTACGTAGGCATGGCTGGAGATCGAAATGAAAGGGAGAAAATAAACGAGTAAAGATGGGAAAAGCTTAATTAAGGTTGTTAAGTTAAATGTCCAAAATTAGAAAGAAACTTGTGTTGTTGTCTAAACCATAGATTAATTTTGACTAATCCATCAACTCTCAAGTCAAAACGCTTAATTAATTAATTTCTTTTATTTATATATGGATTAATTTCGATCCACCCGCCCGCCACTACCCATGAATTTAGGTTAATTAATTAATTAATAATTAATGTGCGTTCCTACTTAATTTACATGTCGCGCAATACATGTATAATTTCAGTAGTAACTAGATTTTTTTGGTTTAAAAAAGATTTGTTAAATATTAATCTATTATTTTCATGGTTTCCAATTAGCTAGCTAGTACGTAAAAATATTAATGCATTAAGAGCATGAGGGAAAAAAACTGAAAAAGAGATTGTTAATTAGATTGATTAGTTGTACGTTGTGTTTTTTATACATAATTTACCGTGGTTATATTAAACTTTCAAAACTAGGTTAATGTATGTTGATACGGTCAACTATAAATAATAAAGGGGAAAATTTATCTATTTATTTATTAGTTATATTTTAGTTTTCTAAATAAATTTAATTTCTTGATCCTGACCATTCATTTAATCAAATTTTAAATTTCGATTTTGATTTTTCTTAGTTAAAATTGAATCAAAATTATTAAGAGAATTTCATATATATATATATATATAAACTAAATTGAGTAACTATTAGATATAATTAATAAAATTCTTATATTTCATTTTAATAAATAAACTTTACATATTTATAAAAATCAAAGTCAATACCTTTTTTTAAAATCAAAGCAAGTACAAATTAACTTAATTATTAAAAATTATTTTCATAACCTTTTTCTAATTTTGGAGAACAAAAAACTAAAATAAATGGAAAAACGATAAAGAAAATAGACATATCATCAAACAAAAATTATTCGTTGTCACCGTATTACATGAATATTATACTCGCTACGTCTTGAAAACGGACATGTTAACGAATAGAAATTATTCGTTGCCGTCGCATTGCGCGGATATAATGCTAGTGTGTATATATATATATATATATATATGTCCAAATTTAATTTATAGTTCTGAGCGACAATTTATATCCATTAGATTTTAAGATTTAATGATCCATATTCAATCTTAGATATAATCAAAATTGATATATTTGTATGAAAGAGGACATTTATGACTTTTTAACTATTGGTCTCCACTTTCTCTCTCCTCTAATTTATTTAAAATTAATTATCTCACAAACTGTTAATCGTTAGACGAAACGAATTATACCGTTGCGATCCTCGTGTTCCCCTCTTTTATTAGAGAGGTCACTTGGTATACTTTCAACAAATTTTTTTTTATCATTTTGGTAGATTGTACTTAAATTTTATTAAAGTATAATCACATGTAATTCATAGAGGTGTGATTAATATAGTCTTTATAAAATTATAGTTTGGTGTTTGATAATCCGGTGAAGTTCTATGATTTAGTAACAAAAAATCAACAATTGAAAGTGATTCTAAGTTATTAGTTGTTTCATAACACATGTGATTATCTATCTCTTATGCATGCACATAATTACATAATCAATCACATGTGATTGCGTATTCAATCACATGTGATTTTGTACAGAATCACATATGATTGAATACCAATAACATAAGATTTGGTATTTAATCACATATGATTGCATATTTAATCACATGTGATTTTGTAAAGAATCATAGGAGAGTTTGTACAGATTCACATGTGATTGAATACCAAAAAATATGAAATTTGGTATTCAATCATATGTGATTGCATAGGGGATTGTTCAAATGAGAATCATTCTTATTACGAGAACCAATATAAAAGACATCGAATTCGAAGGAGAACACATCTGGACCTTTGATAGAGGGGATAGGGTGTTGCTAATACACAATATATGCATTCATGTGTAGACAATGCAATTGGATTGGGTGAAATTGAATATGTACATACATGTATAAACGGTTTTAAGCAAACATTCAAAATTAATAAACGTTAAATGATATACAATTTAAGAAGATAAAAAAAGAACACATGTAATATTGTTATGAATCACATGTAATTATATATTAATAAAATTTAAGTTCAACCTAACAAAATGAAGAAAAAAAAGTTTGTCAAAAGTATATCAAGTGACCTCTCTAATAAAAGAGGGGAACATGAGGATCGTAACGGTATAATTGGTTTCGTTTAACGATTAACGATTTGTGAGATAATTAATTTTAAATAAATTAGAGAAAAGAGAAAGTGGAGACCAATATGTAAAAAGTCAGAATTTTCCTCCCTTATATCAATTTTAATTATTATCTAAGATTAAATCTAGATCATTGATCTTGAAATCTAACGGCTAAAAATTGTCCCCCAGGACTATGATTTTAATAAGGATTATATTGAACAAAACCCATGTATATATATATATATATGTGTGTGTGTGTGTTTTTTTTTTCTTAAATTTTAAAATATCATATTTGACTATCTTAATTTATAGATATCATACTTACTTTTTATATAATATTAAAATCTTACTTAACCAAATTATTAATTTTATCATTTTATTTTTTAAATAATATAATGATCGATAGATTGTACAAGAAATATAATTATGTCTTTTCATATGATGATACAACGTTTCTGCTGTCATGTTTGCCCTCAATCTCGCGTCTACGCTTCCATTGTTGATCTGAATGTTGACTCCATCTATCGTTATTTTTTAATTCTCATTTCTTTTGTGTACGCTTTATAATTATTTAATTAATAACTTTTTATTAATATTTAATATTTATTATATTTTTAAACAACATGTATATCATACACATATCTAATGTAGTACAATATATATGAATATCTTATATAGATAGTAAAGAAGGTCCGACATTTTTTGTTCCATTTAATTTAGTGAATTAAGTTGATTTTATATATTACAAGAATACTTATTATAGTTATATATAAAATATTTAGAAAACTTTGTTGCACCGGCCACTTATAGTTGTTTCTTGACGAGCGCAGTATATATACCTAACACCTACAGAAAATCATTGCTACATTATTCACAATGTAGATTAAGGAATACTAGGACACCCGACACCGTAAGGGAATATTTATTTAAAAATCATTTTTAATGTGAGTATCGTAAGAATCAATTACAACCATCGATTAAAAAAATAAAGAGTCCAGATTAAATAGTTGTTAATGGATAACATTAATTTAATCAAAGCAAATCCTATGTTTAAGGTAATTAATGAGGGATCATTTGGACATTTGACATTTACCCTTATTTACTTAAACTAAAATATCTCCCAAATGCAAAGGTTTTAGAATACGAAAATTATACAAAAAACAAGAATTTTATGCTTTTTAATATGACATCCTATATTACTATACTTTTTTTTAATAAAAATATTCTTTTTTGTTGGGTGTTTTTCCAACACATACAGTAAAGTCATATATTTATGATGCATATGTGAACTACCTATTCATACTATTGTGTTTTGTTACAACATAAGTGCGTCTAGGTATATATATGCACTATGCACGTGTACATCTCGTGTTAATATGCACAAGCACATGTACACTTAGATGCACATATGCACATGCGACTGAATTTTGGTTTAGTCAAACTCAAGCTCAAAACCTTTGACTAAACAATAAACACATACCACTGGATTTTTTGCAGGTGTGATAGATTCACCTAGATGTGTATATGAATATGCACATGTGCACCTAGATATATGATACAATGTTTGAAATAATATGCACATGTTCATCAAAATAATCTATAAATACAAGAAATTCCAAAATCTACAATTGTCATGATCTGACCTTGAGAAATACAAGAAATTCCAAAACAATCAACTAACGTAGTCTGTTAAATAGCCTCAATAGTCACCATCTGACCTTGAGAATTGAATTAAGATTAAGATAAATTCCTATCCATAAATCGCCGATTGTTGGTTTCATCGTCATCAATTCAAAAAGAAAATGTAGTGGATTTTGAATTCTATATCGAATTCACAAGAAAACCCATCGATGGCAAGAAACATTGGTGCTGCATCTTTTCTAAATTTCATGCTTCGTCATTTATTGCTATCATCGAGGGTAAGAAACATCAAGTGTGGAAATGGTGAAGATGCTTAGATCAGAGACTCTGCATGAGGTGATTGCAGTTATCGCAACTTAAACAAACTGTTTTTTAGTACAAGCACTCCCGTCCCTACCGTCCGCACCCTTTTCTTCGTCGTGTTCACAACCCAAGGCCACTTATCCCCACACGTTGCAAATTAATTACCAGGGAAATTATACAAAAAATTAGGCATCCGAATCTTAAGCCTCAACATGTTGGTACAAACATAAAGCTCAAAAACAAGCTTATTTCCATAAATGATTACAACCAATCAACTTATAATTTTGCCACCGTTTTCATCCCTTCTTTGATACATTAAAATCGAACCGCAAACTGAACATGAAATTGCTAAATCCAAAATTACAATGGTCCAATACCAATACACGTAATTGATGAAACTATAGCCGAGAGGTCAGAATGCTACGACATCGAGAAACTTATAGCCGGAGTGTGTAGGGTGTGTTCTACCGAAGACAAAACGGGAGACAACGATCCCAATTCGATTCCAGAACCAATCTTGACCATTCAAGTGGATAAGTGAATTGGATGAAGAACGTGGGGGATTGAGTGTGTCACAGGTGCATATAAGGAATTCATGGGTGGACAATCCCATTAAAGGATGGGGAATTAGACGGTTAAAATTGGTTTTCGCAATTCTCGTACGAAAAACAGTTCTCATTTTAACTTTTTCATATATCTATATATACACACATATGTAACGCCCCAATTTCAATAAAAGATATAAAAGTTGAATATTTTCATAATAGCACGCATAACATTTGAAATTCATAAGCGGAAACGTTTTCATAACAAAACCGTGCTAATACCAAAAGATACACCCACAAGTACAGACTTAGTGTACTGTCAAGGTTAAATATTTACACAAACGGGCGTTAATTGTTTATCATTCAAAAACTGAAAAGCAGTCAAACAGGAGCTTTGCCTTTGCCTTTGCTGCATCCTGCAAAACATTTTAAAAACAATATCTGATAAGCTACGAGAGCTTAGTGAGTAATCTAAACAAATCATCATATGAGCACACGTATACAATCACATGAAGATAATACACGCATGTCTGGTAATCAAGCTAGCCTCTGGTTCTAGACCCAGGACAACATCATAGGTTACAGTACTGTACCGCATCTAAGCCTTACTGCACATAGCAGTACGCTTACATATTCACATGTATAACATAGCATGTTAGCAATCTGATATGAAACTACACATGCTGCTGATATGAAGTGAAGTCTAGAAGACTCACCTTCTGATATTTATAATCCGAATAGATCCACAAACGAGAATGATCAATGTATAGGTCCACAACTTGTTTCTACAACATAATATCAATAGTATATGTATTAACATCTGTTGACTAATCAAACTGAACTGAAAAGGGCTAGGGCACGGCTGGGCTTGACCTAGGCATGGGCGTACCTATCCTGCAGTCACGCCCGTGCCTATCTAAGGTACGCCCGTGACTAAGCTTAAAAGCACGGGGGTACCTGAAGAACTAGGGTTTGCCACGGGGCGAAAGGCACGCCCGTACCCTCCTTGGGTACGCCCGTGCCCTCCCTGGTCTGCACAGTTCTGACCGACAGAAACTGTAAATCCGGCCAAAACTCATAAAACTCAATACCAATCAATCTAAAAACATGTATAGGGTGTTTTCCTACACCCATAACAACTAAACAACATAACAAACAACAAATTAACACACTTTGATCCTTGTGATCAATCTTTGACTCACTAGAACATGAAGAACACTAAAACTACTAAGCTACACATACCTCTATCAAGCAAGGCTGATATGATGCTATAAACTGATATAATTGCTGTATTTCCAAGTCCAAAATCGCCAGAAGTGAAGTGTAGCTGCTGTGTTCTAGTTGCAAGTATGTATGTTGTAATAAGAGTTCTTGTACATGAAAGTCCATACATATCTATAAGTTCATGATATATGTATATTTGGTCCCTGGACTATTTCAGCTTATAAAATGGCAATTTAAGTCCCTCTAGTTTTAAAAACACATCTAATCTCATAAGGGTAACTTATATAAACATATAACACCTCCTATTAAATAATAATTTTAGAAATTTCGAACCTTGGGTGTTACAACATATAGGGGACGTTCAAACGAGAAATGTTTTTTGTACAAGAACCAATTATAGCAATTGATAAAAAAATGGACGGTCCGGATTAAAAAGTTGTTAATGGATAAACTTAAATAATCGAACTTATCCTTAATTAATTAAGGGCAATTGTATCAATTTGACATTTTTACATTACCCCCACTTTTTTAAACTAACATATCCACCAAACGAAAAAGTGTTAAATTACAAAAATTATACCAAATTAACGAGAAAATTATGCTATTTAATTTGAGATTGATCTTGCTATATTTTTTCGAAAAAAAATTCGCGTTTGATGGGTTTTTTTAACACGGGTCTCGACATATGCACATGTGCATATTAATAAGTTTTTTTCAATATAGGTCTTGAAAGGTGCACATGTGCAAATATATGCATGTGTGTATATGTCGAGGCATGTGTTAAAAAACCCTAGTAAACACTAAACACGGATATTTTTTGAAAAAAGTAATATCTGTCTTAAATTAAAGAACATAATTTTCTTGTAAATTTGGTATAATTTTTGTAATTTAATACCTTTTCGTTTTATAGATATATTAGTTTAAAAGGTTGGGGTAATGTAAAAATGTCTAAATTGCCCCATTTGATTTAAAATTAAATAAAAAAAGACAGAAAATTAAATGATTGGTCCATATTGGTTCTCACAGTTCTAGTACAAAAAATAGTTCTCGTCTGAACCGAGTGCTCTATTTCTCTCTCTCTCTCTCTCTCTCTCTATATATATATATATATATATAGGGGAGGGTTCAAACGAGAATTGTTTTTCATACGAGAACTGTGAGAACCAATCTTGGCCGTTCATTTTGGATAATGAAATTCAAGGATGAAGAGCGTGGGGGGATTGACTGTGACAGGGTGCATGTAAGTAATTCATGGGTGGGCAATCCAATTGAAGGAGGGGGAATTGGACGGCTAAGATTGGTTCTCGCGGTTCTCGTACGAAAACAGTTCTCGTTTGAACTTTTGCCTATATATATATATAGGGGAGGGTTATTGTGAGAATGTATATTTATGTGAGAATGAGAGAATAAATCCTAGCTATCAATTAGATATTAATCTATTAGATCTAACAGTGACAATTCATGATTAGGTAATAAATAAAATAAATAGCCAAATGTAGACAATCGATCAAATCAAATAAGGGGTCAAGATTAAGTTTGTCATTCTCATCTAAATATATATTCTCATTTATATATTTTTCCCAACCGTGAATTGTGTATGGGTGGACCGACATTAATGTGCGAGACTTTATTTGCCCACAATACCCCTCATTAATTCGTCATTAATGACGGAATCGTTAGTCATTAATGAGTCAATTAATCATTAACCGCCAATATTATTAGCAATTGATTTATTTAAAACAAGGTCCAAGATTGATTCTCATACGAAAAATAGTTCTCATACGAGCTCTCCCATATATGAGAACTGTTACCAAATAAACAAGGCCAAGATTCATTTTCTTCAATTTTAAGCAATGTCACCAAATATAGAAGAAAACAGAATGAATTGGGTTGCTATTTCCAGGGAAAGCCTTCTTGTTTTTCTCATCTAACAGGAAATTGACAAAGTAGCTTGGTTGTTATTTTTTCTATTAGAATAGAATATATCTAAGATCAACGGATATGATGAACCGTCCTAAATGTAGAACACCCATAATTTTGGGAGGACGAAAAGACAGGAGGAGTCTTAATTAACGTAACATACCCCCCGGCGCAATCGTCTTGTTTCCATCTGTTTTGACCTTGTCTAATGCAATTTTCGTCAATCTATTTTCACAGCTTTTGGTTCAGTCTTTGGAAATCCTGAAGTGTAGGAGTGTCCATAGTTTTCTCAAAGACTAATTATAAGCCTTTTGTCTCGTTAGTCCTTTGGTCTACCAGTCATTTCCAATAAACTCTGTCTCGATTTACCTCATTTTTGCAAAAACTAATAACCCCATTAACACACATCTCCACAAGAGACTATAGAATGCAAGAATCACTTTTCTAATTACATTCTGAAAGTCATAGGACAATACTAAAGATGGATCATGATGGAAGCGCGGGTTTATCTAGAGATAGATCAACTCGATCAATTAATCAAAGAGATGAAGTGAGGTTATCAGTCTCAGGCAGGCTAAGTAGGAACTCTAGCAAGTCGGCTTCTGGCCAAAGAAAACGACTACCTAATGAGGGACCAAGGATGGAAAGGCAAAAATCAGGGGCGGCTAGAGGCCTTGATGGTTTGCGGTTTGTGAATAGAGTCATGACCGGGAAAGAAGTGGATGCATGGATGGCTATTGAGAAGCGTTTTCAGCGATTTTCAGCTGATGAGAAGCTACCTAGAGAAAAGTTTGGGATATGTATTGGTTAGAGTAACTTATAATTTCAAGATGTGTGTTTTGAATCTTGAATGACTGTTTGAAAACTGTGTTTTTTCTGTTGTGGGTTCTCTGCAGGAATGGGTGATAGCAGCGAGTTTGGGGCGGAATTGTTTGATGCACTTGCGAGGCGGAAGGGTATAGATGGATCTGATGGGATCACATTACAACAATTGAAAGAATTCTGGGAAGATTTGACCAAGGAAGATCTTGATACCCGAATTCATATTTTCTTTGATATGTAAAATCACAATCTGATAAATTTATTCTTTGTCAACTATTTTATATATACATAAACAATGAGTGGGATATCTCGATCTATTCAGGTGTGACAAGAATGGGGATGGGTTGCTAACAGAGGACGACGTAAAAGAGGTACACCATGGCCTAATTAAAACTGGCAAACGGGTTTTGTAACTTGTTGAACTGTCTGATCGAGTTGGGTTGACCCATTGATTTATATATCATTTTCTTCTAAATTTCATATACTAGCGGATATATTAATTAAATACAATCTTAAGTCTTATAATTAGGTCAAGCCAACTAGATCTAATCCATATATGTTCTTAAGCACTTTCCTAATTATAGCCCGTCTTATTTAGACCCACCCTATGTTTGTTTAGCTAAAGAAACCCAAAAGATCGGGTAGCTTTAGACAACGCCTATAAATCATTTCTGTCTTGTTCCTTTTGTTCATAGTCTAAATCGTGAATCTAAGTTCAGAGTTTTCGGTTTTCCTCGTGTTGAAGGTCCTAATAATGAGTGCATCAGCAAACAAGCTTTCAAATTTCAAGAAACAAGCAGGAACATATGCAGCTCTAATCATGGAGCAGCTCGACCCTGATCACTATGGCTACATAGAGGTACGTAATAAACAATAGAAAAATTAATTCAACATATTATAACTTAAAACATGTTGGAGTGTTTCTCTAATTTCATTATCAAACAGATGTGGCAACTAGAGACGTTACTGAAAAGCATGGCAACATCTAAGCAAACAACAATGAACCCTGATGACACGACCGATCTAGCCAGAACAATGATCCCAGAAGACTACAGAAACCCGATGAGAAAGTTCATGACAAGAGTGTTTGAATCGGGGCTCGAGAACTGGAAAGTGTTTTGGGTATTATTTCTATTTTGGGAAATGAATGCTGCATTGTTCCTATGGAAATTCCACCAATATACACTAATGCCCTCGTTTCAAGTCCTGGGATACTGTAGCTGCACCGCGAAGGGGGCAGGCGAGACTCTAAAGTTTAATATGGCTCTCATTCTTCTCCCTGTATGCAGAAGAACACTTACAGCCATCCGAGAAACCTACCTTGGGAAATTATTACCTTTGGATGAAAACATTAACTTCCACAAGATTATCGCGCTTGCAATTGTCATAGGGACTGTGGTTCACACTATAGCCCACATGGCCTGCAATTTCATAAGGCTGTCAACTTGCCCATTTAACCAATTTATGAGGATTTTTGGAGGTTTATTTGTAACACAACCAAGTTACATGGACCTAGTATTAAGCATCCCGGGATTTACTGGAATCGTTATGATTATTTTGATGGCTATTTGCTTCACCTTCGCCACAAGTTCTTTTAGGAGAAATGTCGTCAAGTTGCCTCACCCATTTAACAATTTAGCTGGTTTTACTTCCTTTTGGTACACTCATCATCTGCTGATTATCGTTTACTTCTTGTTCATCGCTCATGGTTACTTCTTGGTCCTCACCACGGGATGGTTCAGGAAAACAGTACGTCGCTTCATAACTTGTATTTATTTACACTCCCACTTTACAATAACTACACAATTCGCACTACCTTTTTTTCACACGGATTAGGAAAATGTTTATATTTTTAAAAAATTATAAACGTGTACAAGATTGTTACATTTTTAACCACGGAGCAATATAAAAGGGTCCCAAAGAATTTCCGTGCAACATACTCGCTTATAAATACGCAAAAACATACAATTTGTCTACACAAAATTCGGTAACCCAACTTTCCTCAGGCTGCTTCTTGCTTGAGGAAATTAGGTGTAATGTATTTCTATACTTTGGGTAGGCAATTTTATGCTTTTGCACACTTATAAATGTGAAGGTTAATTATTTTCTACAATTATTAACATGGAATTTCTCATATTTCTTCGTGTAGATAACTTTTACACGATTAGAAGTGTGAAGAACTGACTTGACAAAAAACTAAAGATTACTTAAGACTTGTAGAAAAATAGTGTATGCACATAGTATGTTGTAGTGCAAGTATGTAAAACTCAAGTTTGACAGACTTTTGTCAAAACAACATACTTGCAGACATGGATGTATCTCTTGATTCCAATGCTGTGTTATTCGAGTGAGAGACTCCTTACAACTGACCATATAATGCACGTTGACACCATCAAGGTGACACTAAAATGCTCTAGTTCTTATCTATTCCGTTGTCCGAAAAATTTCCTAACTTTCAGCTTGTGTTATGAAAATTATGCAGGCTATTATATATACTGGAAATGTTCTAGCACTCTACATGACCAAACCTATAGGATTTAAGTACAAGAGTGGAATGTACCTCTTTGTACAGTGTCCACAGATATCACGTTTTGAATGGTAAGCATGTTAATTTAATTATAAAAGTCAAAACTTGACAAAAATAAGTGATTGGATAATTAATAAATGTTGATTCCCTGTGGTAGGCATCCTTTTACCATTACTTCTGCACCCGGAGATGATTATTTAAGCGTACATATTCGTACTTTGGGAGACTGGACGAAAGCACTAAGAGAAGAATTTGCAAAGGTCAAACACTGTTTTCTAGTGAAAGGATTTCAACCACGGCTTATCTCTACAGGTGGCAAGATGGAAGGGTAGGGTTGGGTAACGGGTCAAACGGGCTTAATTGGGCCGGGTTGGATTGACCCACTAACATCTTTTTGTTCGTTTTCTGAATAGTGAATGGGTTGGTTAGGATTCTAGAAACAATATTACTTTAGTAATTATAGAATTTTTAAATAAAATGATTTAAAAGGTAAGTTTAGCAAAATTTCACAAGATATCCAGCCTGAACTTTTTGATTTTACATGTTCGAGATAAAAGAACACTACCTAAATCGATACATAAATAAATGGGTAGAGATTGCCACCTCTATAGTCATCTCCATTCACTTCTCGCTCTTCATCATTTGTTCTATCTTAATCTGAATTCTAAAACGCAGAAATGCAGGCCTGTGAGCCTCAGCCGATGAACCCAGCAGAAGGCAATCTTGCCAAAATGGAAACTAATGTGAACTTGACGATAAAGGAATCACAAGCAATGTGAGTGCCACGAAATATCATCCACTTACTAACACAACTTCCAACTATATATTTGATATAATCCCTTTATTTTGGTAGATATCCTAGAATCTACATCAAAGGACCTTATGGAGCACCAGCTCAACATTACAAGAATTACAACATCTTATTACTCATCGGTTTGGGTATTGGAGCCACTCCATTTATCAGCATATTAAATGACCTCTTACAGCACCTAAAACAGTCAGTAAGTGATAAATAGCATGCCTACGCAGATAGTTAATTACAAGTGAAAAGGGAATTGAAACACTTTAGATAACAGAAAGTTGCATTAAAAGGTAGTAACCAACTTTGGTTTGATATCCATTTCGGGTACCCGTCTTTTTTTCAACCATAAAAAGGTAACTAGTTTTCAGAAAATTTAATTAAAAACCTTGAAATTCAAAAATTCCAACTTAATATAATCTAACTGGGTTGACTAGTCAAAAATCATGATGTGGCAGCTGATGTGTCAACAACTTTTACCATGTTAACGTGGAGCTGATGTGTTGTGGATATGACACCTGAAAACCGGTTTAATATAGAAAGTTACCCTAAACGAAAACTTTTTGAAAGTTTCAGGGTTTTTAAGAGAAATGAACCAATAACAGAAATCAGACCAAAGTTGGTTAATTTTATGCAATTTTCACTTTAAATAAAGTCTCACAGAGCATTCATTTCTACTGCAGAAATTTGGTGGAAGTCTAGATAAAAGAGCTTACTTCTATTGGGTAACAAGGGAGCAGGGTTCGTTCGAGTGGTTCAAAGGTGTAATGGACGACATCGCAGACCATGATCACAATGTGAGTCATTAACCTTGCCTTTCACTCTTTTAGTTCTTCCATGCTTTTTATCTTTGGCTAATTGCATAAAAAGGTAACCAACTTCCTTCAAATTTCCATTGTGGTAATATAGTTCTCCCCCCCCCCCCCCCCCCCCAAACACACCTAAGTAGCTACAAACTTACTTTGGGTATGCGTTTGTCCCAGAAAATGGTTATTTCCGCATATACGTCCAGTTTACTAACATGTGTAAAGTCACCAGTTACCCAAAGCTTAACTTCTTTTTGAAAGTTGTATCTTTAAGGAGACAAAAAAAAATTAGTATATGACCCACGAAAGAAATATGAGGAAGTTAATTAACTATTTATGCAATCAGCCCTTTATTTACCAATGAATATTATTTCGTATAATAGGTTAAGCATGTGGTGTCCTGATAATATGAAGTTGAAGGATAATATATGATCTAATGTGGTTTTGGGATGTGAATTGCAGAACATAATTGAAATGCATAACTACCTAACCAGTGTGTATGAACAAGGTGATGTGAGATCTGCACTTATTTCTATGGTACAGTCTCTACAACATGCCAAAGATGGAGTTGATGTTGTCTCACAGAGTCGGGTATAAACTTTCTTGAAATATATGATCGCCCACAACCAAATTAATGGTTCCTTTCAAGAATTTATTTTCTAATAACAAATAATCCACCACAGATTAAAACGCATTTTGCAAGACCTAACTGGAGAAAGGTATTCTACAACTTGGCAACTACGCATGAAGGCGCTAAAATTGGTAACACATCACACTCATTACTATTCTACCAAGTATAATGGTTTACATTTGGCTTTAGTGTCAAACCTATGTTGTGTGTGCTTGTGATTAAAGGTGGCAATTGGGCTCTCATCAACTTGTGAATATATCAACACAAGGGAAATGAGCCGAATGGTGTTTTACCTTAAATGGGTCAAAATCACCCAAAGAGTTTTTTTATGCATACAACCTCCTAAACAGTTTTATTCAAAATTTTAGATATTACTTTAAAGATATTGCATTTAAAATCATCATTAGAGCATTCAGTGTCTATAAATGAATGAACAAAAAAGCGTTAGTGGATCAACCCAATCTGGCTTGTTTTGACTTGAACATATTTTAAACTGTTATCCGGTCTAACCGGCCAGTCTTGGCACCTCGGCTTGTAACTTCTGTTTCCAATTAACTGCAGGCGTTTTTTATTGTGGGGCGCGAGCACTCACAAGACAACTAAAAAAACTCTGCAAGGAATTTAGCCTACAAAACACGGCGCGTTTTGATTTTCACAAGGAGAATTTCTAAAAAGAGATGGAAATGTACCAACAGTTTTCATTCGGGCATATAGAGATCACTTGTAGGTCTGCAGGTTTCTAGCAAAGTTCTGATGATGCTACATTCCTCAGTTTTGAGAACTATAGCTTTTATTATAGAGCTTTGTAAATCCAAATTGGTAGAATAATCATATCTGCCACTTCTGCTGATCCAAAAGAGAAAAAAAATATGATGAGGATCTAAGACCCATCTTTATCAAGAACTTTTTTAAATCTTTTATGAGTAATCACCATTGATACAGGAGTATTCAAAGGCAGTAGAAAACCCACCAACAACAAAGAAAATATCATGCATAAGCAAAGCAATGGCTGTCCTACCAGATAAATCTCAATATGAAAAGTTTTTTGGTGATTTTAATTACCACGAAGGATACACACTTCTCCGATGCATGTCTAGAACCTCACATTTCCTTTTATTTGCTTCCAATAATTAGTGCACATCCATATGAAGTACATGTGCATGTCACTCCATCAATTTTCAGTGAAATATATTTTCGGGGCATATGTTGCGAAAGGTTCCAGCCTTGCAAGACGTGGGTTGCCTCAATTTCCAGAGACAAAAGCACATTTTTTCAGCTTTTTTGGCTTAATAGCTTATCTTTAGAGATCACAACTCAACTATGCTTTGTATTTCCATCTTTTTATAGCTGAATATACATATATATAATGGAGGCACATGTTTTGTAAGTGGCAAAATTTTGATGATATGAGAAAACTAAAAGAGAGCACCAATTTTGTTTCTACCCTCCACGTGTTTAACATCATCATTCACCTCAGACTAGGAAAGGGATATGCTTGTAGAAATGGAAAGGAACACTCTGATGGCATAAACTGGCAAATAAGTACACGAGTCGCGAAGTGGAGTGCCTGTTTGCTAGTTATGTTCTACCCTTCACCTTGCTCATAATGATTACTTAAAGTAAAATGTGTTAACTATAAATTTGTTGGACAAAATTAGATCATTCTGAAACCAGTAGCATAAGGGGGTAACTCAACAAAACTCAAATGATCTACAATAAGGCAATATATGTAGATAGATATGAACTTTCATGGTTTTCACTTCCATAATTATACAGTAAGCAATCATATCAATTACCTGATCTTTCTCCAATTTTGAGGGATTTCACAGATTTAAGTGCTTGATAGTAATTTATTTACGCGTCAATTCTGTAACTGAGACGGTTAAGAGAATCCGGATATGTGATTGAAGTATGCAAATGAAAAGAAGATTACCATTGAACTAATTTCTTCTTGCATTAGAAGAACATCATAATCAAAATATTCTCATTAAAACCGCATATAACGATTATAGGCTAAACCAATAACTCCATTACTCGCATTGGTAAAATAAAAGTAGAAAAGTAACAACTTTTTACCTAAATTCCGAACCCAGTCATCAGCTCCAGTCCCCTCCTCTTCTTCTGTTGCTTCAGACTTCATTATCATCGTTTTCTAACTTACTAATCAAGTTTACGCAAATGTTTCTTAACCTTCCGGTGCTTCTCGAGGTCGAGCTCATTCACCGCCCGCAACAGCAACCGCAACGGATGTGAATGTAGGAAGACACCGATTGGGAATTGCATAAGTGGAGGTTACAGGAGAATTTCGTGCTGATCTCATTCAACGTCTTTTTACTGCTCAATCTCTATCGTCCCCATGCTAACGTCATCTATCGTCGTCTAAGAGGTGTTTGTGTAACGTTATTATTTTGGTTTATTAGCTTATCAACTTATATTTTAAGCTTATCATGTTTTAGGTGTTTGGCTAAGCTTATTGACTTATTTTTAACAAAATAAGTCATTTTTCATAAGCAATCTTGAACTAGCTTATTTTCTTTCATATGAGCTTATTTTTACAATTTTACCTTTATACCCTCTTTTTAGTCATTATATATTAATAAGCTAATGTAAGAAAGCCTTTTTTATCATTTTCTATATTTTTAAAAGAAATTTATTAACTCATAAGTTATAATCTAATACAAACATTTTTTTAAAAAAAAATTATAAGCTCAAAAGCTTTTAAGCTCTTAAAAAAAGCTTAAACAAACACCCCTAAAGTTCCCTCCTCCCTCCCTCTATAAAATTCGTAAGAGGTATACCAGTTTCTTTCGGTTTTGTTCCGGTTAATTGGATCTTGAGCCAGGAGTCTTCGGCTAAACAAATCAATGATATGTTTGGTAGCCTTCTTTTCTAAAAGCGAAGGGATTTGAAGAAAAGAAAATTTCTTACAATTTTTGATCGAGTAAATTGTTAAGAAAAGTAATATAAATATCAAAATTTATCAATAAAGATAACATTTAAATTTTTTGATCGAGAAAAGATTATAAATTTCAATTTATAACAAAAAAAGGTATAATACACGAAATATATACATTTTTTGTTATAAATTGAAATTTATAATCCTTTTTTTGTTATGTTTAAGAAGTCATTATACCCTTTTTGTTACAAATTGAAATTTATAATCTTTTCCCGGCCAAAAAAATTGGACGTTACCTCTATCGTCAATTTTTAATATTTAGGTTATGATAGTGTATATGGATAAAACTCAATATCATTAAAACCCAATAAACCCAAGTACATCCTAAGCCTAACTTAAACAAAATAAATATAGACACACACATCTTAGCATTACAAAGCCCAAAGAAGAGAACCTATCGGAAGGTCCTGTTGACTTCCTTTTACACATCTGAACTTAGAAGAACCAATCAAATTGCAGTCTCCTTAAAAAGACAAGAATCACATCCCAAAGAAGATCAGAGCAGCAGAAGATAAAATGGATCAGCAACATCTGACTGATAAGGAGAAGGAAGACATAGCATCGACCAGTGGATAATAGCATGCACTCTTGGACCATTTCAAGGATAAAAGGAAGAAATACGGGACTTCAAGGTAAGTAACAAAAAGAACAAAATGCATACACTATATTTTGCTCTCAATTCTCCATCGGAACACAATCTAATTCTCACGCCGGAGCTTGGTCACGAGGCTCAACCCTCGTGATGAGGCTAACGGTGTTTTGGTTTGCAGGCTCCAGTAACCCACCCAAGTTCACTATCTTTCCTCTCCGGAGAAATTGTAGCAACATGTTACCCTTCTCAGCAATTTTTCCTCTTTGATAAGTAAAAAAATAACCTTTAAATTTTATAAATAATTTTAAAAAATATTGTAAATGGTCATTTTTTTCTTCCTCTTTAACTTGTATTCTTGATTTTCATTTAATCAAGGAAGAGGGTGAGATTTGGATGAGAAGTTTTGGCTTATTTTGTCTTAATTTTCAGGCTCCATTTGGTTCGCTGGAATTAGAATTACAAATTCCTTAGTAGTGTTGTTTGGTTGGAGGATTGCTAAGAATGGAATTTGACCATGTCACTCGATTCCTTTAGCCAAGGGATTTTACAAATCCTTCCATCCAGCGATGGAATCTTCAAATTCAAGAGGATTTCTAAACTCCCTCCCCCCTCCCTCCATTAACATTTCCAACATCTGCTCTCCAGTGACATCTATTCTTGCCTTGTGGCTATATCTGCTCCTTTCCCTCCTACGACATCTTATTGACTGATTCTTGTCCTCCAATGACATCTTCTCCAGTGGCATCTGTTTCCTTCCTCTACAACGAGCTCTACTTCCCACCAAATTTTAACTTATCTTATGTAAGCTATGGATCGTGATTCTCTTGTGAGAATTATGGTATCTTCCTCGTGTGAATTTCCTAATGTTGGGTCTACTAATCCGGTGAGGCAAGGTTCCATTTCAGATTCGCTACTTAGCGGTGGAGAAAACAGGTGGTTGAGTGGTGGAGGAAAATGGAGTTCTAGGGTTGGCGGTAGCGGTTGTGGTAGCTATGGCGGTAAAGGGAGGTCTATTTTTATTTTCAGTGACGCCGATGATGAATATGTTGCTTACACCGTCCATATCCCACCAAACACGTGAACTTCATTTTGATATCTTGGTTTGATTAATGTAATGACTTGATTTTTGAATTATAAAATCTAATTTGTCATTTGATTTCTACAAAATCAATTTGAATTTGGTTTTTCTTGATTTCATGTCTTTGCATCCTATAAAGTTCTTTTTCTTTGATTTCATGTTTTGGTCCATTCCAATTCCTATCTCACGCTTTACCAAACACGATTGAATTTTCATCAATTCCAATTCATAGGAATTCCAATTCTTTTACATTACGATTCTTTAGTTAAATTTCAATTCCTGAATTCCTTCAAATTCATTTTGTGAACCAAATGGGGCCTTATCTTTCCAAAACTATGAGGATTTGAGAGAAAATGATTCCCTCCTCTTTTCTTTTGTTCCTCTAACTTGAGAACATGCCGCTAAAGTAGGATCGTGAGTTTTGTGCTAGCACAAGCTTACTAGATGTCATTACAAGTGGATTTTCTTGAGCAATTTAGATAAATATATTCTTTTTTACTTATAGGTATTAAAAAGCCGTAGTTGTTGTAAAATATTTGATTTTGGAACTTTAACAAGTCAAGAAATACAGACGACTCTGGGGGTAGTTTTTCTAACTCTGATAATATAAAAATTAGATTTTTATAAAACTGGTATTTTATTATAACCCAACATGGTAGGTAGGTGGTGGCGATAGTGGGTGCAATAGGTGGTGGTCACGATGGTGAGGAGAGTAGGTGGTGGTGACGATGGTGATGGAGGTTGTGAGTGGTGGCGATGACGGTGGAGGTGGTGGGGGTAGTGGTGATGCGGTGGTCGGTGGTGGCCATGACGGTAGCGGTGGGTTAATGGTGGTGGTGGCGGCAATAGGTGATGGTGATGTAGTCGGTGGTGGAGGCATATGTGGAGGTGGTTGTGATAGGAGACACGACGGGCGGTGGTGGCGAGGGGATGGTATTGATTGTTTAAATCAAATTTTAGTTGTTTGATATTTAAATAGGTCAACTCGGATAAATTTTACATCAAGCCACAATAGTCTAACTGACACTCCTATATACAATGATCCGACGAATCCTTGATCAGATTATCAAAACTTGATCCAGACTCGCCTCATTTCACTCCTACTCTTACCTACAAAGCCTCACCCGTGATTACCATTCTTGGCTACCATTAAAAAAAAGGGAGATGTAGTGGTTAGAGGCGAGTCTATGTACAACCAAATGGGGTGTGTGGACCCCACTTAAAAGAAATTTTTTATTATACATGTATATATAAATAATTTTTTGACCACCCTAAAATTTTAAAATGGACCCCGGATTGTTAGAAGGAAAAACATGAAAAAGATAATGAAAAAAACACAACTTTATCATCTCAAGTCCTCAATCCTAAAAGCTAAAGGTCAAACCCTATATTGCCATGTCAATACATCAAGTAAAGAGGACAACTAGCCAAGTAAGTGTCATATTTTATTATATGTTTTGTATTTAAAATTTTATTCTCTTTAGTTTTTCTTGTTTGAGTTTTATTAATTCGTTTGATCTATTTAAGTGTAATAATTTGCTCCAAGAAATTGTTAAGTGTATTAGTTAATTCTTTTTTTATTTTGAATTTTGGTTAGTTATAAAGTTATAATTTTCTATTAGATTATGATGAATGGTAATTTTTGTTATATTTGTATCGTTACCGGTGTATTGGTATGTTGTGTTAATTTTGTATTAACTATGTAGAATGTTTATGTTAAATTAGATTATATATCAAAAGAATTGGTGAATCTACAATCTAGTTCAAGTGATATATCCAAGACAAAAAATACTGACAAACAATTGTTTAAGCCAATAAGCAAGAAACTTTTCAAAGTATATGAAAGTTGACCTATGTTCACTTTCTAGCTATATGGAGCAAAGATCAAGTATGGAATATCGTCAGGGTAAATTGCAAAAACTTTATGCTATTTGTTTAAATATATGTTTACTTTTTATGTCGGTATTTATAATTCTCTTGATTTATATCATACTATCAATGCTCCGAATATTAACTAAAAACCATTTGACCTGTTATTTAATCTCCCTGACTAACTTATTCCGTTACATAAACTATGTTGGACCCCTCTATGTTTCAATCCTGGATTTACGACTGGTAGTGATTATAGCTTCAAAGAAGAGGTGGAGTACGACCGTATAAAATGTTTGGTCTGTATTTTGATTTAATGAATCTTCAAAATCAATATGAATTTGTCTATTCATGATTTTAATCAAATGAATATTTGATTTTGATTCTAACTATTGAAGTTATAATAATCACTTTTGAACTACAAAAAAAATGAATCGGTTCTAAACCAAATTAAACAAAAACCTAACTAAACTTTAATCAACTCCAAAGAAGAAAAACATCATCAAAAGCCAAACTTTGGTATAACGCGCTGGTTGTATTCTTCAACTAATTTAGGTTTTAAAGGTTTTGATTTCTACTTTTGCTTTCAATTTAGGGTTTTGATGTTTGCCTTTGTGTATATGTATTTTTAGTGTTTTAGATATTGAATCAATTTGAACATTGCTTTGTGCCAAATAATGATGACCGAGCATAGGTCGGTTTGGGCCTAGGACCAAACCACAAACCATAGAGTCAGTTATCTCTAATTTCAACATATCGATGTCGGTTTCTTAATAAGAATGTTAAGTGGTTAAATAGGGCGATTATGAGGTTGTTAACTAATAATTAAGTTGAAGACTAAAAATAAGAATGGATCAAATAAGTAGTTTAATACAATAAATGAATAATACTTGACAAAAAAACTAATATGGAAGAGTAATGTGAAACAAAAATAAATAAAAAGGAGACGTCGTATAATAGATATATAATAAAAAAAGAGTACAAAAACTAAGATTATAACAACTCTAAAAACGTTAAAACACAATACAAATTTTTATTATTCATACACTAATACATATGAAAGTTATATATATATATATATAAATATATATATATATAGTACATAAATCACAAAATATATTATTTGGGGTGATTTGATTCATAATGGGGTGGTTTTTATGGTTAATCGTAACTAAATCACCCTTATCGGTTAATCAAACTTTTGAAATAGAACCATCAGTTATAGAATTTTTTTCTATTAGTTTGAGTCGATTTTGCCAGTTAAATCAGTTAACTATTTTTTTGTGTCCACCCCTACAAATAACTTAAATTTCAAAATCTAAAATAGAAAAAACTAAAAAAAAAGTTATATCTATATAAAAAAATACATAATTTCAATATCTTATCAAGCAAAAAAATCCCAAACAATCGATGAAATATCATGTTACTTGTTCACTAATATTATTATATTAAATTAAATAGAGTGGATTACTTATTTGGTTTTTTGGTTCGTAAAAAGTCATCGATTTAGTCTTTTAATTTTTAAAATTAGGAAGACAGACTCTACTATTCATTATTTGCCCCAATTTTGGTTCTTTAATTTAACTCGTAAAATTAAAGTGTTACTTGTTTATATGAAAAGATATTATAGTCATTTGACCAGAAAAAGATTTGTTTTAAACACATTTTCACTAAAAAAACCTTTATCTTCCACCTAAGCTAGTAATGAATTTACCACCGCAAACACTATCACTACCGTCTCCTTTACCTAAACGCATCAGACAACCGATTAACTCTCTTTCCATTCAAACATAATCAATTATAAGTAATTATATAATTAAAATTCCTCTCGACCTTAATCCCTTCGGTAGCACATTTTATTTCCTCATATACCTAGAGGAGTGGCCAAGTTATAAAGGCTTGAGAGTTTTTTTAAGAAAGATGATTTGTGCATAACAATATTTTATCATATACAACAAAAGGTGATTGATTAGATCATTATACTATTGAATATGTAAATAAGAATAATAAATAATAGGTTTATATGAGTATAAAAATCATAGATATTGTATTTGACAAATTTACATTATATACAAATCACTTCACTTTCTCTAAACCAGCCTAATTCCACACGTATAACTAGAGGGTAATTAGGGTTTTTAGTAGTATTTTTCCCAACTATAATAATAATATATGTTGTCAAATTACCTTTTAATGCTAGTTTGGCATATCCGTTCTAACTTGATGTTAAAAATGGCCAAGTAGAGAGAGAGAGAGAGTTTTTATTTTCTATTTGGCATTAAGATTTTCTTCTTTTTTTTGGGACGGATTATATTTTTATTTTTAAGAATTTCTTATCCTTTTTAGTTATATTACTTATTTAATCTATAAAAACAGATAAATCATACGTATTTGCTAAGCTTAGTTTTTCATTTTACACAAAAATACATTTGATTAAATTGATTTATTACTATTTAAAACTTCATCATTCAAATTTCAAAACACTGTTACCAGATCAGGGGTAAACTATCAAAGTGGTTTTTAAAAATTAATTATATAATTGATGAAAGAGAACAGGAAGAATCGATACTAAAGTTGGCTACGGTTAAAGCATAATCTTTATTAAAAACATACTCTTAAAGAATTAATGTATTAAAATGTTTGTATCCCGGTGCAACGGGCTATTAAATGCTCATTATACATTAATCTAAAAAATTAAACTTGAATCGCTAATCGCCTTAAGCTCGTCTCTAGTTTATGGTCTATTTTGATAGCAAACATGTATTATACAGTAATTTTTGGATCAATCCCGTATTAATTGTAGGACTATAACCCTAATGACTAGCTTACTTCATGTATTCTAGATAGATTATGAAAATTTTCACACTATCGCTTTAACAGTTATAAATAGTAGAGGGTGTATATATTTTCATGGTTATATTATTAATATAGGGATTTTGGTAATAACAGTATTCTCGGAGCCTATATTTTTTGATTGGTAATAACAAATTTTTAATTGTCTCCCTCACAACATCCGAAAATCACTCACCTCCCAAATCATTCTCTCCATCCAACTCTCTCATGCCTATGCCTTTTCTCCAAACGTTACCCCGGCGTTGCAAATTAGCTATAGCGATGGGTATGCCGCCCAACAAAAACCACCACCCTAATGGCGCCCACCACCACCACCTCTCCCTCCTCCGGCCAACACCGCCATCATTCTAGCCTTCCCCCCATCCGCTCCACCGTCTCGTGGCTCTTCCTTTCCTTGCTTTTTCTCTACATCATCTACTATTCCACCATCCTTTTTGAACCTGCCCCTACCTTCACCACAACCACCATCAAAAGCGCCACTAACAATTGCCAAGATTCTGATCACAGCCTCTCCACCAACAAAAACTTCCAAGGCAACACCAGCAACCCTGAAGGTGAACTTTCAACAGCCCAACCACAGGTACCTGGGTTTGACACCGAGCTCAAACATATTGCATTTGGCATTGCAGCCTCCTCCAGATTATGGCGGACCAGGAAGGAGTATCTAAAGTTGTGGTGGCGGCGTGGGGAGACCAGGGGAGCGGTTTGGATAGACAAGCATGTAAGAACCATCGAAGATGAAAACCTGCCGGATATCCACCTATCAGGGGACACCTCAAAGTTTCCCTATACAAACCCAAATGGAGATCGATCAGCAATACGAATATCTAGAGTGGTATCGGAGACTTTGAGGTTGGGAATGACGGATGTGAGGTGGTTTGTGATGGGGGATGATGACACAGTATTTATTGTAGAGAATTTAGTGAGAGTTTTATCTAAATATGATCATAATCAGTTTTATTATATAGGGACGACGTCAGAAAGCCATTTTCAGAACATGTTATTTTCGTATGGGATGGCATTTGGTGGGGGTGGGTTTGCCATTAGTTACCCGTTGGCTGTAGAGTTGGAAAAGATGCAGGACCGTTGTCTTGAAAGATATCCTGGTTATTATGGGAGTGATGATAGAATGCATGCTTGTATGTCTGAACTTAATGTCCCACTCACTAAAGAACTAGGGTTTCATCAGGTTTGTCTTAAGCCCTCATCTAGCTGCCATTGAAACTTCTATCCAAAACTTGGTACACCTTATATATGCTATCTACTAAATGTACAACCCACCATGCATGCATTTGCCAAAGACTTGGAACAGAACATAATAATTTGTATTATCCTAGAAGATATGGGCGGAAATGGCAATATGATCCATGCCGCGTCAGATTAACCCCGAAACATTTATTATCTCCGCTTCGAAGAATTTTTAGAAATCGACAATTACTATGTGATAGTGATTATAAAAAACAATATTATAATTTAAAATTGTGAACAAAAACCATTTAGATATGTGTTAAAAAGGAACTTTGGTGACTTTTTCTCGAAAAGCAACTTTGGTGACTTTTAGTTTGTTTGACTCGTTCCCCTTTTAGCTGAACTTTATTATTTAACCCATTTGAGATAAAACTTATGCCAATGTTGCATGTTCATACGTATATGAGTTGAAATTGTCACCTCTACTATTTACAGTCCAGAATCTTAGATTTAGATTTACTGATTTTGTTTCATTGACCGTGTAGTATGATGTGCATGGGAATCTGTTGGGTCTATTAGCAGCCCATCCAGTCACCCCATTAGTCTCGCTCCACCATCTTGATGTAGTCGACCCAATATTCCCGGGGATGTCTAGAGCCCAAGGCATCAAACACTTGCTAGAATCAGCGAAGTATGATTCTGCGAGTATCATACAACAGTCCATCTGCTATGACAAGGAAAGAGAATGGTCCATTTTGGTGTCATGGGGTTTTGCGATCCAAATTGTACGGGGAATCCTGTCTCCAAGAGAGCTTGAGGCACCCACTCGTACATTCCTAAATTGGTACAAAAGGCTCGATTATACAGCATATGCGTTCAACACTAGGCCTGTTTCAAGGAACCCATGTCAGAAGCCTTTTGTGTATTACATGAGTTCAACTAGGTGTGACAAAGCTAGGGGGAAGATAGTTGGGATCTATACTCTTCATAGAGAACGCTACCCTTATTGCAAATGGAAGATGGAATCTCCTGAAACAATTGATACAATTGTGGTCTTAAAGAAAGAAGATAGTCTTCGTTGGAGAAAGGTAACACAGTTCACTACCTATCATATCGATCTCTAATAATGCCTGCAATGTTCAATATCCACTGTTAATTTGTTTTCAATATTCCCATCTTTATTTTCATTATGTTTTCTTTCAAATTCACTCAGTAAAATGTGAAGTTTTCTTTCAAACTCATTTAGTAAAATGTTAAAGAGTTCTTAAAGGGATTATGTGTCATATCATGCATATATGAATCTTTACAAGGTTATAAACAAGTAAAAAGACAGGATAAGAGTGATTTATGTATGAACATTGCATTTATGAATCTTAACACTGAGTTCTATACTATGACATCGATCTTCTAAGCAGTCTTTTTTATATTGCAGGCACCAAGAAAGGATTGTTGCAGGGTCTTGCCTGCTAATAAGAAGGGAATTCTATACTTATGGGTTGGTAAGTGTCAAACAAATGAGGTTATTGAGTTGTAGTCTACTAGAAGGGTGCCTAGTTTCTCATAGATGTATCACCCCATGATCATGTACTTGGATGCATACAATAAGGATCAAGACCTGTTCTGCGTTTCAACAAAACCAAGCCTTGGAAAATTCAGATATTACCCAGTTACAAAATAGATTCATCAACAACTTATGAAGAAAACAAAAATATTGACTAATCATTGTAGTAAGATGTTGACAATTTTCTTGTTTTTACCTTTCCTCTTTTTCTTTAGGTATACATCTTAAGTGTAAATTCTAGATCAAACTTTAAATTGTACCTACAATTACAAATTTTGCTTCAGCAGTTAATATAGCCTTTATCTATATTACTGAATGCTAGGGTATAAGAAAACGAACTCCTCTATTATTTGTTCTCCGTATTCTCCTGCTTTAGTTTGATTATAGCAGAAAATGAATTAAAGCAAAAAAAATTTACCTTGATCAACCTTCTCGACTAGCCTTTGGTGCAGTTTCTTCGCTTATACTTGGATACGATACTTTTGTCTCAAGGGAAACCGGAAACAACAGCCTCGTGTCATGGGAAACTGAGAATGAAGTATTTGGCTTATGTGAATCCTCAAACAACTCATTGAGCACACGAGAATCAGAGAACGAGTCACCTGGCTCAAGATGAACCGAGAATGAGGCTTTTGGCACATGTGAAACTGAAAACGGGGATTCTAGCTTATGAGAAACTGATAATGAGGCATTTGACTCATGAGAATCTGTTAATAAAGCACTGTGGTCATGAGAATCCAAGTATGACACGTTTGGCTGATTACGATTAGCTAAGGAGGCATATGGCCCATTAGGAAGAGACAAAAAACCATTTGGTGGACTTTCAAATGCCAATACAGTTAGATGAACATCTGTTGCGTCACTCTCTTATGGCAGCTTCTTGGATCTTGGGACAAATCTGGTTCTTCCATCAATGGTTTCTAACTCCACTAAGAAAAATAAGTAATAATTATCAGATACAGATGTTGGAGTTTAACAATTCCGACATTTGACAAACTAGATACAATAGCACCAAAGCAGTTAAGACCTAACCTCGGTTCAACACTAAATGGCTATAAACTTCTAGGGTTTAAATAATCGTTTCGTAATCAAATTATTCTCTCAGTTTGCCATTATTTACCATAACAATAATCAATTACTAGTTTAGAGATCTGACAACTTCAGAAAGAAAGTAAAATTAAATAAATACACAAAAATACACGCGCGCACATAGCAAGGGGTGAATTACGTTGACGAAACAACTAGGAGGATGAAACTTGAGCGACATCTTGAACTTAAATGGATGCTAAGAAGATTAAAAGATAGAGATAAAACGTAGATACCAAGATAGCTGAAGTACCACATGATGAAGAAGCACAATATGACAACAAGAGGGATGAAATGAACTAGTTTGTATCTCATTACTGGTCTCGAGTTTCAGCTCTGAGTTTCTCTCCGGCCAATGGTGGAAGCCAAATTGTAGACAGGAAGGTCGCCGGGGATGTCCGCCGCCGACATGACCTCTTCCGCCATGACTGATTACTCATCTGAAACCCCTGCATCCGATATAGAGTAGGGATTCTCGATCAGAGGTCTGTTGCCTGTGTGTTTGCGTGTGTTAATTTGGTTTTAGCAAATCGACGCAGACGAGGTTGAAGTTTTGGTAATTGCCTCTTGACGCTTTTAGGCGCCAAATTCATTGCACGTACTTACACACGACCAGAGAGAGCAAGCAAGTTGAGCTTACATAAATATTACATTATGAAATTTGCATTAAATCTTGAAGATTACTTTTTTTTCGTCGTCGTAGTTTTAATTTACGTTTCTTAAGTAAAACAAATAAGGAAAAAATTCATAATTGAGACAATATATATGAAAATAAAAATAAAGTCATAACATAAATTACAACAGGACCGAACTTTTAATTGTTAGCCCAGTTTTGATCACTAGCCCGCTAGTCGGTTATGGATTTACAGATCGAACAAAGAAAACGTTGGAAATTGAAACTTTGCAAACTCAATCGTCACATAGGGCTATGCCATACAAATTTTAGTGGGTAACAGAGTACTAGCAAGGTGCTAGAAACAAGAGTACATAGAGGCAACATACAAACCAAGATACCAAGGCAAGTGGTGTCAATATAAACCAACTAATTGTCAAAACACAAGTTAGACACTAGATACTTGACATAATTAGCCCGGAACAGTGATAGCCTCCATTTGGGAACAAATCCAAACCTGCATATCGAGTTTTAGTTTCTTAATTCTGGTAGCAAACCTTCGATTTTAACTTGACTTGTTCCGTTTCCACAGTGTGAAGAACACAGTTTCTCCAAAGCCAAATCACCCAAATGCACACAATACATAAAGCTTCAAAAATCTTAGTGGGTAACATAGTAATAGAAGTGGCACACTGCCTTGATTTGAAAGCTGCAAGAGAAGAGATACGAGGGGAAGATATATAATACCAATTCCAAATTTTGCGTCAAATAAACTCCACTTTACTGCATAAAAAGAAGCAATGATCTACGGATTATCATGGCTATCACAAAAAACACACTTTAAGCTATCAATTCTTACACCCCTTTTAGCGAGAGCCAATTTGTAGGGATACCATCATTGCAAGCCCGCCAGAAAAATATATTGACTTTAGAGGGAACAAAGCGATTCCAGAGAACTTTTGAAACTGCAATAGGGTTTGGGCCAAAACTTTCTTTTGGATCAGCTTTGACATCTTACCAACAGTGAATATGCCTTTGAGATCCCAAGACCATTGCCATTTATCTTTTTTTTAACTCCTAATCTATCCCAAGTTTGTCCATAACGGGACTTGAACTCGTGACCTTAGGCCATGAGCCACACCAAATTTAAACTACCCCGTACCACTAGGCTATAAGCCATGGGTTCATTGCCATTTATTTGAACCAGAGATTTGGTACTTTGCTGTAGACAAGAAACCAAGAAGGTTTTAAAATTCATCTTCAGATCTACCCCTTAAAGAGTTTCTCCAAGACCACGATCCCCTCCGACTCCCATATATAAAATACCACCTATCTACAAACTTAACATCAGGATCACTTTCTAACGCATATAGTTGTGGAAATAGGTCCATAAGACAGACCCCACCACCTACCGCTGTATCTTTCCAAAAAGGCACAATAGAACCATTACTGATAGTTTTAGAAAAGGATGAATCAAAATACAAGTTCATTTTTTCTAGACTTTTCCATGAGGAAATGATTGTAGACCAAATTCCAGATTTAGTCACAGGTCCAGACCATGAAGACCAACTATAACATCCTTCCACATGTTGTTATCTTCCAACAAAAATATTGAATACCACTTTGTCAATAATGCAAGATTTTTTGCCTTTAGACTCGAACTCCTAAACCACCATATGATTTTGATTTTGTAGATAAGAGTTTCTTCCATGCTACCCAACTAATTTTGTTATCACCATATGGCATTCCCCAAAGGAAACACCTACAATCTAGATGTTTAAGGATTCCATATGGAACTTTGAAAATCGAAAAGTGATATAAAGGCAAAATAGTAAGGACAAAATTTATCAATGTTAATCCGCCTCCATAGATAAAATTTGAGAATTTATCAATGTTAATAGTAATTGCAAGCACATTAAAGTACCAACCTTTAAACCTAACCCTAGGATATGGTCAATCACTAGTTATGAATCCTAATAGTCATAGAAATTCATAATTCAAGCAATCAAAGGAAGAATGGTCATACAACCCATGAAAACTCAGCAATAGGAATCAAGATCAAAACTTTAACACACTTGGATCTTTGAATAGGCTAGAACATAACAAATATATCATTACATGTCATCCAAACATTGAAATCCAACTAATTATCAAGGGTTATCATGTCTAAACAGAGATAACAGGGTGTTTAGCCTATAATCAAAGGAATACAGCAAAAGAAACACAATTACAGTAGACTAGACATGATGAATAGCAAACCAATGTGTGAATCTATGGTAGAAACCTCAAATCTTCACTCCCAAATGCTAAATCCTCAAGCTTCTTCAAGATCTCTGCTTCAAAGCTCCAAAAACTCCTCTGGAAAACGTCTAAGGCCTGTTGGAAGTGTTGGATACCCTATTTTGGAATAAAACAAGTCTATTTATAGAGTTTATTTCCGGCTGGAAACGCGTCGCATTTGTGTCTTGGACGCGTCGGGTTGAGCTTTACTTGCCTGACAAGATCGCTAGCTTTCAAAGGAACGCGTCACGTTTATATATCCGACGCGTCGCGTCCTCGACTTTTCTGACTTTATGATTTTCTTTTATATCTCGAGTCTTTTTCCGTCTTTTCCGCTCAAACTTCTCGCCATTGAATATTTATGACCTTGCACTAATAGATACCCACTTTTAAGTACCAATTTATCATAAATTAATGAAATATAAGCGTTCAATGATCATTTTATCGCAAAGATAATATATATTAATAACGCAATATCACCCCATATGTGAATTTACAAGCTCCAAACTAGAATCAGAGTTCCAGCATAGTTATGTGCATTCATATGCATATTTTATAAAACTAAACATATAATAACCTAACCGAAACCAAGTGCTTTGTTTTCGTGAACAATAACCCAACATGAACACCTAACCATTAATGCAAACTCTATTAATTTCCAAGATTGCAATATACGAGCTAATAATAGTATCTTTTAACACATTTTTACGGCGTGAGTATACCCTCCATCATACCCATTCCACCTAACTACATTGATGCAAGGAAATGACCTAAATGGGCAAATGAGCTCACAACACTACCTCTCTTGAATCCCACTGTTATAATACAAAGGATCGCCCTCATTAAAGTTGTCCCCTTGATGAGCTTTACAACTTTGTTTCACAATTTAGTCTCAGTTTACAACTTCTACACACTCTATCTTGTCAAGTCTTTCTCCTATCTCTATATGAAGATAGGTTTTAATGAAGTGAAGGAGAAAGAGAAGAACACCTAAATTGGCTTTCAAGTTATAAACACCCTTCCATAATGTTTGTATACCATGTGTGGCCCTCCCTACATATATACCACCATAATTACTTGTCACCAACCAAAAGGTTGTGGTTCAAGTCTAACAAGTCCAAGTGTGTGAGTGTATTTTCCATGAAAAAAATGTTATATATTGCTGAAGTAGTTTTCAGAACTATAAATTATTAAAGTTCCAGATGTTACATATTGCATGCTTGGTTAGCCTTTTTTTCTGCTGGTCTTAGGGTATTTTTTGCTGAACTAGCTAGTAGATGAAGTTGGAGTTTTTATTTGTATAGAGATGTTTGACAAAATAGTTGGTAGCTGGATTTGGAAAGCATAAAATAACATAAGAGAAAGTACGTATGCATGCGTGTGTGTATTAGTTTTTGATATATCCTTTTACTTATTTTTCTTAATTTTATTTTTCTATTATTATTTTTAATTTGTATACTTAAGTAATTTATTTATTTATCTTTTTATTTTTTATTTATTATAAATATATTTATTTTGTTTTCTCTCCGCCGGAGGTTTCTCTAGAAGTAGTCTCTCTATTCTCGAGTAGAGGTATGACTGTCTATATTTACCTCCCCCATACCCCGCTCTGTCGAGATTGCGTTTTGTTGTTGTTGTTGTTGTTAACATAAGAGGACATAAATAAAAAAAACCTAAATGGTAACAATAATCAACAAAAAAATGCATTTAGGGTATGTGTGTACTTTTGCACATTGAAAGCTTCAAGAAGCTTTCCAATTAGCTTTTTATTTGTGAGCTTTTTCTTGCAAAATCCAGCTTTATATCCAAACAAGGGTAGAAGATTTTTTTTCCCCGGTACAAAAAAATTCCAGCTCCTAAAAGCTCTATACCAAACATGCCTGATTCCTCAACTCTCATGACAAAAACTAACATCTCTCGACCTATTTGCCTGAGCATTAATATAACAATGTTTTCTGAAGGATAACCCACTCAAGTCATTTATCTTTCTTTTTCTGGGAATGCAAAACATCCATTTAAAATTAGGCACTATGTTCAAATGTATCTCTGGTGTCCATAAAATAGTTTATCCATTTTTTCACATATATCTATCATGGAAGCACAAATTTCATACAAACTTATTGCAATGTGTTCCATGTTTTTAATTGATATGTCTAAACATTTGCCTATCGAAAGCCTCAATTCGATTTTTGGTATTTAGGTGGAGTACATGCTGCCATGGTTGGATCTTTACACCCCACATCGATTGCTATACTCCCATTTTTGTCTCCTCACTTAGCATTCGTGGCATTATGTGAAGGGGTATTGAAGCATGCCACTGCATGGGAGGCCCTGAGAGAGGATCTTTCGGCTGCTATGACACTACATGAAGTACAAGAGCGGATGAGACACGTGTTGTCTCTCACAGATGTCACACGCTTTCCCATCCCCAAAAATCCAAAAGTTGTGATCCTTGTTGCTGCTACTGTACGTATTTATCTCATATAACCACTATACCATTCGATTCTCGCCCGTTGTCGTCGTTTCTTCCACTGTTTCCAACATTTCTAACTTGCAAGCATCCCAAACAACAATTTAGTGTATTAAATACTCATTTATGGATAAAAGATGTGTAGAACGCACAATATTTACAGATAAAAATGTAGTTTAATCCGGAAATATCGGAGATCCTCAACCAATAAAAAATTTAAAAAATGTTAAGTCACCACATTTAGTGACATGCCAACCTTTTATCTGTTGACGATTTTGCAATTATTTTTCTTGTCTTTTTGGTGAATTTGGCTTTTTTTTATATTTCAGATTTGTAATTTCATGAATAAGTTCATTTATGTTTTCTCGCACAGTGCCAAGAAATATGAAAAGTAAATCATACACAATATAAAAAAACATTCACCGGCCGGTTCTACATACAACATCATAATCATTATAAAGTTTGAATAAAAAATGAGACTTGTATAATTCTAGGGTCAAGATCGGGTTCATATATTAATTGGTTCATTATACAAGTTCGGGTTCATAATTCATTCCATAGAATTATGTAAGTCTCGTATATTAATTGGTTTTGGTTATGGCTCAACTTGTGCTACTTTAGCTTGTTGTTTTCTTGATCAAAGTTCACCAAGAAAAGAGGAGTTACAGCTGCACATGTAAGGTGTGTATGTGTTCTTGAATTTCTTTGCAAGACTTTGACTTGAAAAAGTCAATATATATATATATATATATATATATATATATCTTTACTACTCTATAAAGCATTTAGCACTTTTTTAAGACAATTTTTTAAGTTAAGTAGTACAAGTAATATAGCATGTTTTACAATAACTTTTAGCAACAATCATAACACTTTTAAAATAGTACAACTCAAATAGCATTATTTACAATATGTTCCAGCAATAATCTATAGAATTTAAATACATAGTTAATACTTTACAATAACTTCCAGCATTTAAAACTATCAGAATTTAATTACATTTATCTCTTTTTTAACAATTTTTTAAGTTAAGTAGTACAAGTAATATAGCATGCTTTACAATAACTTTCAGCAATAAAAATTAATTACAAAAAACTGTCCTAAATTTAATGACAGAAATAGACCAAATAATTGTTACGTGTAATATGATGAGTGAAGTACATATGTATTTAGCATGATCTAAATAATTGTCACGTTTACTTACTGTTTTCAAAAATTTTATATTTTACCATGTAATATGATCGTAAAATATGGTATGAATTCGTTCATACAAGAATAGAATGTTGTCATTTAAACGTAAATGTTGCATTAACTCGATATTTGTACGAAGATCACGACCACCATATTCTCCGGCAACATCACAAATAACATGTTGAATTGACAAGTCAACAAATGAAATTATTTTACCCCGCTGCATCGCGAGGGTAAAATACTAGTGTGTATATATATATATATATACATACAAGTTTGTCTTAATTGCAGAACTGGTCCCTTGACTATTACAGCTCTTATTCTGACGGTTTTGGCCCCTCTAGTTTATAACCACATATTATCACATGTATCCATTTATAACTCATATAACACTTTGTACATTTCTCGTATTAAATTAATAATAAAATTCTGGGTGTTACAATACACTTCATTAAACACCTGGCACTAGGATTTGCGATTACTTAAAATAAGTTGTGGTTACTCTCTTTTATGATTTGCGATTGGGGCACGGTTCAATTTGAGATTGGTTAAAACATGCTCATTATTCAGGATAGCAAATTGCAATCACAATTTGTGATTCCACATGAGTTTCAGTTTTACGATTAGCATAAGGCTTTGAAATACGATCCACTACTTTTCTATTGTGGTCACTAGGAATTTAGGATACGTGATATACGATTCAACTGATTTACAATTTCCCTATGGAAGTCAATTTACGATTCATTCTATATAATTTCTGATTTACGATTCATCATTCATCACGGTACAGTTTTTGATTGTGAATTGCGATTTACAATTTGGGGAATCTCACGAAGAGACTCTACCTAGGCTTCCATGTGGTCTAAGGCTTCCAATTTACGATTAGTACCTTAGTTCATGATTTGCGATTAATACCCTTAATAGATTTATGATCCCCTTCCACACAAGAACATTTACGATCCTCAAGAACACAACCGATCTTTGGAAATCAAATCTTCCTAAACCTTAATCATTTCAAGCCATTTTTGTTTCAAAAGTTCCCTACCATCATTTTAATAAACCCCTAACATTTAATTTCAATTTTCATCGCGTATTAAGCTCTTTAGGATCAAATCTTGTTCTCAGTTCCACATGTTTGTTCGAACCCAATCGATAGCCCCCTGAACATGTTCAAACCCAATCAAATCGTGTATTAAGCCCTCTAGAATTTTCTGAGGAGTAGATATAATGATTCTCTGCAAACTGGAAGCCCCAAAACCATGCATTATTCTCATTAACCAAAATAGCTATAAATAGCCTACACAAAGAAAAACCCTCAACGGGTCATTTAGAAAAAGTCTCAAAAATAACAACTGAACACTAGAAAATAGGACCACTAAAACTCCACTACTATTATTATTATTAATTCAAATAAACTAACACACGTGGCTAACAACCAGGTCAAACCAAATGGCCTCTTCATTCCCTCCCCTAAGCTGAACATAGTGAAGCTGTTCAGCTTATATTGCTGAATTCGCACATCCCCATCATGCTCTTGAGCTTGACAAAAGTCTCTACCTTGAGAGGTTTAGTTAATATATCAGCTGTCTGTTCTTCACTTCCACAATGCAACAGCTCTATGGAACCTTCATTGATCAACTCCCTAAGAAAATGATACCTTACCCGAATATGCCTGCTTCGACCATGAAAGACTGGATTTTTTGACAGCTTAATGGTTGATGTGTTATCACACATAATACTCGTACATTCTCCATCCTCAAAACCAAGATGCTTTAGAATTCCTTTTAACCATATTGCTTGGCATGCGCCTGACACAGCTGCTACATATTCCGCTTCTGTGGACGACAAAGGTACAATCGGTTGTTTCTTTGAACTCCACGAAACTGCTCTAGAATTAAACATGAACACATACCCGCTTGTGCTCTTGCTGTCATCCTCATCTCCTGCATAATCACTATCGGTATACCCCACGAACTTGCTTGCAGCTGTATGTTTATAATAAATTCCATAATCCACAGACCCTTTAAGATACCGAAGAGCCCTCTTAGCTGCTTGAAAATGGATCTCAGTTGGACTACTCATGTATCTGCTCAGCAGGCTTGTAACATACATCATATCTGGTCTTGTGGAAGTCAAGTAAAACAGACTTCCAACAAGTTGTTTATACCATGTTGCATCAATTGAGTTTCCATGTTTGTCTTTATTAAGCTTCGAACCAGGAACTATTGGAGTACTCACCTCCTTACTTTCTGACATCCCAAACCTTTTCAAAACTTCCAGAGCATACTTTCTTTGACAAATAAAAATACCTTTTTCTTTTTGAACAACTTCAATGCCCAAGAAGTAGCTCATTTTTCCCAAATCTGTCATTTCGAACTCTTTCATCATTGATCTCTTGAAATCGAACAGCAGCGGATAGTTATCACCGGTAAACAACAAGTCATCAACATAAATACTTACAATTATAATGTGCCCATTGCTCCCTTTCTTGATAAACAATGTCTGTTCGGTGACACATTTTTCGAACCCTTCTTTCAGAAAGTAAGCTTCAATGCGACTGAACCAAGCTCGTGGAGCTTGCTTCAATCCGTATAATGCCTTGTGGAGCTGATACACCATTTCTTCCTTACCAATCTGCTCATAACCTTTCGGTTGTTCGACATACAACTTTTCACTCAAATTACCATGTAAGAATGCCGACTTTACATCCAGTTGATAAACATTCCATTTTCTATGTGCTGCCAACGCGATAATGGTACGTACCGTATCAAGCCTTGCAACCGGCGCATAGACTTCCGTGTAGTCAACTCCTTCTCTTTGTGAGTAACCCACAAGACGTGCTTTATGTTTAATTACCTCTCCGTGCTCATCTCGTTTGGTCTTATAGATCCATTTAACTCCAACCTTCTTGGCTCCCTTAGGTAAGTAAGTTAAGCTCCAAGTGTTATTTTTTTCAATTGAGCTTACTTCTTTATCCATGGCTTCTCTCCACTTTTCTTCTTTCACAGCGTCTTCAAAATACACAGGATCATTTGTGTCTCCTACCGCCATATATGCAGCTTCTTCTTCATCACTCAAGCCTTCTCCACTTTCATAGTCCCGTAACCATGTTGGAGGTCTCCTTAATCTTCCACCAGCTGCATTACTTGTTTCCCCATCTGTTATAGTGTTGTTTTCATTATGTCCAGCACCTTCTTCTTCCTCACTTTCATCATCAGGACAATCATCACCCCATTTCAGTTCTATATCAATTTGTGCTTTGAAGTGGCTGCTCCAATAAACAACTCTTTTGTTCTTCAAAAATCACATCTTTACTTATCACGATCTTCTTTGTAACAAGATCTAACAGTCGGTACCCTTTGGATTCTTCACTGACTCCTAAGAAAATACAAGGAAAACTCTTATCATCAAGTTTACTTCGTTTATTCTCACGTATGTGAACATGTCCTATGCAGCCCCAAACTCGAAAATGATCAACTGAAGGTTTGATTCCACTCCATGCTTCTTGTGGGGTGATATCTTTCACAGCTCGAGTTGGACTACGATTCAAGACATAAAAGGTCCACCTGACAGCCTCCGTCCAAAACGATTTCGGGACCTTCTTTGCGACAAGCATGCATCTGACCATGTTCATCACCGTTATGTTTTTTCTCTCTGCTACACCGTTTTGGTGTGGTGTATATGCCATGGTCAGCTGTCTTTTAATTCCTTCATTCTCACAAAATGTTCTAAAATCAGAGGAGTTAAACTCCCCTCCCCTATCGGTTCTCAAACACTTAATAAAAGCTCCTGTTTCCTTTTCCACATATGTTTTCAAATGTTTGAAGCTTTCAAGAGCTTCAGATTTTTGACTCAATAGATAAACCCATCCTTTCCGACTAAAATCATCAATGAAGCACAAGAGATACCTCTTTCCACCATTCAAGATTGGTTCTAAGGGGCCACAAATATCCGCATGTATAAGCTCCAAAATGCTACTTGCTCTCCACCGACTTCCTTTAGGAATGTTACTTTTGTGTTGTTTTCCAGTGAGACAATCAACACAAGTAACATTGGAATTCTCTATGTAAGGCAGTCCATGTACCATATTCTTTGATTGTAGAAGTTTCAGCCCCTTATAGCTTAAATGCCCGTACCTTTGATGCCATAATTGAGTAATATTTGGACTCGTATACATGCATTTGTGAGTTTCTTGAGCTAGTGTGATGGACTATTCATTCATAAGAATAAACATACGATTTTCATTCATCTTTGACTGAGCTATTAGTCCCTTTCTTGGATGATAAATGTTACACATATCATGACGAATAAGTAAATAAGCTCCTTTTTCTTGTATTTTCCCAACACTCAACAGGTTGTGTCTCAATTCAGGCACATAATACACATCTTGTAGATGAAAATTAATACCATTAAAAGTTAATTTCACACTCCCTTTTCCAGCAACTTCCATTTTGGAATTATTTCCACATTTGACAAAGCTTTTGTTGCACTTTTCTATTTCAACAAACATATCTTTACTTCCACACATATGATTTGAGCAACCAGAGTCAAGGAACCAAATATTACCTTTTAAGCATCTTGTGTCCTTCTCCCTTGGTTCATCCTCCTCAACCTGAGCCATTAAAAGAAGTTCATCATCTTCATCTACTCCAGCATAATTGGCTTCATTTCCCCAGGTTGGACATTCATACTGAAAATGTCCAAGATTATGACATTTGTAACATTCTACGGTGGCCTTTGAGAAAGACTGTTGTCTTCCGCGACCACGTCCTCGACCACCTCGAAAATTTCCTCTCCCTCTACCTCAACTGCTTTCCATCTTAAAGGCCTGTCCATCTTCATCTGTGACCACCCGTCTACCGTCACTTCGACCCTTATTTCTGCTGCTATCAACTTTGAGAACTTGACCCTCCTCTTCAGGTGCTGCTCTTTTGAATTTTTGTTCGTGTATCAAAAGGGAGCTCTGAAGGTCATCAACCGTCATAGTGTTAGTGTCCTTTGATTCTTCGATCGAGACAACAACATAGGTGAACTTGTCGGTTAGAGTACGAAGGATCTTCTGCACAATCTTATGATCCCGCATGTTTTCACCATTGCTGCGCATCATGTTTGCCACACTCATGACTTTTGCAAAGTATTCAGCAATACTTTCTCCTTCTTTCATTTGCAACACTTCGAAATCACGTCTTAGGGCATTCAACATGGCTCTCTTCACACGATCGTTTCCACCGAACTTAGCCTTCAATGAGTCCCAAACGATCTTGGAATTGCGTCGATCCATGATCTGTTCGAACACCGTTCTGTCAATGGCTCTGAAGAGATAATGTTTTACCTTGTGGTCCTTCTGCTTTTTCTCCTCAAATTGCCCCCTCTGCGCCTCGGATAGAGATGCTAGTGCTCGGGCATTTGGTTCCTCAATGCCTTCTTCGATCATACTCCAGAGACCCTTTGCTCGTAACAGGTTCTCCATCAGTTCACTCCAATGATCATAATGGTTACCATCAAAATGGGGAATTTTTGCAGAAAACTTTTCCTCACTCATCTCTCGTGTATCACTCTCTTCTCTTTCAAAACCTGGCTCTGATACCAGTTTGAAGAGTAAATATAATGATTCTCTGCAAACTGGAAGCCCTAAAACCATACATTATTCTCATTAACCAAAATAGCTATAAATAGCCTACACAAAGAAAAACCCTCAACGGGTTATTTAGAAAAAGTCTCAAAAATAACAACTGAACACTAAAAAATAGGACCACTAAAACTCCACTACTATTATTATTATTATTAATTCAAATAAACTAAGTCAAACCAAATGGTCTCTTCATTTTCTTTATTACTTTCATTTATATTTTCATAACAATCCATATATAATTTAAAAGTCTAGGTTCTCTTTGACATATCAAAGATATGGATTTATGGGTCTCGAACAGATTAAACCGACAGTTAATTCGGTTAAAACAAACGCCCTAATTTGAGTGACGAACTTCGCACACGCCCTAATTTCAAAAACAGCTGGTGACGGGGAGAAAGTAGCCGATGTGGGTTCCGAGTATCAACACGCTGCCTGTTAGATTTCCTGGAGATATCAAGCTCTATATCAATGGCGTGTGCGAAGTTCGTCACTCTGAAAGCCATCTATGGAACTTCGACCCTCACGAATTTCTCGCGACCTCGTATTCAAATTTCCGGCAAGGTTAGGGCTTTTTCCGCCCTCATGTCACCGTCGTCTACAGCGGTCTTCTACGAGAAACATGGTCCTCCAGATACCGTGACAAAGTCATATTCTCTCCTAATAATATGGTTTCATTTACTGTTTCAACTAACGAATGCTGAGTTTGTTTAACTTGCGTGCAGAGTAATCGCACTTCCGCCGGTTGAAATTAAAGCAAACGACGTATGTGTTAAAATGCTTGCTTCTCCCATCAATCCATCGGACATTAACAGAATTGAAGGTTTTAATATAACATATATTAATCGTATCCTTTGGCTGTTGGTATTGGTTGTCAATGTATGAGATTGTCTCCCAGTCTGATCACTCATCACTGGATGATGACTTGTGATAAATGAGAGAAATTACCGTAGTTAAACGATTTATATCAATCATATGACCAAATTGTGTAAATGTTTATACATAGTTTATGAAGAGTTGAGCCCTTTAAAGGTTATAAAAGGTTATAGTTGCAGCTTCAGTTAAATGCGTATACATATGACTTTGTAGGCGTGTACCCTGTGAGGCCACCAGTGCCCGCTGTTGGGGGTTATGAGGGTGTTGGAGAAGTACACTCTGTAGGCTCAGCAGTACAAGGTCTTTCTCCAGGAGATTTGGTTACGGCATCTCCACCATCACCTGGTAAACTCTTGTTATCAAGCTTCACAAGTTTTTATTTAAATGTTATGTTAGTTATTTAAATCATCTTGTTGGTTTTGTATAATACATCAACATCATGCATAGATGAAACCAAATCTGAAAAGATGGGACAACTGAACAAGGCTTTATACATCTTTTCTTGAAATTTTTTTGCGTTCAAATATAAACTCCATGCTGATCACAAATCGCTTAATAATTTCCTCTTAGGGACATGGCAGACACATGTTGTTAAAGATAAAAGTTTCTGGCACAAAATTGACAGAAGTACACCAGTGGAATATGCTGCCACAGTTACGATTAATCCATTGACTGCCTTAAGGATGATAGAGGACTATGTGGATCTCAAATCAGGTGCTACTATGCTACAATGTCAAGTGATATTCAATTTGCAAATTGTAGATTATTTTTACCTGATGAGTTTTTTTATTTTTATATTTGTAAATGAATAGGGGATGCAATTGTGCAAAATGGAGCAACCAGCATAGTTGGGCAATGCGTCATTCAGCTTGCTAAACTTCGTGGTATTCATACAATTAATATTATAAGGGACAGGTCAATATACAATCCTCCATTTTTCATACTTCAGCTATTGTATTTATTTTAGTCAACTTTTAACAAAGAAATGTAGCATTTAGGACTCTCTTACTGTTTTGTCAAACGAGTTGCCCTTAAGCTCTAACGCACGAGTGAATACAAATAAAGCTAGATTCAACTTGTTTATTTCTCAATTGATTTATGGAATTATGGATTCTGTTCTCTTGTAGGACTGGGTCAGATGAAGTGAAAGAAAAACTTAAGAAACTTGGTGCTGATGAAGTGTTTACCGAGAGCCAACTCAATTCGAAAAACATCAAGAGCCTATTGGTATGTTTTTGTTTGATATAAATAGCTACTCTGGTTTCTTCTTTTCTTTTGTTCGTTATTTCATGTGGAATTTTCTTAGAAAAGGGACGCCTTTACATATATGCTATCAGCTTGGTCTCCCCCCCCCCCCCCCCTCTCTCTCTCTCTCTCCATCTCTCTCTCAAAGACACAATTCTGATTTATGTTGTAGGGTAATGTACCTGAACCTGCTCTAGGGTTGAATTGTGTTGGTGGTAATGCTGCTTCTCTGGTTCTCAAATTCTTGAGGTGAGATTAGGTTACATTTACTTCATCTCACTCCGAAGGATTCCTTCAATCAGAATGCTGATACTGGTTTCAGGCAGGGTGGGACGATGGTGACTTATGGCGGCATGGCTAAGAAGCCTATAACCGTATCAACTTCATCCTTCATATTTAAAGTACGTAACCAATTGTCATTCATTGACACTGATGATCAAATTCATTGCATGTTTTATTGAAACTGTTTACCAGCTCATAAAATGGCTCATAATTCTGGACAAGACCAATAGCCAAAATGCTCGTCAAGTTTAGTACTTTAGTGCAGAGTACTATTTAATCAATTCACCCCCTAACTTTTAGATAATTTGACCAATGTTAATAAAATACTGCAAGTAATGATAATTTTAAATGTTGTATTATATTGCATATTTAGTTTCTAATCGTATAAGTAAATTTCTTTATCAATTTGTTAATTTATATATATATATATATATATATAGATTTTTAAGTTAGCTCTTTGAATTTGTTTTTGAATGTTTTTGCCTTCTAGGTATTTGTTTTTGTTGAATCAAAACACCAATATGCAACTGATGCTTCAATGATATATGAAAAGATAATGAAATCATGTTTTTTTAAGAACAAACATCCACTTCAACTATAATTCCTAAATATGTATCCAACTTGTCACATTTTGCTATTGCATGTATTAGACTTTCAAACTTACCATTTAATGTATCCAAGTCTCAAAACTTACCAATATGTACCGAACCTGCTGTAGTAGGTTACATGATGATGTGGCACCGGTTTCACTGACGTGGCGTATGATGTGGCAAGTGACATGGCGTTTCAAACTAAAAAAATTCAAAAATAAAATTAAAAATTACTATAAAACAAGTTGAAAAGGTTTCAGATCCCTGTTCTGATTCATTAACATTTTACACGAGATATCTGATTTGGTTAGAGGATTCGAGTTCATCACACCAGATCCATGTTCAGATTCCACAAATCTGGGTTTGAGGATTCGAGTTCATCACAAATCCGAGTTTGAAAAAAAGAGTTCAATATCCCCACCAGGTCTCTGATTCGAGTTCATCTTAGGATTTCTGTTTTTTCTCCGGCTATTACAGATTTGTTTTAGGGTTTAGGGTTCAAATCGATTCGGGTTTAGTGGTTAAGGGCTGTGATTCATTTGTTTTTTCTCTTTGATTGTTCGATTTTCGGTTTTGCGATTCCAGATGAGTTCGATTTTAGGGTTTTCATTTTGGGTTCGTTTTGATTATGAGATCTGACTTGTGGCTTCGTTTTGAGATCTGAGTTGCTTAGAATAGGGTTTCAATTTTGGGTATGACTTTCGATTTCAGTTCTAGATGTGTGTTTCGATTTTGGCTTTAGGTTTTGGTTTCAAATCTGATCTGTTATCGAAACCCGAATGAAATGTGGACTTTTAAGTGTTCAAATGAGTGTTCTTAGATGGATGAACATGATGAATGTCCGATTTTTTTCATATGGGTTTCTATTTCTGTTTCGATTTTTTTCATATGGGTTTCTATTTCTGTTTCGATTTTTTTCATATGGGTTTCTGATCTGTTTCGATTTTTTCATATGGTAACATCTCAGTTCCGATTCATATGATTCAAGTTCCGATTTCATATGATTTCGATTTTGTAACATCTCAGTTTGGTTTTTGTTCTGAAGAAGATGATGAATGTTCTCTGTGTTTTTGTTCATTCTAGAGGATGAAGATGATGAATGTTCTTCATGTGATGAGGTGGAAATGTGTAATATTAAAAATAAATAAAAAATAAAAAAATTACCAGTTACCTGTTGTGTAGGTAACCGGATATATAAATTGGTAAGTTTTGAGACTTGGATACATTAAATGGTAAGTTTGAAAGTCTGACACATATAATAGCAAAAGGTGACAAGTTGGATACATATTTAGGAACTAAACGCTATAAAATATTAAGAATAACTACCACACATAACTAACTTTTAACTACGATGTCTAGCTTAGTTTTAAACAGTTTTATGTTCATGAACATATTCATGTTCAACCATCCACTACCAAACAACCCCCTTTAATCACTGCCAAAAAACCTTGAAGCAAAATTTGAAAAACAAAACTACTCTGAATACCCAAAAACCCTAGGAATCTAGAACATGAAGAACATAAAACCCTAAACGGCTAAATCTAAATAAGAAACCCTGGAGGCTGGGATCTAAGTCCACATCAGCAACACTTACCAGTTAAGAATATAACTGATTACCTGCTGAGCAGGCAACAAATTATTTAAATGGAAAACTGTGAAAGTTGGTAACCCAGAACAAAAATTTAACCATAGTTGATTACCTTTTTTTTTTTGGCAATTACCCTTCTTAATTTCTTATCTTTAGCAAGATGCTTTCTTTTCTCTTATGTGGAGGTAAAGTTATAGATTTACTCGCACTAAGGTATGTTCTACCACACCAATAAGACTTTTGAAGGACCTTGTGGCATCTTGGTAACAATGTTTATGTTTTTCTCTTTCTTTATAAGATAAAGAAACAATAAAATGTATGTTCTCTTAAACAAGTGACTGCGTCAAGGAGAGTTGCTGGTATCAGAATGTTGTAAGATTTAAAGATATGAAAAAAGAAAAACGATCTTCCTTTCCCAGTAGAGGACGTGTAATAAGAATCTCAAGTTGTTTTGATGGATATCAACTATTATGACTTTGGTATTATCATTAGTGGTTGTCACAAAATTTTCAAGGAAAAACATATCAGAGAACAAGCTTAGCAAAGGGTGATTCCCATTGAAAGAAATTAGAAAATTAATATTATACGTCATATAATCTATGCAAAGATCAACCCATAATTGCTGCTATATCGCAGGAGCTTTCCTTGAAAGGATTCTGGTTGCAAAAGTGGATAAGTTCAGGTAAAACAGAGGAATGCAGAGAACTGTTAGATTACCTTTTGGGCTTGATCCGTGGAGGAAAATTGAAATATGAGTAAGTCGCCTTTTCTTTGTATTTTTGTGCTCTTTGTTTATCTCTGTCCCCAATAATAGAGAAACGATGTATATTTTATTATTTTTATTCTTTTTCTTTTCTTAATGTGGTGTCTTCTATTAAATTCTAATGGCGGTTTTGCAGCATGGAGCTTACTCCTTTCAATGAATTTCACACAGCATTAGACAAGGCACTTGGAAAGCTTGGAAGCCAACCTAAGCAAGTCATAAAGTTCTAATACATTAAACCGTAAGTTACTAAAATGCATGTAAAAGTATGTATCTTCACTTTTATGATTACAAAATAATAATAATTGAAAGTTGGTATTATGCATTTCATACATGTGATACTCAAAACATGCATCACTAAATCTTCAACAGCTTACATCAGTATCAGTTATAACCTAGTTGGATGTTGAAAAGCCCTTGCATGACGCAAGTTTTGCTACATATACCATATTACGTATGAGTTTCCAACAGTTCTTCTCTCTCTACTTTCTCTCTACCCCAATTTACTCCTTCGAGAGGGGGGAGGGGGGATTTGAGCCCTCCTAAATCAATTGATGGCCACTCATCAACATGGACACCCCCTTACAGAGCAGGGTCACCTCCAACTTAGGGTTTATCCCTTCACACATTGGGCGTCTCTAAGCTAAATGTGCGTCTCTGGTGCTCCTCGCCACCGTTAAGAACCTCCAACTTCGACAGTGTAGTGACTGGTGTGCCTTGCCAGTGTAGAGACTTGTGGGCCGACAAGTTAAGCTTTGTTGGGTTGAACACTTTCGGTGTCCCTTGACGCCAACCAGTAAGAAGTTTGGGTGTCCAGTTAAGTTTTGAGCCGACCTGGTAAGTTTTGTTTGTCAAGGTAAGTGATCCTTGATGTAGCACCCTGACCGGGAAAGTTTGAGCTGATCGGGTTGCGGGAATCTGATTTGTCGCCAGCTTTCTGGTGTGTAAACTAGTGACCATTCAAAGTCCTTGTTGATAACCTTTCATCAAGAAACACAACAAATATTGAAGAAATTCTCACATTAAAAAAACTGATAAATGAGAGTTCAATTGATTAATACTGAAGTCAACTAATAAAGTAGTAGATTAACAAAATTATTAATGAGAGAAATTGATATATTATTGGCATAAGACAACGAAATAATTAATTATTAACTATTTGCCATGCCCAATTACAGAATAAATTAAATATTTAATATTCATTGCATGCTTAAAATTTGCTGTAAAAATCATTGTTCAGACATGGTGAGACAAGTTACTATTACTCTTACTATCGTTCCTATTGATACTATTTAGCATCAGTCATTAGTAAGCTAGTTTGTAGCTATTATTGTGCCATCTATAATTAGCTTAAGTAATTAGTTGTTTACGCAAGTAATCTTTGTTGGTTACTAAAGTAGTTAGTTGATTAAGTAATTTTAGATAGGTAATACACTATTTCAATTTATTAGTAATTAATGTACCTAAATGGTATAATTTTTAAACTCATTATTTTAGTTTCTTTTTCATAAACCACAATACTTGTTTTTTACTCTTATTAGAATGTAATACCTTTACTCGAACTGTGGACTCTTTTAGGGAGGTTAAAGTAGAGATTCAAAGCAATGAGGTTATATCCTTCTAGTTCGTTGCCAGGAAGGTTTGGGCCATTGGGGGCTTAGAAGAAGAACTAGCTATAAACTAGATTAGGTAGTTGGTATGTGGTATGTGGTGCCATGAAAGTGGAATAGGAGTCATTATGTGTTTTCAAGAGACTGTGGAAGGGGACTCGTCTCAAAGAGGGAAACGAGTATAAGCTATGATATTCATGATCAAGAGAAGCGGAATAGAGTCATTATACCGCGAAACTTAAGGACAACTTAGTAGATGTAAAAGGATGCAATAATAGGATTATGTCTAGCAAAGTGGTCAAAGATAATCAACATTGTTTGCGGCTACACACCACATTTGGGAGATGCAGAGAAGACTAACCGATGATTTTTTGGATATCTTGTAAGAGGGATTTAAAAAAAACCAACATGTGTTCAAAGGGGTGATTTCAGTGGGCATATAGGAGTAAGGGTGTATGGTTACGTAGTGAGTCCACAGTGATTTGGACTTGGGGTTATGAGCAAAGGAGGTATGTTACTCGACTTTTCATCCGCGCATGACTTAGTTGCTGCAAACACTTTCTTCCGAAAGAGGGACACACATTTGATACCTTCCAAAGTAGTGGATATAATACTTAAATCGAATACCTCCATGTGCTTAAGAGGCTTTAGGATGTGTAGAGACGGCAAGGTCATACTAGGTGAGGCGTTTACCTTTCAATACAAATTGTTGGTATTGGATACTTTATTAAGGAGGGGAGCACACGGGAGAGCCGAGGTAGATACATTGAGAATCCTATGGAAAAACCTAAAAGGGGAGGTGGTGGAGATCTTGAGAGGCGTCTGCAAAACGTGCGATACACAACATACATGGAATTTAATGGCTCATAATATTAGGGTAGACATGAAACTCTAGGAATGGCTAATCTTGGTGGTTTAGTTATGAGGTTTAATAACAGGCTTGTTTTCAAGGAGCTTATAATGGCAAAAGATAGTGTGGAGGCGGATAGAACTAGGGCAAATGAAAAATATAAGGAAGCCAATAGGAAATCAAAGAAGGTGGTGACCTAAGCAAAGTATGGGGTGTATGAAGACTTTCTACATGATATTGAATTTCTAAGAAGTGGAAAATTATATATTGCCAAAGTTAGGGGGAGAAGAAGACATGATATAGGTAATGTTAGATATATCAAAGATGTCTCCTTACTCTATTTAACGAGAGGAGAATTGAGCTCAAGGTGAGGGAGAGGGCGTGAGGGACATGTATTAATTTTACAATATCGGCTTCTACTCAAGGTTAAACGGAAAGTAAAGGATTGCACTACTGAAGATAGAGAGGAAAACCTATAAGACCAGATCAAATCCCTATTAAGGTGTGAGTCAAATGGAGACTTGATTCGGTCATATCATCGTATACAATAATTTGATTAATATTAATAATAACTTGAATAAATATGTTAGAACCTAGAGGGGGTGAATAGGTTATATGCCCACTTTTTGAAATTTTAACAATATTTGCAAGTAATTAAAGAGTTTAAGGAAGAAAAATATCATCAATGAAGTAGTTTGGACACAATGATTTATAGTGGTTCAAGCAAGGGTTAACAACCTTGCTCTACATCCACTCCTTGGCCTCACCCACCAAGAGTTGCTCCACTAACTTTTCTCTTTGAAGGTAGAGATAAACCTTTTACAACTTCTCTCTTTAGCTTACAAGAATTACACTTCACTCTTGCAAACAAGGTTAAGATAAACCTCACTTCACTCTAATTGGAAAGGCTAGAGTTGATCCTCACTTCTCTCTAATTCTATGGGCTAGAGATGATCCTCACTTCTCTCTAATTCTAAGGCTAGAGATGATCCTCACTTTTCTCTAATTCTAAGGCTAGAGATGATCCTCACACAATTACAAATATATAAGAAGGTAATGTAGTGTTTGAACTTTGAAGGCTTTCACTCTTGCTTCATTCTTGATCTTGAGATGTTGAATTTGTATCAAGAATATGAGCTCACAAGTTTTTGTATATGTTCTGTGTTTTTCAGATTGCAAGAGCTTGGTAAAATACAAGACTTGAGTTGCCTTAAATAAGAAAAAATGTGCAAGCTCAAAAAGTGTCCAGACTGTCCACGGATGATCCACGGTCGACCGTGGCATCGACCGTCGGCCTGCTGGAACTTTTTAAGCCTTGTGAATATAGACGTTGGCCTTTTACCAAAACCACACACAACCCATTTTTACCATAAAAATGCACTGAAAAGAAGCTTAAGAAAAGTTAGGTTAATGTCATACTTCTTAAGTTTGAATTTAATCATGAAAATGGTAGTTTGGAAACCAAATGCACAAAGCATGTTGGAAGTTTACCTCTTTGGGAGATTCCTTTTGTTAAATATGGTTTTGACTTGTTTCAATGTAAAATTGTGTTTAGTATTTACCAAAATGGGAATTTATTTGCTTTGACTTCCAAGCTTGTGATTTTTATAAAAATTGTCACAATTTTTATAAAAGTTTTTATAAAAATTATTTTATAAAAACTTAAACTCATTTAATTATTTATTTTGTAAGCTCATAATCTTCAAACGTTTGTTTGCAGGAATCTTCGACATCGGCTTCTACTTGAACTCGGATCTTGACGATTGGAGCTTGGCCATTTGATGAAGCTTATTTTATAGATCATAGATGAGAATATATTTGATTGAATATATATATATATATATATATATGTATATGTCACATATGTTAATGTTAGTACATACAATTATATAAACAAGTTGTATATTTTTATGTCAACAAAAGAGGATATATTTGTAAGTCTATTTTTCCCAACAATCTCCCCCTTTTTGTTGAAGACAAAAATTTATAACTTGTATAATAATTGTATATATAACTTTAACATGTTAACATGTGCATATATACATATATATGTATATATTCTTCTATCTTCTATGTATTCTTCTATCTTCTCCCCCTTTTTTGTCTTAACAAAAAGGAGACTCCTCCTTGACATAAGCTCCCCCTCGAATGTAGAACTCCACTTCTTGAGGTGTTTAATCTATAATGTATGAAAATACTACCAAGAACTTGCCAAAGAGATGTGAGTATAAGAAATATTCTAAATATACAATTATCACAAGTCAAGGTTCAAGTAACACAATTCATGGCATAATGATCATAGCAAATAGTAGCACATAGCATTTCAACAAACAGTCACCACAAATACTTCCCCTTGAATCACCACAATTTATCTTGTCATGACACTAGATTTGAAAAAGACCTTTGCTTTGTAAAAGTATGACAAGATGTATAATACTTCAACATAATTGAGAGTGTGTTCAATGAATATAACAAACTCTTTGACAATAAATTCATAATGTGTATGTGTCCTAAAGTGGAGAAGATTTTGAAATTTTTATTAATCATGTAATAGCTAATGTTAGTTAAGATATATCAAGCATGAATAGATTGAATTTAGGCATTAAAAATCAAAAAATTGAAAATTGAAAATCTCAAAAATTTCCAGGGGGCTGACGGAAGATGCACGGTATCGACCGTAGATCGACCGTGGTGCGTCTGCAGCATTTTGTGAATATGATGGTTGATACTACGGTCGACCGTGTATCGACCATAGGTGAGCTGTTTGAAATTTTGGTTTTTTTTTGTCCTTTTTGACATGATATGTATACATAATCAAATCTTACCTAAACAACTCTATTCTTACACAAAGCTTATCATTTATCTCTTATAATAGAGCCAAGAGAAATTACTTTCTAATCAACAATCTCAACATGATTTCTTTTAAAAATTTCACAAATCCTTATGATTCACATGATTCTTTAATGCAAAAGGAGATCCCTAATACCTTTTGGAAGAAGAATTCGGGAAGATGAGAAGTCACGAAAAGGGAGTAATCAACCGTGGATCAACTGTGAATCTAACCGAGCCTTTGACCGCAATTTCAACCGTAAGGTAAAGTATTTTTTCTTGTGATGATTTTTAAGCTTTTTAAGGGAAAAATGGTGAAAATGGCGGCTAGGGTTTGTGGGGGAAGATGAGATGAGATGTAATGGAGAGGAAAGAGAGAGAAAAGGCAAAATAGGGTCAAAAATCCGTCAGGCCCACGAAGGTCGATACACGGTCGACCGTGATATCGACCGCGCCTTTTGCTTAGTTTTTGAATTTAGGCAGTGATCCGACGGTCGATCCACGGTATCGACCGTGACTCGACCGTGGTTCTTCTGGAATGTATATTTTGAGCATTTTCATGCATTTAGGTGTTATTTTTAAGGAACATGTTCCATTATTCCTAAACCAAGTTATAATGTATCAAACATTTCAATTTTTAGCGGTTTAGAGAATATGTCGACAATATTTTCACATGAAGCAACCTTTTCTAAATTTATATTTCCTTTTTGCATATTGTCACGTAGGAAATGATGCCTAATTTGAATGTACCATCTTCATATTGTTTTATTTGAAGTCCGAGAAGGTAATTCAACTCATCCATCATTCTCATATCAATTTCATTATGTATAAGATTTGAAAACTCATCACACAAATCTTGACATGTTTACCCAAATATGATATCATCCACATAAATTTGCACAAGTACGATGTTATTTTTCTTTTTCTTTGTGAACAATGTATTATCAACTTGACCTATACTATATTCATTTTTCAACAAGAATGATTTTAATTTATTATACCATGCTTTAGGTGCTTGTTTAAGGCCATACAATGCTTTTCTAAGATTATATACATATGATGGTGTCTTCAAAAATCAAAACCGGGAGGTTGACATACATAGACTTCCTCATTTATAAAGCCATTTAGAAAAGAACTTTTGACATCCATTTGATATAATTTGAAATTTTGAGCACAACCATAAGCAAGTAGACTCCAGATGGATTCAAATCTAGTAACCAGAGCAAAGGATTCATCAAAATCTATCCCTTCTTGTTGATTATATCATCGGGCTACTAGTCTAGCTTTGTTTCTAAATACTCATTTAGTTTCAATTATTGTGGGACCACTAGGTAAAGGTACTAAGTCCCAAACTTGGCTTCTAGTGAATTGATTAAATTCTTCTTGCATTGCCATTGCCCAATTTTTAACCTTAGTTGCCTCTTTAATATTCTTGGGTTCTATGTGTGACACAAAGGCAAAGAAGGTATTAAGGTTTTGGGCTTGGGATCTAGTGAGTTTTTGATTTAGGTTTCCTATAACTTGAGTTATTGGATCGTTTTCTACCTTTGATGATTTCATATGGTGTTTTACTTAACATTGGTCTAATCAAAGCTTGTAAAGACCTATTTTTCCTTTCAACAACCCCATTAGATGGGGGAGTGTGAGGAGCCGAAAAGTTATAAGAAACTCCATGTTTATCACAAAATGCTCCAAATTGCGCTACACTGACAACTTCTCTTTCATGGTTGGTATGAATTGAGATAATCATTCAACCCAATTGGTTTTGAATTTTCTTGCCAAAATTTTTGAATTTGTCAAAAGCTTCAATTTTCGTTTTCAAAATAGTGTCCATGTATATCTAGAAAAGTCATCTACAACAACTAGTGTGTAGAAGTTTCCCCCATAACTTTGAATTGATGAAGGCCCAAGGACATCTCATAGTTTTTATAGCATTTTAGATTTATGAGATGAGTGCACTTGTTTTTCTATCTTACATGCATCACAAAAATAATTATCGAATTCAACATTTGGTAAGACTCTAACAAGCTCATTTATAGTCAATGTTTGTACTAATATCATGTTAGCATGTCCCAGTCTTCTATCAATTATAGATGCAAGACATACTTGTGTTAGGATTATCACCAAGTCTACATGTATAGAGTCCATTTCTCCTAACACCTTTTACTAAAACTTTATCATCTTTGCATATCAAGCTTTCATGTTTAGAGAATTTAACATTTAGATCTTTATCACTTAATTGACCAATACTTATTAAGTAGTAAGCTAAACCATTAACATGCTCAACATTCAAGAGTTTGATATTGTCATGAAGAGTGTTACATTTACCAACTACCTTTCTTCTCAGGTTACTTCCAAACACCACATGTCCTCCATCATACTCCTTGTATGAAGTGAAGAGTTCTCTATTACCGATCATGTGTTTTGAGCAACTATTATCAAGAATCCATTAATGAGACATAATCTCATTTTTGTTGCACCCCTACACTTGTGTAATTTTCATTCAAGCTTTTGGTACCCAATGTTTCATGGGTCCAGGATGGTTAGTATCAAAAACTCCTACTCTAATCCACCTTTGTGTAATCTTGAACCCTTTATGATACCATGTGGTCATAGAGTTAATAGGTTTATGAGAAAGTCTTGATTTTTGAATTGTATTTGATTTAGGTTTCTTGAATCCAAGTCCATGCCTTGTAGTTGGAGTATAAAACTTTCTCATTAATTCATTACTTGCAACCTTTGGCATACAAGTGGAAGAACTAGAAACAATGTTGCAATTTTGAACTTTTGGAAAATTCCAGTGAGACGACGGTCGATTCACGGTCGATACCGTGGGTCGATCGTGAGGCTCCTGGATTTTTTCTTCCTCTTTTTCTTTTACAAATTTGATAGGTGTTAAGTGACTAGTTGGCATGTTGTTTGAGTAACTTGAGAACCCAAGACCACCTTTATCTTTTGATGATTTTTGAATCTTTAACATCTCATCTAACTTGGTTGAACTATCTTCAAATTTTGACAAGGTGGTTGTATCAAAATTTGTCTTTAGCTTACTTTCCAAATCTTTCAAGCTTGGAGATATATGAGAAGCAATTTTACTATCTAGATCTTTTATTTTCAAGTTCAAGTTATCATTTTCATTTCTTAACTTGGCATTTTCCTTTTTCAAGATCTTGTTATCATTTTTTAACTCCTCATTTTTAGCAAGTATTTTAGAGCTAAAGTCACATAATTGATCATATTGATGGTCATCATTATCACTATAGTAGCTAGAATCGGAATGTACCTCACTTGTCTCAAAAGCCATGAGACATTTTTCTTCTTTTATTTCCTCTTCTTCATCACTTGAGGATTCTTTGACATGTTTAGCTTTAAGTGCAATGGATTTGCTCTTTTCTTTCTTTAGCTTGGCAATCTCATCATCTTTTTGCATGATTACTTCATACACCTTGAGATTTCCTATTAGTTCATCCATTTGTAGTATTTCAAGTCCTTTGACTCCTCAATAGCCGTCACCTTTGCTCTCCATTTTGATGAAAGAGTACTAAGAAACTTTCTTACAATATTTTTGTTAGAGTAAATAGTCCCAAGTGCCTTGAGACTAGTAACAATAGTATTAAACATTGCAAAAGCATCATCAATTTTCATATCATCAAATATTTAAAATTGTTCATATTGTTGCACAAGTAATTCAATTTTGTTATCTAGAACTTAAGCATTTCCTTGATGTGTGGTGACAAGAGATTTCCAAATTGCATTTGCACTTTCACACATGAAAACTCTTTCAAACTCTTTTCTAGGTAAAGCATTGTATAGAAAAAGTTTTGCTTGAAAATTTTTTGAAATCATTTTCTTATCCTCTTGATCCCATTTTTCTTTAGGGGTTGGAACATAAGCATTTTGCTTAGAATCAAAGGTTTTGGAACATGATCTCCTTCTTCAATAATCTCCCAAAGGTCAATATCTTTGGCCTTTACATAGGTAATGAATCTTTGCTTCCAATAACAAAAGTCTTCTTCTTCAAGAAGTGGAGGTCTAACCATAGAATTCCCCTCTACATAATTTTGTCCCATTTTATCAACTCAAAAATTTTAAAAAAAATATTTTTAGAAGATTTAAACAACTTTTCAAAAATTATCTATAGCAACTTGCTCTGATACCAATTGTTAGAACCTAGAGGGGGGTGAATAGGTTATATGCCCACTTTTTGAAGTTTTTAACAATATTTGCAAGTAATTAAAGAGTTTAAGGAAGAAAGATATCACCAATGAAGTAGTTTGGACACAATGATTTATAGTGGTTCAAGCAAAGGTTAACAACCTTGCTCTACATCCACTCCTTGGCCTCACCCACCAAGAGTTGCTCCACTAACTTCTCTCTTTGAAGGTAGAGATAAACTTTTTACAACTTCTCTCTTTAGCTTACAAGAATTACACTTCACTCTTGCAAACAAGGTTAAGATAAACCTCACTTCACTCTAATTGGAAAGGCTAGAGTTGATCCTCACTTCTCTCTAATTCTATGGGCTAGAGATGATCCTCACTTCTCTCTAATTCTAAGGCTAGAAATGATCCTCACTTCTCTCTAATTCTAAGGCTAGAGATGATCCTCACACAATTACAAATATATAAGAAGGTAATGTAGTGTTTGAACTTTGAAGGCTTTCACTCTTGCTTTATTCTTGATCTTGAGAATATAGACGTTGGCCTTTTACCAAAACCACACACAACCCATTTTTACCATAAAAATGCACTGAAAAGAAGCTTAAGAAAAGTTGGGTTAATGCCATACTTCTTAAGTTTGAATTTAATCATGAAAATGGTAGTTTGGAAACCAAATGCATAAAGCATGTTGGAAGTTTACCTCTTTGAGAGATTCCTTTTCCTAAATATGGTTTTGACTTGTTTCAATGTAAAATTGTGTTTAGTATTTGCCAAAATGGGAATTTATTTGCTTTGACTTCCAAGCTTGTGATTTTTATAAAAATTGTCTCAATTTTTATAAAAGTTTTTATAAAAATTATTTTATAAAAACTTAAACTCGTTTAATTATTTATTTTGTAAGCTCATAATCTTCAAACGTTTGTTTGCAGGAATCTTCGGCATCGGCTTCTACTTGAACTCGGATCTTGACGATTGGAGTTTGGCCATTTGATGAAGCTTATTTTGTAGATCATAGATGAGAATATATTTGATTGAATATATATATATATATATATATATGTGCACATATGTTAATGTTAGTACATACAATTATATAAACAAGTTGTATATTTTTGTGTCAACAAAAGAGGATATATTTGTAAGCCTATTTTTCCCAACAAAATAATCTTTAACCAAAAGCGAAAAGGGAAGGAAGACAAACATTTTTTCGAAAGACAAATATAAAAAATCAAAAGGAAAGAATATAAGCAAAAGGGAAAGAATAAAAAATCAAAATTTAAAGGCAACAAGGTCCAAACCCATAACTTTTGGCTTCCCATATACCAACACATTACCACTCCGTCAAGCTATTGATAAATGTAAGTCTTAGGATTAAGGTGCTTACCACTAGATTAAAAAGAATTTCTTGTGGTCAAAGTGTTATCTCTTTCTTATATATTAAGTAGCCTAATCGTCTAAGAGTTATATTTTTACGAGATAACTTTAATGGTTATATTGACAATCCAATATCCAACATTAAGAATATAATTTGAAAATGCATTTATACTAATTCTTTCACTTTTTTAAAATGTATCTCCAATCAAAATATTCAAGTTTTAAAACTTTGATAGTAGAAAACAACATTTGTAGTTTTATAACTTTTATATTATAGAACAATTATTGACTTATTTTAACTATGCGATCATATTAAATTATAGGAGTTCGATCTTATCAAATATAGCATTTATTCAAGAGACTATAATTATAAGTATATACAATTATAGTCATTTTAACTTGCGTTAGTTACTGTTACATGGGGTTGCTAAATTGCATTATCTACCATTTAATATTACATAAAAAGATCTTGGAAGACGAAGATAATACGATCTGTAGATATGACGCAAGCGGCGTTCCACTAGATAATGAAGAAGAAGAAATCAATGAGGAACAACACGACAACACGCAACAATTGTTGGAGAAATCCATAATTGAGAGACTCGTAGTAACATTCAATCGGATTTAATCAAACGTATTTCACTAATTCAACTTTCCGACAACGTACACGAGTAGTTATCTTTTTTATTATTAGCTTAATTTTAATGTATTTTTTCAATTTTTAGATTTTTAATATGTAGTATAATAATAATTTGTTTTAAATAATGAAAACTTTAGGTTTAGTTATTAGTCTTCTATTAAGTTTATAACATTATTGATAATTTAAATAAATAAATAATTACAAAGGTGTGAAGTAACGGCATAAGGGGTATGGTTGTAAATAAACCAAAGGAACATGAATAATGCTTATTCGTGTTCGTTTGTTTAACTTTAGCCGAACAAATAAACTAAGTGAACCAATTTCTGTGTTTGTATTCGTTTGTTAACTTTAGCCTACAAATAAACAAATGCAAATGAGTTTTTGTGTTCAATCAATTAGAAGATTAGTTAGTTTGTGTACGTTTATTCTTCGTTCGTTTAAAGGGTAAATAAACATAACGAAGGAACACATATAGATATACACAATAATGCAAATCTAACATTATTAAACACAATATGTGTGTGTGTATATACTTACATACATAAACACACGCACGCCCACACACGCATGTATAAAATATGTAAACAAATAAACAAACGTTCACGAACATAAATGAACGAACTAAACCATTGCTAGTGTTCATTAGTTTAACTAAAACAAAAAACTTTTGTTTATTTTCGTTCGTTTATGTAATAAACGCACATAAACAAACTTTTCACCGAATGGTTCGTCGAACGTTCAGTTGATTTACAACTCTATTGGATAATCGAAACGAAACATTACAGCATGCCCTACTAAAGGTTCTTTGGCCAGCAGTATCAAGGAGTGTTTATGAGGATAAAGGTTCAAATCCAATCTAAAGATATGTGTAGACTTTAGAGTAGATGCACATGTGTGCTTGTGGTTTAAAAAAGAGAGGTAATATATCCTCTTACTATTTCCTCCTACTTATTATCATAATTACAAGATCAAAAGAAGTGTCAAAATCAATGAAAGAAATGAGAAAAGAGAAGTGGTTAGTAAAAGAATGAAGTATGAGGATTTTATAAATTTTCTTTAAAAAAATCTACAGTTGTCCTCGTTAGCACGGATGACAGAAAAAACCAAAATCGGCGAAGAAAACCAAAAACTGATATAAATGGCGCGGGCTGGGGACGATAAACGAGGACGGACAAAACCCGATTATTTTAAACGGAGATGAGGACAGGGTCGATGATCCCCGTCCCGATTACCCGATATTTGATTATAATTTAATATTAATTATATATATACATAAAAATAATTTTAAATAGAAAATATACAAGTCTTTAAATACTTTCACACAATCTAATTTTAATCATTTTCTTTATTTAGACTTTTTTGGTTTTATTATTTTAAATGCATTTAGATTTTTAACACCTAAATTTCAATTCAAATATATTTGTATTTAATAATATTATATAATTTAGTATAATTATTTTCAAAACTTACGGAAAAGTCTTAAAAGTGACAATTCTCATTTCCATGTTAATTGTTACCCGTTTAAACGGAAACAGGGACGGAAGAAGTCAATACTACTCATTAGTACAATAATGGCAAAATTCGAAAAAGTCAGCTGGTTATTTAAAAAATCTGGCTTTCATCACACCAGGCACGTAAGCACGTTAACAACTACACTCCAGTATTCAACGCACCCGGCACCAACCACAAGAACACGATTCATCGGTTAATTGCACCGAATCCAAAGGTTGCAATCAGCAACACCCTTCGTCCAGTGAAGTGATCGAGCTCCACACTCGACATCAATGGCGTGTCTACGTGCCGTCCGTGGAACATCTATGCTCACGCCATGTAACCTCCCGCGTATTCGAACTTTCGGCCAGGTTAGGGCGTTCTCCGCCCTCATGTCACCGCCGTCTACAGCAGTCTTATACGAGAAGCACGGTCCTCCAGATACTGTCACAAAGTAATACTCTCACGTACTGGTGTGCCTTTTGTTAACATTTCAGTTAACATGTGCTTGAGTTTGTTAAATTTTTGTTGCAGAGTTATCAAACTTCCATCAGGCGAAATTAAAGCAAACGACGTTTGTGTTAAAATGCTTGCTTCTCCCATCAATCCATCCGACGTTAACAGAATTGAAGGTTGAATTCAAATCTATTAATCGGGTTCCTGAATGTTACTATCCGTTGTCTGTCTATGAAATTTTCTCACAAGCGAATCACTGGATATTTACGCGTAGTTGATGACATAAATAACCTTAATTAGACGGCTTCTCACAATCCAGTCAATCCTATTAATGATTTGTGTAGATTTTCTTCATCCGTTGTTAAATAATCCTTAGGTTTGATCGTTAAACTGGAAAAGAGTGATCTGCTATAACTTATGCTACAGAATCCTATCTATGCTACATAGCAATCCAACAATATTATCTATAGTTCACAGAACTTGAAGGTTTTGTCCAAAAGCTGGAAAAATTCTACTAAAAAGAGCATAATCTTTTTCACAGTGTTTGATTTTTTTGCTCTGGCTGATTTCACACTCAGCCATCATGTACACATTGTTCACGTCAACTCAAATGCATCAACCACATTACTGCAATTATCGTGTTCAAGATATCTTGGACTTTGAGATAATTATTCATAGGTGTGAATATGTGATACTTTGACAATATGTTCCTGTTGCTAGAACATAGATGTGGGGTTGGTTGCTTTAAAAGTGTAATCTAGAATACAAGATATCTGAAACTTTCGTCAGTAAAGAGCTGAGCTTTTGTTTCTTATTTGGCTGGGTGCGGTTTCATAAAAGTTTATACATGATTATTAAGATATATGGACATTGATCTTTTATATGGTTGTAGGTGTATACCCTATTAGGCCACCAATGCCTGCTGTTGGGGGATATGAAGGTGCAGGAGAAGTACACTCTGTAGGCTCAGCAGTACAAGGTCTTTCTCCAGGCGATTTGGTGATGGTGACGCCACCATCAGCCGGTAAAAGCTTGCGATTAATTACTGAGTTTTGATGTAAATGTATTTGTGATTATTTAGCCTATGCCATGCTTTAGCCCCACTATAAAATCCAAAACTTTTATTTTTAGTCAATGATGATAGCTTCTTAGTACAAAGCAATGCACATAAATCATCTTTAAACTTTTGTTATATCCATTTGTCTTTGCCTTCTTCTACGAGTTCTGCCATGTAGTGATATATTCTCAATCATCTTATGCTTCCTTTGTAGCACAATTATCGTTATACGTATGTTTATAACACATCTTAGGCCATTTCACCCAACAGTCCAGCAGAAACTTGTTCACAAAGATAAAATTAGACACCCAATTTAAATTGCTATGTGATCTTGGTCAAAATATATTAGTTCTGAATAATTAGTTTTGGCTGCAAGTGTTCATCTTCAGTGAACTATTTCGCAATGTTTTCCTTCAAACATTTATTGGCCCACACTGATCATAAAGCAGTAACAAAAATTTTTTAGGGACATGGCAGACATATGTTGTTAAAGATAAAAGTTTTTGGCACAAACTCGATAAAGATACGCCAGTGGAGTATGCTGCTACAGTTACGGTTAATCCATTGACTGCACTAAGGATGATGGAGGACTATGTGGATCTCAAATCAGGTGCTTACAATGTCCGGTGAAATTTAACTTACATATTGTGGTGTGTTTTTTACCCTACTAGTTTTTCTATACATGAATAGGGGATGCAATTGTGCAAAATGGGGCAACCAGTATGGTTGGGCAATGTGTCATTCAGCTTGCTAAACTGCGTGGCATTCATACCATTAATATCATAAGAGACAGGTATCGTCAATTTTGTGTTTGTTTAAGTCTCCCTTCAGCAAAGGAAACGTGCATTTAGGTTACGATTACTGTTGGTGAAAACGAGTCATCCCCATGCTACAGCTTACTATTTGTATACACCTAAAGTTAGGATGAATAATATGTTTAACTGATTTACGGATTTTTGTCACTTGTAGGACTGGGTCAGATGAAGCAAAAGAGAAACTCAAGAAACTTGGAGCCGATCAAGTGTATACCGAGAGCCAACTTGATGCGAAAAATATCAAGAGTCTTTTGGTATGTTCTTATTTGGAACTGATTGAAAATTGTTGCTCTTAAGTTCCTGGTTATTATGTATTGCTTAAAAAAGGGTGACCTTCGCAACGATGCTATCAGCTTGCTCTCCTCACTCTCCCTTTCTCTGATCACACTTCTCATACATGTTGTAGGGTGATATACCGGAACCTGCTCTAGGATTTAATTGCGTTGGTGGTAATGCTGCCTCTCTGGTGCTCAGGTTCCTAAGGTGAGATTAAGTTTTGTATATAGTTGATTATCTTATTATAAAGTATTTCTTCGATTAGAGTACTGATGGTGATTTCAGGCAGGGGGGAACGATGGTGACCTATGGCGGTATGGCTAAGAAGCCTGTAACTGTTTCAACTTCATCCTTCATATTTAAAGTATGTAACCAGTTTATCATTCATTCACATACTTGTGTGATGCAAGATATCACTATTTCTTATAAACAACATTTTGCTGCTAATATAATTATTATGATGTTTAGGCGATGATTGATAAATAGCACTCCCTCTGCCTAAATTTAGACAACTTTTTGGTCTTGTACTAAGTTATGAGCCTCTATGTTTTTTTAGATGAAGGGTTAAGGTTGACCTGCCAACCCTTTTTTTTATAGTTGTAAACACTTGAAGTTTTAAAAACAATTTCAGAAATTAGTGTTTTTGAGAAAAACAATAGCCCTAAGGGCTGTGTTTAAGAGCTTCTGATATGCTGAAAATATTATACTCCAATAGTAGTATAGTTATTCTAAGTATTGGAATAACACCTTTTGGGGCAACTTTCGACCCATTTGACCTTTTTCATTTTAGCCACTGTTTCAAAAGATTTACCCATTCGGCCTGCTGGATATAACAGAAGTAACCCATGTTTACCCTTTCCCTCAAAAAATATATATAAATAAACAATAAAAAATGGGTGTAAATCCCCACCATATCTATGTGCATCTTCTACTGTTCAGTGAAGACCAGCCTAGAACACTACTTGGAGGAGCCATTATTTGCAGGCTGTGAAGTATAACAATATATACATCCTTTCATGCATGCATGGTTTATGGTTTTCCTTGATCACATTTCCTTTTCTTGCAGGACCTTTCTTTGACAGGGTTCTACTTGCAAAAATGGTTTACAGTAGATAAGGCAGCAGAGTGCCGAGAAATGTTAGATTACCTTTTGGGTTTAATTCGTGAAGGAAAATTAAAATACGAGTAAGTCACTTATTTCTGTATCTTATCTGGTCATAAAACATGATTAGGCATGCATATGTTTCAAGGGTCTTAAAAAAAGATTAGTTAGCATTTTTTTCCACTTTTGTGTTTCCTGTACAATGGCATCTACAGGTTTCCTAAAATCGATCTTTCAACCGACATTGTAAAAACACGTCTTTCTTTTTTCGTCCTTTTGAACCCTTGCCTTCCATTCGAAGTTAAATCACAATAACAACAAAAAATGTTTCTTTTGCAGCATGGAGCTTGTTCCTTTCGGTGAATTTCACACAGCATTAGACAAGTCACTTGGAAAGCTGGGGAGCCAACCTAAGCAAGTTATAAAGTTCTGATACCTCAGCCGACTTACAACAATTTCAGTAGCGATACAAAATTGAAAGTGAAGTTTGAATTTCCATGTTGGCCGGGGAAACTCATGTTGCCAAAATGGTTTTCTAACATCAGTGTGTATGTAATTTCCAGATTCTAGATAAGATCAGGGAAACAACCAATCTTGCAATAAGGTTTATTTTCTCCTATTTTCCGACGGGTCAAATACGCCAAGTGTGAAGCGTGTGATAGGCGAGTGAGTCTTCATTATCAATGTTGTACTATATATAGATATGATTTCAGTAGACCATCTTGATCCTAAATGATACAAACACTTGAATTGAATAAGAATAACTTGTGATGTAGCAACTCTGATTCCAACGTAACTCCTATTTAAAAACTTCTAAACAATACAGTTCACACTACACAATATCTGTAACAAGGAGACCTTTAAAATCACAGTTTTTTTTATTCTTAAATCTCCTTTGAATTATTGTTACTATATCTATCTAGTACTAATAAGGACATGTTTACTAGATATTTCTTCACAAATATGTAGTAACGTTTTATAAGAAAACTTCATCCCAACACTATGCATCTAAGACACTTTTATGTTAAGGAATCCAAAGACGTTTGCCCTAACAACAACAAAGCTTCTTCAACTTAATCATTTTCTTCCCACATAAAAATGCTACTTAAATCTCATTTCAATCAAACTACAAGCCACTAAAGCGCTTGCTCGATCAATATATCTTCTTAAACTTAAATTAAAACCATTCTTGTGGATATCTCTCTGTAACCAAACTTAAGCAGCTTTAATCTACTTGTTCTCCAAAGCAAGAAAATACATACTGCAAATGGATATACAAACTCATAATGCACAAAGTACAAAGCCACTAAATCGTTAAAAGTTTTTCTAACGATTTACCAGGATGGGATTATCTTCATTAATCTCCATCGTTTTGCTTCTCTGTTTCAAGTATTTAAAAATAAATAAAAAATTATTGCATTAGCTGGTATCCGAGAATACAAACAGAACAGTCATGATCTTCCACTGCTACACTCAAGGTTGCACCCAAACATTCCTCGAGTCTAATCATGGTCTTAAAAGAAAAGGCAGTCCTCTGCAGCAAGCAAGAAACTCGTTTGAATCATCACTGCTTATTGGAAAGCTCTATTTTGGCAAAATAGGCAAGACGAAACACTTAATCATTTAGTAGGGGACTACTCATGCATGTCCATTCGTGTTGATTTGTAAATCTTTTATCCGTTATTTACAAAAATAAACCAAATTAAATGATGAATTACGTATGATAACCCAGCACAATGCTACAATAGCAACTTTTGACCTCCCCCCCCCCCTTCTTTTATTTTGCTAAACTTATTGTCCCATATGAGACAATATGTAAGTAATAAGTAACCAGATCAAAATTGCCACCTCTAATCGATAATATATCATATATTTTCCATTTAACAAAAGAAAAAACTAATAGGGATCCTATCATACCTGTCAGCGATGACTGGACAAATCAAGGCATTTGAAAATGAGATTACTCTGCCACAACACAATCCGGGTTGAACTTCAGAGTTTCTTTCCAAATGAGCTCTTTCACATCTTCCTCACTTAAAGATGTTTGCTCAAAATCAAAGACAAATGGTGATGTACAAGTAGGCTCCTCGTTGATCTCATGTAAACTTTGCAAGAAAGGATGATTAACAGCATCTTCGACTTCATGTTAAGAAAGTGCAAGTTGGATCAGATATTAAGAACAAAATGTGTTTTGTGGCACTTTTCTAATAAAAAGAAGAAAGCTTACCACTTATGCGTTTGGCTGGATCAAAAACTAACATTTTCTCTGCAAGATCCAATACTAGGGGTGACACCTTTGGGAACCTTTGTTGAAAAGTCTTGGTTGGGACATAAGGAAGCTGTTTGACATACTTCCGAGCATTATCACTTCTGAGAAATCCAAGATCTGAGTCATCTGGAGAACCTAGAAGCTGAGTTGAATAAAGAAACAAAAAGAGATAGTTAGAGGTTGCAATATAGGAGGATTAAAAAAGATATAGGTTGGAACGGGTCTTTTTTATGGTACACGACAAAATGGGCCATGTTAGAGAAGCAAGTATTCTGAATGGAATTTTATTACATATGGCCATGTAATAATGGAATCAATAAGTGAAGATGTAGCTAAATTAATGTTATCCACCAGTTATATCATATAGACTGTTAAGTCCTCACCATCCCAGAAACAAACATAAAACTTATCTTTTGGGGACAGACAAAGTAAAACTGCATCTTTTTTTCTGGGAATTTACCAAACTGAAGTTACTAGTTTATCAATTATCACATTAATATAAAAATGGCTGAAGGGGAGGATGCTACCTCAGTTATAAGCACCAATTGCTGGACATAATCTTTACCCGGAAACAGAGGCTCCCTTAAAGCAATCTCCATTAAAATGCAACCAACTGACCAGATATCAATGGCTGTAGTATACTCTGAGCAGTTGAGCAACAATTCAGGAGCCCTATACCACCTGGTCACAACATATTCGGTCATGAAATCCGTCTCAGATGTTGTTCTTGCAAGTCCAAAATCACAAATCTTTAGGTCACAGTTTGCATTCAGTAGTAAGTTGCTGGGTTTCAAATCACGGTGCAAAACATTTGCGGAATGTACGTACTTTAGTCCACGCAGTAACTGATATAGAAAGTACTGCGAAGTGCAATGCAATTATCAGCACACATTAACAGTTCATGTCAACAGGAAATCGGTAAAAAATATATATTTAAAAGAATAAACTTAGAAAAAAGCAACAACACCAAACAACAAGTCCATAATGAAACAAAATGCAAGTCAAGTCAACAATAGATCCAGAGCAATGCATGTAGTCACCTGACAGTGGTCATCTGTTAGTGCTTGAGAAGAGCGAATAATCTGATGAAGATCAGTATCCATTAACTCATACACAATGTAAACATCATTGAACTTCTTTTTATCTGGAGGCCGTATGATGTCCTTAATTTTGACAATCTACAAAATACTTGTTTATTAGATACTATAAGTTTGGAGTGATTTCAATCATATGCATCAAGATGATACAATTCAACATCAGTTGATTAAAAAGAATGCAACACGTTAGACGTATCAAAAGTCAGTATTTCATGAATATAGAGAGAGTTATCCATGTAAAACTTAACATACATTCTCATGATCCATATGACAGAGGAGCTTGATTTCCCGTAAAGTCCTCTTGGCATCAATATTGTTCTCAAACGCATTCCCAATTTTCTTGATCGCAACCTCTTCCTTTGTGTCTGAATTTTTAGCACAGCTATAATAGGTAAACAGTAACCCATGGTTACATTTTCTCATTAGAAAATAAAAGACAATGCCAATGTTTGAAAAGAATAGGCAGCTGGGAGACAATAAAGCATGATACTCACAACTTTGCTTTCACCAGAGGATACAATTAGTTCATTAACAATTTAATAGCAACATAAGCGGCAACATATGATAATTTAGCAACAACCCCTAACTTTGTGATGAGAGCATCCATTTTTTTTCAATATAAGTGCTTCAAGAAAGCCAAACCCAGTTAACTAGCCTAACACCCAAAATTATTTCCAATCCATTTACAGTTTACTCTATAATCCGATGTCCAAATACATATTTCCATTGATTGAAATAGATAAAGTTAACTTCTTTTGATCAGTTTCATAGTTTACTTACAGCTAATTAACATATAAAATATGCACCACATCTGTTCATTGATACTGCATCTATTTTCAAGGGAAACAAGAACAGCCATATATCAACAAGATGCGTTCTTCCATAGATTGAAAATAGGTGATTAATTTTATGCATCTGATGCTAATTTCAGTTCATAACTAAAGCAACTCATACTGAGCTAGCTTTTTTCATTACTTTCAGAATTCATTTTTCAGTTGATCCACATTTATAATATATACTCTGTTCAATTAAATTTGCATCCCTTTTCATTTCAAATGCCCTATTTTGAATCCCAGCATCTCCATTTTGGGAAGCATGTCTACATAAAGTTAAAACTTACTGAAACAATTAATGTATTGATATTAATTGACAACGTTCAAACACAAAATGATAGTCGCTCTCACCCTAATGCTGCAAATTTCAGCTGAGAAAAGCGAGCAAGACATCAAACTAACCTCACTACCAAGTTACCAACCATTAGAAAGTCACGAAAACTAGTTCACAAAAACAAAAGACGAATCAAAAGTGATTACCAGACGATGCCGTAAGCACCGCGGCCAACAGGTTGAATGGGAGGAACGTACTTGGAAGAAACCTCAAATAGGTTTCCAAGTACGCTGTAATGAATGTATTTGCCGCCGTACGCCGGAACTCCTTTTAAGACTACCCCTTCCCCTTCACCTCTGGATTCATCGCCCTCCATTAATTCTATAATCCTCCGATGATTTTTCGAGTAAATCGAATTTGAAATGGAAAAGCGGATGATTTGTTTCAGGAAGATAATCGAAGAGCGAGGAAAGAAGTGGGGGGTTTTAGATTTTAAATTGAGACTGGCATTGGAGTTTGCAACAGAGTAAATGCATTTTGAATAAATTACAAGTTTTATCCCTCTAGTTTTTATATGTTATTTACAGCATACTAATACTAAAGTTAATTAAAAAGACTGTAATTCACTTTATTTGTATATAATAAAACTAGTTTAGATATTTATGTAAATATACGGGTAGTCATAATTATATATGTAAAAGTATTATTTTATATTCGTTTAGCAACATATATGATTGTATTATATTAGTGAAAGAAGATTTTTGATCCGATGACAATTTTAAGAATAATGTATAATTTAATTAGGATAAAATGTATAGTGTATATAAAGTTAGGATCAAATGAGAACACCTTTAAAATACACGACGGTGATAAAAATTTTGGGCCTTTAATTTCATTGATCGCATGGTTTAAAAATTATCACATTTTTTTAGACCTTTGATTTCATTGATCGGATGTTTAAAAATTGTCATGTTTTTTTATTATTTGTTTGACTATATACCTAATGCATCAATGCATACAAAAGTGTTTGTGATCTTATGCATCAATGCATACAAATCTTTAAATTGTTAATATTATAGAAATAATTTTGATTTTATGATTTAGGATGTAAACTTGACTTTTGGGTAGTTATGGGTGACATGAACGTAAAGGAGAAATGTTAAATTACAAGTTTACACAGGTTCTCACTGTCATGCATTTTAAAAGAGTTCTCCCTTAAACCTCACCCTATATAGATATATATATATATATATAATAAACATAGATAAGGACAAGAAATTTGAATGTATATACGTTTAAATTACCGTATAAATTAATTTAGTAGGATGAGATTTAAAAATCATATAGTAAAGGATATAATATGTAATATAGTTACATGATATTTATTTTAATTACATGATATTAAATATTAGATAATATATAATATAGTTATTCCATCATAATAGGTTGATATTCCGGTTTTAATTCCATGATATTCATAAAGATGTCATATAATGTAATTTAATAATTTAGATAAGATAATAGTCATAACTATTTTGATATGAGTTTTTAATACTTTAACTCTAAAAAGTCAAAATTGATTATTTGATTTAAAGCAAATGAACGATCAAGATTAAATTTTTTGTTAAATGAATGGTTCAGATCGTCTACTAATTTTTTATAATTAGTCTTTTATTTATATTGGAAAATTATTCATGCATAATAATTTTATAATTTATCAACTTGTACTCTATGCAATTTACAGCTTATGTCTTTTGTGTATGGCTAAAATTTATTGTATACAAATCAACTCCAATTTTTTCTTTTAATAATACTAAAAGACTAAAATTCTTGATTGATCAGGAAGAATCACTTACCTTGATGTAACTTTTTTTATATCGGAGTAAATGAAGACTTCTAGAATAACACACACTAATTGATTAAGAGTGTGTTTGGCGAAAATAGCTGGTAACTGGAAGATGAATGCTAGAAGCTGTTTATTTTAGTTATATATATGTTCGGCAAATTAGCTGGTAGCTAGTGCTTGATAGTGTAAAATGACAGAAAATGACAAGTTATAAAAATTGAAGGAATTATAAAACAATTAAAGAGGGTATTTAGATAATTCGGTATATAAAACGCTTCCAGCTAGTTTTAAAAACTACTTTAATAAGCTTTTTATTTTAGAACTTTTTTATTTAAAAAAAAGTTTCCAGTCTTTTCATCCGAACATGACTTGTATCTTTTTCTTTCAAAATAAAAAGCTACTAGCCCCAATAAACTTCATACCGTAAATTTATTAAAAAGCCATAATCATTTATTTAATTAAAATTAAAAGTTTTTATTAATTGTGAAATGTTAACCTTTCATTTGGTCAAACTTAAAACATTTTTTTGACTATAAATCTTGTAAGTCGTGTGTTTTTTTCAATTCTAAAATAAATCAACTTGTTTAAAAATATAAAATGTACTCCGGTAAGATAGAACAAGAAAAATCATGACACATTTAATGGTGGTTAAAGCATATCCATTAATCGATAGATCTTGGGATAAACCTTATTTTCATTCTCAAATTATCAATAATCATTTGAGAGGAAAATTGAGTAAAATGTTGATATTTTTATCAAAAAATTTCTTCTATGAAAGTATAAATGGTAAAATAACATCACACAAAATACAAAATATAAAATACAAATTGTAATACGAGAATGCAAAAAAGTTAAGGGTAAAAAAATTTAGATTGTCAAAAGTAGTTCATAGGCATTTGTTAACTCAATATCGATTAGCATATTCAATGGTTAAGTGTTATTATCTCTCATCTCTTCACTTGTAAAATTAATAAAAACCTAATATCATGTAACGTCCCAAATAAAATTTAAACATAGTATTATCCACTGTTAATAAATCACAAATCAACCGTTAGAAATCATAATTACAGTCATCTAAAAATAGGTTATTTAAAATGTATTTGTCTCGACTATTGAATTATAATAAGGAACAGTGTGTTTTGTTATCACGTCAGAGTCTTTCCCTTGTCCTTACCCAAGGTACATGAGAAGAAATGAACAACAACGAGTAAGCATAAAGCTTAATAGGTAACACTACACTCATACCTTATGACGAATAGCACACACCGCAGGTTTAGCACATCACTTCACAATAGCACATATGGCCCCCTCGGCCTGGCCCACTTGTCTATGATGTCTACTTACATAAAAAATGATGGTCAACTCGAGCTTGATGCTCACCGGCATCAGATAACCCCCTCAGTTATTATTTCACATCAAATAATCTGACAACACATTAATATTCACACATACATAACATTGGGTACAATACACAATCATGTACATGTCATATCATAAAGAATGAGTTAGTGAAAACTCGTCTAATTCGTAGTCTAGGTGTTAACCAACAGCTCATGTAACAAATAGCCGAAAATTAAACAACTACCGGCAACCATCTACAATTAAGGTTTCATCACATTAAACTCTGATTAAACTTATAGACTCTGATTAAATGACCTCTCACTTTACAATTTAAATTTCTAGATAAGGTTCATGATTCAGATATGTGATTCACTAGTTTACGATTCTGACCGTTTTCGATTCCACTCAAACATGGTTCATGATTGGTGGTTTTACAATTGCACCAAGGTCCAAGTATGAACCTTATTTTTTGATTCCAGTTAAAAGTTCTAATTTGTGATTCTGACTTGCGATCTCAATTTACGATTGTGACTTTACATAGTTTACAATCTAGGTTTACGCTTCACTAATTACGATCAATATCCAAGTGCCCTTTTCAATTCATGAATTATGATTAATCTCGAAGCCTTGTTTAGGATTCTAGTATATGATTCACATCAAGGTCTCTATTTACGATTTCGGTTTTTGATTTACGATTATGATCGGGAAATCTCACTAGGAGACTTAACCCCTACAATTTTTAATTGTCTTTGCTTGATTTTCAATTGTCTTCATAAATGATTTATCTTTCCTTGTTACCGACAATTTACAATTGATGGCCCAAGAACATTTACGATTGATATATAAACACAGCCGACTTCTCTAAACTGCATCTTGACTAAAACCAAACCATTTCATTTAATTATTGTTTCTGTGGATTTCTAGCATCATTTTAGCAAGCCCCTACAAACTAATTGAAATTTCATCACGTTATTATGGATCAACAACCTGCTTTTGTTGTCGGTTTAATGTGTGGTTTGACTGTGAGAAGAAACCAAGCAACACGTTGATTATGAGGTGAAATCGATCAATAACTAGTTATAATGGATCAAGAACACTAACCTCGTGATTCCTCTTCCAATTCCATGTGAAATGACGAAGGATCGATTATTGATTTCTGCCTTTTTTCTCAAACGAAATGCACCCCCACACACAGTAACTATATGGAACAGTAATTTGACTGTAGCAATGTGCCTAAGGTTTTGTGTCCTAAAAATGTTTAAATATCATTCCTAATCTCCTTATTGTCAATAACGGTCCTTTATGGGCATGTAACTTGTACCAATAAAACTAGTGCTATACCCTTCCATTGTCCGGGATATTTTTTCTAATAAATAAATATATACATATATATGTATGTGTATGTATGTCTTTATTGGTGATAGCGGAAAACTAATGCTACTTAGTTCACAAAAAACACGACCATGCTTTTGAGTATGTCTCATTTATGCTTTTAAGTTTTAAGGTGCGGTGTGGTCGTTGTAATCGTGGTAGTAGTGATATTGAATACAGTTAGAAAATCAATTAAGAGCTTACATTACCATTTTACCATTTTCATTAAAAAACAAAATGAATACAAAATAAATGGATATATGACTCAGATTAATTTTCGCGGTTTCATAACAATTTTGGTTCTTAAAGAAATAACCCTTATATTATCTATGTGTGTTTGTGTGTTAAAGAACCAGATTTATTACGAGGACCATGGCATACACACACATTATTAGATAAAATGGTTAAATACGTCTTATATTATTTTTCTCTCTTAAATTTATATCACTGTTGATTGTCACCGTTACCAATATCCACATCGTTGTTGTTGTTGTTACTTCTGCTAAATACACCTTTGAACTACACATGAGTGACCATTTAGTAAAACTCCATAAAAAACAACCACAATCGCACACAAATTAATGACTATGATGTTGGTTACACATGTTTTATTAATGTTACTATTGTTAAGAACTCATGTGCAAATATTTGATAAATAATCATATTACGGTGGTGTAACCTTTCACTCAAAAATGATTTTTTATAAAAAAACGATAACAATATGAGTGTTAAATGAAAAAGAACAAAATACTCATCGATTTAACATAGTTTTATAATTTAAAACTAATTTTTGTTTTGAAAACATTTAAAATAGATGTTTGACTATATTTTGATCAGATTAACATTTTATGAAAAAAAAGAATAACAATATGGGTGTCAAATCGAAGATAATAAAATGCTCGAAAATTTGATATAATTTTTAATTTTTGAATGTTAAAGATATTTTCATTTTAAAAATATGTGTAATGTTTGACATGTTATTAGCAATATTCTAGCAATTGAATCATAGACCGAGCGTTATGGTTTACCCGATCTCCATCGGGTACCATCGGGAACACCATTTCGGGTGTTTTGGGTAGCCCCGTCGGGTACCCTCACTGTGTTTACTTACTCGAGCGAGAAGCACCAAAGACTCCCCCCCCCATATATATATATATATATATATATATATATATATATATGAAAAAGGTTTGGGTAAGGAAATGGAGTATAACACTTATTTTGGTAGGGTAAAGGAAATGACAGAAAGAATGATGTGGCATTGGGTAAGGGAAAGAAAAAGGGAGGGTATAACGCATGGCCTTAGGGGGTGTCCGTTTTAGCTTATTTAGGGCTTATTTTCCAAGCTTATTTTTTTATAAGCTAGTTTTTCCGGCTTATTTTCTGACTTTTAAGCTTATTATGAGTTACAAGAAGAAAATAAGTTGGACTTATGAAAAATAAGTCGAAAAAAACGAGCTTATGAAAAATAAGCCCTAAAGAAGCTAAAACAAACATCTCCTTATAGTTGGTTAATATTTGAATTGGTTAACTAGACACGTCACGTTTTCACATCATAGATGATGTCTATCATTTTTTGCCACATCAGCATTTTCTCTCTGATTTGTGAGTAATATATATTAAATTAGATGGATAAAGATCAACTTGTATTAAATAAATAATTAATCCCATATTATTAATATTGCAATTCTAGGAATAAAATTACAACCCATGAACGGGTATTGTACAATAATCGATTTAATTAGACACTCCTAACCCTTCACTTGTTTAAAATTAACAATATTTTTCATTGTGTAATCATAGACATTTATTTGCTCGAAAATAAAAATAATTTTGACATTAAAGCTTGATATCCGATCACATTATATTTTAAATTTTAAAATATTACATCTTATACAATAGATCGACCAAATTAAACAACAATAATAAAGAAATTCAAATATAAACAAAATTTATTTAATTTGTATTTTTTTCAATTTTGAGATATGTTCGTATATATTTTTCCACTACTAAAAAATGACACTTTTAGGATATGAAAAGTTTTTTAACAATTTGATTCGTTAGATTTTTTTAATTGAATATCCCTTAATTGTTTGGAATTGACTTCTAAACGGTGTAGTATATAATCATTTATTTATCATTTGAACATATCATTTTAAAATTCTTATTATTTACCATCTTTTAAAATTTTCACTTAATCCGCGTCAGTATATCTGATACAGGTGCATCTAATCTAGTTTGAAATAAAACTAAACTAAATTAATGATTTGATCCTTCAAGTTAATGCTAGTTTGCTAATTTAGTTATTTAGTTTTATAACTTCAGTGATCGTCTTAATTTCTTCTTTTTTTGTTAATAACTTTTAACTTGAAATGTTCATTATATCGATGGCTGTTTATTTTACGTCAACTGTTAATCGTCCTCACATGCAGTGAACGTGAAGGCAAAATATATATAGTTATGTGTGACAAGATTTTTTTTGTTTTATTTGGCCTTCCTATTTCAATAAAAAACTATCTTATCTTATAATATATTTAAAAGAAAAGAATTATAACATCATCATTCTTTTCAAAAAACCACCTTTTTAAAAATGATGATGTCATGCTTCAAAAAGGGCTACACTTAAAAAATTCTAAAACCAATTTTGAGGGGGCAAGATGAAAATTATGAGGGAGTTTTATAAAATATACGAGGGGCTTTTAAAAAAATGTGAAGAGTTTTATAAAAATTGTATATACATGTAATTAATATAGGTTATTTATAAATTATGTTTAGTAACTTTTGATATATCTGTTTAGAGAAAAAAATAATTATATATTTGCGACCGTCTCATTTTTATCTACGTTTTGGTGTAAATTTTATTGTAAAACGACACTTTTTTAAAATTAGTATATTCTTAATTCTTTGTTATCCATTAATAGTAGTTGGTCGGTAATTTTTTGTTTAGATAAGGGTTTTTTTAGGGATTATGGTGATAAACTGAGTGATCAACTTGAATATGCTATTTAAAGTGTTTAGTTATTGAATATGCCATCACCCGATGGGGGGCGATGGTGTTCCCAACACAACCCGTCATCGGGTATAAAGACTGATGCAGGTGGTCTTACAACTAATCTATTCAAATTAAATAATACTATTATTTAAAGTACCCGATTATACATGAAGAATTAATTTGAAATTGGAAATGTTTCAATATATACTATTATTTAAAGTACCCAATTATATATATATATATATATATGTAATTGTGTAAATATATACACATATGATTGAGTAAATGAATCTATCGTCATTTTATAGTCACGAATCGTTTTAATCTTCGGATGATTTTAAATAGGTATATATTAAAGTTGATGAAATTTTTAAGTAAAATTAAAGATATGAATTACAATAAACTTGTAACGTCCCAATTTTTATTTTTTATTTTTTAAACATAAATCATTCATTAAGATATGCGTGATCCATGATAACAACATTACATGCCACGTTGGAAATCAGATATCATACAGTATTGAGTAAGTTACAATCATCCTTGTTTGTTTTGGAAACTATTAATATTAAAGCTAAATTCTTGCACGCGGAAGCTTGAGTTTGAGTTATCATTCACTGAGCTGGAGCCCCGCCATGGTCCTTACCTGAAAAGATATGAAACAACAACTGTAAGCCAAAGGCTTAGCGAGTATACTACTTACAACCGAAATAGCTCACATACTATTCAACTCATACCCACTACCGTAGTAAGTGGTCTCATCATACCCGTCACTAGGACGGTCTCGTCTCACCCGTCGTCGTCACAACGGTCTAACATACCCGGCACCAGAGTGCTGGTCTCATACCCGACACCACAGTGTACGGTCTAACATACCCGACACCGAAGTGTACGGTCTAACGTACCCGTCACCGGAGTGAACGGTCTAACATACCCGTCACCGGAGTGAACGGTCTAAACATACCCGTCACCTGAGTGAACGGTCCAAACATACCCGACACCGAAGTGTACGGTCTAAGCATACCCGTTACCGAAGTAAACGGTCTAAGTACCATCAACTATAACTCGTATATTCATACATATATGTTTTTCACATACATACATAGCATCTGGAATCTATTCAAGTTATAAGTGAGAATACTCACCTGTTAGCTGTCTTAGTTGTTCAGTTCCTACTGAAGGACTTAGCTTGCTTAGCTCTGTAACCGACTGCTACCTGACCAAGTCTAAACATTGGCTACTACTGTATTTAACTGTTACTCACTGAAAGTCACATGAACTGATACTTATGCACATGAAAGTCGTATGGCACATACACTTGGACTGAAAGTCGCATGAACTGATACTTATGCACATGAAAGTCGCATGGCACATACACTTGGACAGAAAGTCGCATGAACTGATACTTATGCACATGAAAGTCGCATGGCACATACACTTGGACAGAAAGTCGCATGAACTGATACTTATGCACATGAAAGTCGCATGATGCATATTAAACTACCAAAAGTCGCATGGAACTTACTATGCATATTGAATGTCGCATGAGATACTATTCACTACATGAAGGTCGCATGGAATCACATACAAAGTGCCAAAGTCGCATGAACTCATTCCTACATCAACTGAAAGTCGCATGGCACTATCCTGGGCTCATGCGACTTTCGCATGGCACCCCCAGGTGTCCATGTGACTGTCGCATAGCCCTCCTTCTTCACTGTAAGTTCATCTTTTGAAAAACCCAGACTCCATAGCCATAATCAAACTTTCTAAAAACTCAATCAATTCAACTCAAACTTGTTGCAAAACATTTCTCCACTTATATAAAACTTTCCTTTTAACTTAAAACTATATTTTAATCAACTTACAAGGGTGTTCTTGATGAGATATTTCTCCTGGGTTTTGTTTAAACCCTCAAACCCCAGACTATAATCATTCAACCAAAACTCAACATAGCAAGAAGGATGTCTACATGATTCTAAAGAACAGAGAAACATTACATGATGTTTTCTTGCTAAAAATCTCAAGTTTCCACAATTTGAAGAAACTCTTTCTTCCTCTCTCTCGTGACTTCAATGGCACCAGCACTCACACAGAAAACCTTTGAATGAATGAAACAGTGACTTGAGGGTTTGTGTGGGAGGCTGTGCCCTAAATCCTTATTTATACTCATTTTCTAACCTCTTGTGGGCCTAAGCCCAACTTAAGCCTCCAAGTCCATATTCAATCATAATTCTTATTGGGTTATAACATATGTAAGCCCAATCTTACTTAATAAGTTTCCATCCACAACATATACATAAATATAAGACATAAGTTTATCACCTAAATAATTTCCAATCATCAAGTGCATAAATCACCAATAATATTTATTAAAAATATTCTTGTACATTTTTAAAATGTGGGTATTACAAAACCAATCAACTTGAATTTACTGTCATGATCAACATTGTTTCTCGAATATGTAGAATATAATTGTTTGTTAATCGGATTTGCTTTAATTTATTTCTAATTATTTTTACTATACGTGTTAGTACTACTTAAAGCTATATAAGTTTAAATTTGACTTATATCATTTCCCGTGTTGATACACGGGTCGCTTAGCTAGTATTAAAACAAAATAAAAAAGTCTATAAATTATTCTTAGCAAATTTAAGCTTAAAAAATATATATTATCTATACTATATTATAAAACATTTAGACCATATAAACTCTTAAATTTTAAGTATTTTAAAATTATTAAATTACCATTAATAAACTAAATGAAAATTATTGAATTAAATAAGTATTAAATAGAGTAAAGGATTTTTATATTTTATTTTAATAAATAAACTTTCCATATTTAAAAAAATCAAGTCTACAAATTAACTTAATTTTTTAAATATATTTTCATAACCAAACCTTTAGTTTTAAATATTCTATCATGTAATAAATAATGCAGCCGCATTGCGAGGGTACTATGCTAGTGTATATATATACTAGCAAGGTACTCCGTAATGCTGCGACGGCAAGTATTTTCTATTTTACATCATGTTGCTTTTTAAAATGTAATAATATGTTATTCGCTCAATTCAATGTTACGAAAAAGTATCGTACAATGTCGGTTTTTTTATTTGCATAAACTATTTTATTAATTTTATAAATAAATTCTAAAAGACATTAAAATAAGAAAAAGATTTATATTTATGAAATAAGGAGAGATAAGTTAATAATATTTTGAAAATTATGTTGATGTGGGTGGATAACTGTGTTTACGCGAGAGAGTGTTTTAGTGTTAGAGAGAGATTTTAAATAGATAAAAAATCACATGTGATTAAATATGCAATCAAATTTTAAGTTGTTGGTATTCAATTACATGTGATTATGTACAAAATCACATGTGATTGAATACGCAATCACATGTGATTGATTCTGTCAAATATGTGACATAAAAATGTTACATTTAATCTAATCACCTATAATTATGTGCATGTATAAGAGATAGATAATCACATATGTTATGAAACAACTAATAACTTAAAATCACTTTCAATTGTTGATTTTTGTTACTAAACCTTAGAACTTTACCGGATTATCAAACACCAAACAATAATTTTTAAAGACTATATTGATCACACCTCTATGAATCACATGTGATTATACTTTAATAAAATTTAAGTCCAATCTAACAGAGAAAAAAAATTTGTCGAAAGTATATCAAGTGACCTCTCTAATAAAAGAGGGGAACACAAGGATCACAACGGTATAATTCGTTTCGTCTAACTATTAACGGTTTGTGAGATAATTAATTTTAAATAAATTAGAGGAGAGAGAAAGTTAGGACCAATAGTTAAAAAGTTATAAATGACGTATTTTATACAAATATATCAATTTTGATTATCATCTAAGATTGAATTTGAACCATTAAATCTTAAAATCTAATTGCTATAAATTATCCGTCGGGACTATAAATTAAATTAGGACTATTTAACTAATACTAATTTGATGTGTTAATTGTACGCTGCAATTAATTCCAATTAAATACTGGAAAAACAAAAACGAACAAGCTAATTAATCTCCAATAACGTTGGACATGAATAATGAATATCAAAAGAATAATACTAATAATAAAAATCCAAATCCAAATAATAATACACTCCCATAATAAACTCCGGCGTTACCACGAGACGAACTGGTGCTCTGAGCAACGGTGGGACTACCAGCCGCCGTACCATTAGCCTTCCCTCCACCCAATTGCAGTTTACTCATAGCCTTCATATTCGCTGGCAAAAACTCGTGTTTCCCCGGAATTCCGTTCTTCACCGAACCCCCAACTTGCCATACTTGATTCAACTCCGTCATCGTCTCAGGCAACTTCACCGTCGCAAAAATCCTCATCACTCCATCCGAATACTCTGCCTTGGACTCCACTACCTCGAACAAAATCTTCCCTTGTACGATCGACGAGTAGGAGCTAATGTTGTAGGTCTTCACCGTCATGGATCCGTTAGAGTTTTTGAAAGCGATGAACGATTGACAACCAACCATGCCGGTGTCGTTAGGGTTAATCGCCCACGCGATCCAGCCATTGGGTGTCACAGGAGGTGCAGCGAATGCGATGGAGAGGTGGGAGTTGTGGGGGTTAAAAGTCCAGTGGAGGGTAGAATTGAGGGCGGGTAGATCGGTGCAGTGTGAATATGTCTTTTTGTTCATGAAAATTTCTGATGTGCATTTGAGTGAATGCACCGGCGACGGTTGTAACATTAGTGATGCGAATGTGAGGAGGATGAGGAAGGGCGGCGATGGGTGGAGAAATGTCATTTTAGTGGTGGCTTAGTGTATTGATTTGATATATATGAGTGAAGATTTTAGTACGTATACATAGATACATATACATGGAAGTGGGATGGAGGTGTATATAGTCAACGGGTTACGTACGAGATTCGTGAGTTTTGTTTAAAGAAAGAAATCCGCCAAGTCTGTTTCGGAGTTTGTTTAAAGTTTTTTTAAATTGCATTATAGATATTATATATTTTTTTAAATTTTTTAGAGGTAATTTCATAAATAATCTTTTAACCGTTTGATCATTTTTTCTAAAAAGTTGTATTTGCATTTTCCGTCCTTTAACTACCATTTTCTTGCAAGTTTGGTTCTTTCTAATGGATTCCGTTTGTTAAGTTCATTAAGTCAAGGGTATTTATGTCTTTTTATTCTTTTTTAATTTTTAATTAATTTTAAATAATATTTTAATCTTATCAAGTAGACTCTCCCAATCCCTATCCCACTCATTACATCGATAAACTCTCTCTCTCTCTCTCTCACCCTTCTCTCTCTCTCTCTCACACACACACACTCTCCTCTTTCTCTCTCTCGATGAACCATCGCTTGCCCCACACACCACTGCCTAAAACCACCGCCTCCCTCACCCACCACTTCCTAGAACCACCGCCTCCCCCACCCTCCTCCGTCTAGAACCACCGCCCTCACCTTCCTCCGCCTAGAACACCATCCCCACCCACCTCCGCCTTGAACACTGCCCCTACACTCCTCCGCCTAGAACCTCCGCCCCTATTCTCATACCCTTTTTTTCTTTCCTATTTCCGGCCACCATGACTGTAACACCACCAGAAACATCCATCACCACCCTCACCCTCCTTCCACCGTCAACAAAGAGGGGTTTTGCACCGTCAGTCGTAGAAACATCCCACATCTGAATCTGAGTTCCTTTCATCTGGATCCTAGTTGTTTTCATGTGGATCTTAGTTCTTTTCATCTTGGTGGTTCATTAAGAGAATAGTGGTTTGTATGTTTGATTTTTCCACTTTTTTAGGATTTCTTGTTGTTGGTAGAGATAAAGATGAAACTTTTGTATGATTTAAAAATCCGTTTATTTATAAAAAAATTAGATAGTAAAAATTGTGGTAGAAAACAAAGGTAAAGGTGAAAGTGGTGGTGGTTAAAGTGGATGGTGGGGTTGTTGTAACTAGTTAATAGTGTGATGGTGATCGGAACGATGGCAGTGGTGATAGGAATTTGGGATTGTTGTAAAGAGGGGAGGAGAAAAAGAAAAGGGGGGGAGGGGGTTTGGGCTGACAAAGAGAATTAGTGGAGAGAGTTGGTTTTTCATGTATTTAATTATTATTATACTAATACAATTATTAAGAAAATAAATAAAAAATAAGGGTAAGGGTAATATAGTCATTTTATAAAAAATAACGGACATAGTTAACGGAAAGGGTTATAAAGGATAATCTATACAACAAAATGGTAGTTAAAGGACGAAAAATGCAACTTTTTTAAAAAAAGGAAGAAACTTGCAATATGTGGTTAATTAAAGGATCATTTATGAAATTAACTCCTTTTTTATTATTATTTATCCCTAAAAATAATTTGAATGCAACAATTTCTATTATTATAGTTTTCAAATTCAGTATTTCGATCAGATATTTATATTTTATATATATGTCAAAGGATCGGATGAGAACGTTCGCACCGTACGAACGGTTCCAAATCAACGCTCTACACCGTGGACTAACACCTCACGACGTGCAACATCGCATCCTCCATGTCGTGGAGACCAACCCCACGCCATGCAACACATACGTGTGTGTATTTAGATATATACAGTTACACATGGCTAAATCGATCGGTTTCGGGTCAAATAGGAGAGCATATAAGGGGCGGAGATAATCAAGATACAGTATTTTAGACAAGATGCAGTATTTTTAGATAAAATATAGTTATTTTAGATTAAATGCAATGGTTTATACTAGATTTAGTGGTATTTTAAATGAGAAATAATTGAATCTCTCAATCAAGATGTAATAGTTGAAGGAGACATTATGTTCATTACCAATATGCAATGATTTTAAGTTGGATGCAGTGATTTTATAGACAATATGCAATATTTCTAGCATTCCTATTTTAAGACTGATGATTATGTGATCATTTTTCAGTGATGTGCGTTTTACGTACTAGTTTTAAATTTATATTTTACCGAATTATTTACTAAAATCTGCACGAAATAGGCAAGTGCACCTAATCGTTTCGTATTATAGTTAGTAAGTCGGGTGTCGAACTCTTAGGGAACGGGAGCTAAACTGATTTTATCAAATTAACTAAGAATCAACTAAAATAAACTAATTAAACCAAATAAACACAATTAAACTCAATAAATGCAATAAAATACTAAACTAAAGCAATTAAACTATATTAAGGGGAATTTGTTATCAAGATTAAAACTTTATTATTCTAAGTGACTACTAACACTACTAAATTACCAAAAACAACCAATTAAGCAAAAAGCAAGCAACTTTTATGGATTAAACTATCAAATTAAAAGGCTTCCCTCCCTAGATTCAATTCCACCCTTTTCAAGTTGGTTTTATAAATCAAAATCAATGCATTGGACAATTAATGAACACTATACCGATTCCTATATTGTTAGACTCTTGATCCGAGTATCCAACTTATCTAATCATGCAATTAACTAATCAATTGGTCATTAAATCAATTAACTACACCATTAAGCATATTTAAGTTCGTATCTATCAAGATCTAATCTTCAATGATTGATTAAGTTACCAAATCATTTAATTAACACATGAAAGTCATCATATATCAATTCTAACACATTAAAGTTTCTATCTTGATTGTTTAACCCTAGGTTTTGATCAAACACTAGTCAACACTAATTATTGGTCCTAATTAGCATTGATTAAAGTCTTATAAATGGATTGGTCCTCCAATTTACATCAACTCAGATTCTAAACAAATCAAAAACAGAATTAAAACATGCTAGGATCATTGATTAGACTTGAAAGATAAATATAATACCATTAAAGTCAAAAAGACACAAAATTAACCAACTTGATAGAGTTTCATCTCCTCTATGGAGGAAAACAGAAAACCTAGCCTATTACAAGCATAATCAACTTCTGGAAATCAAGATTAAACATTAAAAACAGAATAGAAGTAGAAAAACCGTAAAAAGCAAGAATTCCAAGCCTCTAATCTTCAATTGTAGCTTTAATCCTCCAAATCCGAGCTCAAGCCTTCTGGGATGTGTTAAGGGATGTATTTAGCAGAGGAGTGGTGGAAGAAATCGGGTGGTTAACCCTTTTTCAGATCTGGAAGTTCGTTTAAATAGATTTCTGAAAACAGGGGTGTCGCGCCGCGACGAGGTATTTTAACCCAATCCTAACTCGTTCAAATTTCAAAGCCGGCGTCACCCTTTTGCGTCGCGCCGCGACGAGTTACTTGGTCGCGCCGCGACGGCACGTCGCAAGGAGATAGGCTCTACCCGGTTAGCTTCGTCGCGCCGCTATGCTCAAAACCATCGCGCCGTGACGAGTCCTTTGGCGCCCGGTGACCTCTTTTTCTTGGGCTTTCTTTTGGGCTTATTCTTCCTTCTTTCTTTTTATTTCTTTCTTCTTTCATTTGGGCCCATTTATTTCTTCCTTGATTTCTTTCTTCGGCCCGATTATTTTTCTCGACTCCTTGGGCTTTATTTATTTTTCTCGATTATTTAAATATTTCGCCTTTTTAGCCTACAAAACATAAAAGAAACGGTAAACGTACCTTTTTACAATTAAATGCACATTTTTCGGCTAAAACCAACCCGATATCGCATAATATTTATATATATTTAGCGCGATATCAAAATACCCCACACTTGAACTTTGTTTGTCCTCAAGCAAATCACAACTCTATCCAGGATTAAACTTTAAATAACTAACACCATTCTCGAAAAATTAAATATAACTTACGAATGTCAAAAAGGTTGATTAAAACAAAACATAAATTATACTTAGAGTTATGCATACACTTATGATTAGATCCTCATTTACTTTCAACCATTCCTAAATAATATTCCTATCTATATACATCCAATCCTTAATTTAAAAATTGCATTTATATTTAATATGGTTAAGTTGCCCTTTGAAAATCCCCTGACCTCAAGACTTATTGCAGATTTCCAATTTTATTTGCACATATGTTTTTTCTCTTTTCAGCTCTTTTTTATATAAGCCTATGACTTTCTATGGAACCCATGTAGCGAATCCTCAACTCAACCGATCCCAAACCAGTTGGCTTTAGGTGATTAGGTGTAGAACACCCCTCAGAGTTTACTAATACGAGTTCCAAAGGCCATTTATTTGACTTATATATTTTTCTAGCTCTTTTGTATTTTTTTCATTTTTTGCACATTAGCTTTTTTCATTTTTTTTCTTTTTCTAACATATGCTTATAAAAATTGAAAATTCAACTCAGTCTATTTTTGTCAAGCTTAAACTCAAAAAGGGCTTAACCTTATATTTTATTGCAGCAATTCAAAAATTAAAGATTAGATACTATAAATAGAAATTTCTAACGAATTGACGAAAAGCCACAAGCACAACGCATAAAAGCTAAATATAACTATGAAATGTTTATAAATAAACAATCTTGACAATATTAAATAATATCTAACTTTTAACTCGAATGATACTAAAAATTTAAAATTTAACGCCCAAATACAATCAACAATTTACTACGAGGACAAATTAATTTCAAGTGAGGAATATTTTTCTAACCCCCTACCCCACACTTAAATTGTACAATGTCCCTATTGTACACAATAAAATATAACTAAGGTAGAAAAAGATTAGAAAGAGCTCCCTGGATATTAGCAAGGCGAATGGAGCAACAAATGATAAGCAATCGCTGAACTGACTGCCAGCATATACGCACACTCCATATAACAACCAAAAATGCTGAAAAAGTAAATCACTCATGCACCAAACATTAGACAAATATTATAATTAAAATATATTAAATTCAGTACATTTACATCACAAGATAAAAAATATAATTATCATCTTTCAATCTTCATCATCCGAGTCGTGACCTGCATGTCCAGATGGCCCCGGCATATGAGTATCCGATTGGGGAAAGTGCGAACGCCAGTCTGGAAATGGGGGCGGGTATGGCGTGAATGGCGGGGGCGGATATCCATAATGGCTAAAGATGTTAGACATACTGGAGTGCATATACTGGTGATTTTGCTCGTGCACCGATAGGCGCGTTTGCAAGTGATCATGATAGTACCCCAGTGTGTCTATTCTCATAGACATATTTCCCATTTGGTCGGAAAGACGTTCTATCGACCCGTATATCTGCTGTAGCGAGTAAGGCTGCGGCCCCTCATCTGGGGGCCCAGGCGCCTGTCTCCTACGGCGCTGGCGCGGCTGCCGCTGCTGTTCAGGCCCCTGCTCAACCTCTGGCTCAGGCCCAGGACCCTCCACGGGTACAACTTGGTAACCTCCATCATAGGTCCTCTCCAGGACCCGCATTGTCTCTAAGTATCCGATACTCATCAGGCGCGGCTCGCACTGCACCTGCCTCGCCTCCTCCTGCAGTGACAGAATCCCGTACGAACGGGCCAACCTAGTGACAAATTGGCCACCACAGATAGGACTCGCCGGTTTGGATCCAGTAGCCCGGCGAGCGAGATAGAAGGCTAGGTGGAATGGCACGTTGAACAACACGCCAGGAGTCAGAATACTGTATAGAAACATAAGGTCAACTGCTGTGACCTTCTCACCACCTCGGCGATGAGAAATGTAGGTGGAGATAAGACGGTGGAGCAGACGGTGAATCGGAAGGCGGATGCTGCTCTCGACGGCTCTACGGGGCTCGTACCCCCCGTTGGCGATCATCGCCCACATTTCCGCAGGGGAGAAACCCTCAGGCTCATCCCTCTCGCAACTCGAAAGGAATTGCTCAAAGAATGGGCTGGTGGCCTCCACGTGCGTGTATAGGCCCATGCGCCGACTGAAATCCGCGAGACTACACTCGCGGCTAACTCCTCCAAGATGGAAGTACAGGAATCGACGATCAGTAATGTCGACGAAGACTGAGCTGAGCTGGACGGTAGAGAAAAACTCTAAACACAACTCTGGGAGAACTGGCTCGCGCAAGCGGAATAACCGCTCCCATGCGTTGCAAGTAAACACTACAGTCCCGTCTGCAGCACGGAACTGTTGGGGCAAAAATCCGAGAAGCTGGTTTGAAAGCCCAACTCCATCAGTGATCTCCCAATCAAGAGAATGGGGGATGTCCACCTCTCTACGAAGATTCTGCTGTAGCCGAGAGGTATAATCAGCGCGCAGTCGGGCAGGCAGAGTTGGCGAAAATACCAACCACGGGTGGTATACCGCAGGACCTTCTGGAACCACAATCTCTTGCTCTTGACGACCCCTACGTCCACATCCACGGGCTGCCATAGCTGTGTACAAGGTTACCAAAATTAGATCAGGCCCAAATTATCATAAAACACGCAGAATGCCCACAGATATTCACCAAAAACCATTACAAGGGCAGAAACCCCGGCAAGAACCCATACTCGGAAGATAATGTTGCAGAAAAAGAGATGATAAAAACGAGTGAAATGCAGATGTACGACGCATGAGTGTTTAGAAATGATATATTAACAGAACTCAGCAGATTAATTATCAAGAACTTGAAAAAACATAAGATTTAATTTCGGGTTTTAAAAACCTTAACTGTTCTTGAACGTAGATCTTGAAATTTCGCATGCATGGCTGTAAATAATCGCTTTAGATATGAATCTTGAAAGATTTTAACATGATAGTAGTAGAATACTCAAGAAATCGAGAAACCCAAGAAATTAGTCAGATACGGTGACTAGAACTAACAAGAAAACGTAATGCAGGTGGAGAAACACTTACTATCTTGTTAGATGGTGAAGATTTTGCTCACAAATAAGTAAATCCGACATTAGAACCTTGAAAACCGGAGAAAATATGATTGTAGCGTCGTGAGAATGAAGTTTTCGTGTGGAGAAGACGACTGGAACAAACTCTCTTTAAAATGGCCAGATGTCGCGCCGTGACAAATATGAGTATAGAGCCGCTATGGCACGTGGCGAAAGATGGCTGGACCGACACTGCTACGTCGCGCCGCTACGAAAACAAGTGTCACGCCGCTACGACGCGTGACGAAAAAGCGGTGATTCTGAAAAAGCACGTGTCGCGCCGCTACAGGTAAAAGCGTTGCGCCGCTACGGTACGTGGCAGCAAATGGCTGGATTCTGAAAAAGGCTCGTCGCGCCGCGACATATTAAGTTGTCGCGCCGCGTTGACACATGGCCGGCGCTAGAGTGACGGGTAGAAGTTTCATGTCGCGCCGCGACATATAGCGGTCGCGCCGCTACAAGGCCCTATTCCACATTTGCTAGTTCAGAGATCTCGCGCGCGGGATTCGACAACGGATAGTTCCGACGGCTCAAAATATCAGATATGAGTGTGTATGAAGATCGGCTAAGGCAAGGAATCTCGAAAAACGACAAAACGAACGAAAAACGAAAACAAAGGAAATCCTAACTCACTTTCGTAGGAATCACGGTTGCATTTAGCGTATGCAACAAGCCTTTAAACCCCTCGGTAGCCCGAGTGGACGAGTTATAGTCTCGTGAGGGTTTTAGGCAACACACCCACATAGCTGGTGCCTCCCGAAAGTGCTTCTTTAAACGAGTCTTTAGATGGACTCCACCCCACACTTAGGCCTTTAGTACGGTGAGGTTGATATCCTCACCTTCCCTTTCTTCGGGCATTGCTTCCAAGTAATGCTTTACTCGGTGCCCGTTGACTTTGAAGGTAATTCCCTTGGAATCAAGTAGTTCGATAGTGCCGTATGGGAATACCTTACTAACCACGTATGGGCCGTACCATCGGGTTTTGAGTTTTCCAGGAAACAACTTCAACCTAGAATTGAATAGAAGAACTTTATTGCCAGGTTCGAAGTGTTTGATTTCTTTCAGACGTGCATCGTGCCATTTTTTCGTACGATCTTTATAGATCAATGAATTCTCGTACGCTTCGTTTCGTAATTCATCTAACTCGTTTAGCTGTAAGAAATGGTTAGCACGTGCCTTATCTAGATCAGGATCGCATGCCTTCAATGCCCAGTATGCCTTATGCTCTACCTCGACTGGAAGGTGACATGCCTTTCCGTAGACTAACCTAAAGGGAGTAGTACCTAAAGGAGTCTTATAAGCAGTCCTAAACGCCCAGAGTGCGTCATCGAGTTTATCTGCCCATTCCTTATGGTTCCCGTTCACCGATCGTTCTAGAATTCGTTTCAGCGCGCGATTGGTAACCTCGGTTTGCCCGCTCGTTTGCGGATGATAAGGCGTTGCAAATCTATGGTTCACACCATATTTCTGCAGCGCTTTCTCCATTAGGCTGTTAGCGAAATGCGTACCCCTATCACTGATCAAGGCTTTGGGCTTATTCTTCCTTCTTTCTTTTTATTTCTTTCTTCTTTCATTTGGGCCCATTTATTTCTTCCTTGATTTCTTTCTTCGGCCCGATTATTTTTCTCGACTCCTCGGGCTTTATTTATTTTTCTCGATTATTTAAATATTTCGCCTTTTTAGCCTGCAAAACATAAAAGAAACGGTAAACGTACCTTTTTACAATTAAATGCACATTTTTCGGCTAAAACCAACCCGGTATCACATAATATTTATATATATTTAGCGCGATATCATTCGGTATATACATCAACTGATAATTGTTAGTTCATCATCTTTATTGATTAAAACTAGTTCTTCATCGATTTCTTTTTGATGAATCCAACATATTCATCACTTTTTAGATGAAAGCATTTTGTTCATCAACAAATTATTCCAAAATTTTGGTTTCAAAATCTACATTTGAAAATCTCTTTTGCTTTGTAAAAAGTAAAGAATATGTTGGATTTATCAAAAATAAATTGATGAAGAACTAGTTTTAATCAATAAAAAGGATTTTTTTATTGCCCCTTACCCTTTTTACCATAAAATCCTTTTTAATTAATCTCTACCCTATATATATAGGGGAGAGTTCAAACGAGAACTGTTTTTCGTACAAGAACTGCGAGAACCAATCTTGGCCATACAAGAACTGCGGATAAGATTGGTTCTCGCAGTTCTCGTACGAAAACAGTTCTCGTTTGAACTTTATATATATATATATATATATATGAAAATGTTAAAATGAGAACGGTTATTTGTACGACAACTATTTGTAACATCATTAATGAATCATTAATATAAGTATTTTGATTTTTTGTTCATTTATATATTTACCCAGTCGTGAGTTATGTTTGGATAAATCATCATTAATAAGACGTTAATGCCTCATTAATGAGTTGCTAAAAATTGTTAGTCATCGATTAAATTTAATCAAGGCCAAAATGTTTTCTTGCAGTTCTCTCCGGAAGCCATCCCGATCAGATGCATATATGTTATGCTCGACAGTCCCAAAAGAAATCAATCATTGCTTGCTTCTTCGTCTCAAAGTTGATGGCTTTTAGGGAAATGTTTGGAGCTAGAGGTGAGCAGAAAAAAGCGAATGAAAAACCGAAATAACTGGAAAACCAAACCAATATAGAAACTAATTGCTTAAACCGACTTTTTCGGTTTGGTTTGGTTTTGAAATTTCAAAAACCAAACTAAAATCGAACCAAACCATTAATTTAGGATTTATAGGGGCATACTTGTATATTGCATATCTAATTCTCCATTTCATTCCTAACCTCCCACACACACAACCCCTCCATTCACATTTCACGTTGAATATTAAGTTTTTAGTTTTACATCTTAAAAGCTTAAAAAAGATATTTGTTAAAGATAAGTTTATTTCCGGGGTGAGCTGATTTTCATCAAGTGTTGCACTATTCACATCTCCTTATATTTTTATTAAAAATTAGGTGATAACTTATTTTGTTGCAGCCGAACCAAAAACTGAAAACCAAACAAAAACCGACATCAAAATTGAAAACCGAATCACTATAAAACCGATCAGTTTTGGTTTGGTTTTTCAATAAACGAAATTTTCAATTTGATTTTGGTTTTTTGCGAAAACGAAATCGAACCGAACTGAGTTGAATTTTTTTCAAGGGGATCAAAAGAAGTGATAATGGCTTTCTTCAACGTTGAATTGTCGGTGTTGAACTAGTGAAATCAAATTATGCATGTAGACCAAATTGAGATTAAGAAATTAGAGTTTAATGGTTGTTTTCCCTGCATATGGTTTTCTAATATAAAAGTGAATTTCTAATCATTTGGGCTCATTAATCATCGAATCCACAAAGTTATTTCATTCCGGTAAGTTGGGTTCTTGTGTTGGTTTTTCACTTCTTGGTGTTTGAAATTAAAGGCTGCTTGTGTTATGTTTTAAAGGTTCTCACAATCTATCTACTTATCTAGATAGATTTGACTGATTTTGAGATTAACAAACAAACTTTTGTCCAAACTAATAAAGACCTTGACTTTTGACTGGATCGAGGTATATTCAATGTTTTAAGATTCGTGTTGACCCGGTGTCTAGAACAGGTCAACATGTAGCAGTTTTTTGACAATTTCTGGCCCGGAGTGACCCAGCCGGGTTAACGGTTGAACCGATGTAAATCAACTTGGTTTGATATTTTTTAAAAACTTTTAAGTTTTAACCCTAAAGTTTCTACCGTCTATCTTAGTAACCTCCATCACCTTTTTTCCTCTTATATGGAGTTCTTTTTGACTTGTATGATACTCCCATGTCTTAAAATCTTTAATTTGGTTTGATTGCGAGTTTATGACAATTGTTGTTTGATGTTTGAATTTCTTTATTTTTGCATTGTATGTTGAATTTAATTGTTGTGTTTGAATTAATAATATTGTAGGTTTATGTTTTTTTATTATTGTAGCCAATGTTTTTTTTTGTTTTTTTAAAGTTTATATATATATGTATACATACATATATAAAAAAATATAAAAAATCTAGAAATCAGGTTGACCCGCAGGTCAAACCGATTGACCCCTAACCCGTGAGAAGATCTGGTCAACTAAAAAATCGGTTTTTAAAACATTGGGTACATTTTATTTTGTGTCTATTTCGCAACATCCAGCTAAAAAATGCCCCACTTTTTTAGCTTGTCGTTGTTGGCTAATTTATTGTTGCTAAGATACAATGATAACACTCTAAAATTTTCTTTAATTATAAAAAATATAGAATAGTAACCATAACACTAATAGTTGTGGATAATAGTTAAAAAATATTTAGCTTTTAAAAATAACAATCACCAACTCATGTTTTTATAATTAATTTTCTATAATTTTCATACTTAATTTTTAATTGGCTTTCAACTTTTTATATGTGAAACAACATTATAGTTTTTAAAAACTAAAATTATATATTTTATTTTTATTCACAGCCAAAAACTTGTGGTTATTTTTTCATTAATTTTTTTTAAAAACATATTGATAATCAATTTAAGTGGTTATTGCCATTCAGAACAATTTCTCATAGAACCCACCCAGTCTTATTATTCAATTCTTTGTGACAACAAACAACAAAGTAACAAACTTAAAAATTAACAACTAATATATATGCTACATATATAATTTTATGACAAAAACTTAAAATTTGCCATTAAATTATATACCATCTAAGCAATCTTTATTAAATTATATTGGTTGTTTTATGATCCGAAAGTTTTGACTTTTAAAAATCAACTATGTAAAAAAAACTCGATCTGTTTTGAATGTTGAAGTTTAATTTAAAAAAATGAGATTCTAAGTTAATTGTGTTAGATATTTAAAGTTTTATTTTTGTCTTGTTATACGTTGTTTAGCTACAAGTATAATTATTTAGTCAAATATCTTGATACTAATTAATAAAAACATCATATCAGTTTTCATATATATATATACGTGATTAATTAAGAGGTACGTACGTAGCTGCTGCAACTAATATTAGTTAAACGTAACTATGTCAATGAGCTAGGTATGTGAAACTAATTTTTATCAAGGAATATACATGGTAATTAGTAGGATCATTTTCCAATTTATGAATAAACATAATACGTACAAATAAGTGAAATAACCAATAATTCTCATAAAAAACAACAACAACAAAAGGTTCATTTTCAGTTTATAAACAAATAGACATAAGCCAATTAATTAAAACATACACTAACCAAAACATATATATATATATATATATATAAAAAGAGAGAAAGGTTCATACGAAAAATAGTTTTTTACGAAAAGTGCAAGAAATATTTAAAGCCATCAGATCATAGCTAAGATCAAATATGGCATTTTAGTAAATAAAATGTTATTTAAGGATATTTAAATTAAATCAATAGGACAAATTAGACATTATCATTCAAATAAAATTACTTTAATTTAGAGTTAATTGTTCAAATGGTCCTTTAACTTAGGTATTTCTGCTGGTTTAGTCCTTTAACTTCAAAAGTGGTAAAGACTGTCCTTTATGAATCATTTTATAGCGATGATAGTCCTTTCTAACGTTAGCCATTAATAAAGTCCGTTAAATCAAGGGTAATTTGGTCTTTTTACCATTTTCCTATTTTTTAATCATTTTACCCTTTAATTGTTATTTAATACAAATAAAACTTATCTTTTTTTTAATTAAATGACAAACTTTCTCTTCTCTTCATACACTGATACACAAATACAACAATTCTTTACACACACTCTCTCTCGTTTCCCTCTTGAAGATCGGCGCCTCACCTCCGAGCATCGCCAAGAGCCACCACCATCGTCACAGTCATTGTCGTCGCCGTCGCCACAACCATCACCACCGCCACAGCCATCGCCACCCATACGCACTCTCAGTTCTCTCTCCCTCCTATGTCTCTCACTCTCATCCTCCGTAAGAAGTCGCCTCCTCCGCCACCAACAACCACCATACGCTCCATTTTCTCTCTGTCTCCTCCTCAGTCTCTCATTCTCCTCCTCCATTAACACAAAGACACACAAACCCTAGATCTATACCCAAATCATCTGAAAACCCTAGATCTATACCCAAATCGTATGCAAACCACAGATCTATACCCAAATCTTTGAAAACCTAGTCCTTTATGAAGATGTGGCGGCGGTGGCGATGGTGGTGTTGTTTTCACCGTGAGAGAAACATAGAGAGTAGAAAGAGAAATGTCGATTGAGAGAAAGAGAAAGAGAGAGATAGGAGGATGAGATAGTGGCGGTGCTGGTTGCTGGAGATAGGGGCTGCGATGGTGTTGGTTGCCAAAGATAGGGGCTGCGGTGGTGGTGGTTGCCAAAGATAGGGGATGCGGTGGTGGTGGGTGTTGACCGGTTAGAGAATGAAAAACTACAGAAATGTAAATGGCGTTGACCGGTTACACTGACTTATTTTAAAAAATGGTAATAAACAATGAATAAATAATAAAAATAAGGGTAAAATTGACATTTTACTCTGACTTAACGGAGATTACTAACGGTTAACGTTGGAAAGGACTATCCTTGCCATAAAATGATTCATGAAGGACAGTCTTTACCACTTTTGAAGTTAAAGGACTAAACCGGCAGAAATACCTAAGTTAAAAGACCATTTAAACAATTAACTCTTTAATTTATGTAGATTTAAAAACCATTTTATCCTTCTTCCAGATTTCTCACACTCTCTCTCACGTTCCCTCTCTCACCCACTCTCTCTTTCATACGATCCCCATCTCTCTCTCCAAAACCACAATCGACATCCATTCGGTCCACCACCATCGACCTCCATTCGGTCCACCACCAGCAACCCTTTATCAGTCAACCACCACACGAGTTTTTGTCACCACCAACCTTCATCTAGCAACAAAGAAAAAGTTCAAACCCTAATTTTTTCATCCTACCACCACCGTTGCTGCACCAAATCCAAAAGCGATGAATAGATCTATGGTCGCTGATGCCCTTTCTCTTTCTACAAAATCACCATCGCTGAGAATCTCCGTCGCCGCCTCACTCGCCATGAAAAGAACACGGGGAAAAACCCAATCTTGCATATCTGAACCCACGAATCATCGTTTTTACATGGTCTGCAACACAACCCAATCTTCCATATCGGAACCGCCGTCGAGAAGCCCACCACCGATATGTCTGCAAACATAGATCCGAACTTGGTTCTTACTGGTTTGTTGCATTTTGATTGTGAACGTTTCTTTTTTTTCTTTGTCTCGATCTAACTTCGATCTCATCTAATTTCTTTTTTTGTTCATTGATATTTAGATGTTCCGGTTATAAGTTTATGTTAATTAGTTGTTTTGGGATAGATTTACCTTTTCTTAATTCTTTTTTTATTTTAGTGTTAGTACCAATAGATGTAGGTTATTTTGGTATATAGTTTTGTTCACGAGTGAATATTACCCAAACAACATGAGTTTGTTGGTTTTTTATTAGTTCGTTAATGAATTTTTAAATATATTCGTAGTGTAATTTGTGTAGATTCTTCTGATTGTTAGTTTATTATTTTTTGTATGTTGCGGTTGTTTATTAGTGAAAGTGAATATCTAGAGTTGAAAATTTTGGCTTTTTAATTATTATAAACAATTCTTGTGGTTTATTATCAAAGTGAACAATATATAAAAATTTTACTTCATTTAAATAATTCATTGATACACAATTGTATAAGTAATAAAGCCACTATGTTGGTATTTCATGTTTTTTAGGTTATTCATTCTTGAACGTAAATATAATTTGTTAATGAACACCAAAAAAAAGAACTTTGAAATATTTAGTATTATGCATAACTAAAAATTTTAGATTAGGAAAACAGGTTTTTATTTATTAATGAATAAAACTTTTATGTAGACCTGGGTATTCTTTATATATGTTCAATAGTGAATTTAGTTTTTTTGGGCTTTTTGATAATTGGGTTTTATCATATGGTATTCATCATCGAATAAAAGAATAAACGAATTCATATTTTTAGGCTCCTATTGTTTATTGTTTAGGTTGTTCATTCTTGAATAAAAATATAAATTCATAGTGGAAAACAAATATTAATTGTAATTTTCAGAATTAAAAGATAAGAAAATTATACACAAATATTATGATTCATTAATGAACAGATGAATATACAAAGAAATTTTGAAAAAAAAAAGAATCTACGTAGAAAATAATAAAAACAAAATAATAAATAAAATCTAGAAAAAAATTTAATTAGAGAGAAAAATTAATTAGAGAGAGAAAAATTAATTAGAAATAGGAGAGAGAAAATATTATTGTTTACTAGTTTACCTTTTTAAATTAAATAAAAATATTAATTATTATTAATCTAAACCACATGATCAAATCAAATTAATGCCTGAAAATGCTTCTCGCACTTTTCGTAAATAAGATACTTTTCTCATGAACCTTCCCCTATATATATATACACACACATATATATATGGGAGGGTTAATTTGGGAACCATTATTAGTGCGAAAACCAATCTTAGCCGTTTATTTTGGATAATGGAATTCATGTATGAAGAGCGTGAGAGGATTGAGTGTGGCAAGGTGCATGTAAAGAATTCATGGTTGAAAAATCCAATTGAAGGAGGAGGAATTGGACGGCTAAAATTGGTTCTCGCGGTTCTCGCAACAAAAACGTTTCTCAAATGAACTTTTCCCTATATATATAGTTCAAACGAGAACTTTTTTCGTACGAGACTGTGAAAACCAATCTTAGCCATCCAATTCCCCCTCCTTCAATTGGATTGCCCACCCATAAATTCCTTACATGTACCCTGCCACACTCAATACTCCCACGCTCTTCATCCATGAATCCCATTATCCAAAATGAACAGCTAAGATTGGTTTCTCGCGGTTCTCGCAAGAAAAACGGTTCTCAAATGAACCATCCCCTATATATCTATACTATATTTTAAAGCATTTAACCATTTTGCTTAAACTCTTAAATTTTAAGTGTTTTGAAATTACTAAATTAACCTCATATAAGCTAAACTAGACTAAATGTTTGTATGATACACGGGTTGGTTTAAACGATAATAAATATTAGACATTAATAAAAACGTATTAAATAATAATAAAACGCGAATTAAATAAGAATTTAAACAATAACGACGTACGACATCAACACTTTAACCAGAAGTGGAAACATTGATGCAAGTGGGAGTGCAGATTTGGCAGCAGAAACGTGGTATCATGATATGAAAAGATGTGATTGTATTTTTATATAAGTCATCAATCATTATTGTTATAATTAAGGGTAATAAAGTTAAGTGTTATTGGTTATAATTAAAAAGTATTCAAAATGATTATAAAATATTTTAGAATGATAAAACTAAGAATTTGGTTAATTATGATATTTTAAAATATTATAAAGGGTAAATATGATATTTGTAAATTAAGGTTGACAAATACGATTTTATATGATTTAATAAGGGCATATATGAAATTATCTCTAAAAATTTTGACTCTAAAAAGTCAAAATTGATTTTTTTTTATTTTAAATGAATGAATGGTCTAAGATTAAATATTTTTTTAAATGAATGGTTCAAATCGTTTAATAAATTTTATCAAATTAGTCTTTTATTTATATTATGAGATTGAGTAACTATTAGATATAGTTAATAATATTCTTATGTTCTATTTTAATAACTAAACTTTATATATTTAAGAAAATCAAAGTCAATACAACTTTTTTTAAAAGTCAAAGCCAATACAAATTAATTTAATTATTAAAAAATATTTTCATAATCTTTTTTTTTTCAATTATGGAAAACAGTAAAGTAAAAAAATGGAAAAAAGATAAAGAAAATAAACATATCAACAAACGAAAATTATTCGCTGTCATCGTATTACATGAATACCATATTTCTTACGTCTTGAAAACGGATATGTTAACGAGTAGAAGTTATTTATTACCGCCGCATTGCGCGGGTATCATGCTAGTATATATATATATATATACACACACACAATTATTAATACAAATTAAGCAATTTTATATGCAAGATAATCAATCAAAATTAACTAGTATTGTTTAAAACTCGTGAACCGGAGAAAAAGATCGATCTCGCCGGCCGGGACAAAAATAGGTGGCTTAAAACACAAATATATCCACGTACGTCGAGAATATATTGAAGTAGCGGAAAATGAAATTTCCGGAATACTAATTACTAGATCGAATTTCACTTCTTGTCGCCGGACTATCTATCACTCTACTGCTAATTCTACGTTTCCCTCCATCTCCATGCATGCATTTTCCGATTTTCTATCGTCAATAAAAGATATCTTCCATCAACCACAAACATGACACATATCACCATATGATTGGACCAACCATATATATTTCTATTATATTTGTTAAAAATAAAACATGAAGATATTATTATCTGTATTTTCTAGCTTTACTCAAGTAATTTTAGTAATTACATACGTACAATAGCGGTTACATTTAGGTCCCGTTTGTTTCACGGAATTTGAAGGAATTGAATTGAATTCCTTAAAGAATTCAATTCCTATAGGAATTAAATTCATAAAAAATTAGATTCATGTTCATGTTTTTTTCGCAGAAAAGTGAATTGAATTGAATTTCATTTCAATCCTTTTTTTGCGTTTGTTTGTAAATTTATCCAAAGCATTGCAATGGAATCATATCAAAAGACCAAAATATCTTTTTATCCATTTTTTATATTAAAAATTTATCATTACACACACGCACACCCAACCCACCCCACCACAACCCCCCCTCGGTCCACCCACACCTCCCGTCGCTGCCGCCCCACCACCACCGTCACCGCCTCCACCACCGCTGCCACCACCACCGTCACCGCCACCACTACCGCCGCTATCACTGCCGCCACCACCACCCTTGTCACCGCCGCCACCACCATCACCACCCGCCGCCGCCAACAACCGTGTCGCTGCCGACACCGCGACCACTACCACCAGTACCGCCGCCACCACCGCCTGTCACTCCCTCCGCCACCACCATCACCACCCGCCGCCGCCGCCACCACCCGTAACCGTCACCGCCACCGCCACAATCACCACTACAGCCGCCCCCATCACCATCACCATCACCACCACCACTGCCGCCGCCGAAACCACCGCCGCCAGCACCCGTGTCGCCGCGGTGGTGGTGGCAGCGGCGGGTGGTGATGACGGCGGTGGTGGCGGCAGTGGTGACGGCGGTGACGGTGGTGGTAGTGGCGGCGGTGGTGACGGCGGTGACGGTGGTGGTGGTGGTGGTGACGGCGACGGCGGCGGTGATGGCGCGGCGGCGGGTGGTGATGGTGGTGGCGACGGTGGTGGTAGTGGTTGCGGCGGCGACAAGGGTGGTGGCAGGGGCGGTGGCGGTGGTGAGGCGCAAAATGGTCTTTTGTCAAGTTTCATTAAGAAAATGATTTAAATTTCATTCATGTTAGGGATGGAATGACTTTCCTTTAACTAAAGGAATATAAATATTCCAAAGAATTTGATTCCACTCAGAAACATGTTACCGAACGCGATATACAATGGAATTTGATTTAAATTCCATTCCATTCCATTCCGTTGAATTCCTGCGAAACGAACGGGACCTTATAGTCTCCTGAAAAACATCTTCGAGCGCTACGATAAATTAAATCTATCATGTTAACCCTCATAATAAAAGTAGCTCATGGTTTAACCGCGGATATAAAAAAAAGAATTAATTAGTAGATTACTACAGTCAGAATCTCCCATGAAGCTCGTTTGCTAAGATCATGTGTATCAATCTTCTTTCTCCTCTTTCTCATGTTAGTGCTACATTATTTTTTCCTCCCCTCCCCCTTCATCCCACTAACACCCACATTCATCCCATCAACCATTCTGTAGTTATATATAAAAAAATTAAATTAAGAGAGAGGAAAGTCAGCGTGACCATGCACTAGCTTGATCCCCTCACTTTAAGTTTAAGGGGGTGAGGGCGGCGGTGTTGAAGACCTTAACGCACCAACCAGCAGCTAACCAGCTGGTTAGATGCTCATGGCCTAAGGAGCTTGTGGTTTAAAATCTCTTACGAAGTTTGCGAACCCTAATAGTAATAAAATCTCTTATGAAATTTGCATAATTAAGGTTCTATGTTCTCATACTAAATTCTTTACTTACAAGATTACGACAAACATTAAATCGAAAGATGGTATAAGATGATAAGAAAAGAGAATTAATATATTACAAATATCATCGTTTAGTCTGTAGAAATATAAAACACGAGAAAATAGTATTTTCCATATATTACGTATTACAAAAGAAGAATAGCTATGATACGTATATTAAATGGTTAATAATAGTTTAATCATCAAAGTTTTGGTTCAGTATGGTGTCACGATCAAAGTTTTTTTCAAACGTTTTTACTATTAAGTTTTTAATTTATTATGAATTAAACCTCAAGCTTTTTTAAATTGTTTAAAGCTTAAAGTTTTGTAAAAAAAAACTCATTAATTCATTAAGTTTGTATGGTTTTTTATTTTATCCCTTAAGGGGTTAAACCATTTCTTTAACAAAAAAAATCAAGGGTTAAAACATTTAAAAAAATTTTAAGGGTTAAATAAAAAATAATATGTAACTTTAATGATTTAATTATAACACACTTAATGATTTAATCATAACACATTAAAACTTTATAGTGAAAGTATTTAAAAAAACTTTAATACTTAAAATTAAAACTGAATAAAACTTTCACAAAATATTATTATCCCGAGATTAAATATGACTAGCAATGCATTTTCTGAGTATTATTAATTAATTAACTATACATATAGACAAAGGGAGCTGATCACCCCACACAGAAGCTTTCTTCAATTCCTTTACATAAAACAACTAAAAATTAACATATGATGCGGTCCAGATCAAGAGAGTGAAAGCCCTCCCTAGCTATCCATATCCCATATTGGTAAATGACGACGATATATATATATATATATATATATATATATATATATATATATATATATTGGTCATCAATCACCCAATACTATTGGGTGTGCTTGGAAGGGCATAATCGTCACTTTCAGCGCCTTCTTCTCTCTTGATCAAACCCAGAAAATCACCACTTATGGAGGCTGCTGCAGAAACTACTGTGTCTGCAATTCCTTGAAAAATCTGAGCTTTAATTCTTCCCCTTTTTGGTGTGGGCTTCTTCTTATTTGGAGTTGAGAATGAAGTCTCCATGCGAGCTTAATTTCCTGCTCCTTATCGAGTTCGACTTTAAACTTTTCTTTCTTTCTCGATTAAGATATCAGGTTCAATTACTTTTAAGTTTGAGAAACGAGATGAACTGGTTTATAAGGAGATTATATTATATATGAGATGGATGAACTGATTATGAATTAAGAAAACAGATGAAAGAAACTCCAAACTGATCCAAGGTGAAAAACAGAGGATAGGGATTGCAGGAGAGAAATCAAGTCAATGTGCTTTTCGAATGATGCGGCGTTATTTAGAGGGACCCGATTATGTCCTTTATAGGAAAAAAAAAGATATTGCCAACAACTTTAAAAAGGGATTTTGTTCTTTTTAGGGGGAGAGTCGAGAGTTCTTACTTCAAGGCCAAGTTAATTAGTTTTTTTTTTTATATTTTAATATTGGAAATTTTATTCTATTTTTTATTATTAACTAGCATGATATCTGCGTAATGTGACGGCAACAAATAATTTATTCTCGTTAACATGTTCGTTTTCAAGACGTATGGAGCATGATACTCATATAATACGGTTACTGCGAATAATTTTCGTTTAGTTACATGTTTATTTGCTTTATTTTTTTTACATTTTCTTTACTTTCTGTTCTTCATACTTGAAAAAAAGGTTATGGAAATATTTTTGAGTTAATTTAATAAATGATCCTTTAACTAACAACGAATTGCAAGTTTAGTATTTTTTTTGAAAAAGTTGTAAGCTTGGTCCTTTAACTACCATTTTGTTACGGTCATAGTCCTTATTAACGGAATCTGTTAGTTTGTTCCGTTAAGTCCCCTCATGTGCACTGCACATGAGGGCATTTTTGTCATTTTATCTCTTAATTAATTTTCAATGTTAAATAATATTTTAACTTTTTTAAAGAAATAAAAAAACCAAACTTACTTTATCAGTTTTCTCTCTCTCTCTCATTTTCCCTAGACACATACACACACTTTCTCTCTCTACCTCATATCCTCTCATCTTCTTCCTTAGCCACCCACCACCACTACGCCGCCTCGTACCTCACGCCTCCACTACCACTATCGCTGCCCACTACATTCTCCGGCAACAAGTCGCCACCGCCGTCATCGTCGGATGTAACACTTACCTCCGTCGCTACCTTCGTCATACATCGCCACTACCTCTGCTGTTGCCTTCGTCGGAGATCACCACTACCATCATCGGTGCTTCATCTTTCTCTCTCTTTTCAATCTGTGATTTAGTCGATGATGAGGAGAAATATGGTGTTTCAAATCTAAGTTTAAGGTGGGTATGTGTTGTCTAGATCCAAATATTGTCTCCCTAAATCTTCAAATTTCATTTTCTTTTGAGTTCTTGTCCCCCCCAGATCTTCAAATCTTATTTCTTTGGAGTTCTTTGTAGATCTGATGATGTTTACGGTTATGGTCAGATGATGGTGTTGGTGGTGGTGTTGGTGGTGATTTGGTGGTGGTTCATGGTGATTTCGTGATGGTGGTGGTGGTGGTAGTGGTGCTTTGTACAGACAATGGTTAGTGAGAGAGACTAACAGGTTCATCTTTGAAGTTGTTAATTGTTTTGAACCGAGTTCTATCAGATGAACATGATTATCCTTTGAACCTAAACTATCTATGATGAATCTGTACTCATTCTTTGAATCTATTTGAGAGAGAGTGATAGAGAGGAGAGGAGAAAGGGAGGGTCTATTTCAGATCTAAGGTTTCAAATCTAAGTTTAAGGTGGGTATGTGTTGTCTAGATCCAAATATTGTCTCCCTAAATCTTCAAATTTCATTTTCTTTTGAGTTCTTGTCCCCCCCAGATCTTCAAATCTTATTTCTTTGGAGTTCTTTGTAGATCTGATGATGTTTACGGTTATGGTCAGATGATGGTGTTGGTGGTGATCTGGTGGTGGTTCATGGTGATTTCGTGATGGTGGTGGTGGTGGTAGTGGTGCTTTGTACAGACAATGGTTAGTGAGAGAGACTAACAGGTTCATCTTTGAAGTTGTTAATTGTTTTGAACCGAGTTCTATCAGATGAACATGCTTATCCTTTGAACCTAAACTATCTATGATGAATCTGTACTCATTCTTTGAATCTATTTGAGAGAGAGTGATAGAGAGGAGAGGAGAAAGGGAGGGTGTATGAGAGTTTAGGGACATATAGAGACATCGTGAGAGAGATGAAAAGGAGTTTTTTTTAATAAAATATTATTTAACATTAAAAATTAATAAAGAGATAAAATGACAAAAATGCCCTCATGTGCAATGCACATGAGGGTACTTAACAGAACAAACTAACAGATTCTGTTAATAAGGACTATAACTGTAACAAAATGGTAGTTAAAGGACCAAGCTTGCAACTTTTTTAAAAAAAGGACTAAACTTGCAATTCGTGGTTAGTTAAAGGACCATTTATGAAATTAACTCAATATTTTTTAATAGTTAAGTTAATTTGTATTGGTTTTGACTTTAAAAAAATATATTTACTTTGATTTTCTTAAATATGTAAAGTTTAGTTATTAAAATGAAATATAAATCTTATTAACTATACTTAATAGTTGCTTAATTTAGTTTATATGGGGGTAATTTAATAATTTCAAAACACTTAAAATTGAAGAGGTTAAGCAAAAAGACTAAATACTTTATAATATAGTATAGATAGATGTATGTAACTACGTGTAAGTAAGTGTATAACATATTACGAGTGAATCCGGAACTTCTTAAACTGGTCTTTTCCCTCACGTCACGTTACATTCCCTCTTACACCTACTCCGTCTTGCTAATCAAATCATTACTTATCACATTTTATTGCTATCTTTTTCAATTTTATTTCTCTTTATTTCACTAGCTACCACTCTTTGATTCTCTCCTCCCTCCTACTCGTTATATCCATAACAAGAATCAAACATGTTAGTGGTACCAAAATTGGCCGATCGAGGTACACAGATAGTGTTTCCAACTAGACCAAATGCCACAACACTCTTGCTTTGAGGGGGGAATAGCATTTAGGATCATCGATCTTATGCGTGTAGAATATTGCATATCCAAATATCCAATAAAGCATCCAACTTATTCACTAATAGTGATACTGATTGTAGTGGGAAATGGAAATTATATGGTGTGATAAGTGGAACATACAACGAAGTGGTGTGAAGTTGTCGCTACTCCACAAATGACCACAACTAAGTGGTGACCACTTGAAGTGGCAAACACCACAAAGGAGAGGAGAAAGATGGTGAAAGGTGTAGCTAGGGCCACCTACCTATAAACAATTTTTTTTTTTTTTGCTGTTAGTTAGATAGTAGCAATGTTTTAAAACCCGGGTTGACCCGGCCGGTCCGACCGGTTGACCCGTGACCCGGTGAGGAGACCGGGTCAATGTACATAGGGTTTTTGCTCATTTCTGACCCGCATTGACCCGTCCGGGTTTATGGTTGAACCGGTCGACCCGGCCCGGTTTGACCCGGTTTTTATTTTAATATTTTTTTAAAAACATAAAAGTTTAGCGATTAGTCATCTCGACAATTGATACTTTGAAACCCTCACTCGATAGAAACCCTAAAAATGAGTTGTGAACCTCTCTCGATAGTCGACGACAACTCATATCATCTGGCATCTCCGACATGTGACTGTCCTTAAAGCATAAACCTCCATTGATTTCACGTAACACTCTCAATAGAATTTCATTTTATGTTTGATAGATTATTTAGTTTCTTAACATATTAGTAATTGTTTCCAAGTTTATATACGAACATATATATACACACATATGCATATAAATTTTAAAAAATTTAAAAATCTAAAAACCGGGTTGACCCGCCGGTCGAACCGGCTGACCCGTGACCCGGTGAGGAGTCCGAGTCAACTAAAAACCCGGGTTTTAAAACATTGGATAATAGTTATCTCATATAATTTAGTGTGGTAAGTAATAATAGAAAATGATATCATGTTGAATAGTATGTTAAGTTGTGAGAGTAAAAAGTTGAACTGACGAGATAATAAGATGTGAGTATTGCAAACACTTTAAACAATAAAACATGTGCGGATATAATTATATTTTTTTTAAATTAAGAAGTGTTGATATGATGGTATCTATCTTTAAAGACGTGATAGAAACGTTGTCGTGGAAAATTAAAATGCAGATGGTGTTTTCTAGATTGTTTATACGAAGAAAAAAAGAATACGCGGGTGTACGTACTGTTGCATTCAAAGAGACGTCACAAAACTAGTTCACAAGCCACAATGACAATTATTTTATTATGTTATAACATACTGTGAGAGGTTTTATATTATTTTATTTTATATTTTTATTTATTATCGTACTTATAATATTAAGACAAATATCAAAATTTAAAAAAAAATTTAAAAAAAATTAATAAATTTTACATGTAAACGTCTAATGAGTAGAAGAATAAAGTATGAATATTTATTAGGTAAAAATATAATTTTCCAAAAATGATTGTTTTTCATCTTTTTAAAACGACTATAATTGGGATCCACGCATGCATTGTATTGTTTCAAAAATTAAAACTGTCTTTAAATTTGAAACTTAATTTCATATATATATATATATATATATATATATATATATATATATATATATATATATATATATATATATATATAGGCAAAAGTTCAAACGAGAACTGTTTTTCATACGAGAACCGCGAGAACCAATCTTAGCCGTCCAATTCCCCCTCCTTATATTGGATTGCCCACCCATGAATTTCTTACATGCACCATGTCATACTCAATCCACCCACGCTCTTCATCCATGAATTCCATTATCCAAAATGAACGATTAAGATTGGTTCTCGTATGAAAAACGCTTCTCAAATGAACGGTTTTTCGTACGAAATTTGTTTTTTGTACGAGAACCAATATTGGCCGTTCATTTTGGATAATGAAATTCATGGATGAAGAGCGTGGGAGGGTTGAGTGTGGCAGAGTGCATGTAAGGAATTCATGGGTGGACAATCCAATTGCAGGAGGGGGAATTGGACGGCTAAGATTGGTTCTCACGGTTCTCATATGAAAAACAGTTCTCGTTTGAACTTTTTTCTCTATATATATATATATATATATATATATATATATATATATAAAATAATTGATGCAAAATGATTATTTGACCTTCAGATATTTTTCGCATTTGGTCACTAGTATTATTGTTGATCGATGTGATTATTAATTATTATTATTACTATTATAATTATAGTTATTAATTACTACCGGACTAAATTGTAAATTTGGTATATGGTTTTATATAAATTATGGATTTTGTACTTGACTCATATTTTACATGGGTTTGGTCTCTTCTAACCCGACTTTGTTGCATTATTAATTAGTCTCAGCTTAAATTGAATTTGTTAAATAAAGTCTTGCGTTGGACGATAAACTTCGTAATATATTTAATAAGGGTTTTGGGACACTTCTTTCATAGCTAATTGGTTTTTAGTTGAAACCCATAAACTTACAGAAATAATCAAAATACACTTAAATCATTTACTTATATATTTTTATTATTTTTAATTGATTTTAAATATTAAAATAATATTTTTTTTAACATTAAAAACCCTCATATGCTTAAAGCAGACAACTAGTTCTCTATTCATTTCCACCTCCACCATCATCTCCACCAGCTCTATTACCACCATTAGTCAAGAACATGGTCAACGACTCACCACCGTCAAACTGTCAACAAATATCCTCCGGCGATGGTGGTGAATTTGTCGAGAGTGAGAGTGTGTGTGTGTGGTAATGACGTCCATGTGATGGTGAAGTGGCAACAACTAGATCTTTGGCCGGCGATGGTGGTGGTGACATCATTGTTGTGATTTAGATATGTGGCCAACGACAGTGGTCTTATAGTTGTCGTTGACTGTATGTTTTAGAATAAAATAACGTTAATGTGAAGAGAGAAGAGAGAGCGTGTGATATTGAAATTTAAGGTTTTATTTATTAAAAATATTTAGTATTATTTAGTATGATCAAATGAATTAAAAAAATAAAAGCATGAATGGCACAACGGCAAATTAGTCAATCCAAGTTTTGTGAGACTAAAAGTGTAATAAAGTCGGTTCAACTGTTCAAGGGATTGAACTTGTAACTTTGCTAATTGCTAATTATAAGTTGGGAGGTTGGGTAGGTCCAATACTATCTTCACTTTGCTAGTTTGCTTCTATACGCTTTACATTACTGCAAAACCTGGATCTATCTACTATAACTATACTATCATACCATCTATGCCTGATTCAGACAAAAAGCCCCATTACAAGCCCAATTCCGGGTCTGGTCAAGGCCCGGTTAATATTTTCTTTTTCTTTTTCTTTTTCTTTTTGTTTTTTGAAAGGCAACATTAGCAATATTATGTTGAGACAAAAGGCTTCCACACACACACTCTTCTTTTAATCTTTCTTCTACTTAATGCTATTTCCTATTTTATTTCGTTGTTTATTGTTTTTGGTTTATTTTGATTTTTTATATATTTTATTTGGTAGAAAATATTTTATAACTACTTTTCCTGATAAATAATAACAATAAGCCATTGTCCAACAAACGTTTATTAAAATAGCTACTAAACAACATACACAAATTTTGCCTGAAAAAACATAATAAATTACATAATTTTTTTTATAAAAGTTATACCATCAAGTGGGCTTCCATTTTTTGTTTTATACATTTTGATTGCAAAGTCATGTGGTGGATGGGTATAATCGGATGTAGTAGTGAGTGATCATATTGTAACATATGTAGTGGATTGTGTGATAAAAGTGTGATGATTACATGACAATGTGATGAAAATAGAAGGAATGATAACTTCCTCTACTTTAATATAAGACCAACCTACTATAAATGTAAAACTTGTAACTTTCTTTCTAAAGCTGCATTTGTTGTACGAAAAACTTGTATCTCATTATCTTCCATTACAACTTAACAACAATCCAAGTTATTTAAGCTAAATCTTATAAGAAAATACTAGAGATGGTAAACAGGTTGGGGTATTGGAGATCGCATTCTCTATCTCCATCTTGTTCGGTTGTTCCTCACCCTCGATCTTCATTTCTGCTGGTTAATTGACTTGCATCCATATTTCGGTCCACGTGAGGATCTTGGACTTTTCTTGGTCTATAAAATTGATTTTTCTCTATGCATACACATGAGAATTTTCATATAAAATTAGAAAATACAAATCCAATTTAATCTATTCAACTATTTCACATACAAAAACTAATCAATCAAGTATTTAATATTTTCATAACATAGGTAATGTTATCAATCAAAGACATAATATATTCACTAAATAGTTTTATGATATACATAATATTGTTAATCAAAGAGATGATTTTCTTTAATATATATATATATATATATATATATATATTTATATATATATGAAAGAAACATAAAAGGTGTTGTATCTTTTAGTGGATGTAATTTTTTTTAATTTGATGCTTTTTAAAACTTTAACTAAGGTGAAAGATTTAGCCAAGTCTAACTTTTTAAAAATAGATGTCGTACATAATTTTAGAGAAATGGTATTTCTACTTGTAAAGTTGATTCATTCAAGACAAATTTATACTTCACTAACTTGTAACATAGCTTTAAAAGTATTGTACTTTTAGTAAATAAATCAATTTTATAAGTGGACTAATCAAATCCTATAATTTAATGGATGTAATTGGATTTTTTGAATATTTCGAAAAGATAACAAATATTGGAAAAAGGAAATTTCAAATCTCAAAATAAAAAACAAATTAGAGAAATGTAGAATACAAGATAACATTAATTCCTCAACAAAAGTGGATGGTTATCTCAAAATAAAAACCAAATTAGAGAAAAATAGAATACATGATAACCATTAATTTTTCAAAAAAAGGCGGACGGTACTTTTAGATTTTATAATTGGATATATAAAATTATAAATTATACTCAAACTAAAAAAAATCAAAATTAAAATTCCAATTTTCATCGAATAGATTATCAAGATTAAATAATAAAATTTATTTTGTTAAATAAATGACTAAAATCTTACAATAAAATTTATGTATGTTAGTCTTTTATTTAGATTAGAAGATAGAAGATATGCAAGTTAGCGGTAGGGTACGGGTACAAGACCCCATCCTCGTTTCTACTTATTTATAACTCTTTAATGAATTTATAAATTAATAAAATTTGAAATCACAATTATTTATGATATATAATAATATAATAATGTTCAATATAGTTTATATTTAATTTATAGTACTAAGAAACTAATTTTAGTATTCGGATCAATGACATTAATGGTCCATATTGCGTTTTAAAATTTTGGGCGGAGTGGTATTTTCGTAATTCACATGTGATGCTTTTACAAATCACACGTGATTGTATACTAAATCATCTTCGATTGAATATTAAAATTTTAGTAATATGTTTTTTACATAGACTTACATGCACATTGCCACACTTAATCCCCTCACGCTCTTCATCCATGAATTTTATTATTCAAAATGAACGACAAAGATTGGTTCTCGCAATAAAAACAATTCTCAAATGAACCTCCTCTATATATATGTGTGTGTGTGTGTATAAACTACAAATGTAAAGAAAACATTGTCTAGAATGACAAAAATATATAAAAAAAGAAAATGCAAACATTAAAAAACAATTCTCATAGGTTCACAATCAAACCAAATTAAAGATTTTGAGACATTGAAAAGTGAGTTAGGGATTTAGGGTTAAATTTTTTTAAAAAAAATATACACTAAACCGGGTCAAACCGGGTAACATAGACCGGTTTAACCGGTTCAACCATTAACCCAGCCGAGTCATGCGGGCCATAAATTGCCAAAAACCCACTCTACGTTGACCCGGTGTAGTCACCGGGACCTGAGTCTTAAAATATTGGTTTTATAAGGTATTTGTATCGTAAAGAGTGAATAATTGAAAATAAGGTTTTCAAGATTGATATTTTATAATGAATTATTTTAATCTTTAAGATTTAGGAATCATAAGATGTGATTGTGATCGGAAAATCCTACTCAAATGTCCTACATTCTTCTATACGTGTCGTAGTTTCTATCAATTACTAAATTTATTACAAATTAATATAAAATTCAAGGTTTAAGTTGATAGCAACACAATACAAGTCATATATATTTATATTAGTAACTATGTTAATATAAATTTAAATTTTAAAACAATGAACTCCATATCTTTATGAAAATCACTTTTATGTGTCTCACTAATTGCATTTACGGTTTTATTTTATACTAACAACATAAGCTCATATGTGAATTCTTAATTTTCGAACTCGAATAAAGTTTTATCCGATCGGATTGTAATTCAATAGTCAAAATCAGTGTTATAAAAGCCGGATTGACCTGACTAGTAGAACCGGTTGACATGCCAACCGGTCGGATGATGGTTCAATATAGACCAGTTCTTTGCTATTATTTGACATAGATTGAACCTTCTGATTTTACGGTGGAACCATTGCCTATTCAACCGCTTTTGAAGTTTTTGTTTTCTTTGCATTTTTCTAGTTTGTACAATAGACTAAACTACTTGTTTATTTTTCTTATTTATACAACAAAGCCCAAAGACACGTTACAATGTCCCAATATCAATTATTTGATTGTTCTAATTAATCGTGAACTTATGGATAATTATTGTATTTCTTTTTGTGTGCTTGTATTTTTTCTGTTTTGAAATACCATATATTAAATTAGAACTAACAAGATGAAAGAAATTACAAGAAAAATTAACCACAATTACACATCAAAGCCACATACAAAATGACTAATCCGACCAAATCTAACCAAAACTCACAAGCTACATAAGAGCAACCGTCCAAAGAACTCAAATCACAACCTCACAACTTCTCGGACCACAACTTCTCGAACTACAACCTTTAACCACAACCATACAAACCTCGAACCATGACCCAAACCACAAACCCTCTTAGCCCACACCTCAGACCACAACATGTGAAGCCTCGAACCACGAACTAGGAACCTCTAAATCCCATCCTCTGTAACACCCGGAAATTTTATTATTAAGTTAACGAGAGAAATGTACAAAGTGGTATATGAGTTACTAATGGATATATGAGATAGTATGTGGTTATAAACTAGAGGGGCTAAAACCGTCAAAACGAAACTTGAAAAGGTTAAGGGACTAATTGTGCAATTAGTCCATAGTTTTTATATAAATGACCAACTTTGACTTTAAGATAGTCAAAGTCTTCATAACTCACTTGCAATTTCATTTAAGCTCTGGAGCAGAAGTTTTAATTGGAATTTTGGAGCTAGAACAAGAGGATACGACAGATATTATTTGATCACAAGTGGAGGTAAGGGTTCTTGATTATATACTTTGAAGTTTTAATGGGTTTTGATTCTATGGTGAATCACAGATTTCAGCATGTTATTGTTGTTATTTATGGATTAGAAGTTGTTTGGGATGTAGAAAAACATCCCAGAAGCGTTTTTATGTATTAAAGTTGGGTTTTTGGGGTGTTTTGGCCGGAGACAGCAAGTAAGTCGGCCAAACTGCTGCTACCAGTTGAAGGGCACGGGCGTGACCTTCAAGATCCAACCGTGCCCTTGGCCGTACCTAAGAAGGTACGGGCGTGACCTTTAGGGTACGGGTGTGCCCTGTTTTAGAAAGGCCCAGAGGGTGCCTAGAGACCACGGGGTGGTCTGGGTGTAAGGCACGGGAGTACCTTGTGTAAGGCACGGGCGTGCCTAGTGTTTTGTTCAGTTGTTCAGTTCAGTAGATGCATGTGTTGATGTATAATCAGTATTATTTCATGTAGAGATTTATCAGAGGCGCGTTCGCTAGATTATTATTGATTGTGAACTGTTATAGCATCACAGACTATAAGGTGAGTCTTCTAGACTACTAGTCATATTTACGGCATGTATGTTATTATATCAGGTTATTGGTATATTAGATCACTCAGTTTTGGGTGCAATGTTCAGTAAGGTTCAGTAGTGTTACAGTAATGTTACAGTATATATATATTATGTGTGTTAAGCTTACTGCTATGTACAGTAAGGCTCGGTAATAATAAGCATGCTGCTTTGTGCAGTAGTGGCTCAGAAATAGCACAGTACTGAGGCTCAGTTAATTAATCAGATATCAGAAAGCATACTGCCTTGGGCAGTAGTGGCTCACTTAATTACTCAGAGATTTATTATCAGTATTGTTAGTGTTTATCATATGATTATATTCATGTGTTTATATGATTGGCAGTTTAGTTTACTCACTAAGCTCTCGCAGCTTATCAGATATTATTTTCTAAAATGTTTTGCAGGTTTTATCAAAGACAAGGAGCAAAGCTTCAGTTTGACGGTTGTTATGTTTATAAAGAAAACAGTGTTTTGAAACTTAACGCCCGGTTGTTTAGTGAGAACGCATCTTTTGATGTAAATATGTAACTTTCAGGCTTTTGAATGAACCCGAGAGTTTAAAACAGTTTCGTAGCTTCCACTTATTTGTAAAATAACTCTTTTATTTCTAAAAGAACCTCGAGTATGGTTTTATTTATGTTTTAAAAATTGGGACGTTACATCCTCGAATCATGAACCTCACCCAAACCACGAACCTGTGACTGATGGTGAAGACCTGTGAACCCTTGAAATGAACATGTGAACTTGACCATAAACGAACCTATGCCCAACAAAATGGAAATCATGGCCTTGAAGGCGAGCATGACCTTCGTCCTTGATATTATAAAAACTCAATTTTATAACATCATAAGATTTTAAGATAAGATCCGGATTTTAAATACCACAAATCAAAGTATTAATATACTTGCAACGTTTTAAAAAGTGTTTGCAAAATAGATATTGCGTTTGCTTAAAAGTAGGTCATTGTTGCTTTCACAAACCAGTTAAATAAACAAATAATAAAAAGACTAAATTACCCCTTATTTAAATGATTTTGTGAAAACAATATTTACCTAATTAGGTAATGTTAACATCATAGACCGTTTTCTCTAAAATTATCTAATTAAACCCAAATCTTTAAATTATACATGTATTTTATAAAAACAGTAACATAAAAAATACAATTTCAAACAAGTTACCGTGGGCGCTCGTAGGGGGACTTAAATCACTTAAATATACCAAGGCTATCACGTGTGAGTGAGTGTTATTGCATACGTTCTTCGCAAGAAAAAAGAAAAGTAAAGGATCACATAAATTAAGAAATCGTTTTATTTTTTAAATTTTTTATTGGGGGGAGGGGTTTGGGTTGTTTATCCTAGACAAGCGAGAGGAAGACAGTTGCTTACAGTTAATAATAATATTAAACATCATCTATTGGCTGCAACAAAAAACATGTTAAGTCGCAAGTTGCCATGAATCGTGGTGGAGTGAGTATAAGTTAATCTTGTTACACATGATTGGATAGATTGTGATTGTGGGGCCCTATATCCACCATTATTCATAGAAAATAAATTCATATATTAATATTAATCTTATGACTGATCTTCGATAATCTTGTTTATAATAATCATAGAACTAGATTCTTGAAACGCTAATATATATATATATATATATAATATATATATACACGAGAAAGAGTTTATCGTTATTGTAAATATTAATGTCTGACAAGTTTTCAAACAATCATATACATGATAACTTAAACCATAAACAAATGTCATTCTTTCAATAGATTATAAATAAATAGCATCGTATGCATAAAATTTTTATGAATACATGTAATAGATGAAATAACCTAATATTCTTTTCATAAGTGAATGATGAAATCAAAAAAACCGCGACCACTATAACTTATGAGTTTGACTTTTTTCACATGTGCAACTTGGATCAATTCTTCATCGGTTTTGATCCACCTTCTATCCTTGTATATACGAGTAGTTGCACCTAAGCTAATTTATGAGGCCAGATCATCATCGATTCATCATCTTGTAAAAGACAAGCTTTTAAAATGGAATTGATTTGTAAACAATACAATTTAGCTATACTTAACAAAATGGATATTTATGTACTTATATTTATTAAATTTATTTCTCATCCATATATTAAAGGACATAAAAATTTAAAAATAATTTTTTGTTGTATACAACTATAAATTGTTATGTACAAATCACCCCCTTAAAAATACATGATATATAACTCTAAACAAAATTAAAATCATTATTCTAATTCTGACCTTGATTCGAGTTTTAGTCTTACGACTCTTGACCTAAACTACTTGTACATGCATCTTTGGTATTTTTACCTTTACCAAAACATCGATCTTTCCTAAAATGCCTAGATTTACCACATGTCCAACAAGTTCGTTTTGACTTTTTCCTTGAATTATCGTTGTCGTGATCATGAGACTAGCGTTTACCCTTTTTGTCATTGTTTCATTTGGTTTTACTATCTTTCATCATATTCACACCTGATTGTCCATCAATCTTTTCCCTTTCTCTTGTCATTTTATAGGCACTTAAAGATTCTAAAATAAGCAGTTGACTACACCAAAGTCAATTATTTCTTCTTATGCCTCAACATATATTTAAACTCTTTTCAGGAAGGGTAGTTTTCCGAAAAGAAATTGATTCATCCATCAACAAGTTATGTTGTTGAACTCCAATATATATGAAATAGTTGGATATTTCTCCATAATAGGTCTAGAATCGACCATTTTGTAATTATTAAAATTACTGAGGAACTTTCTACTTGAAGCATTTTCAGCCATATACTTTAATTTCAAAGAATCCAATAGATTTGCTATAAGTGGAACATTTTAATAGATTATCAAAGAGGGAGTCATACATACCATTTAAGATATGATAACGACATATGTAGTCATCATTATCCCACTTGCATCTCTTGCGGGTCTGTTCAACAATTTCATTCTTAACTATGTGTGTTATTCAAGTTTTGACACCTAAGACATTTACCGATGCCCGAACTGAATCCGGTTCGATTAATCCGGTTGAGTTGGTCTTCGGGTTAAGCCGGATTATACACATGTCATGTTTTATTTTTCATATCTACACTTAAATAAGTCTAAATTTTATACCAATTAAGTTACTTAAATCCGACACTGAACAACCCAACTTGTATTACCCGTATTCATCCCATACAATTCAGAAAGTGATTTCCAAACACGATCAAGAATCAATCCAAGATTATTGAATGCTTAAAACATACAAGATACTCCCTACAATACAAGTAACTTTTAAACAATTTTTTGTTTAAAACGCAACTACGTATATCTTAAGTCAAAATGAACTACGTGGGAAATAAAGTTGATAATTAATAATTATTTTTTAAACTAACACGTATATCAACAAGACTATTTAATCTAGTATTCATAATACATAGGACGTTGTGGGCATGTGATTAAAAGATTAATTGATATTCTTTTGAAAATAAGGTATTATGGTTCAGTACACCAAGATCCGATGAAAGACTGTTTTAGTGGCAATTAAAGTTTGGCAACTTGAGATTAGTTTTATGTTGTAAATTATTGTTACCTACGTACGTATCGGTCACTTGCAGCTTATTCTATTCTCTTTACCCTTTCCAAGATTAATCATTTCCATAAACTAAAACATATCATTATCTCCTACTCTATCTAACTATTGTGGCATATCCTAGTAGTATAGAGGTTTTACCTCATAACTCAGATCTTGGATTTGAGTCTGGACAGTGTGGGTTTTTTTATAAAATGGTGGAGGGTATTACTCCCTGATGGTGCGTAGCTTGGGACTCACATACTGTCATATGGATGTCACTGCGGACCCAGATTACTAAATCCGCTGTTCAAAAAAAATCTCCTACTGTATCTGCTAATCTTTTTCCATACAAGCCGTAACTTGATTTTTAATTTTTTTTCATTTTAAGTTTGGCTATCTACTACGACCAGGGCGTCCCGTGAATTTTCTAGGCCCTGTACGAAGAAAAGAATGGGTCCCTTTTACACACAAATATATAAGATTTTTTTTGAAACTACGTTATTTATTATATTAATAAGTAAAAGAAAAAAATGTAGTATAAATAATTTATCCTACATAGTTATAGAAATCGTGGAGTTCTCTTAGAATTATTAGGCTACCCCGTATGGATGACCTGAAGGCTCTCGGGTTCCTTTGGCTCCTCATTGGGTTAGTCGGGAACACCCGTATACGCCCCTATCTTCGGGTAGGTGCTTGGTTTCCCAACCCGACCTCACCCAACCTCTTTTTTATACAGTGTAAGAGAGTAAGGGGAGGAAAAGAGTGAGTGAGTTTTAAGCTATACTTGGTTTTTGGTTAGGAAAGAGAAAGGGTAGAGAAAATAATGTAGTACTAATATGACATTTGGGTAAGAGATAGAAGAAATATAAGTCACACTCAGATGTAGCACTGATATGACATTTGGGTAAGAGATAGAAGAAATATGAATCATACTCATGGTCTTGAAGCTAAGGCATGAATCAACTCTTCAAATCAACTCCTTTCAAGATATCGTTTTTAATAGCTATCATTTTTATCCAGATGTCAACGTTTTCTAACAACGTCTTCATAATCAACTACTTATAAAGAGTTGATTCAACTATTCCAATAATGTTTTTAATAACGTTGACATCCTTTCAAGATATCGTTTTTCTAACAAAAGTTTTCGAATAGCTTGCTTATGCAGATGTCAACGTTATTTGAATAGTCAACAAGACCCCATATACAATAATTGCATTAAGAAAGCAATCGACTAGTTTAAGATATTTTAACACACCACTTCATCGGGTAAAAACATGTGAAGTAACTTCAACTCTATATAAAGTTCATTTGCATCAAGATCTAATCGTTTATCATACTTAAGTGGGCCTTCAACACGATTTGTCATCAAATCCATAGTATTTATTTTCAGGGCTTACAGAATAATTATTTTAAATATTAGCTTCCTAGCATTTTCGGTTTATTAAGTGGACTTTGGAAAATTATAATATTATATCTATATATATATAATATATGTATATAAATATTTGGACCCCCTCTGAAATATGGGTCATGTGCGATCGCATCTCCTGCACTCCTCAAAGACACCCTGACTACGACTACAAGGTTAAATAAGTCACGTTCTTTTATGTTTCTAGCGTCTTGCTAGGTCTTTTATTTATGATTTTTGAGTTGGTTTAGAGGACAATAATAGTCATGTCGAAACTCTTTCTTATTGTGCTTTTTTGCGGTTCAAGAAAAAAGAAGTCATGCTCTTATTGTTGTTGTTGTTGTATAGTATACTTCTGAATTATATTTACAATTAATAAGACATTTCAAATTTTATATATATATATATATAGGAGAGAGTTCAAACGAGAACTGTTTTTCGTACGAGAACTGCGAGAACCAATCTTGGACGTTCATTTTGGATAATGGAATTCATGAATGAAGAGCGTGGGGGGATTGAGTGTGGCAGGGTACATGTAAGGAATTCATGGGTGGGCAATCCAATTGAAGGAGGGGGAATTGGACGGCTAAGATTGGTTCTCACGGTTCTCGTACGAAAAACAATTCTCGTTTGAACTTTTGCCTATATATATATATATATATATATATATATTTATTTATTTAAAATAGGTAAATTACAAAAGTAAGAGTAAGACCACCTACAATGCGGGTTTTTGAAATTTACGAATAAAAAAACAATAACATGACGGACGCAATATATATTAATTTGTCTATACACAACATATATTTGTCTATAACATTAGAGGTCATATTAGTTATAGACAAACCCTAAACCCTATAGAAATTTTAATACTAATGAAATTTTTTAAAAGATTTTTTTTCCTATCAATAAGGAAGATGTACACAGTTTTTAAAAATGTGTAACATGATGTGTGTCATCGTGAATGACCAAACTTTGATTGTTAGAAGTCCTTCCACTATGCCGCTTTAATAAACATATTGAAACTAACAGCATGAAATATAATTTTATAATATCTTTTTATTAATGTTTAATATTTATAATTTTTAAATAAATTTGTGTATCACACAATCATATAATATGATTATGTTCTATAACATCTGAAAGGTATTCTTAATCCTTCTAATATTCATGAAGTTTGTATTTCTTTTGTACTTCAGTGGTATTCATGAAGTTAATATTGATAAACTTGTATGACTACATAAACGCATAAAAAAACATTAATTTCTTTAAGGAAATATTATTTTACTTCAAAATCGTAAATTGAAAGCGTAAGAGATCCAGAGGTCAGACATGGTCGGTGGCTCTCGTCAAAATATGATCTTAAAAACAGGCGTTACATCTCGAAAAAGAAAAATAGAAACGTGGTGGTCCACGTAACTTTTATGAACAACTATCGGCCGTTATCTAGATATATTATTTCTTATTTATTAATAATGATTTTAGCAAATTATTATTATTATTATTGAAAATATTCAATATAGTCCATAATTAATTCATAGTCCTAAGGGCTAATTTTAGCCTTTGGATCAATGACATTAATTGTCCAGATTAAATTTTAAAAATTTGTGCGGAGTGACATTTTTGTAATTTTTCGTAATTCACATGTGATTCTTTTACAAATCACATGTGATTGAATCAGATGTGATTGAATATTAAAATTTTAAAACTATTTTTTTAAATGAACTTTATTAAACACAACTCTTCTGTTGTTGTTGTTATTATTATTATTATTATTATTATTATTATTATTATTATTATTATTATTATTATTATTATAACAGAATATTAGTTTAGATGAACTCTAAGAGTGTAAGGAGTGGTAACACTCCATCACACCCACCACATCGCCACATCAGCTTTTTATTAATACCACTCAGACAACCACTTAGTTTCGTAATGGTCACTCTCCTCCATATCAAATTCTGAGATCTACTTACATACTTACTAACCAATCAAAAATTAAAAAAAAATAAAGAATAAAGTGATAAAATGATTTGGGCCCACCATTAATCAACCACATTGCTTTTTAGTATGTGATAGTTACCACATACATTCTTCCACCACACCTTCATGGTGTGATACCACATCCACCACCAAAATGGTTACCCCACTACACACCCCAACCCCCTCCCACTCCTTGCACTCTAAGCACCAATACGTCTTTGAAGCCCTGTTACTCTGTTAGTCCGTTACCCAAGTGAAAATAATGAGTGGTAATCCAAATTGAAGTACTACGTGCAAAACGAAAACGTAATAAAGTGAGAAACACCAAAGAACTTATAGCTTAATAGTATGAGGTGTATTAAATGATCTTTATATATAATTATGGGTTCAAATCTCAGATATAATGTGTAGATTTAAAAGTAAAATAGAAGATGTGTTTTATCGTTTAAAAAAATAAAGTGAGATGAGTATATTGTCGTTTGAGACAGAGAGATAGTAGTTAAAAAAATAAAGTTTTTACAAGTATGTACTACCCCAGATAAAACTTATGTTTTTTGTGAATAAAGATTAATACATGTTTACCATCAAATGTATGTATACATATACATGGTATAATAAAATTAAAGACTATTTTATATTAGATCATGAGAATCCATTATATTTATTTCCCTTGCCATATCAACATCACTTTATATTTTTTTCATCTTACTCCTATCACTCTAATAGCATCTCCGGTGATAGTTGAATAGAAGTTGCATTGAGTTGGTATGGAGTGTGATAGGAATTTAATGAATAAGGAGTTGTATGATTGTTGAATTGTTGTATAGAGATTGAGTGGACCTAACTTTTATTTATTTAATTATTTTTCTATAAATTAATAAAAAAATTTGCTGTTAAATAAGTTTAATACAAAATTCAATTTCTATATACTTATTTAATAATTTATAAATGTAGTTAATTTTTTTAATATAATAAATATTTAATGTATGTATATTTTTAATATTTTTTATTAATTATTAGCTGTTTAAATATTTTACTTTCTAGGTTTTGTATTATGTGCCAACGTTGTTTTAGCACACCAAAACTAAGTTCTACATCCTTCTTTGCCGCTTATTGAGCTGCTATCAGTTGAGTACTATACTTCGACTTACATTCTAATCTATCAACTATGGACGAGTATGTGTAAGTAAGTATATGTTATTTACCAACACTATGTGCTTGTTTATGAGATTGGTACCACGGTATCGGGTATGTAAGACCGATTACTAGGCAACGGGTATGACGAGACCGTTCCAATTCGACAGGTATAGTGAGACCGACTACTTTGGTAGCAAGTATGTCTTATATGATACTCGATGTTATGTGTATGACATGTGAATGTGAATGTGTCGAACTGATTCAGTATGTAAGTATTGTACTCGTTAAGTTTTGAGCTTACTGTTGTTATTTACTTCTATTTACAGAAGATGATCATGGCAGAGCTCCGACACTTTAGAGATGGCTCATTGTCGAAGAGACTTCCGCTTGCTTTTAATTAATTCATTTATTTCCTTAAAAAATTGCTACTAGTTGCGTGTGTTGAAAGAACTTAGAACATTGCACGTCATATGATTGTAACATAATGAGTATCTTATGCTTCGTTACGAAACAACTTATGATACGAATCCAACTATTTAAAAAAATTTATTATGGGTGTTACATAACATCTCAGCTCGTTGAAAAAGGTATAATTCTGCTCAATATCCTCCAATATTCGTAGGTAGTCGTCTGCTCATGCGGAACCATCTCCTAAATATCTCTTTCCTGTAATAACTAGTTTATGCAAAATAATATTCGAAAAGTCGGTCGTGTGCAGCTTCACGGTCTCTAATTTGATCAACTCCTCTCTGTCATCGTTCCGAAATTTGTGCTCAGTCATCATCGAACAACCTCTTTGTAGCTGTGTTTAGTATTCCATGAAATAATTCAATGTTCATTTTCCGATACGTGGCGAGATATATTCCCCCATTGGAAGACGATCCCAATCATGAATACAAATCATCCGACGATGAAGATGACGAAGGCAATATTTGTTTTTGTATATAAGAGAAAATTTAGTTTAAGAAAATATAATTTTTTTGTAGAAAGAATGGGTGATGGTGTGAAAAAAATAAGAGTAAAATATTGATTAATTATAGAAGAGATTGGAAAGAAAGGAAACAAAAAAATGTCGTTGGCTAACGTTATTTGGAGAAAGGGAAAAATTGGCGAGACTCGGAACCAGCCGAATCCGCATGAGAGGGGGGTGGCGATGGTGTGAAAAGGTCTCACACTCCAACCAACTCGCCACTTGCTGGTTGAATGCGCGTGGTCTTATGATAGTAAGAACTAATTAGTGCTACATTCGATAATCATTTTTTTTATTATTAGATCAAAAGTTGAAGTAATATAAGAAATTTGGATTCCTAAAAGTTGTGATCAATACATTTTAATGAAGTTTGAGTTACATATGACAATAGCCAAAGTTCAAGATAATTATTATAAATACCTAATGGGATATGGGTATAAATACTTTGTTATTATGCCCTAATTTAATAACCATTTCAATTACCGGATATTGTGTATGTTCTTAGTTTTTTCTCTCACGAATTCATACATACATACTAAGATTATATACTCTCATTGTGAATTTGCTTTAAATATGAATTGATACTTTATACAATTACGTATCACAAATTCTTTCATAATATAAATCTATAATGATCATTATAACATGCATTTAAAAAAAATTGTAATAGATTTTTACCATCCAATAAATATTAAAATTAGACGTAACATTTCTAACAAAACATCTTACAAGATTTCAAACTTAATAACAAAAAATTCACATCTATTAAGATCAACAATAAATAAATAGCATGTTTGTCATTTCTTACACGATATAAAAAACTAATAGGACATAAAAATAAGATATAAGTCTATTCTTAGATTTACATGGTTGTTTGAACGAAAAAGCGGTTAAACGCAACTAGTGTGAAATAGTATGTTCGTTAGAGCACTTATGGAGTTATAGTGGCCCGTCATTGAGGATGACAAGAATGGTATCACTACGGGTGTTGTGTCATGGACTAGTCATCAAAGGCCAGTGACCATCATCACGGTGGTGATGGGCATCCTTGAGTTTTATAATTTCTTTCTTTTTTACCTTTCTATTTAAAAAAGCGGTTGTCATACTTCAATATCATATCTCTTAGTGTTTCGGTCATTCTGATGTTTCAGTTATTCATGAAGCCATCAAGTCATGAATACGTACGAATTCTCTTATTGGGATTTGATGTGAAAAAATCAGCTCCAAGTAAGAATGTTTAATCCACAAAGTTTGCAACAATTACCTTGTTTTGCCTTGCTAAGCTCTAATTCCAAAATGTGCCACTCAGGTTTCAAAAAAAGCTAAGAATACAGCTTATGCAATTTGTTGCATAAAATTCAGTTTAAATCGCCAAGAGCTTTTAATTCGAGTGTTTCTATTTGTACTCTTATGATAATTTAAATTGACCTTTTGATGTGATTTATGTGAGTATATGACTTGTATTGAAAACTGTAATTGATTTTTGTAAGATGTCTAAGCATGTGAGAGAAAGGAAGTCCAAATATTAGCACCCTTTAATTCATGAATGTGCTACGAATGTGAATCCCCTTTTAAGGGAACAACATTAGATGTTTTTCATTTTGTTGATATGTACCTTTACGAGAAAGTTCAAGGATGATGGAAAACACATATCGAATTTCGTAGTTAAAAATTTGATTAGTAAATGTAGGAGCGCAGTGTTTGTTGTTATAATGGTACGGTGGTTAGTAAAGTTTAATGTTGTAAACAAAACAAGTCAAGTACAAGCTCGACTCGTCAAACTCTTAGAGAGCTTAAACTCAAGATTAAGTTATACTTGCTTTAAGCTATTTGTCTACATAAAACAGAAATATTTGGACAAAGAACATGATTTTTATCCATGCTTAGCAACAATCTAACAAGAATAAAAAAATACAGGGGTACAGAAATATAAAAAAACATGATTTTTTAGGATGGAGAGAAGTAGGAGAGGGTGCATCAGTGATACTTAGCATTGTTAACAAGTCTACCGAGCATGGCTCGAGTATTTTAAGCTAAGTTCGAGCTTGGTTTGATAACTCGACCAACATCTATTAAGTAGGCTCGGGCTATAGTTGAATAGGATTTTAGATTAGCTCGAGCTCGACTCGAAAAACTCGAATATTTATTCAAAATCAATTTTTAAATAACCAAACTTATTCCAAACCTATGAAAAACTATATTAAATAACAAAAATAATTTTACAAGTATATAAACATAATAACAAAACATAAACATAAGTCAAAAACGACTTCTAAACCACTAAATTTCATCAGCAATAACATTTTTAATTGTAAAATTATATATTTTTATATATACATTTATAAATTTTATAAAGCTCGATAAGAGCTCGAGCTAGGCTCGATATACATTTCGAGCATTTTTTTAGGCTCGAGTTCAAGTTTGAACTCGATAAAAACTTGACTTAAACGTATTTATTTTTACGTTTAAACCGAGTTTGAATAACTCGATAAAAGCTTAACTTTGTTTGCAACCCTAGTGACATTGAAACACCAATGATATGCAATATTAGAGAGAGAAATTGAGTAATTGACGATTGAAAGAGAAGCGTATTTATTATAAACACGAGGATATTCTATGTTTATTTGGTCTAGTTCATTCATTTGTATAATATTGGACATGTTTAAATTTAATAAAAACAAATATCGTTATATCTCAACGTTAAGATTCTAATCTTGTCTTATATAAATACTAGTTTATAGACCCGTGTACATACGGGTATTAAAGAAGTAAACTTGGGATATATCAAAATCAAATAAAAAAATGTTAGAAGTATACAAACACAAAAACTTTCGAATCTAAAAACCAAACGCTTCTTTGTTGTCTTCAAAGAGACCAGGATTCAAAATATTTTAACTCAATAATCAAATTATAATCTTAAAGCTATAATAGAGTATAGAGATATGATTGTTTTTATTTTCTTTTATATTGGTTCATTTTTATCTCTAATTTTTAAAGTATCATGCATGACGAAAATAGCATTTTATATAACTTTAAAATATCTTTGGTGGAACTTAATTGAAATATTTAAACCATTTTCATTCTAGAAACAAACATAATAGCAAAAACATTTTTGCTAGAGATGATTGTTATCTCGATAACATGTATATCAGATTAAAATAATTGAAAAAATATTTGATAATTGAATGACTATAATCTACTCCTATTTATAAAAGAAAAAGTGGACATAAACAAATTGTTTAAAGTACATACATAATAAAACTTGTATTTTGTAGTAATTCTTTATATACTCCACAAAAACATGGTGTTTAAAACTACTAAAGTCATGTAGAAACAAATTTCAAATCATGCCCTTTTTGATTGTCTAGTTTTCATATTTCATATCGCATTTTCAAAAGTCCCTTGCACAAATATCTTTACATCTCTGAATTTAGATTTTTAAATATATAATATATCATCTTTAATTGACATATTTTTAAACCATATTTTATAAAAGGTTTCATACATCTTTCTAATAAGATTGAAAATGTTTTAAAATCAATAACTAAACACTTTGAATAGTATATTCGAGTTGATCACTAAGCTCATCATCATAATCCCTAAAAAAACCACTCAACTAAACAAAAAAATTACCTACTCACTACTTTTAAAGGATAACAAAAAATTAAGAATATACTAATTTTAAAAAAAAGTGCCATATTACAATAAAATTTATACCAAAACGTAGAGAAAAATGAGACGGTCGCAAATATATAATTATTTTTCTCTAAACGAAATATATCACAAGTTACTAAACATAATTTATAAACAACTTATAATTAATTGCATTAATATACAATTTTTATAAAACCCCCTCACATTTTCTTAAAAGCTCCTCACATGTTTTATAAAACCCCTCACAATTTTCATCCGCCCCCCTCCAATTCATTTAAAATTGAATTGGGCCGTGTAGCAATATTTCTAAAATTGTTTTGTAAATTTAATTGATTTTGAAATTAGAGGTTTTGATTGATTAATAAAGGTTGATTTAATAGTTAAAAAAGGAAAAAAGATAAGCATTTTTAAAATAGTTATAGATTTTGATTTATGATCTTTGTAAGTTTTTATTAGATTGTAAGATTTTTTAATATTAAAATAAAAATAATCAGTGTATTGGCTATTAATATATAAAACAAAATTAAGTGACAATCATATAATGGAGAAAAAAAAAGAAAACTAAAAATAGAAGAATGTTTAATATAGTCCATAATTAATTTATATTAGGGACTAATTTTAGCCTTTTGATCAATATCATTAATGGTATAGATTAAATTTTAAAAATTTGAACGAAGTGACACTTTCGTAATTTTTCGTAATTCACATGTGATGCTTTTACAAATCACATGTGATTATATACTGAATCAATGTAATTGAATATTAAAATTTCAAAACTATTTTTTTAAACGAACTTTATTTAACACCACTCACTAAAAATAATAAAATTTTTGTTTTTGGAGACGTGGGAAATATTTGTATGAAGAGAGCAAGTACACGTCGGTATGTGGGGTCGTAATAAAAAAAAGGGTGTATATCTCCTAGTGTTATTTATTTAGTAGTAATATAAATATAAATATATAGTGTAGGTGTGGTTACGAATTATTAAAAGAAAAAAAAAGAAAAAGGAAAAAGAAAATGACGGGAGGCATGAAACTTGTGGGGTGATAATATGATATCGCCACATTTGGTAGTTGTAAGATGGGGTGGATATCTTTTTTAAGGTTCGTACTATAAATACATTTCCTTCCTTAACCTACAGAAATCTTTACTTATTCTCCGTCCACCAATTTTGACTTTAATTTCCTTTTTTATTTAGATTCAATCTAATCATATCCCCCAATCCTTCTGGGATTCTCCCTTACCATATCCACTTCTATATTATTCCTTATTATTATTAATTAATTTATCATAACACATATCTTAATTAACCACCATTTCCTGTGTCAAAAATACGTTCACCCAACTGGTAGAAAGGTGTTTAACTTTTTATTAAAGTCCTATTCAATTTAAATTTTTGTTCCTGAATTGCCTTCCTAACTAAGCAAATCGATCACATTTTCACATCCCAAAAACCGGAATTACACTGGTATTATATGACAAGGAAGCTCATCAAAAAACCGGAGGAAAATATTGCATGACATCTAAACTTTTCATAGTTGTAATCTTATTTTTTGTAAAGTTAATTCAGTAATAATCGATGGTTCGTTAACTTAGTTGATAAGAGATCGCAAACGTACATAAGAATGTAATTATGTATTTAAATTGAATAACACAATTTAATTTCAATAGCTTTCATTAATGCTTTCCCAATATTCACCTATCGATCAGTAACTTCCACCTCACAATGCCAAATTAAGTACAATGCTTTCAATCTACATTTTCGACATATATATATGCTTTCATACCGACCAGAATAATAATAATAATAATAATAACAACAACAATAACAATGATGATACGCAAAAGTTCAAACGATAACTGTTTTTTGTACGAGAACCGCGAGAACCAATCTTAAAAGCATGAACAACACGCATCTGGTTCATTCATGCTTCGATCATCCCAATAATAAAACAAATTACTTTCCATGCTCGGTATCACGATTTACCACCTTGTTTTACTCACTAATTTCGACAAACATGTGCTATCTCAATTCGATCTCGAACAAGCATTTCTTGCTTTTATACATAACTCACCCATTTGCACACTGTGAGTTCACACGTTAGCCGGCATGATCAGCCGATGCGACCGTCATATTATTTTGGAATCGACTTCTATTTTTATTTGTGTGTAAAACTGAAATTAAAAGTGTATATACATATATTTTAATTAGTTGTGATACTTTGAAAAAAAAGATTTAGCATGACATATAATATGTTAAGTTAATATGGCCACGTGATTCAGATTTGAGGTACATATGATAATTGTCAACATAACGTCTCGTGTTGTTTTTTTAGTATACCGGAACTTGAGTTATGTTTAATAAAGTTAATTTAAAAAACATATTTATTAAATTTTAATATTAATCACAGGTGATTCAATATACAATCACATGTAATTTGTAAAAACATCACATATGAATTATAAAAAATTACGAAAATATTATTTCGTTCAACTTTTTAAAATTTAATCTGGACCATTGATGATATTGATTCAAAAGCTAAAATTAATCCTTTAAAACTATTAATTAATTATGAACTATATTAAACATTTTTCAACAGAACTTACTAAACATATTTTTAAATCTAAATCTTGTATACTATAAAATTTGAATTTAAAACTTTAAATATTAGTTTAAATAACTTTATACCGCTAAGACCATTTATGTAGCATGATTATTAGTTCTTATTTGTTGTAGGAAATTAAAAAAATATTCAAAGTTTGCAAGACTGGCAACTTGTTTCGTCGGTAACAGAAGCATGAGCAGTTGTTCACTCTTAAATTGGGACTGCATGTTCCACTCTTCATACGTCCCATCTCTCTCTCTCTCTCTCTCTCTATCTCTCTCTCTCTACCCACTTCAATGGCGTCAAGCACTCTCCAATAATTATTCGCCTAATTTCTTCTTACATTGGGCGACCTTCCGGCAACAATATTACTAACATGTGTTAATTATACTTAAATTCTTACCGTAAAATCAACCTAATCAATCTTTGAAAACTGTAGACATGTTGGATCTTAATCTGCGCTTTGTTCACGAATACGGGAGGAAGGCTCTTCCAGTGGAAGTGGAGGAGCCAGGCACTTCAAATTCATCGCTTGTCAATGCGGAAGGTTGTAATTCCAGTAACGCCGACGACGATTCCGTCTCTGCTGCCGGCGATGGAGACAGCTTCCATTGCTTTAATTTTGATATCTTAAAGGTTGGTGATACCGGTGTTCTGCTCAGCAACAGCAACGATGAGGATCAGACGACTCTGGCTCAGACTCAATCCCGGTCCGAGTTCGTGACTCGTACACTTTTTCCGATATGTAATGGAGACGGAAGGTTGAATCTAGGGCACCAGGTGAACTCGTTGCAGTTATTTCCCAATAATGATGGATCGCTTGAGAAGAGATCGTTACAGGTACCACAGAAGCACACAGTACAACAAAATCAAGTGGGGAAGAAGAGTAGAAGGGGACCTAGGTCTAGAAGCTCACAGTACAGAGGAGTTACATTCTATAGAAGAACTGGTAGATGGGAGTCTCATATTTGGTTAGTTACCGCATTTGATTTTTGGCTACTTTTGTTTTTGATATCTGTGTACCTTGCGTTTATTCTTATTTTTATTCCTGTACTTTTGTATTTGATGTAGGGATTGTGGGAAACAAGTCTATTTAGGTAAGGACATCTGGAATTGATTGATCTCCCTGATTATTTCCCCTTTTGGCAACACATATTGCTATCTTCTTTCAATTTCTCATTATTTTTGTTCAATTTTTGTTTTGGGTTTCCATTTAGGTGGATTTGACACTGCACATTCTGCAGCTAGGTATATAATCTGCTTTCTATCTTGCAACTGTTATCTGTTATACTCATCGAACTTAGAAATGGAGTTTGATTGTGATATCCAGGGCATATGATCGTGCTGCTATTAAATTCCGGGGTGTTGATGCTGACATTAATTTCAATATCAGCGATTATGAGGAGGATATGAATCAGGTTTGCATCCACAGTTTATCATCCAGTGAATTCGATTCAGTCTCTTGGTGCTTACTTTGTTCTTGTACGTTTCTGTAATAGCAGATAAAGGATCTTTCCAAAGAAGATTTTGTACACATATTACGCCGCCACAGCAGTGGGTTTTCAAGGGGAGGCTCAAAGTACCGAGGGGCGACAATGAACAAATGTGGCAGATGGGACGCTCCAACAGGACAGCTTCTTGGGAAAAAGTGAGAAACGTACTACTATATACTAATACAATGTCATTCTAATTAGGTTTTACATTATACATTTTCTTTAAATACAGAGCTATTAACTAAATAGTTGCATTTAAGGTATATTTATCTTGGTCTATTTGAATTTGAAGTAGCCACTGCAAGTTCCTCCTAGCGATCATGATCATGAGTCACAAATTGCTTTTTTCTTCAATTCCCCAATCTAAACATCTCAATTTCCAATGGCAGCTATGAAACAATCCAATGTTTTTCCTCTTTTTTGTGAAAGTAGGGTTCACGGCAATGCAGCTATGGAATCCAATGGAAGGGAAGCGACTACGAATTGTGAGACTGTTGCTTCTCATTATGGTAAATTCTATATATCGCCATAGTAATGTATGTTGTTACTTGCAATAGACTTGCCAATTTATAAATTCTAACGAGGGTGTAATTTGTCGCAGGGAACGCTCACAATTTGGATCTCAACCTGGGGATTTCAAGCTCTTCATGTTTTGCGAAGGGTTCGAGCAGGAATGGAAACTTGGAGCGTATGCAGTTGAATCATGGCTTGCATGACATTAGGAGATCACAGGTACTTAATAGATAACCTGTACCTGGAGCTACTAAAAGTTTTGGCAATTAATTTCATTTTGAGTCATTATTTAGAAAATGATAATATTCTAAAGATACTAAAATTAGAGGCAGTGATTATATATGGGAACCTTGTTTTTACATAACAGGCAGAGAACCCGGTTACAACCACACGTAAAGGGCTGCAAGTCATTTCTGAGCACGGTCAATCCTGGATGGGCATACGTCCCACCTTCTTCCCTGGCTTTGAGGTAAATCTAGTTTCAAAAAAATTTGTTACACATAAAAGAATTATTGTTAAGATTTATTTGAGCAGAACAAAAAAAAATTTGTAAACTAGATTTTTTATTTTTTAATCTACATTTCAAAGTACACTCGAACATCATATGTATTATCTGAATATATAAAAGAGTATATAATTTTGTTTTAATACCATTGTTTATTAAAATTGATGATATGTCACATGAGCAGGGAGCTTCCAACTGGGCATGGCAATCACAGCATTGTCAAAGTCAAACCTCAACCCAAGTGTTCACAGCAGCATCATCAGGATTCCCAGCTCAGTCGGCTAATGCTCGTGTCCAACCAAGGGTTTCCGTCTCAACAACTGACTTCATTAATCGCCAACAACCACTGTCAGCGCCACCACCTTAATTAATTAATTAATTAATTTACCATCCATTCGTATAAATATATATATACATATAATTCTTCAAAGTACGTACCTACGTACGTAGTCTGGATTAATGTTTCATATAATTACATAACCAAATATGTGGTTTATGAGTTTTTGGTGGACTTGAATGTTATGCGTAAAAAGTTGTAGATATATAATTAAGCTTTTCTTAGTTGATTATAGGATGGATCATGTATGTATGCCAACTAGGTAGCTAGTCAGCCTCCACTACTCCCTGCTTGATTTTCATTACGTTCAATTTCTAATTTTGTTATTACTCAACTTTTCTAACTGTAACGTTTCTTTCTTTCTTTCTTTTTTAATAACAATAATAATAATGACAGTAATGGTATAAATTGCATTTTAAAAATTTGGACGGAGTGATATTTTCGTATTTCATATGTGATGTTTTTACAAGTCACATGTGATTGTATACTGTATCACTTATGATTGAATATTAAAATTTTAGTACTATGTTTTTTACAACTCAATTATAATAATAATAATATTATTATTATTATTTGAATGTATGAAAGACGGCAAATATTATATCTGCAACCCAGCATATATCTCAAAAGGATTACAGAAAACAGAGTATTACATTGAGAAAGGCAAGAAATATATATACCGATGCGGTGTACAATACCGAGAGAGAGAGAGAGAGAGAGGATTTAACAAAAAGTTTTAATTAGTAGCGAGGTATGCTTATATCTTATCATTAAAAATAGAAAGGTAACAGGAATCGTGGACATTAAAATACATAAAAAGTTTATGGCGTCTATTTTCTGACTTCTTCAAAAGGAAGGAACAATCAAGCGTTTATCCTCGTTTTCTTAAAATAATTTAGGTAATGTTTTTTTTTATATACTTTAAGATACACTTTAATAAATATCTCTCACTAGCTTATACTAAAATATTCCTTTAAACGGATATCTTCTAAACACATGAATTGATCTTTTTATTACAGATATACTAATCCTAATTATTATTTAAGTCAAATAATTCCCTTATAATCTTGTCATAAAAATATTATTTCTATTTTGTTTCAACAAAAATTGATTTTGGAAAATACTTAAAAATAGATTTTCGAAAATACATAAAAACGTACAAATAGCTAGACTCGTGTTAATTGTTAAGTACATAATAACATATATGAGTATATGACATTAATCGAATATTAAGATGGCTGAAACCACTTTTTTCCCTCTTAAACTATCATATACTTATTTTTTAATTATATCGTAACATGACTTATCTCTTTTATCTTTTTTTTTTCTATGTTAGTTGTTCGGCTTAAGTATATAACTTTTTTATATTTTAAAAAGGTATGAAGAGAAAGTGTAGGTATGCGTGTAAGAAACAGGTCGAGATGAAATAAACAGGGAAGGTAGTGGGGACGTGAGGTGAGAGAAGTACTGACACTTAAGATTTGATTGAGGAAGCAAGAGAGGGGGGGGGGGGGGGGGGGGGGGGCGATATTGTTGACCGGATCACATAACACTCGATATAAAAAAAGGTTATGATATAAAAAAAGGAAATGATATTTTTTTACGTTATTAGTTGTTTTTAATTAAAAAACATACAAATTATAATACTTTTAGTTAGTGAAAAAAAGTATCTAACATAAAATTACACAAAATTCATTATTTTTATGTACAACTTCTCAATTTTTATTACTATATCATAATGAAATAATGAATAATATTATGTCTTTTAAATTTTCAATTTTAGTTTCTACTTACGGTGCTTGTTTTCGAGTTTTTAAATTAAAAAAAGAAAATGAGAGGGTGAAAAACTCCGTCTTCCAAACATCTTATTATTTGAAGGGAAGATTTCAAGATGAAATTAGCCAATGTTTCCTTTTTCAACCTCTTTATTTTCTTTTCTTTTCTTTCCAATCCTCCGATATTTTAAAAGATATTTTTCGAATCAAATAACTCCTCCTTTTCTCTACTTTTGATTTTTTTTCCTTGACCTATTGTTTAACAAAAACTTAAAAACACATTAACTTAAATATTTTCTTTCCATCCCTATTTTTTTCCAAAATATTAACTCAAAAACGCAAAATAAAACTCACAAAAACACATTTTATTTTATTTTCCTTGAGAAGCTTATTTTATACGTAAAAAAAATTGATAACAATGTATTAGATTTGTTACCATTTTTGTCTCCACTTACTCTCACCTTAAACTTTCCTTTTTCGACACTCTCTCTCTCTAATGATTCATGTGTGGACAAACAAGTATAGCTTTTTAAATGTCACGTGGCGGGCCAAGCTTATAAATTTACAAAGATACCCCAACTTTTGGATGCTTCCAAATCAATCGCTTTTATGTTTTAGATTCAAAATGATATTTTCAGTATGCAATTTTCTATTTTTATATTTTTCTTCTATCTGATAATTATACTTTTTATCCTTGTGTCCAGTTAAAATTTACGAATTTCCCCTCTGTCACAAGCGATGTTTTAAGAAAATCAAACCTTATTAAATAAAAACTCAATCATTTGTACGTAATTTATTCATGATTAGATATATGTAAATGACCAAAATACTCACATTAGTGTTACATATAACTCTGCTTAAATTGTCTCGCACCACGCCTTTGACGACATTCAATTTAAGCATTTAGGCCATAAACAAATAAGATACAATAAAATACTCCACATTTCATTGCATCCAAGAGATGTGAATAGATTGTGAAATCGAGTAATCGACAACTTCCATCCGTCCTTCAAGAGTTTGAGGTGAGTAATCAGCATCCTCTTTCGGTCCTTAGAGAATTTGAAACCAGTAATCGAAATCCTTTGTAAGAAACACATGTCTGTATATTTTATTAACTAAAATATGTAGGATACAATTCATGGATAGATAAAGTTATGTGAAATAGATGTACGTTCTTGTGAAATCAAATGTACAAGGTATAAATCTTTGATAAGATAAGAGTCAAATGCTTACATTGAATCGAATGCTTACAAAGACATATTGGGTTGGACCCAATACGAGCCCTAACATGGTTATAACTTATAAGTCACTGGTCAAACAAGAATAAGATGTTGAGAGAATGATTGTGTACATCCCTTCTAGTGCTAGTGCGTCCTATTGATAGACAGCATCACAACTTGAGTATGGAAAGGAGAGTGAAGTCAATAATCGAAGGAATGGTCCTCGATCTATTATGACAAGCAAATGAGAAGGGATCATGACGTAATATCTCTAGATCTTTGATTTTATTTGATTTGCTCCCTTCTACCTTCAACTTTAACACCATAAATCATGCACGTAATTATATTTTAAACACCAATATTGCATAAAAATAAATACATATATTCTTAACAACCTTCTTAGCTCATTCAATTCGGTCCTTGATGCCTTAAGAGTTTGATCCTTCACGTGAAAGCTGAGATAATGTAAAATCGAGAGTTCATATATATGTGCTTGTGAAATCGATAGGCGACTAAGATCGAGTATAATATTTGAACAAATAACTACGAAGCATCGACTAAGACGATTGATATAGGCCAAGTGTCAAGAGACGAGAGCCGTGAGCATCGTGGGAATGTGAGGTTTTTTTTAGAATACGGCATTAGAATTTTGTTTTCACTTTTGAATAGTTTTGATATGCATATTTACAAGTATACCCCTCCTAAAAACCCTAGTACAACGGTTCAGTTGGGTTTTACTAAGACCGAGCGTTATACATGACTCGATGGCTTCGGGTGCCATCGAGAACACCAAAACGCCTCCAGCGGGTAGGCCAATCGGGTAGATTCTTCGGGCTTCTTTACTCGATGGAGAAGACTCAACCCCCCCCCCCCCCACACACACACACACATATATATATATATATATATAAAAGGTTTGGGTAAGGTAATGGTAGGTATAACACTTATTTTGGATAGAGTAAAGAAAATGAAAAAGAGAATAATATGACGCTGATTTAGCATTGGGTAAGGAAAAAGAAAAAGAAGGATATAACACAGGGCCTAATGGTTTGGTTGGTTTGGTTTTCATATAACATTTCAGCACATTTTTTTCACACGGTTTTGAAACATAAAACTGAAAAATGGATTTTTAAAATTTTAAAAACTAAAACTATTGGTTCCTATACTCGCTTGATTTTTTCAATAATTCTGCCTTTTTTATGACATCATGGTTTTACCTACTCCCAATACCTAACCTTTTAATGGTTATTATATAATATAAGGCTAAAAGCATCGACAAATATCAAGTTCGGAAATTAGTAAGAGTTTTCTATGTGACAAACATCGATCATAGGTCTATGTGTTCAAATCTTTAGTTTGATTGTTTTTCTTCCTAGACGAAGCATTTGAATCTAAGAGTTAGTTTTTTCGTTTTTTTTTTTGGGTAGAGGCGTCATTTTAATAAAAATAATATATTATTATATTAAAATAATTAATTTTGTATGTTATTTCTATATCTTATAGCTTTTATAAAATATGATGTATTGATGTTAATTGATTATATATTCCTAACTGTTTTACTTTTATCTACATTTAGATAAAAAAAAACTTTATACTATATTATACAACATTTATTGAGAATGCATGTTCAAATATTGTAGTACTAAAAAGATTCATTTTGTATTGTAAACATCATATTACATTAAATTTTAGGGTTAAAATCACAAATATCATTCTAATTTTTCAAAAGAGTTGATATAGGTAATTTACTTTTTATGTTAACTAGATTGATAATTTACTTTGTGGTAAACTGTTAAAATAAATAAGGACTTTAATTTTTTTATTAGGGTTTTGATATAGGTAATTTACTTTTTATGTTAACTAGATTGATAATTTATTTTGTGGTAAACTGTTAAAATAAATAAGGACTTTAATTTTTTTATTAGGGTTTTGACTCTAGCTGGAGTTTTCACCGTTGAGTCACGACCAAAACCATGATGACATGACCGAAATTCCTTCCGGATGCTGATGGTGGAGTCTGATTAGCCTCCTGCCCTCATGTTGGCCGTTCTTGTAGCAGTGGTTGTGTTGTTACTATTTTCTTTTATAGGTAACAACGGCTAACAGAAGACCCATCATATTTTTCTATTATCAGCAGAAAGTAATTCCAATCATGTTCCTAAAGTTCGGAGATGACCCAATTATGAAAACTCCAGGTAAAGTCAATTCTTACTTTAATAGGTTACCACAAAATATCTTACTTATTTTAGTAATAAAAAAATTACATAAAACAACTCTCTTAGAAAAGTATAATGTTATTTCATGACCATAAACCTAAATTTAATATCAAAATCTAAATAAAAATGAGTCATTTACATACAGATATTTAGACTTACACAAATATCTTCTATTATAAATAAAAAAACTAATTTTGATAAAATTCGATTCTAGCATTTAATTTAATAAATTAATTTTAACTATCATGTCAGAATTTTAATGTACGATTGTTTTTCAAACTCCTTACACTTACAATTTTAAATGTTTAGATAAATGAGTAAAACTAAATCTGACACTTATCTAATACAAGAAACTTATACACATAACTAAATTTATTTTATCATATAAAATTTCATCCGCATTTGTAATTAACATTTATAATCAAGATTTATATTTAAATCTAAAATTTCACAATTTCAATATTAAACTTTAAAAATAATTAAATAATACCTACTAAATTGGATTATTATTATTTTTAAACCTATATCACACACATATTTTATTTTATATTTATCATATAAAGAAATATGAATAACATTAATATTTCTTATCATGTCATTTGAAAGGTAAAATATTATCTATAAGGATTTGTAAAAAAATTAGTTAAAACAATTAAAAATTAAGCAAAAAAGACGTTTTTTATTGTCCTGTTTTCATAACCCACTGAAAGAGTTACAAGTTAATTAAAAATGGACATAATGATATGTTTTTTCTAAATCTATTGAAATTCATATAAATTTTTTTAATAAGACTCATATTGGACTCTTTTTTCATCCGAACGAAATAATCATATATTTAGCTAAGTAAATAACTGAATACAATTACATAAATAATTATGTTTACTTTTATGTTTACACAAACATATAAACTAATTTACATATTAAAACTTATAAAAGAATCATAAATAATAAATTAAACAGAGTTTTAATTGTTTTACGAAGGTGTAAAACATGATTTATAAGTTGTGAAGAGTTTAATTTCTATATGGTTTTTCTAAAAATTAGAATATGTCATAGGTTTTCTTTTCTGTTTCTGTTTTAATTATAGTTTTCTTTTAAAAAAGTTTCATCACATTTCACACTCCAAGTGTTTGAACTTTTTCTCATTTTTTAATTTTATTTTAAACATTTGTGTATATTTGTGAGTTCTTATATATTGTTTTTCTTATTCTTTAACTTGGATGGATTGACACAATAAGAGAAAAATATATTGAATGTATTATGAAAATAAATCCTGAAGTAATTTAAATCTGGGATATCTTTAACTTTGTATTTGTTACACACACAATATATCTCTTACCTACCTGATCAAGCATATATATACATCTACACCCTCATATGAAGCATACTACTTTCAGTCTATTGTAGTGATGATATCTTGAGTGCAAAGAGTGCAGAAAGTCAATTTTGTTCGGTGGGGTGATCGTCTTCGCAGTTTGGGCAATCGAGCCGTATATATATTGTTTTATTGTAGTTTGGTGATGCACCTTTAGGGGGCGTTTGGTTCGCTGGAATTGAATGAAATTGGACGGAATTGAATTTAAGCATTCCTAAATCTTGTTTGTGTTTGATTCGCGAAATTTATGGAATGGTCAAATTCCATTCCACCCTACTCTACCCTACCCCACCCTACCCCTATCCTACCTCATCCCACCCTACTCTACCCTACCCACCCCTACCCTACCCTACCCCCTACTCTACGTCATCCCACCCTACTCGTGCCTTACTCTACTCAACACCCTCCCACCACCACCACTGCCGCCACCACCAACACCACCACTGCAGCCACCGCTGCCACCACCACCGTCACTGCCACCACCGCCGCCGTCACCACCACCACCACTGCCACCACCACCACCTACATCGCCACCACCCCCACTGCCGCCGTCACCACCACCGCCGCCGTTGTCATCAACACTACCGATCCTCGCCGCCGACCATCGCTCACTGCCACCCTCCACCACCACCCACACCCGCCGCCATCGCCACTGCCGCCCTAGGTAGACTGTAGGGTGGGGGTGGGTAGGGGGTTGGGGTGGGGGTAGGAGGTGGTGGACGGTTGATTGAATTAATTTATTTTTTGCTAGATTCCAATTCGGTCTTTACCAACCAAACAATATATATTTTTTCACAAATTCCAATTCCTATGAATTCAAATTCCCGTGAATTCCAATTCCTTGGTCAAATTCCAATTCCTTCATATTAATTCCGCGAACCAAACGGACCCTTAAGTTCTACATCTTGCTGAAAAGGAATGTTCATGTTATTTTGTCGGTTTTGTTTTAATAAAATATATACCTTTCAAAAAGAAATTTCCTTTTGCCAAAGGATTCCATCACTTCTACTTTCTTTAATGATGTGGGTGAGCTACGCCCTCTGTTCCGATGATGTCTGCTTGGGCGAATAACGACCAAGGACTCGTTTATGTCTCTAGAGTCAAATGAACATGCGATCTTTGTTTCGACGGTTAGGGTTCCACTCCTTCCGTATGTTGAAAAATAAGTTTTTAGATTAACAAAGAAAATATGTCAATATAAAATATATATTGATATGAACAAATGTACAGTTACGAGAATTTATAGTTAGCAACAATACGTTTGTTCATACCACGATAATAAATCCGATTATTTATCACAGTTACCAACTAATTGCTAAATACTAATTGATCCTACTCGATCAAACCAGTAAAAGAGAGGTAGAAGGAGAGTGTCCCGTTATCGAACAATGTACAACAATACACAAATGTAAACACCAACCTGAAATCGTTGAATGACAAGCAAGCAAAGCCTCAAATTGTACGGATGTAAGCCTCAAACATAACGACCCAGAATTTAATGTAGTCTCAAAACGAAGTTCAACTACTACGAACTCTTCTTTATGGAAGGACGATGGCAGAGAACGAAAGCAAAAACGCAGAGAGAGGAAGGAGTATTTTCAGTTTCACTGTGCAGAGAGAGAGAGGCTGCATGGGGCAGTATATATAGCCGCACCTACCGCCTAATCGGTTCTGAAATACAAGGGGTAGTTCCACTTTTCATGGGCCGAACCCTTCCATGCCGTTGACCGAAATTCAAGTTCAAACCTAACCTGTCTGCATGGATCGGATACCCACAACCACAAAGTGCGCCTACAAACGCCACTCGCGACTCACGGTTAGGCGCGCGTGTGGGGAAACCCCTACTTGACCTCCATCATTTGGTTTGAATGATAAAGGAGAGAAACAAAGTTTAACAGCAACGAACTCGTCTTTTATGAAAGGAGGATGGCAAAAAAACCACGAAGAGAGGGGAGGGAGTATTTTTGGTTTCACTGTGCAAAGAGGGAGAGGCTGCATGGGGCGGTATATATAGCCGCACCTGCAGCCTAATTGGTTCTGAAATACCACTTTTCGTGCACTGAACTCCTCAGCACCTTTGATTGAAATCCAAGTTCAAATCAGACCCGTCTATATGGATCATACACCCACAATCACAAAGTGCACCTACACGCGCCACCCACGGGCACAAGGCTCACGGGTAGGCGCATGTGGGGAAACCCCTACTTGACCCCATCATTTGGTTTGAATGATAAGGGAGGGAAATCCCTTATAAACCCACCAAACTTCATTCCTTCCTTCAATGTGGGACAAGAACAACTTGACAACATTCAAATTTGTACTTTTATTAATTCCAACACCGCCTACATCTGCTCCACATTCGACCCTCCGTCTTCTTTCTTCAATTAGGGTCCCACCTTCGACCTCTGTCAAGGTATACTCCATTATCTCTCTCTTCAACCTTTATCTTCTTTCCGACCAATGACTTTGGTTTGATTTTGAATTCTAATTTCTGATCTTTGATTTCTAGTTCAATTTCGATTTATAATTTTTGTTTTCTCAGTTGTGATATAATTGGTTTTGGTTTCATGATTTCTAGTTTTGAATTCTGGTTTCTTGGTTATGATATAATCAACCAACATATTTGGGCTTATTGATTTTGTTGTTACACAATCAACTAATTGGTTCTTCACTGGTTCGATTGTTCATGTGCTTAGTTTATGATCTTAGTTAGATTCCAATTGATTTCCTTACCAACCAAACTTAAGAACGGTTTTGCATAAATTCATTCGAAGAAATCTAATTCTTTCGTCAAAATTTAATTCTTTAAATAAATTCCGTGAACTAAATGGAGTCTAACATTTGTCATTGGACATTCCTAATGTATTTTATGTTGCATACTTCATATCTATGAATATGAAATTTATTTATGTATATTTTGGAATGACGCATGGCACAATTAGTAAATAAACTTAAGAATTGCAAGAAAACTATAAATAAATAAATAAAAATACTAAATTAGTGAGAGGAACAAGGAAGTAACTTGATTACTAGATATGCATACAATCATAGCATGCCAATTACCTTAGATTAATAAATTTCATGTTCAAACTTGATAAAAAAAAAAAAGAAGAAGCATAATTTCAGGGAGAAGAGGCATCCTATTCCTATTCCTATACCTATTCCTATTCCTATTCCTCTCTTTCAATTCAAAAATAGGAAGTAACTGGGCCATGCATGTTCTTTTCTAATCATAATGGGCTTGATGGGCTTTTTGCATCAGAAGATATTAAAAGTGTGAGTGTGAGTGTGTTGGCCTATGCATTCCAATCCTGGTGGGCTCGATTCCAACCACTCCTTAAGAAATTTTAGAATCATATCAACAGTTCGTTAAACTAAACAGAAGACTTTGATTCATTTGCAAATTGTTTGTGGGCATTATTTTCTCTTAATTAATGGCTGAAGCATTACAAACTCTAACCTTCTCACTCTATGAGCTTGTATTAAATAATCAAACAATGACTTGTGAAGTAATTAATTAATCTCAAACTTAATGTTATTTAATTTGTAGATTATATCTGCATAATTGTATAAGTATAGATTCTCTTTGTTTTTTTAAAACAAGCATTGTAGTTATTTACTAAATAAATTAAATAGTTTGTTACACCTTTGGACGTTGATTTATATGTATATAGTGATACTTACTAGACCAATGCCTATTTAAAGAGTATATACTTTGTGATAGGCATCGTCTGATAGTATTGTAGGTTAACCAAGTAGAAAATTAGAAAAAGTTAGAGTTGTCACCGATTATAAATTACAAAGGCATAGATTAAGATGTGAATGCAAAATATATAAGAGTGCATGAATCATAACTCAGACATAAACTGAGATATGGATTAAAATAGATTAGAATGCATTGATCATAACTCATTGTGTAACTCATTGTAGATGCATGTAAGTATGTAACATTTTCTTGTTTGTAGTGAACTATAAACCGTGTTTTGACTTAGATTTTGTTTTTTATCATTTAACATAATCAACGATGTTAAAAATATATCAAAAAGTAAGTTTTGAAATATTGATACATCAAAGAATAAGTTTTAAAATCTGATACATGTAATATTTATCATTGAAAAAAAACACATAGAAGAAATAAGTCAAGAACAATAAAAAATGAGTAAACATTACAGAATTTTAAAATCCATACATAAGATTATCATTAGATTTTTTGTTGAACCTCTATATAAACAACATTCATGGTTTTATTAGTAGGGTTGCCTTCATCATCGCAAATTAGAACTTTTAAACCCTCCTTTATCTTCACTCGAGAAACTGTCACGTATAACTGTCCATGAGTAAAAATGGGTCGTCTAAAAAACAATCCAACATTCGATTAAAGATTGACTTTGGTTTTTATTAATCGTCATTGCAAAACAAACCAAGAGAGGAAACTGCTTCTGTTGGAACTTGAATGGTATTGAACAAATTTCCAATTTGAAATTAAACGTACCGTTAGATATATCATTTAAAGGAATTCATGAACTTCTTCTATCATTTTCAATTGATATTGAACTGTTATAAGTAGAGTTGTCATGTGTAGAATGGATCACCCTGAATTTCTTTCTTTCTTTTGAATATTGGTCCAATGAAAGTCGCTTTGGAGCAGATGAAAGAGGTTGTTTGTTCTCCATAATTAATTTCAAAAAGAAGAACAATATATTACATTAGCATATGTGAAATCGCTTTCATAAAATGTAAACAAATCTTATTTACTTGAAAAACAATAATGAAATTATGCAATCTGATTGACAATAATTCTTTGAATATAAATGATTTAACATGTTGATTTTCTTCCTCTTTTTTTCACCATGAATACAAATAAGAGTATCAAATATGGTGATTTAAAATTATTTAAATTTGGTTTTAAAAAAATATTGGCGGTGATTTTAAAATTTTAGAATTTTAAAGAATAGTATTCTTTAATTTGAAAATTAAATTTAAACATTTTCAAATTAGTTTTAACTAATCTAACATTTCTCATAATTAGTTAGTATAGAATAATTAATTAGTACCGAATGTTTTTAAATTCGTAATAACTAATCTTCAAATTTAACTTATGTATATAATAAATTAGCTAATTTTTAATTCAATTCAATTTAAATTAGATATTACGTAGAAAATAAAATGTAAATTTTAACAAACTAATCTATTTATGTATTCTCCTTCAAATATAATTACATTTTAAAGTTAATTCAATATATCCCATTATTAAGCATCCTCGTATTTGAAATTTATTAGGTATAAAAATAGTAGTTTGTATATGTGACGTGTTAAACTCTTGAATGAAGAGAATTATTTGAAATGGTGTGTTATGATTGGGAAGAAAAAATATTAAAAAATAGATGTTCAACCCAAAAAAAGCATGAAATATACCTTTTTACGAATTTAACCGTCCATCTCGCTGATAGAGCTCGCCGATGCGTCGTCACCTCGCCGACCAATATATTCGTGACACGTGTCAAATTTTTTAAAAAATCAACCGGTCTTGCCGATATATAAGCATCTCACCGATAAAAGGAAAAGTACCTCGGGAACATGCGAAATCAGCGAGATCAAGATATTGTAAGAAGGTAAGTTACTTTTTAGTCTACCCAATGGATGAATGACACGTGGCAGCTGATCTCGCCGATGCTAAATTCATCTCGCCGATAAAAGGAAAAATTACCTCGGTAAATAGCGCCTATTGGCGAGATCATGATATTATTTTATTGGATAGTGTGTCACTGTCTGTGGCTAGTGTTGGGTATTGTTTAATCAGTGTTGGGTAATGTGTAATCAGTGTTGACTAATGTGTAATTAGTATTGGAAATATGTAAAAAAAATTATGATTTGATATTTTGATGGTAAGTTTTAAAAAAGTAGTTGAGTTAAATATATAAATTAGAGTAGATGGTAAAATTTTTTAAAAAGTTTAACTATACACTCCAGCGAGATTAACTTTTTCCGGCGATATTGTACTTTTCCGGCGAGTTGGAGTATCTCCGGTAAACATTATCATTTTCCGGCGAGGTGGAGTATCTCCGGTAAACATTATCATTTTCCGGCAAATTAAGGCATTCTCCGGCGAGTCTCGTTATCTTTCCGGCGAGTTGGATTTTTTCTAGAGACTTTAGTTCAGGCGACTAAGTGTTTTTCCGGTGAAACCTTTTTATCGTCAACCATGTTAAAGGAGGTATTTTTATGTTTTTTATTATCTCTTGTTTTTTAATATGTTATATTTATGTAGTAATTTTTTTTAATTTATAATATGATGTTATCTATACTACTTTATAATGCATTTAAGCATTTTAAAACTCTTAATTTTTAAGTAAGATAAAAATACAATACTACCCTTCTCCTAACAAATCTACATTACGATAGAAAGTGATAACAATAAAAGTCAATATGTGCTTTGTGAATATTTGTTAGGCTTTGTACCGAAATTATTATGGAAATTATTTGTGAAAATTATTTTTTGGTTAGGCTTTGTGAATATTTGTTAGGCTTTGTACTATTATGGAGATTATTGTTTACATACGTAGGTAGGAATAAAGACTAAAAAACAACTCAATAAAATGGTAATATTTTTTGAATTTTGGCAAATTAAATACTTGGTAAGTAATATTATTTTTTGTTAAAACTTTATAAAAGGAAAGTGTATACCGAAAAGGTAAAAAAATAATATTTTAATTGAATTTAATTAACATTATTTGGTATATATATTAATAATTTAAATAATTATCAAAACTATTGCAATTGAATTGAATTAACATTATTTGGTATCTATCTATATCTATATTACTATATAAACCATTTAACATTCTCTCTCCTCTTAAATTTTAAGACTTCTTAAAATTCAATCACTATAAAATCTTGACCCTTCATTTAATCTAAATTAATCTCATCCACTCAATCTTTAATTATTTTATTCTCTCCTAATTTACTTTAACTTTTTATTCAAAATATATTCTCTCATACTAACATAATTATCCACTTACATCAACATAATTTTTAAAATCTTATTAACTCTTCTCTTTATTACATCAATATAAATCTTTTTTCTTATTTTATTGTCTTTTAGAATTTATTTTTAAAATTAATAAAATAGTTAAATATAAATAAAAGAAAATTTGAAAAAAAAATGGACATGTTGTAGAAAACTTTTTCGTGACATTGAATCGCGCGAATAACATATTATTACATTCTTGAAAGCGACATATTGTAAACCAAAAACTATTTGCCGTCGCAGCATTGCGCGGGTATGATGCTAGTATATTATTAAAAGGCTTACCATTTTACTAAAAATAGTAATAAAAAAATTTCTCTCCACCAATCATAACCCTCCACTTCAATACATACCATTTTTAAAATTTGTCTTTAGGAAAGATCCGGTTACCAAAAAAAAGCGCGGACCCCCTCTAATTCGGAGGATCCGACTTCGACAAATTAGGCCTTCTCCGTATCTTAGACGCTTCTTCTTCTCGTCTCATAATCCTTTCAAAGAACCCTAAAATCGTTGTTTGCTTCTCCCAAATCCTCCTTACCAAACCCTAGAAATTTCCTCCCTCCCGCTTTGGATCATACCATTAAACCCGATTTCATGTTCATTCTTCTTTCATTACAGTAGGTTTTATGTCAGTGATATATTTTATTTAATATTCTTCGGCGTTTTGCTGCTATTATCATGAGATTAAGAAAAACGAAAACAACCGCTTTAATCTTTGCTTCTGGGAAGATGGTAAGTTCTTTTTACCTAATGTAAATGTTTGATCTTTGCTTTGATTCATACGTTGCAGTTTTGAAATTATTTTTTACCCTCGACCAAGTTACCACAACCATAGACTGTAAAAAAAGATGCTTTATTAACAATAACTTGCTACTTCAGGTTTGTACCGGAGCCAAGAGTGAGCAGTAGTCAAAATGGGCTGCACGTAAGGTACCTGAATAGTATAGCAGATATTCAATCTAATGGGATTTATTATCATTTCACCTACATAATCAAATAATCTTTTATGCAATAGTTTTATATCTTTTCTATAACACTGGGTATTGTTGGTGCTTTAGTATGCACTAATAATTCAGAAACTTGGTTTTCTAGCCAAATTTAATTTGTTTATCACAAGTCTGCTTTTCATAGGTATTCTTTTCTCTATACATATGATTTTTATTCTCTTCATGCATACCTGTGTCCATCTTTTCTTATTGTAGAGGATAATGATATTTACTACATACCGAATCAATTCACGGTTAGCAACAGAGCAAAGCAGAGTAAACTACACGCAGTCCTTGCTGTTCCATTATGATCAGAGCCATGCACAAGATCTGGTATTGAGTTTTCTGATCATACCTTTTTATGTTTTACTATATTGTAAATTTGGTTCGAGCATATTTTTATGTCAAAACAGTCAAAAGGACAAAACCAAAAAGTTTAGCTTAAAAGAAAAACGTATCAAACAGGTATGAAAGCTACCCAAATTATATTTTAATAACCTTGCGTGTTTTAGTTTTCATGGACTCAGTTTTGAGTTTCTGTTAATATCTATAGTTTCTAAAACTTAAGATTTTTGTTTCCATATATCATATATTTGTAAAGGCTTTCGAACAGGTGAAACTCATCATTCCTTTATCATATTTTTTTATATATTATTTTGAGCAAAAGAAAAGAAGTGTTTTAGGAAAAGAAAAGAACAAGAAGTGTTTTAGGATCGGATATCTTTGACTTGGATTTCATGTTTTTGTTACTTCTCTTCCTATGTTATTATGGGTGTTCGATTTTTAACTTAAAACATTTGATTGCTATATGTTCTCATGTTTTTGCTACTTTCTTCCCGATTGAAGCTTTGATCCAGGACACCAAGAAAAGTCCCTTCTTCCTAATCAGACAGTTCATACATATAGGTATATGAATCTCTCATCGACAACCTATTCTAATTCTTCACGATTTTGTGTTACTTCTTGTGGTCTAAACTCAATATCCTTAACTTCATTGTACTCTTATGATTATTCATCTTAGGGCTCAGTTTGTGCTGCTTTGTACGTCCCAATTTCATAAACCTATTCAAATATTAAAACTTCTAATATTGAGTTATTTCTTTGGTGTATGATGTTGCTAACTATATATATTCTAATAAAGTCATTCCTGCTATGAAGAAAGTTGAATTGCATACAATTTTTAGTATATTTAGCAATGAAATGTCTATTTTTTTCTTCGTTGCTAAACCTAAAGATTGTGAACTGGTATGAAAAGATTTGGTCACCATTATGTATACACTGCTAAAATTGATTAGTTTTCACTAATTTAATCTTCTAGCTATTCAACTTAATATGTCGAACTTTAGGTGATTATAGAAATAAAAGTAATACTACAAAAGCAGTTTTCTTTCTTGAACTTTTGTTTTATTTCTATGTTGGTATTATTTACACAAGTTGATGTGCTTGAAAAGAATTTCTATTTAATTTAGTTGCATTTCAAGTCTACTTTGTAATATAAACTTAGTAATCTTTATAAAATTTTACTTATTTTAATTACTCATATAATAACCATTTGTAGCTATAGTGTTATGTCGATACATATCTTCACATTATTTACAAAATTATTGTTTTGGTACTTCAAAAATATTCCGTATATGATGTTATTTTTTTTAGGTTTATTTATGTAATACCCGTTATTCCACAGGTCTATCAGCTAGTAAATATGAATAATTCAAATAATTATCGAAACTACTAATATTAAAATTTAGTTACTTTTGAAAACCATAATAATAAAATTGATTCATTTTATATTTCTTTTAAATTGTGTATACCGAAAAGGTAAACAAATAATTTTTTAATTGAATTTTTAATTAACATTATTTGATATATATTAATAATTTAAATAATTATCGAAACTATTGTAATTGAATTAGAACGGAAAAAAAATACAAACGGATATTGTAATTTTATAAAAGAGTGCATTCTTGTTAACAACCAAGTACATATATATGATCATGATCGATCAACCATAATTATTGTTCCCGATTTATTAATAGTTTTACATTAATAGTACGCACTTAAAAATATATGTTATTGTTATTAGGGTATATACAACGCCCAACTTACCTGTCGCATCAAGCTTCGTGTCGGCAAAGAGATCCGTAGCCGTCTAAGTGACAAAATTAATAGTCTTGACATATTTAGAGGTACGTGTTTTGGACCTTTTCTTAATGTTAAGGGGCCACAAAATGATCCTATTGTTACACACATGTTGTTGTGTACCCAAGTAGTTAATGGAATAAACGAGTGGGAAAATATATATTTCAACGTGTCGGGAAACCTACTACGTTTTGGCCGTCGGGAGTTATGTTTGTTGACAGGTCTTAGATTTGGAAATGTTAGATTTAATGATCATACACCTGACACGCCATTTATGAGACGTGTTTTTCCCGGACATGTTTTAGAACGGTTAAAGATGGTACATATAATAAACATGTGGAATACACGTGATAGTTTCAATTATCTCCAAGATGATGATGCGACCCGAGTAGCACTACTATATATGTTGTACCATGGCTTTTTAGGCAGTGACCCTCAGTCACATGTTGCGAGTAGGGTTATTCATCTACTAGAGGATTTGGAGGCATGGAACGTCTTCCCATGGGGGTCATATTTATGGAGCTACATGTATCAACAAGTTTACGATGCTTTAGATGTGAAAAGGAGGAAGCGACATGCGCAACGTGTGGTCCCAACATATACATTGTACGGGCTTGTATGGGTTCTAAATGTATAACAATATATTTTAATTTTATTATTTTTTAAAAATAGTTACTTTTGATTTCTAATTCGGTTTATTTATGTACTTTTAGTGTTGGGTGTTCACAACCTTCCCTTATATTCGAGACAAGATCGAGTATGATGGTTTGATACCTAGAGACCCTGCAGTGGGTAAGGTTGTTTTTCGTTTAAATTTTGAAGATATTGAGAGAATTTTTCAAAAATGCGCGGAGGTAGGTCTATCTTCCACATTGTGAATAAGTGTATGATCATTTTATACGTTTTGAAGAAATTTTTATTTTAAATTCCAAAGCTTAATTATGCGCCGGTACCGTTGACTCCCACAGACGTTTAAATGTCATAACAATGGTGGATCGCCGACGGCGAGAGTTAACTTGCAATTTAAAAATATTAAATTATTTTGGGAATAAGAATTTAAAAAAATAAAATAAAATCACATCGGGAATGTGCAGCCGCCGGCGAGATGGGCTCCAATGGCGAGTTCAATCGGCAAGATGAAGTTTTTTTTACAACTACGTGACACATGTCAACATCTTAACGGTCGGCGAAATGACTTCCATCCACGAGATTGATCGGCAAAATGAATGTCTAAATTGATAAACATATATTGTTCATGCTTATTTTTGCTTTATTAGTCACATTATTACCTATTTTAACAAACCCCTCTAAATTTCATCCCAATATATGTTTTGATCTATTAATTAAATTAAATACATCTTTGGGATCAAATTATAATTATAAAATAAAAGGAGCTAGTACGTCGAGAAAAAGATGTTAGTTAAAACAAGGAAAAAAATATGGGGATGGAGAGAGAGACGCAGGCAGCAAGTGGGTTTCAGAATCACTACATTTGTCAGGACATGGGAGAGTTTTCAAAGAACGGGTTCTCCACACACACACACACACACACATATATATATATATAATATTCCAAATTTCCAACCAATTATGCAACCGCTTTACAAGTTTGTTTTGTTGCATACAATATTCTCGTATTTATATTTAAAGAATGGCCGGTGAACTATATTAAAATATAATAAATTTTATTTGAAATATTATTTTTTATAATTTATTTTTTGTTATCTTAGATATAAGAATCAGCTTTCTAATATTTTTTTATGTTTTCTCTTATTTTGTTCTTCGTTGAATTCAAGTTCATCATGTTCTTCGTGGGTTTCTCAAGAAAATATCTAAACACTCAATTTAGAAGTCATAGATAACAAACACAAAACACTAAAGGGTGTGTTCAGTAACTGGCTTATGGGAGATTATAAGGGTTTGGGATTCTAGTTTTCATAATCTCCAACCCTCTAGCCTCGTACGGGTATTAAATATTGAGAAGATTATTAAAAACATAATGCCCCATAAGGCCCCAAAATAAAAGTCTTTTCAAGTAGCTTATGACTTAAGCTTGAGATTATCAATTAATCAGCCTCAGCTCCAGCCCCAGCTAGTTTCGCCAAACACACCCAAAGGGTGGCAACAGACTTATGAGGGATTATAGGGGCTTGAGATTCTAGTTTTTATAATCCCCAACCCTCTAGAGTCTAGCCCTGTTCGGGTGTTACAATCTTGAGGGATTATTAAGAACATAAGCCCCAAAAATAAAAGTCTTTTCAAGTAGCTTATGACTTGGGTTTGGGATTATTAATTAATCAGCCACAGCTCCAGTCTCAGCTCCAATCTAGCCTCTTTCGCCAAACACACCCTAAATCATGGATAAAGAAACATCGATTCATCTTGTTCGAATCATAAATCTACAAACATAGGAAAACTAGCCAAAATTAATATAAACCAAATTCGTGTGTTAAGAAGCAAAAATACACAATGAAGAATGTGAACATTATTCGAACCTAAAACAAGTTGATTTTGCATAACCATGTGACAAGGATAACGAATGTACGATGATATGTAAATGATCTCCTATTAGTAGAAATGATTTTTCATGATGACAAAATGTACCCTAAAATGGATGACGTCCTTATCTCAAGATTGACAATATCCTTGAATGGATTTTGAACCCACCATTGCTTAATGAAGAACATTTCCCCTAACTTGATGAGGGCAATCACAAACATTAGCATCAAGCTGAAGGGCGTAGGCAGTTGCCATGGTGGTCTAGAAAACGGTCTAACATAATGGTGGTGATGAGATGAGTTGGATGGTGCTGCGATATGCAAAAAAAATTGTATGGAGAGGGGATTAACTAAAAATGGGCATATGGGCGAATTTTGATTTGAACATGAGTGAGATGAAGAGCATCTATTTCATGATCAAGACAAAACATTTGCAAAAATAATAACCCTAACCCCTATTTCACGAACAAAATTAAGAATCTTCATCCAAATATGTACAAAGATTCGGCAATATGTAATAAAAAGTAAAGTGTATACAATGAATAATTTTAATAAAGTTTATTTTAATATGACGTACGTACTTTGGCCTTCAAACAATCATTTTAGTCAATAAATTTATATAGGAAATATTAGATAAGGTACTTATAAAGAAAATATACTTTGTAACTGACACTATAAACACGCAATTAAAAGAGTCCACATGAGCTATACAAACATGCTACAATATGTATATCTACTAACACAACCTCGCAATTTGAACTAATAACCAATACCGAACATTCAACCTAACCGCTCAAAGTTGTAAAAGACGTGATAGTAGCCCTGAGCATCTAGCCCAGTGGTAAGGTATTTGCCCATGACCTAAGTCAAGAGTTCGAGACTCTTCGTGGACAAAACGGTGTAGATTTAAGATGTATAATTAAGAGTAGACTAGATGTGCTCTGCTGTTCAAAAAAAAAAGGTAGACCCTTAATGAATATATATATATATATAGTGTGTGTGAAAAGATCATTTGAGAAGTGTTTTTATTACGAGTACCGCAAGTACCATTTGTAACTGACATTAATGCTCATTAATAGGGGTATTTTGGTCTTTTATATAATTTCCAACCGTGAATTGCATCCGTATGAGTTGTCATTAAAGATCGAGTCTTGATTTTTCCGAAATACCCCTCATTAATGCATCATTAATGAGCCGTCGTTTTTATTAGTCATTGATTTATTTTAATCAAGGGTCAAGATTTGTTCTTAGTTCTCACGGTACTCGTAATAAAAACGGTTCTCAAATAAAATAAAATAAATAAATATATATATATATATATACATATAGGGGAGGGTTCAAACGAGAAATATTTTTCGTACGAGAACCAATCTTAGCCGTCATTTTAGATAATGAAATTCATGGATGAAGAGTGTGGGGGGGATTTAGTGTGGCAAGGTTCATGTAAGGAATTCATGGGTGGACAATCCAATTAAACGAGGGGGAATTGGACGCCTAGGATTAGTTCTCGTACGAAAAATAGTTCTCGTTTGAACTTTTCCGTATATATATATTTCTTGAGATGCCGAAGCAATTACATGAAGAACTCCAATTGCCCTGTTGCAACCTAATTGTGAATAAAAAGAATATCATCTTAATTTGTTTGTTTGCTGGCGTTCGTAGATAAATATACCATGCTCTCTTTGTCACAATAAACAATAGTAGCTTGAGTAGGAGGGAGTATAATTCCCCAAGCTATTACATCCCAACATGTTTCAACAACCACTCAAAAGAACCGTTGGATATTGGATTGACAATATAACCGCTAAAACTATCCCGTAAAAATAAAACCAATGGACGACTAAACTACTCAATATATAAAAAAAAGATAACGCTTTGACCACCAAAAAATCGTTTTAACTTACCGGTAATTAAACGCCTTAATCCCCCGGTCATATCAGAATAAGCAATCAGCTTACAAGCCATATATATATATATATATATATATGTGCGTGTGTGTCATAATCCAGTGGGCCTCAAACATATATATATTTATTATTTTGATAATGCTTGTGTTAAAAATATAAAAAGAATGAATAGGGATAATCAATTGATTTACATACATATCTCGAACCATATATACTATATTACAAACATACACACACTTGACACTTTACGTATTACATTATATAATTAAAAGATATATATTAATTAGGTTGAAATTAATTGAAGACTTGTACTGGTCAAAGGAAAACAACATTAGCTAGAAGGTCAAAATGAAGAGTTGGAAGTATCGGTTTGTAATCAAGTATCTACTTCCACCATATAGTCAACTCGGTTAGATCAGAATACTTGCACGAATCGGGGTGGAATATTACACGGCCAGAGGTTTGTGCGTTAATTAATTCTTAACGTACCACCAAACCAAACACGTTAAATCAAAAAGTATCATCAGTCATCACTAGCTAAAAATATAAATTTCATATTAATTAAATATTCACAGCCCAATACCCACGTACATACAAATAGTGGTGAAAGACGAGCCAAGTGGCATCCTTAAGGAAGACTTTAGGCTCGCTAATGACAAATTAAGAAGGTGGTTTTGGTCCTTGTAGGAGCTGAGGTCGTTGTTAAAGGATTAACTTTCATGTTTCATCATTTAACCCCTTAATAAAAAAGAAGGTTTTGATAGCGATATAAAGCCACAAGTGTTGTTTCCAAGAAGGAACTTCATGCTTTATATATATATATATATGGGAAGGTTTATTTGAGAACTGTTTTTATTGCGAGAACCGCGAGAACCAATCTTAGCCATTCATTTTGGATAATGGAGTTCATGGATGAAGGGCGTGGGAGATTGAGTGTGGCAAGGTGCATGTAAGGAATTCATGAGTGGGCAATCCAATTGAATGAGGGGGAATTTGACGGCTAAGATTGGTTTCTCGCGGTTCTCGCAATAAAAACGGTTCTCAAATGAACCTTTCACTATGTATATATATATATAGGGGAGGGTTCATTTGAGAACCGTTGTTAGTACGAGAACCGCGAGAACCAATCTTAGCAGTTCATTTTGGATAACGGAATTCATGAATGAAGAGCGTGAGAGTATTGAGTGTGGCAAAGTGTATATGTAATGAAATCATGGATGTACAATCTAATTAAAGGAGGAGGAATTGGACAGCTAAGATTGGTTCTCGTAATAAAAACGGTTCTCAAATGAACATTTCACTATATATATATATATATATATGGAAAAGATCAAACCAGAACTAATTTTCGTACGAGAATTGCGAGAACCAATCTTAGCCCTTAATTAAAATTAATCAATAGCTACAAATTTTTAGCGGCTCATTAATGTCTCATTAATGATGCATTAATGAGGGTTATTTCGAAAAAATCATGTCTCGCAAATTAATGACGACTCACCCGGACGCAATTCACGATTGGCTAAATATATAAATTACCAAAATACCCCTATTAATAAGTCATTAATGACGTTAAAATTAATTCTTGTACAAAAAACAGTTCTCATTTGGACTTATGCCTGTATAATATATGTGTGTGTGTGTATTTATTTATCGGAAAAATTCAAACTTCTCCTATTAAATTTTTTTACGTTATCCTCGTATCCACTAAATTGTGACGTATGAAATTTGCTAGTTCTTTTTCCTTGTTTTCTTTTTTCATTTTAACACTTTTTCTTGATGTTGTGATTATGAATATTTAGCAGAATAATACAAAACATTTCTTTCCTAGAGGTGCCCACTAAACTGAGACATATGAGTGTTAGATCAGCCAATCTTAGTCATTTCTTTGTTGTGTTCATCGCTTGTAATATTTGTTAGAACTAGGAGGAAGAAAGTGATTCTGAAATTGTATATAAGTCTGGACTGCTTGAAAATTCGTGTAGATACTATCCGAATTTGATATTTTAACCCTATGCACGGGCTACACAAAATTCAGATTATGTGGATAATCTTCAAAGAACAACTCATATCAAGACACTAATATAAGACCACGAACTAGGGTTTATATATAATTTGGAATCTTCTGATCACCAAAGATAAGATCAATCAGTTTAAATATTGATTTTATCACATAACTAAATGATGACGGTTTTATGGTAATTATATATAAATATTTCGAAAACAATTATGATTGTTATCCATAAAATATTCCAGAAAGCAATTTTTATAAGGTTTTCTTTTATTAAAGAGACCCTGCCCGGTACCAGGCACAGGACCACCGCGAGGGCCACTGCCCCTAGGACCTTTATAAGGGGGCGCAACCCACTTGACTCCCGTTATTTGGTTGAACCAAGATCAAATTCGTTTTATACAAACACGTCTTAACTTATCTAAAATCAAGATATGAACCTTATTGTTAATGTGTAAACTTAATTATACTAGAATGACCTTCTCTTTGAGACATCCTATTGATTGCGCACCCATCTTGTGGGATGGTGCGTTAGTCACTCTCACTACATTTAGACCATCGCTCCCACCTCCTCAAATTCAAAGTGTGTGTTGGTGGGTTGCTACTCACGTTTTTTTTCTTCTTTTTTCTCTTTCTCCTTCTTTTATCTCTCTCATCTCTTTTAATTTAATTTTTTTCTTTAAAAAATAAATAGATAATGATTAAAGCGTGATGGTTGTGGGGTTTAATAGAATGAAAGGGGATGAGATAAAAAAAATAATATGACAAGAAAAACTAGAAGGATGGATGCAGATGTGTAATTTAGCATGTTTTCATACGCGATCATGAACGGTTTTGTTGCCGGATTTTGACCAACGGACTTGATTCAGCCGTCATATTGGCTATCTTCTACATAACTCATGGCTCCCCAATCCCAATTATTGATTAAACTGTCGTCGAATCCAGAACGCATGGGAAATTTCTAGTTCACATACACGGTCATTTTCTTCTCGTCACAGGCGTATGTTGGTTGTTTCTTATTGGTTTGTTAGATATGCTTATGGTTTTGCAGCGTCACTTTAAGGAGGGATCTTTTTTCCTTTACATGTGTTCACACTGACACGGCCATAAAGATTTTGACAACAAAAATGATATATCCTTTTACTATTTCTTCATATTTCATCCTCTTACTCATCATAAGATTATATGTATACTCTACTAATTCTTTTTCCTCATTTCCTCCCTTGATTTTGACAGTTGTCTTGATTAAATGAGTAGGAGGATAACTAGAAACAAAAAGTAAAAGGATATATTATTTCTCTTTTAATATTATTAGAGCTCACGTGAAATGACATATTTAGCCTGGGGATGCGTTTTGATTGCCTGCTCCGTCCTTAATCTAGTTTTCAACTATTCATGCCCTGAATTCTCAAAATTTATAAATTATGGGGAAATCTCATACCTTTTTACAATCTAAACTTTTATTTCTTTTTATTAAATTTACTTAGTTCTTACTTTCCTTTGTTTTATTACCCACCGGATAAATCTATTAATTATCTTTTTTTATTTCAATATTTTAATTTTAATACTTATTATCATTTTGTGAGTAGTAATATAAATATTAAAATAGGAGGATAAAGAATATCTCTTGTATGATACTTTCTAATTATTCTCCTAATATTGTGTGTTAATGATTTGTATCATTAAAAAGTTGTCAGAGATTCACAAGAAACGTCTATATCCTCTTACTTTGTATCATTATTTATCTTTTTCCTCGTATGATTAATATAAGTGTTAAAATTAAGAAAGAAAAATAATAAATTGCACATGTCATTATCTACCGGGTAAGTGGATGAAATAGAAATATTTAGTAGAAGAGAGTATAATTTTCTATTTCACAATCTTTTGGAAGAGTGATATGTAGTACTAGGATGACACTTCTAATAATTAGTAGAAAAAATTAACATTTTTAAAACTTATATATTGGCATTAATGTAATACCCAAAATTTTAAATGCAAATGTTTATGATACTATAGGTTTTATATATGATATATATGTAACATGTCTATTACGTGAATATGTGGTAAGAAAAATGACAAAGGTTGACTTTTAAGTCAAGATATGTGTATTAAGGCTATGAGTTATGGGTTTTTTTTCTTTCACTTATCCAGCGTCACATCAGCGTCATATTATTTTCTCTTTTATTTTTTTTCCTACCCAAATAAAATATTATACATTTCATTTTCTTACCTAAACTTTCCCCACTTTTTTTTATTTTTATATTAATAAAATTCATTAATTAATTATGTTAGAGACGGGGTGGGGTGGCATCGGCTTCTCCATTGAGTGAATACACCCGAAATGACTACCCGATATTCAACCCAAAATAGGCGTAATGGTGTTCCTAACTCTACCCGATGAAATCGGGTAGGGTATACGCAAGGTCTAACGAGTGTTGTTATACGTGTTTTGTTGTGGATTTGCATTCATCATTTAATTAATGAATTGTGTGTGTGCATACATACATATATATATATATACATGTGTGTGCCGTGCGCGCGTGTGTTAAAATCATATAAAATTTGAATACTAAGATGGTTTTTTAACTTATATAATTAATCATTCATCGTATCAAATGAGATGCTAAGATCATGTCATATAGAGAACATTACAATTCATTTGAGATAACATATATTTATGAAAATGTATTTTTATTGTTAAATAAGATGTAAAGATAAAAGGCATCAACGTTAGCCATCTTGGTTGCACAACATCCGAGACAAAGTTAGGGTTGGTTTGTTAATTTTTTTTTATCAAGTGTTGTCTGAATAAAGTACAAATGATGTTTGTGTGAAATAAGCCGTACTGTTGTTTTATTTGTCTTGAATGAATTGCCCTGAGTAAAAAAACATAAAATCGTTGATTTAATGTGGAAATTATCATCTTAGTTGCAACTGTGTACATACATTCACGTACTTCTCAGTCTCTTACTAATCCTGGAAAATGAACAACACTTGTCAGAATCCCATGTTGCGGATCACACTAACTTGGCCGAAGCCTAGTTTCGTAGAACCCTCTTCTCGGCCACAAGACTTGTAGTCGAGAAAAGAAGGGACTTGGGTTGAGGTCCTTTTTTGCATAATTTCTGACTCGGGCCATAGCCCTCCACCAACGTGTGACTTGGGTTGTAGTCCTCTGCTACCCGTAAACCATGACTTAAGTCGTAGCCATATGCCACATGTGTTTCAACTTTGGCTGATGCCTTTTCGCTGAGCCTAACGACTTGGACCGACGCCGTCTGTCGTCAGAAAACCAACTACAACCAAAGCCCTCTCACCGAACACATCACAAATCGAGTCCGTACTCTATTCTTCGGGTTTAATCGAATAATAAAATATTTAACTAATAATTCCAATTTTATTCCTTGAAAGAAACTATTTAATGTATTGATTAAAAGTATAAACTTTTAGGTATTGGTGGCATGTACAAACGTAATGGAAGCAAAAACGACTACAAACAATTTTCTAAAAATCCCACCAATACACACGTAATGGACCAAACTCTAAACATGTAACTAAGAGAAAGAACAAGGATATAAACTATACCATTCAAGTAGCTTATTCTCCTTGATTTTTGAAAGGTGTTGGATGTGAGAACACAGAAGAGTGTTCCTCTACCGGTATCCACACCAACCACCAATGATTCCCACATGCTAGCTATGCTTGGATACCACCATGAACAACCCTTGATTATACACCAACTTGAAAACCCAATATACAAATTGTCTTCAAAGTGTGTTTTTTAGAGAGAAGTGTTGAACCATATCTATCAAGTGATCATTAACAACTACCCTAAGTCTAGAGACAAGCCATAAGACTCACAATAAGCTAGAAATCATCCTCATTGAACTAGAGTGAATTACCAGAAAGACCTAATTTAAACTAACCTTAAAAGACTAATTAAATAGGTTGTTACAACGTCAGGCATGACTGTGCTTCAAAAGGCATGCCCGTACCAGACCAAACGAGCACAACCAAGTCACGCCCAACTTGGGCTCGTGCCTTAGCACTAGGCACGACCGTACCTTCACTAGGCACGCCCGTGCTGGACCCAGATGGTACGCCCAAGTCACGCCTGACTTGGACTCGTACCCGGCCGATAGGCACCCCCGTACCTACATTAGGCATGGTTGTGGCCGGCCCACCAAAACCATCTTTTGGTGTTTTCTCTCTCTTGTTCAAAGGCGTTATCAGAATCAACACTTAGTGTGTGACTCAATAGGCCTATGTCTTATCGACGGTGGTACTAACTCATGTGTGTAAGTGGGCATATTGCAATAGACCCCCGCTTGCACATGACACACCTACGAAAGGTAACACCGACATAAAGCGGCCTCTAGCAAGGCCTCTATGCCCCTAAGTCAACATAGGGTATGCCATCTATGAAAAGTACTAACCTGTAAAGAATGATCCTATATATAAGTGATCATTCATCTTTTTGTTTGTGATATCCTATGTGAATGCAAGACATGGAACATACTCAACCTCCAAATCATCCACGATTATGTTTCTCGATCAAGATTGATGCTTACCAACAAAAGAAGTTGCAAAATTGATCTTTTATCAATTCAACCCGAGCATGACCATGCATTTTGATGTCAGGGTTCAATCAACAAGGGACCCAAGGATATCTCTCTAAAAGAGGAACAAATTCCTTTGGCTACATCGTCCTGTAGTAGCGAAATCTTACCTGAAAGCTCCCTTTATAACGGCCAGTTACGAACTGCGTTAGAAAGCGATCAAAGCAAAACTTGCCAATACACAGAGATCACACGTGTCTCCAGTGTAAGGATAAACAATGTTATCATCCTGATTTACTCGTGACCATGTCCAGAAGGTAAATCCAGGTGTGGGTCTTCCGGTTACTTAGTCCATTATCAAGTACAAGATAAGTATTGTGTAACTATGTATTCAATCCAAAATGAATACCTTTACCAACTACTTACCTCAGTTTCAATTCACTTATTCCTAACGAAGAACGACCGACCGCATAGAATTTAAAACACAATAAAGGCTAATGAAAGTACTTGCTACACGCGCATCATCAAATCTTCATTTTATAAACGATATAACCAAAAGCAGATTATTTATATCAAATTCAACTAAAATAAACTCAAGCCAAAACCACTTGCAAACCAAGTGCATTCAAAACGGATCCACCAAATACCATCTATGTGTACTCTTACAATCACCATATATCTACTCTCGACCAAACCACTTACAAAGCGTGTGCCGGCGAGATCATGGTCCACTGTCCAAGCCTTCGTATTCTCGTTGTTTCAAAAGAACCCGATAAAGTCAATGATGTTTCAAACTATAGTTTTCGTATATGAGCCATCGTACCCTCATTGTCTCAAAGGATCTCAATAGGATCACGATGCGTAAAATTATGGTTCTCATACATAAGCCATCATACCCTCACTGTTTCAAAAGAACACAATAGGGCCATTGATGCTTAAAAAACTATTCCAGTTGACAACACCACTTAGCAGGAATATAAACCCCGAACAAGATCGGCAGTTGACAACACCAAACAACACCACTTAGCCATTTTTTTATAAATTATATATATATATATATGGTAGAGATCAAGTAAAAAGAAAATTAAAGTAAAAAGGGTAAAAGGGATTATTATTTGATCAATTTTCGGTATATATATTAACTGATAATCGTTAGTTCATCACTTTATTGATTAAAACTAGTTCTTCATCAATTTCTTTTTGATGAATCAAACATATTCATCACTTTTTAAATGAAAGCATTTTGTTTATCAACAAATTATTCCAAAATTTTGTTTTCAAAATCTGTATTTGAAATAAAAAAGAAATTGATGAAGAACTAGTTTTAATCAATATTGATGATGAACTAACGATTATTAGTTGATATATATACCGAAAAATGATCAAATAATCATACCTTTTACACTTTTTACTTTAATTTTCTTTTTATTTGATCTCATCCCTATATATATATATATATATATATATATGGTAATTAATAACTTAAATAATCAATCGAAAAATCAAATGATTTAAACTAAAATCATTTAAGCAGTTTTTGAACAACTTAGTTAATATGGTATATACATTAACTAATAAATATATATACAATATTAATTAAATTTCCAATTGATATATTATCTCGCCCGTAAGTATAAACCAAATTTATTACCTATTTACAGTAACTATTTTAAATCACCATCTAAGTAGGATTGCGTTACTCTTTGATTTACAGACACTCACAAAGCGTGTCTCTTTTCCTTGTTGTTTGTTAACAATATTTTTTTATTAATTTTTGAATTTATTTAATTCAACCCGTATGTCACACATGACATAAAAATTTATATTTCTTCCTAAATCTTTCTAATTTTTATTCTAATAAAAAAATGATTGCATGTGTAATCCAATAATTTTTTTTCTTATTTTTACTATTGATTTTAACATATGTATTGATCTGACAAGTAGAAGAATGATTAGAAATATAGAACCTCTTCATAAACACATAATCTAGTATTCATAAAAAATAATATCATCGAAATTTACATATTTAACGAATTTTAATATAAAATACCCCTTTACAACAATATATGTTTATTAAGAAAAATTATACTTGCTCCAACTTTATATTCATAATTCATTCTCTTAGTCACTAACTATCGATGACATATGGGTTATATTAATTTTTTTATCATTTAATCTGTTAATTTTAATGCTTATTAAATCTTGAGAATAAGAGCACATATAATGAGAGGTAAATAAGGGTTGTACGAAGAGGTTATAAGGGTTGTATGGATTGTAAGGGAAGTATAATAAAAATGGGGTTAAATGAAGATTGAAATGTGGTATAAAAATTGGCGGGCCCTATATTTTTTTTTTCCAATTTTGATAATGAAGGATCCCAATATCTTATTTACTTTTTCTTTTTTTCAATTTTTATAAGTGATGCTAATATGAAAATTTATTGGACTATGTAGAGTTTAATGAAATATAAAGATTAAAGGATAAAGTTATATAAATAATAAAATGTAATTAAGGTAATCTATTAAACTCTTATGAAATGTTATGAATTTTCCTAATAAGTAAGAATAGTTAATAAAATATGTTAATAACTTTTTTTTGGTGGTGCGCCACGCCTCGCCCCTTCACTAGGGTAGTTGGGCTTTTAATAGTTTCCTTCTCATTTAAATTCTTTTGGAATTTTTTTTGAACAACTTCGTCTTAGCGGTAGTGGTACATGATCGAAACCGGTTGATTTAATCCGGGCCCCGGTTTCGAACCACTCCAACTACACCCCCTAATTAATTCGGTAGGGCTGCTTTCACCAATGAGTGAGTGACACTCAGCTACTCCTAGGAAGAAACTCATCAGAGAGACTCGAACCCAATATCTCTCATTCATTAAAAAAACTTCCTTACCAGCAGAGCAAGCCCTTTGATAAACTATTTTGGATGTAGTGATGTAGTAACCCTTTTTCGGAATCTCATATGTAGACCTCTATTAAAATACAAAAACTCTGTAGTTCAAAAAGAATAAAAAAATTAGGGCTTTTAATTTGAGAAAAGCGAATAAACTATAAACTTAAAAAAGTATTCATGTTAATATGCATGTCTCCGCATGGTCTTTTGGTGCACCTCATGACGCCTGCCAATCACGTCCGCACATTTATAAACAACGCATAAGGGTACTTTAGTCAATTCGTGAAATTACTTGCAACGACTCTTAAACAAATGAAAAACGAGCTACCCTTTCCGCCCCGAAATTTTGATCGCCTTGACCACAATTTCCACCAAACCCCGTCTAAATCAATCCTGTCCGTTAAGTGCTTGACCACACATTACAAGATCCAACGGCTACAACAAAATATACTGGAACCTTCTCTTTTTCTTCCAAGCAGCCCCCCTATAAAACGACAGTGCTTGTGGCTCCCTCACGATCACTCGTATCACTCGTCCTAGGGTTCCTCGATCGCTCAGATTATTATCTTATCATCAGATTGGAAAGGTTAGTCTGTTATCGATCTATCTATTTTTGTGATTGAAGGAGTGTAACAGTCGTTAGCATTTAGATTCAAGATCTGAACGGCGATCGTCTGTTTATTTGGCTTTTAATGTTCATCGAGCTAGAGAATTCGTTCTTAGTTATAGACTGTGTACGTTGCATTTTTAAGTTTGTGTACAAGTTTTGTTGTGTTTTGTGTGTATGGGGTTGGATTATAACTTGCGATCGACTAATTCGGTGCTTCTAGAGCCGGTTGACTTTGGTATTAGGACTTGGTAGACTTTGTGCCTTTTGGTGGATGTAAATGTATCTTTGTTTGTTTAATTTTGATCGATGCTGAGTTTGAAGTATGTGTTTGTGGTACTGAGATAGTGACGTATACGTAAGATTTCGTTTATAAACGGTGCATATTTGTGGAAATGTTTCCTTTGTATGTTTTCAGACACGGTTAACGGTCGATCAACACGAAATTGTGTATTTAGGGACTTAATAAGCATGATCCAACTGACAGATAAATTTTGACCTGTGCGACTGCCTGTGATTGTTTGTGGCGGTAGGGATTACCACTGATTCATTCCATCTGAAACTTATTTTCTGTTGAATCCTGGTTCAGGTTTTAGTTCCATGGGGAAGTGCTATCCAACCGTTAGTGAGGAGTACAAGAAGGCTGTTGACAAAGCCAGGAGGAAACTCAGAGGATTTATTGCTGAGAAGAGATGTGCTCCTTTGATGCTTCGCCTTGCGTAAGGATTGCTTCCCCTTTGCATAGTTTTAGATCATTTTATAATAGATGTTCTACTGTTTTCAGAGTTTGATCTAAGGTTTTCATAAAAAGGGTAAGAGTGCAAAGACTATTTTTGTGATTAATTGGGGAAAATATTTGCTTTGTTTTTTATCCTCTTTTGATCTTGCTACTGTTCCTTTAAAGTTTATCTACAAATTTTGTCGAGGAGTAATCAGTGTACTGAAGTAACATTTTTTTTATAAATACGTGGGGTTATGTTTTCATGATGTTTGATTTGACTGCACAAATATCTGTTGTGAAGGAGTAACGCCCATTTTGCCTAGTTTACAGAAAAAGAAAACGTTTATGAAACATCATTATGATTCCAATTCGAGTTATACCCATATCTGGCTGCAGATGGCACTCTGCTGGTACATATGATGTGAATACAAAAACTGGAGGTCCTTTTGGTACAATGAGGATCAAGCTTGAGCAAAGCCACGCTGCAAACAACGGTCTTGACATTGCTGTTAGGCTGCTGGAGCCTATTAAGGAACAGTTCCCCATCATCTCATATGGCGATTTCTATCAGGTAAGTTAAGATTGGCTTTTGTATTTTTATCTAGGTTAAATTTGGGTGCTGATAACAATTTGTTGTAGTTGGCTGGCGTTGTTGCTGTCGAAGTTACAGGAGGCCCTGATGTTCCGTTTCACCCAGGAAGGGAGGTTAGTCTTATTTATTTTAAAATGCTAATAGATTTCATTTTATTTCTGAAATGATGAAAAGAGAAGTTAATGCTTGGCAATGTTATGATTTTTGAATTGGACACTTATGTCTTAATAACTTTGCATTGCTTCAGGACAAGGAAGAGCCCCCAGTTGAAGGCCGGCTTCCTGATGCCACTAAGGGTTAGTTTGATGATAACTTTGGAATATCACGCATTGGGAGATAATCATGTAGTTGCCTTTGATGTTTCGGATATTAATAATTTCTTGATTGTTGTACTTCAGGAAATGACCATCTGAGGGATGTATTTGTCAAGACAATGGGTCTTGAAGACATCGACATTGTAACTCTATCTGGTGGCCACACTCTGGTTGGTGTTCCTGCTTTTTTAAGTGATATTATTGATTGACAACTACAGATTTCTAATGTGAAAGTGGGACTTTTTATAGGGAGCTGCCCACAAGGAGCGATCTGGTTTTGAAGGACCATGGACTCCCAATCCTCTTATCTTTGATAACAGCTACTTCACGTGAGATTTGGTTTTCTATGTTTTTCTTTTCCTGGGAAAGAATGTCATTTTTATATGCAAGTTGTAAATGTTAGTATAATCATTTGAACAGAGAACTTCTTGCGGGTGAGAAGGATGGACTCCTGAAGCTGCCTACTGACAAAGCTCTTCTTGAGGACCCTGTATTCCGTCCCCTTGTTGAGAAATATGCTGCTGTGAGTACATCTACATATCTTGAAGCCTTGCCATTGTGTATGGTGCATTGTTATTGCATTACATTACATATACATGGATGCTTAGTTGTTTTGTTTTTCCTTTGAATCAGAATGAGGATCTCTTCTTTGCCGACTATGCAGTATCTCACATGAAACTCTCTGAATTGGGGTAAAGCTCCAAATTTAATTTAATTTTTGTTTTGGAATATCAAACATATAGTAATGGTAATGGCATTTGGTGTTGAGAAATGAAGTGGTGACCTTATCTGGTAATTCTCTGTAATGATTGCAGATTTGCCGAAGCCTGATTCTTATCATGGGAGAGGAGTAAAAAAAACCAGCTGCATCGTCATCCTTGTTATTTTGAATTTTCTAGTGTTTTTGTTTTGTTGTCAAGGTATCATCCATCCATCTCAAAAAAGAAAGAAAACAAAAGTAGATTTTGTGTGGAGCGAGGAAACCCACCCTTTTGTGGAGGGGTTGGTTGGTATTGGTGCAGTTTTATTAATGATATGATGATGAATTGATATCATTTATAAGCCTTTTCTTTTGGATTTTATTTTGGGTATGTTATTCCATCTGTTTTGTTTTGGAACTACATGTATAGGCATTGGATTGGTAGGGGGAACAGAATTAATACATAGGCCATCCGTAGCACTTTCCCGGGGGGGGGGGGGGGGGGCTCGGGTTCTCCTTGGGGGTTGGGTGTTACTTGTGTTTTGAGTTGATTTGGGTTGAAAAGGAAAAAGCTAAAGAAAGCTGATGTGACATTTTGGTTGAGGGTGGATGACCTTATAATAGCTGATCTAAAATTAGTGTTGTAGTCCTATGTATCATCTTATAGATGCTGGATTGGGCTAACGTATAGGAAGGTTTCTTGAATTCTTATTTCTAGTTGGTGTACCCTACCGGCGCCTTCCTGGGCTTGAGGTCTGCTTTCTGTTAGAGCCTTCTACTCTACGTGCTTAAAGATTTTAATGTATCCCAAGTTATTTTGGATATCTATGTAATCGTACACTAAACAGTTTAACTGGTCGTTGGAGAATTGGACATGCACATCACTGCGAAAGTGCGAAGCTCCATTCATTCAATGAAGTTCATGTAAGGTTAAAACTAGCGTTATTGTTGTGTGAACTGCTAAATTGGACCAATGCGAACCGTTTAACCGGGAGGTTGAACCGCTAAATTGGACCGTTTTGAACTTTTCTTATTCTTTTTGTTTTCATGGCCCGTTAGCCAATTTCAATTTCATTTAGACTTTTAAAAGAATTGTAAATTTACAATTAAACTATTACCCTAATATTTTCACCTCAAATTCATTTGACGACCACTTGTGGCTAGGTTTTTACTTTTTGCACTTTTAAATATTTATAACGTTATTCAGTTCTATAAATCAGTAAGCTAGTAGAACAACCGGTTTGATGACCAGGTTTTCAGAACCTTGCCGGTTACGGTTATAGCACATAACCTTTTAGAATTGACTATAAGGCTAACTTTATATTATGCAAATGACGTCTAGAAAGGTAATATAAATGTCAAAATTGTCAATAAAAACGATAATTTTTTAGACCAATAAATGATGATGAATTTCAATTTAAAATAAATTAATGACACAATAACTTTTTTTATTAAAAATTAAAATTTAAAATCCCTTTTAAGCCTAAGACCTTGAACATTACAGTTGGTAAATTTAGATTTTTATATTATTGTATTAATTAAGTGGATGAAAATATTTCAAATTTATGTTTATCATAAAATTACTTGTTTCCTCCTTTAAAATGAAAGCTTACTTCGTCTATATTATAAATATTTTATTTATTACTAATTTAGTTATTAAAATAAACCATCTTCTATTGTTAGCATAATTAGATCAGGGGTATTAATCATCTTATTAAACTACTCTCTCTCTCTCTCTCAATGTTGCCATCTTTTCATTTCTATCAATTACACCTACCAATCCCCCTCACTCTTCTGTTATTTAGGGGTACACAATTACACGACTGTAATCAACAATAATGATATCATACAATTAAAAGTAAAGTGATGATGGACGATTTCCTTGATTATTATATATAGAGTTCAGTATCTAAAATTGTATTGAAGTTGTCATTTTTTGTTATTGTATATACCTAACTTCAAAAACTATCATTTAATGTATCCAACTTTCTAAAACTACCATTTAATGTAGTTGGTTACCTCTTCAACAGGTAACCAGTCATGTTTTGAATTTTTTTTTAAATTTTCCATGCCACGTCATTATTTGAGCTGCCACATCAGTATTATTCTAAAAAATAAAAAATTAGATGAATAAACATATGAAGATTAGAGAAGAAATATGAACACAATGAATCCTTCAATGAACACACAAGCTTGATTAACCCAGGTTGATGAAACATGATGAATCCTTTGTACCATAATCGAAACTTACTTGGATAGATAGAACACGAGTCGATGGTGGTAGAAACTGCACCATTGAACGAAAACCCAAATCGTACTTTCAGATCGAAAACCCTAAACGAAAACCCATAAACAAATCACACCTTTAAACCTTCGTTTTCATTCTCGACGTTGTCATGTCCTCTGGTCGTTGAAACCGCATCTAAAACCCTTTGTTTGAAATCGCAAAATCGCATCGGAAATGGGTGGCGGTGGTACTACTGGAAGTCGATAGTGGTGGTACCGCCGGAAGTCGATGGTGGTGGTACTGCCGGAAGTTAAGGTGGTGGTGCTGTCGAAAGTCGGTGGTGGTGGTGGTTGTGCCAACCAAAACATCCATCGAAGAGGAACACATAGGGTTTGAACTTTGAATGTTCAAAACAAATCTGGCAGTATTATTATTATTATTAAACAAAAAAAGCCATGTCACCTGCCAAGATAGCATCCACGTCATCCATAACCGTGCCACGTCACATGTAACTTGCTATCACAGGTAACGATACACTAAACGGTAGTATTTGAGACTTCAATACATTAAATGGTAGTTTTTAAAATTGGGTATATACAATAGCAAAAAGTGACAACTTTAATACATTTTTAGATACTAAACCCTTATATATATTTTCTTCAATTCTCCAGAATGCAATGTTATTGGTGTAAGAGAATAATATAACATTAAGGGAATAACATATATTAAGTTTAATTGCACCAAACTTTCTTCGGTTTTACATCTTTTGTATTAAGTGTTTAGAATTTTAAATCCTTAGGTGGTTGTTGAGGGATTTAAATATAATATTACACTTGTCAGTTATTTTAGTGTAATACAAGACATTTAGATGAACATGGTAAATAAGCTGGATGTTGCGACACTCGTTTAAGTCTTAGCTGAATTTCTAGAGCACTGAGGTTCAAGAGGGTTGCTCCTTCTCACGAGTCCTATCAGGGCATGACTCCTATCATGCTCTAATAAGATCAAAGAGAAACCTAAATAAAATAACAAAGACGGTTAATTTAACCTTTTAGGTGTCTATTTAACAGGATAAACCAATATGAATTTGAGAGAGGCTATTAGACATAATTTCTAAATGATCCCTAAATGAAATTTGTGATATTCGAATGGTGGTCGACTTATCAATTCTGAAAAATGAATCCTATACAACTTAGAAATTATCTAAACAATTTTTTATTTAATTCTCATACTTTTACAAATACTCTCTAAAAGTTGCCTCATATAAATATTGATAATAGTTGATTACATTTTTTTGTCTCTATGATTGATGGTATTTACGGTTTTAATCTCTAACTTTCAAATTTTACAGTTTTGATGCGAAATTGACCAAACCTCTTATGGTTTTGGTCCCGGCTCAAATTAAAAAGATCAAAATTTAATTAATTTTTTAAAAAATATAATAAAAACAAATCTCTCTCTACCTTTAACGACAACATCACCACCACCGTCAACCATTGTTTACCCCTCAAATCGCCCCCACCGAACCACCGTCCCCCTACCATGCAATCCAACACAAACACACACAACCCACCATTACCATCACACACACAAACCACCACCACCACGCGGTTCCGACGCTAGGTTCGTCGGACAGTGGATGTGTAAGTGGCGACAGGAGGGTAACACTATTAGGGTTTTGCGAACAAGACACCGCCGCAATGAATTTTACATGTCTGGACCATCACTGACAACAACTCCTGTACACAACCATCAAACCTCCTTCGCACGGCCATTGTTCCTTCTCTGACAATAGCTCCTTCAACGCGTGTGTCATTAGGGTTCTGATTAGGGTTTTAAATTTCAATTTTCGGCATTAAATTAGTTTGATTTTGAGTTTTGATTGTAGGTTTTATCATCTATTACTTTCATCAATCCGTTCCCCGAACATTGATACGATGCATGTTTTGAAACCCTTATTCATCCCCTGCAATTGCTATTAGATCTGATTGTGTTTTTGACATATTTGTTTAATGATTTTTGGTTTCGTATTTGATGAGACACATAGAGAGAGATCTTGTTCATAACACTATGTTTGGGTTCATATTTTTCAGAACACCCATAAAGCAGTGGCGGGTGTATTTGTGGTGTTAAAGGTAGTGGTGGTATGGTGGTGGTGTTGGAGGTGGTTGTGGTAATCTACTAGAGAGAGAGAGAGGAGAGGGAAGAGAGAGGGATTTAAAGAGAAAGAAAGATCTGTTTTTGTTTTATTTTTTATTTTTAAAAACAAGTTAGAAATTAATTAAAAATATAAAAAAGAATAAAAAATGAGGGAAAAGGTATTTTGGTCTTTTTAGTATGAGCAGAGACCAAAACCGTAAGAGGTTTGGTCGTTTTGGAACAAAAACCAACAAATTTAAAAGTTATGGACGAATATTGTAAAAACTAACAAACCATAGAAACCAAAAATCTAACTAACTTCATTAACAAATTATAGAATAACATGGTGAGTGTATTGAGCAAACATGAAGAGCATTGTATGTCTGGATATTCAAATAAATTAAGTAAAAAGGGACCATTGTGTGTGTAAAAACACACAAATTGATTTTTGACTCCGTAAACACCGGTGCATCTTACAAACAACGTACGGCTGTACTTTCGCACCTCTGAAAAAATGACCATTTTAGAAAATATTCAGAATCAAATTGCTGCCGATAGAGATCCTTTTTTCTATTAACTCGAAAACCGAATTAGTTAAAGATTTGCTAATTAAGCGTTATTTTCTATCTAAATATATAAATCATATATCAATGTTACGGAATGGAAGGCTTGTGCATTAATTATGCTACGGTTTGAATTGATAACCTCAATGGTTTGGATCTCATTGATAAAACAAGTACCGGAATGAGCGTAGATTATTATAACCTACTGAATGTAGCTAGGAGCGCTAATGATGAAGATTTGAAGAAGGCGTACAGAAAACTCGCTATGAAATGGCATCCTGACAAGAACCCTAGCAATAAAATTGAGGCCGAAGCCAAATTCATTCAAATTTCTCAAGCTTATGAAGTAATTACGTTATGTCTCTATTTAAATTAGTTTTATATATTTGTAGGTATTATTTATGTTTATTTAAAGTAATTTTGAATATGTATGATTGATTGATTTGACAACAAATACATACACAGTCTTATATCATACTTGAACCCTTGGATGATTGCGGGATCTTTGGTACATTGATTGATATGCTGCTTGGCTAAGGCTTTTATGATATATATCCAGGTATTGAGCGACCCACATAAGAGGTCGTTATATGATCAACATGGAGAAGAAGGATTGCAAGAAATGCCTCCATCATGTGGTTCCAATAGCAAAAGCAAGTTCGGTCGAACCGCTGATGATATTTTCGAAGAGTTCTTTGGTAGTAACGATTTCAATTTTGATTTCGATACGGGAGTTGGGAGGTCTTGCAGCAAACATTTCCAATCAAATGGAGGCACAACGTATAATGATAACAAGTTTCCAGGATCGAATGATGGTCATGAAGGAGTAACTTTACCAAAGAAACCACCACCTGTTGAGAATAAATTGCCTTGCAGCCTTGAAGAATTATATAATGGATCAACAAGGAAAATGAAGATTTCAAGAACAGTTGTGGATCATGCTAACGGGTATGATAGTATTTTAATTTTTAGTGTTCATGTTTTCTTTCTGCCGGTTCATCCTATATCAAACCTTAACATTATTAATCTAATACAGAAAATTGACCCAAGAAATGGAGATATTGATGATTGATGTAAGGCCGGGATGGAAAAAGGGAACCAAGATTACATTTCCTAACAAAGGGAACGAGCGACTTCACGAGCTGGCTGCAGATCTTGTGTTTGTAGTTGATGAGAAGCCACACGACGTCTATCAGAGAGATGGAAATGATTTGTTGATTAGCTTTAAGGTTACGTTAGCAGAGGCACTCAAAGGAACCACAGTAAACATTAAGACACTTGATCAACGAGATCTAGACATCACAGTAACCGACATTATTACCCCGGAATACAAGCTTGTGGTTAGCCAAGAGGGGATGCCTATTGGGAAGGATCCTGGATGTAGAGGAGATCTAAAGGTTCAGTTTGAAGTCAAATTTCCAAAAAGTTTGACATCTGAACAGAAAACGGCACTACGAGGGGTTTTGGGTGCTTAAGTTGTTAGAACCTCATACATTAGCCCTAAATGTTGTAAAGGATCATAGGCCGTCTTGAATTTGGTCAAGGGTAGTATAGCATTAAAAGGTTTTAAAATATCTGTTTTAGGTATTTTTTGTTCATATTCACTATAGTAGCGAATGGATGTTTATTTAATTACTTTAAAAAATGCTTGAATTTCAAAACTATTATTGTAAATGCTTAGTTCTTTTTGTCATTATTGTTGTTGTTATCGATTTTATGATTCTATGCAGGGGTTGCTGATAGTGGATTTCGTAGACTAAATTCGTCCAACTTATGTGTGGGTGCAACCTGCGGACCTGAATGTAGCTCTGTAGCTTGGTGTTGCTACTTATCTTTACCCAAATTCAATTTTTGTAACCAAAACGTATTGAAGATGAATAGATGATAATTAATTCATTTTATTATCTTTTAAGTACGAATTAATCATTTCGGTTTCAATCTTCGATATAAAAAGGTGTTTAGCAACAAAAAAAATACTCTCTTATTTTCTCTCTGTTCTTGCATGAGTTTTTCGGTGACTTTTCCTAGCAAGTAGTCATATCTGACAGTACATCTACTTAGGCTGTTGTACTCTGGGAACAGACGGTGAACTAGGAACAAACGGTGAATCTGATTAAGGGAATCATGTTATACACAAGTCTTAGCCATTCTTCAAGTCTTCTGGGTTGCGTGAATATGAAATTCTTCAAAAACGTGTTTCGTGAGCCTAAACTTTTACCGTGAACTTCTTTAGGAGTTTGTTTCCGTATTAGATTTAAGTTCTAATTCGTTCTTATGAACTTTTTGATTTATATTAAAATAACCAAAACGAATCCAAAATCAACAACAATAACAAACCCGAAAATTAGAAATATCCAAACTAAATGGTTCAACCCAAATTGTCCGGTTAAACAATTTAGTTTTATTTGAATAATGTACACCCTTAATGAGTTTGATGTAATAAGAGTTTAGTTTGATGTTTAAATGATAACGACTACGAAGAAAAAAATTGACGTGACAAAAAATATAGTTAACATAGTATGTATTATAGAGTAAAAATAATAACAAAGTAAAAGTGGACATAATATCTTTTAATATAAATAAAAGACTAATTGTACAATCCTGACTCTTTATTTAACTAATCAATTTTGTTGGAAAAAATATGCTTACAAATATATCCTCTTTTGTTGACACAAAAATATACAACTTGTTTATATAAATGTATGTATTAACATTAACATATGTGCACATATATATATATATATATATATTCAATCAAATATATTCTCATCTATAATCTACAAAACAAGCTTCATCAAATGGCCAAGCTCCAATCGTCAAGATTCGAGTTCAAGTAGAAGCCGATGTCGAAGATTCCTACAAACAAACCTTCGAAGTTTACGAGCTTACAAAATAAATTATCAAATGAGTTTAAGTTTTTATAAAATAATTTTTATAAAAACTTTTATAAAAATTGAGAAATTTTTTATAAAATCACAAGCTTGGTAGTTAAAGCAAATGAATTCCTATTTTGACAAATACTAAACATAATCTTCTATTGAAAGAAGTCAAAACCATATTTAGCAAAAGGAATCTCTCAAAGAGGTAAACTTCCAACATACTTTGTGCATTTGGTTTCTAAACTACCATTTTTATGATTAAATTCAAACTTAAGAAGTATGTACACTAACCCAACTTTTCTTAAGCTTCTTTTCAGTGCATTTTTATGGTAAAAATGGGTTGTGTGTGATTTTGGTAAAATGCCAACGTCTATATTCACAAGTCTCAAAAAGTTCCAGCAGGCCGACGGTCGATGCCACGGTCGACCGTGGATCGACCGTGGACAGTCTGGACACTTTTTGAGCTTGCACATTTTTCCTTATTTAAGGCAACTCAAGTCTTGTTTTTTACTAAGCTCTTGCAATTTGAAAAACACAGAACACATACAAAATCTTGTAAGCTCATATTCTTTGATAAATATTCAATCTTTCAAGGAATAAGAATGAAGCAAGAGTGAAAGCCATCAAAGCTCAAACACTACATTACCTTCTTATATATTTGTAATAGCGTGAGGATCATCTCTAGCCTTAGAATTAGAGAGAAGTAAGGATCATCTCTAGCCTATAAAATTAGAGAGAAGTGAGGATCAACTCTAGTCTTTCAAATTAGAGTAAGTGAGGTTTATCTTAACCTTGTTTGCAAGAGTGAAGTGTAATTCTTGTAAGCTAAAGAGAGAAGTTGTAAAAGGTTTATCTCTACCTTTAAAGAAAGAAGTTAGTGGAGCAACTCTTGATGGGTGAGGCCAAGGAGTGGATGTAGAGCAAGGTTGTTAACCCTTGCTTGAACCACTATAAATCATTGTGTTCAAACTACTTCATTGGTGATATCTTTCTTCCTTAAACTCCTTAATTACTTGCAAATATTGTTAAAAACTTTAAAAAGTAGGCATATAACCTATTCACCCCCCTCTATGTTTTAACAAATTTTAATTGTGTAATCTTAACTATCCATTTTGGTAAAAATTAAAATCTAATTTTGACTTTTTTTGATCAAAGTTAGATTCAATTTTAACTTTAAATTAAATAAAAAATTTTAAAGATAATTTTTCATATATGTCTTTCTTAAACATTAAAATATTGTATTTGATCATCTTAATTTACAGATATCATTTTTATAAATAAAAATTAACAATCCATATATTATACGAGCATTTAATCTTGTGTTGTTATAAAAGAAATATACACATAAAAGAGTCAAGTTATGATAATTATTAAATACAAAGTAGAAGAAATAAGTATAACTACGATTCATTATTATATAATTTTAACATGTCATATTTTGTTTTTTTGTAATAAGTATCGTACGTTTTGATATATGTGTCTGAAACTAACGCATATAAAGATAAGGGTTGGCATTTAATAATGTATAATGAGGAAAACGATATAATAAATGGAGATATAATACATTATTTTATTAATATTTTTTAAAGTGTTACAAATACCTAACAAACCTTTTAAATGTGAAATATTTTAATATATGAAAGAAGGTTAAATATAGTTCATAACTAATTAATAGTTGTAAGAGATTAATTTTAGCTTTTGGATCAATGTGATCAATAGTTCAGATTAAATTTTAAAAATTTGGACGGAGTGATATTTTCGTAATTCAATGTAATGCTTTTATAAATCACATGTGATTAAATATTAAAATTTCAGAACTATATTTTTTAAATAGACTTTATTGAACACAACTCTTTAATATATATATATATATATATATATATATAAATATCTCGTTTAAATATTTATAAATATAAAAATACTTTATGATAAATGTTTTTATCAGCAGCCTATACAAAATTTATATTTCCATGTCCAAACGCGTATTGGCATCTTTCTTCTTTGATTTCCCCCACCCCAACTTGTTACTTGCTTCACTTCAACCCACTTCCCTTTTCTGTTCTCTCTCTGTATACATTAACATAAATATTCACATACCGTTGGAGTCCGACCTGCAATCGGAGTCAGCTACTGTGTAAAAGTAATGGCAGACGCTAGCGGCGGAGGTCAGCACACCGATTTCCCGGCGGTGGCTACCCACGGAGGTCAGTTTATCCGGTATAACATATTCGGTAATGAATTCGAGATTACCAACAAGTACCGTCCTCCTATCATGCCTATTGGTCGTGGTGCTTATGGAATCGTATGGTATGTCTATGTTTCATTCACCTTTCCTGATAAGCTTTTCATATCGTTGACTTTTTTTTCGTCTCTTCACCTTGATTGTTGATTTGAAATCAGTTGATTAGGGTTACTTTCTGTTTTTGTGATTGTGATTGTGATTGTGATCAGTTCGATGTTGAACTCTGAGACTAACGAGATGGTTGCTGTGAAGAAGATTGCAAATGCTTTTGATAATTACATGGATGCTAAACGGACGCTTCGTGAGATTAAGCTTCTTCGACATTTGGATCATGAAAATGCAAGTTGTCTATATCTCTAATCATGTTTGTTTCATAGATTTAAGTAGAATCGTAGAACTTATAATGTCTAGTTGATCACTACTCACCACCTTAATCATATCAGTTATTTATCAACTGTGAATCTGTAGCCTCCTTTGCTGCTTTTAGATCAGTTAACTGTAATCTTTAAATGTTAATCTCTGAATGAAAACCAGTCTTTTTGTAACTCCAAGCCTAAAATAACTAATCGTTCAAATTCCATTTTAGGCAATTTACGTAATGAATATTTAAACCAACTCCAAGGCAGCTTAGTGGTTTGCGTCCTTAATTCTCAGAAAGAGGTCATGGTTTCAAATCTCTGTAGGGAGTCCTAGGGTTGGCCAATGTGTAGTCTTGGAAACTGCCACGGGAATACCAATCAGGCTGCATACATTTGGAGCCAAAGGCACCAATCTGGTAGCATGAACAGGGATCCATCTCCGTGTACCCGTTTTACATATGCATATTTACTCTGGGCCTGTAGCTGAGTTGGTTAAGAGTGGAGTGCAATTGCAACCTAAACCAAAACTATGGTCGGATGTTTGATCCTTAGGGTCGGCACCCTCCGTTTCCCTTGTCGCTTAGTTAGTCCGATTTACCTTGCACGTGTTGGGGCTGGGTGGTCTAAGCTGGCCGGTAAGGGTGTCCACTCCTGCAACCTAAACCTTAATGCATATTTACACCTCTTGAATGCTAACATTAAAAAACTTCCACAAGTGTGGAACTATAATTCTTTTAACTGATGCTATAACTTAGTTGCTATTATGAACTATCTTATAGACTATAGTCTATAGAGGAAAGAAATTATCCTAGTCAAAGTTGGTATGTATATAGTATGGTGTTGATTTTGACTTCAAACATAATTCAGGTAATAGCTATAAAAGATATAATCCCACCACCTATAAGGAGAGAGTTCACAGATGTCTATATTTGCACTGAACTTATGGATACTGACCTTCACCAAATTATCCGATCCAATCAGAGCTTATCAGAAGAACATTGTCAGGTATTATACTATTAATGGAATTGATAACTCGAATTATCACCAAATAATACCAACTGTTGTTATCTGCAATTTTTGCAGTACTTCTTGTATCAACTACTAAGAGGCTTGAAGTACATTCACTCTGCAAATGTCATTCATAGAGACCTCAAGCCTAGTAATTTGCTGCTGAATGCAAATTGTGATCTGAAGATTTGCGATTTTGGGCTTGCCAGAACAAGTGCTGAGAACGACTTTATGACTGAATATGTTGTCACCAGATGGTATAGGGCTCCGGAGCTGCTACTCAACTCTTCAGAATACACAGCTGCCATTGATGTGTGGTCTGTTGGTTGTATCTTTATGGAGCTTATGAACAAGAAGCCTTTGTTTGCTGGTAAAGATCACGTGCATCAAATGCGCCTGTTAACAGAGGTATGTATATCTGTAATCTTAAATTACAGTTCAAGGTTGATTTATATATGTTATAGCAAGAAAATATATCACATAAATTGGAAGTTTGGATTCTAGTTCTGATGCCAATTTTGTTTTCAGCTTTTAGGTACACCAACTGAATCTGATCTTCGGTTTATTCGAAATGAAGATGCAAAAAGGTATCTTGCTCAGCTCCCTCAACATCCTCGCCAGTCATTATCCAAGGTTTTTCCACACGTTCATCCATTAGCCATTGATTTAGTTGACAAAATGTTAACCCTGGACCCAACTAAACGAATAACAGGTACCACCATACATTTTGCTTTTCAATACTTAATAAGAACACATAAAACTGAACCAAAATTCATTTCCTGATTACAGTTGAAGATGCATTAGACCATCCTTACCTCGCAAGACTGCACGATGTAGCTGATGAGCCAATCTGTTCTGATCCTTTCTCATTTGAATTCGAGCAACAGGTTCTTAGAGAGGAACAGATTAAGGATTTGATTTATGAAGAGGCGTTAGCACACAACCCGGGGTTTGTTTAAAGGGAAAACACTTGGGCATCTCATGGTATTGAACTATGACTTACTCTATTATGGTATATGCTAAATAAATCTGCTATGTGAATGCTCATGAAAAAAGATATCTTCACCCTGATCGGACTCATACAACTGGAAGTGCAAATATGTTGTACTAGTAATTGATCTAAAAAATTTGCACACGAATCCATTGATGATCGATCAGTCATCATCATGCCTTCTTTCTCCTTCTGGTATTTGTTTCATTTGTTTTTGGTTCACGGATGGGGTCGGGTTTCAGTCTCCGTTCGGTACCTTGTGATTTGTGCTGTTAAGATTGTAAACTAGATTTTAGAATGGTGTACCTGCAATCTGTGGACAGTTGTATAACTACCTGAGATCTATTTGTGTATTTTATTGCAATTACTTTTTTATGAGAACTAGCCTCGTTATCAGGTTATTTTGGCTCATTTGAGATGAAATTTATCAAGTTTAAGCTTGAAAACACAAGACATGCAAAACAATGAGTGGAATTGGACCTTGAACTGACTGGAGCTTCATTTCGCTCAAGCTTGCCTAGGAGGTGTTTGTTTTAGAAGAAGTAACCTATATCTTATTTCATTTCTACGGGGATGAAGATGCGACCAGGTTAAATGTCTGTAAAAGATAAGTGACACGTAATTACTTGGAAAATAAGACTTTAAGCGCTTAGCACTTGATCAAAACAAACAGTCTTCTTTAAAAGTGTTTGTCTACTCGCAGATGGTTTTAAAGAATAAGCACTTGTCTTAAAAATAAATAAAAAATAAACAAGGCCTAATGAAGCTTTCAACTAACATGGACAGTGTCATTACGTCAAAAAGAATTGTGTTTGGGAGCAAAAAGAATTACAGGAATATGCGAAAGAAAATTATTTAAAAAGTAAATTTACGGAAGTAAATTCATATAACAATTTAAAAAGCAAATGAAACGGGGATGCAGGTGGAAACGACTTCATGTCCTTTACGAATAATATAACATGATCCACACATGTCACATGGTCCAAGGGTAGTAAGCAATAGGATTCTAAACCCTACTCTTTGTGTCAGCGTGTGTGTGGGTTTATATTTAAATAAAATAATAAAATATATACACACACACAAGTAGTAGTAGATGCAAATGGAAGACGACTAAAATGATAGAATATCTACCTCTGAATTAAATATCATCAGTAAATTCAAAGCTCTCATTAACTGGCCATTATCAATGTTTCACACCATTATACCCAAACGATCAAAATTTCTGAGAGACCATATATGATATGATATGATATGAGCCCAAATCCAATTTGTACAGACACACACACACACAAACAACATTTTGTGTTATTCATATTCAAACTGAACATCTACATGCAAATACTTTCGCATCAGACTAATAATTGATGTCGTGAAATTTGCCAATACTTGACATTCTTCATGGCTTTTGGCCTCCGATACTACCCCATTAATAATCAACTTTCTCAGCTGCGGGCACCGTTCCAACAGCCCCCCCACCCACTGTGAAAAAAGATCAGTTATCACAGTCCACCCCAGTTCCAACATTATTACATTCTTCAACTCAAATGATCGTTGCAAACTGTACTGAAGCAATCCCTCTTTTAGATCATAACACAGCGACAGATGTGTCAACTGAGGAAAACACACAGATATCGTCTCCATGTCCACTATTTCATCTTCATCATCAAACACAACCCCCCAAAGCCTAAGACCTCTTAACCTTGATGCTTTCGAAATCATATGATGGAATTTGGTCCACATGATTGTGAAGTTGCTAACATCCACAACCTCAAGATTTTCGGTATTATCGCCAATATCGAGATGAATCACGCTGACATCATCAATCTTCAGAAGCTTTAACGTCCCTTTGCCAATGAGCTCGAAAACCTCGAGTGTACAGTCTTTGAGTTGTAGCTTCTCGAGGCTATCAGCCTCCAGAATAAACTTCTCTAAACTTATGGCCTCAACAGATAGGTCTTTTAGAGACGGGCTATTCAGCTCCATTGATGCCTGTGCATCTGACATGGCAATATCAAGGCTTAGAAGATTCAAAATCTCCACTTTAGGGCAGGCGGTCAGTAGGTAACTCAAGTCAAGAGCAGAAATGCTGATGTGGCTTAATGAAAGAGATTTCAAACACGGGAAACGCTGATAACTTGGCTCGATACCACTGATGGTGTTATGCGATAAGTTCAGTACTTCGAGCTTTTGCCGACCACATTTTTCAATAATATTAATGGTGGGAGATGTTCTTACATTATAATGTAACTGTCTCAAGCTTTCACGAGTGTACATGAGCCAAGCGATCACGGGGGCTGCTGAGAACTCATCAACATCGTCCATGATAATAGAAAGGCATTGGAGGCCCGTGGTTTGGAAGATTGTCTGAGTGATGAGAATTTCGAGTCTGCTTGTTGTGAGCTCATGATAAACAGGCCAATCATTTGAATTGAAGGAGAGTGTATGGAGGTGGACCCGCCAAGCTTCCCGCCATTTTCGGCAAGTGGCAGATGCAATCACGACGTCACGTGCAGCCCCGAGGTGAGAGAGTATGTTGCCAATCACTTCCACGGGAAGATGCTCCATCTTCAATTAATCAAGAAACAAAAATGTAAAATACTGGATCCAAACACAAGATTAAAATGGTAAATTAATACTTAATATGGACAAACATCGCCTTGTATCGATACAGCCACTTTATTCAAACATATGAGCGCTAAGAATGCTAGCAAAATTAACCTGGATGTAAGCAAGTTGTTTGTTTGTAAATATCAATCCAAGCAATGTTTAGTTTAGCTATCAGAAAAAGAGCTCCAAGATCACTAGCTAATTAGATCAATACTTAATTATGGAAATTTTCAAATCCAAGAAAAAAAAATCTAACAAATTGTAGATAAAAAGTCCAGCGAATTGAAACAGACCAACATAGGTTCGCCATCGCACTAATTCAACTTATACAACAATTTGATTAACAGGTTCTACTTGTAAAAATGAGCACAGAAACAAAAGGATTCAACCAAATTCATGGGCTTGCATCCCATCATCTATATCATACTGCAGTAATCTAGTTTGCATATGGACTGAACTGGTTTAAGGGGGGTGTTTGGATGTGTGTTTTGGCTTATTACTGCAATTTAAAGTTGAAATCATCAGTATTCTGGATACCTTTTTCAATTTTCAGGTCAAAATAATCAGTTTCGAGTTTCCAAGTATCTAAAATCTAACCCGCTCATCCTAATTTTCAAATCACAGTAATCAGTTAGAAAACGCATGTCCAAACAGTCAATTACAACAAAGGTCTTGCTAATTGAAACGCAAAACACATATAGGGTTTGCATAGGATTCTCGCAACAAAAATAAATCCAGATGCAAGTAAACTGTCCGCAAATATAGACTTTGAAAGTAATGTCCATATCAACCGAGCGCAGAAATCCAATCAAAATCAGAGAAAGAGCACAGGCCACAGTACAATTCAGGGTTAGTTCTAAAAACCACGAAGGACTCAAATTTATGGCCCTAATTTAACCGATTAGAAGGACCCAATCACTTTCGCCTGCAAAATCAGTGAAGATCCATCATAGATTCAACCACATCGACCACAAATATAGAAGAATTTATGCATCTATCGACTGACTTAAACTATAATTCAATCAAAGATAGCATACCCATCAAGTCATTTTCACTAGAGAAATACACATCTGGGAAAGTCAAACATACCAGGAGGAGGAAAATTGAAGCAAACCCACAAGGATTTAATCTGGAAATGAGTTGAATCAGTGAAGAAATAGCAGATAGTTGATAGAAAGATGATCGAATCTTGTGAGAAGGGTAGAAGAAGCAGGGATCGGATTCTAATTTGTGTAAGGGAAAAGAAAGCCTTTTCTTTTATAAATCTTTCTCTGTCAAAAACTTGTATGTGTATATGTGTGTGTTCTTGTTGTTGTTGAATGTTGATGATGTGGGTTTGTATTGTGTTTGTAGGTACATCCACTCTGATGCGTGTGCGAAAGGATTGCACGTGAGAGATCTTGCAGTTTGATTAATGAATACCCTCCCTCCTTCCTCCATCACCTCAAAGGTAAGTCATAAGTGGGTTAACCAATCATTTTGGGGAGCCTTTTTTTCTTCTTGGAAATATCTTCAGATACCCAAAATAATACAATTGTTTCATATTTCAATTTTAAGAAAATAATATTTACAGCTAAAATTACATATGATATGTGTTTTTATATTTATATAATATTTTAAATATAGGATATGCTAGTTATTTTATTATTTATGAATTTATTGATGAATATAAAACACTTAATATGTGTGATGTAAAAAAAACATAATATATAATACGTACTTTATTATTTAATTAGTAATTTAATGTTTACTTTAGAAACCTTAAATTGCACTAGGATTAAATTAGAAAAAGCCTCCGCGCTATGCGGAATTATGAATTTAGTTTAATATTAAAAATTATTTAGGAAAATGACTCGTATATTCATTCACTGTCTACTTAATAATTTTTAGATCTAGTCCAAGTAAATTGATGAAAAGGAGGTGTTAATTGTGCGTATGTTTGACATGGACGAAAATAAACATGAAATATATGAATTCAATAAAGTTTATTTAAAAAATATAGTTCTGAATCAATCACAAGTGATTCAGTATATAATCACATATGATTTGTAAAAGCATCACATGTGAATTACGAAAATGTCACTCCGTACAGATTTTTAAAATTTAATCTGGACCAATTATGACATTGATCCAAATGTTAAAATTAGTCCCCTAAAACTACAAATTAATTATAGACTATATTGAATATTCTTCTATAAACATATATTTTTTAAGTCTGGTAAAGGTTATTGAAATAGATGTACATGTGTTCGATTTAGAAATACCATGTTCATATTCAAAGAAATAAATAGGATTGTTTAAATATTTTAGATTTTTTAATCCATAAAGCTGAAGATGTACCTAATCTACATAATGAAACACTAAAAGATCATCCAAATATCCAATTGTATATAATGACATATTTTTTAAAGGTTGTTAAGTTGTACTATACAAGAAATAAGACATAGCTTTTATATAATATTAACATGTTATTTTTGTTGATTACATTAGGTATATAGATAAAATTGTTATTCTTTACCTTTTTTAAAGGGCAAATTGCATAAAAATACAATAAATTTTTCCTTAGTTATCATTGTATACGACCAGTTTTTTTCTTAAAAATAATACAATTAAATTTCAAAATTCTTTCATTATATACAAACAACTTTTTTATGTATTTAAGTTTTAGTTACCATTATATGCAATAAAATTTATCATTATTTCTATTGTATACAACAACTTGCATACAATTAAAAGATTTTAAAAGTTGATTGTATTTTTTTTCTAAAATAAAAAGTTTGTATTGTTTTTTTTAAATAAAAACTTCATTGTATACAATAGTAGTAAGACAAAGTTATTATATTTTCGTACAAGTGCATTGTTTTTCTTTACTTGCATATGGATTTTACATAGAGATTAAATTGTATTTGTTGGGGAGATAATCACTTCACCCTAATAATCAACTCTGCCTATCCTAAAACATAGAATTTGATGATAACCAAACCCTACATTCAGTATGACTTAGAAAGAATTCAAACATGTGTTGTTTGAATCATTTTATGTAAAAATATGCTAAGTATGGAACCATCAGCTGAGGAAAATAAGCCATCAGCTGAGCATCAGATCCTACTCAATGTATCAGCCAAAGGATATCAGCCAAGGAGCATCAGATGAAGAATACAAGTAAAGAAGACCATCAGCTGAGGAAAACAGTCTATCAGCTGAGCAAAATTGTTGATCAGCTGATGAAAATATTCCATCAGCTGAGTAAACAGATTGATCAGCTGAGTGAAGAAAGTGATCAGCTGAGTAAACAGATTGATCAGCTGAGTGAAGAAAGTGATCAGCTGAGTGAACATATTGATCAGCTGAGTGCCTACTCTATCAGCTGAGTGAACAAATGGATCAGCTGAGGCCTAAAAGTATCAGCTAAGTAAGTCTTCCTTTACACAAGTCATCTCTCCTCATAAACTGATGTATTTGATTAATCAGCTGAACATTCTTGATCAACTGATCATCCAAATACATGAGCTTATGTTCTCCTAAGCTTACTATTGAACAGCTGAGCATCTATATGATCAGCTGAGCAATATGTATCAACTGAGTCCTAGCTAAAAGTGATCAACTGATATATTTTGTCAACCGAGTAGTGAATATCAGAGTTCCTTGTACAATTTATTAGCTGAGTCGTGAAAAATGTCAAATCTACTCTATCTTTTCAGATTGTAAGTCATATGTAAAAGGCAGAACATGCGTTGTTCTATTATGCCTTAGATCTTTGTTTGTAAAAGTAAAATGCACTTTTTGGATCAAGTATGAGACAAAAAGGTTTGATCTTATCCTCTGGAAAAGGATAATGATACCTCAAACCGACGAAGATCTTGAAGATTTGTTCAAACAACTAAGAATGGCTGGCAATCCCATACTTGGTAAAGTCAAATCAATCAGAAGCATGATGTTGATTAAAGTACAATCACGGAAAGGGAAAGATACTTCTACACGACAGTAGATATGGACTTTAATATTTTATATTGTGAATGGGTTGCACTTTTGCAGAAAAGTACGATTACTTTTATCATACATTTGATTAAAGTAACTTTACTTTTCACCCACTACCTTTACAATTAAAATATTATATTTCCACATCCTCTTGGTCTCTTACCTTCATGCAACCGGATCCACTAAGACTTCTATATATATATTCATGCATGGTGGACATGCAAAAAGAAGATACTACACAATACAACAAAGTGAAGTCTCTACTACACTAAAAGAAAATCTCATCAGTTGAGAAATTTCGTAGAGTATAAGCATTGTGTAGAATCAAACTTGTTCATGTGTTGAACACTCTAAATACATTAGTTGTTTTAGAGTTAGCTTGTCTATGTGTTAGACAAATTGATTGCCACCTTTTATTGTACTTAGAATTTCCGCTTCTAGTACATGTAATTCTTTATTCATATCAATAAGAATTATATAAAAGTATATAAGTGTGTCTTTAATTTTTAAAAGCTAAAATTTGTATTCAACCCCCCTTCTACAAACATTTGTTGTTGCGTACTCAATCTGGGACTAACAACTGGTATCAGAGCAGGTTAGATAATCAATATCTAGATCTGTTTTGCTTACTCTACAACTGCTTCTACCCCTCTCAATACGGCTTCATCCGCAAACAATATGAATATCTCAAACACTGGGTCCTTAACAAGATGTCCCATGTTTGATGCTGGAAATTTCTCCATGTTGAAAAGTAGAGCACATCTTTTCCTATCCACCCTTGATATCCAAATGCTTGAAATAGTCACTGATGACCCTTATGTTCCAACATCAGTGTTATCTATCCCATCAGAAACTGAAGGTCAAACCTCTACAACTGAAAGAATAATAACCAAACCCATGCATCTGTGGACAGATGAGGATAAGAGGTTGGTTAGCCTAGATGTTAAGGCTAGATCAGCTCTTGTCTCTGCACTACCCAATGAAATCTATCATCAAGTGCTTAACTGTTCTTCTGCAAAAGAGATGTTAGATACACTCACAGTTGCATATGAAGGGACTGAAGAGGTGAAGGAGAACAAGAAGCTCCTCCTCAACAGAGAGTATGAAAAGGGCAGACATAACCAAGAGCAACTTTGTCTTGGTGAACAAGTTTCTAGACTCCCTTCCTGAAACATGGGATCACTTTGTCACTGTTCTAAGACATAGTGAAAAGATTAAGGGAATGTCTTTGGTTGCTCTTTATGGTAACTTACTCAACCATGAACAATTAGTCAAACAAAGGAAGTTGTCATCCAAGGAGATGAAGGAGGTTGTGAAAGCAGCACCAACTGCCCTTGTATCAAGAGATACAAAGATGAGAAGCTTTGCAGCTATTGATTCTGGTTCTGATGAAGAAGGAGATGGAGAGGAGAGTGCTGGAGAAAGTGATGAGGAGAAGGATTGTGAGGAAAGTAATCTGGAGGAGTTGGTTGAAGGTGTAGCTATGCTGGTAAAGAAGTTCAGACCTTTCAAGAAGGGAAAGGGTGTCAAGAGGTTCAGCAAGAGGTCATCAAATTTTGTCAAGCCCAAATCCACTTTTGATGCCTCCACAGCAGAGTGTTATAAGTGTGGCAAGATTGGCCACATAGCCAGTGACTGTAAGTCCAAATATAACACTGGTTCTTCATCTATGCAAAAGCAGGAGGGCAAGATTGATTATGAAGCCAAGTATAAGAAACTCCTTGCTGCTGTCCTTGACAAGAAGAAGAAGAAGAAAGCCCAGGGCCAAGTTCTTGTTGCCGAAGAAGAAGATTGGGCAGAAGAAAATCTCTCCTCAGATGAAGATGAGGTGATCTCTGCTCAGTTCTGCATGATGGCCAACAATAATGATGGTAGTTCCTTTGATGAAGACATGAAAAAGGCTGCTAAAGCTTGTTCAACTACCAACTGGGATCCTTCTTCTATGTATCAGGTTGGAAAATTTATTAACTATGATGATAATGAGAAGAATGCTATGTTTGATTACTTGTGTATTGATTTCTAGTCTGCTATTCAAAGAGAAAAGAAGCTAAAACTATAAGTAGAATCACTAAAGGAAAAGTTAATTCTTAAGAATGAGGAACTTAAGCAGATAACAATCTTAAATGATGAACTAGCTAATCAAAAGATACTTAATGAGATCTTAGTAAAAGAAACTAGTGAAGCAACCAAAAAGTTTAATGACCTCCAAAAAGTAGTAAAGTCTTGGTGTGTATCTACAGAAAAGACCACTCAGTGTGTCAAGGAGCAGATACCCAAACAAGTTCAAGCTATTATTGGTGGAAATTACTCTAAGGCTGCTAACTATGTTGATTCTAGTAAGAACCTTAATATCTTAGACAAAGCTGACATTTTGCCACAGACCTTTCACAAGACTGTTAAAGGCAAAAGTGTATTCACAAATAAGTTTGTTAGAAGCAAAAGTTCCCACTCAAAAGAATCAATTATTCCTCCTGTTGAATCATCCTCTAGTAAGATTTCAGAATGTAAAAATACTAATAACACAAAGTCAAAGGATGTGATTAAAGGAAAGGAATCATTAGTTGAGACCTTAGAGACATTATGTTGTCAAACCTTGAAAACAGATGACTTATTCTTAGCATTTCACAAACTGAAGAATCATTAGCTAATACTACTCCATCAACTGATAGGTTAGTAGATGATAAATGCTCAGCTGATAACCTGTCAACTGATCATAGCTCATCTTCTAAACAATCAGTTGATCTAGAAGTAATCAACTCTCTTTTAATAGAAGAAACTATGAGTAAAAAGAATGATGTTCACATTGTTCCCATTTCTGCCACTCCAAAGATTGGTCAAAAGCTTTCCAAAAACAAAAATCGATCTAAGGTGCCTGTGAATAAAGACCTAAGAAATTTACAGGATAAGCTTCATAAGCTGAATGGTCAAGTTAGTCAAATGATAACTGATAAGAAAGCTCATAGGCATTCAAACCATGTTGCTCAATGCCCCAAGACCACAAAATCTCAGAAATATTATAAATGTGGAAGCAAAGAGCATATGGCATTTGAATGTTCTTTAGAAGGGAATTCAAGACAACGGACTTGTAATGATGACATAGTCACTCCTCCCATTCATAAGAAACCTGAGATGAAGTGGAAAGCTAGGTGCATTCCACAGGGATCCATTGAGTAGTGGATTTCTACTTGTGTCACTAACTCTTCTTTCATTCAAATCTGTGCAGGGTGTTGGTTCTTGGTTTCTTGACAGTGGATGTTCAAGAATCATGACAGGTAACAAGGCTTTGCTCAGCAACTATAAGAAAGAGAAAGGTCCAAGGGTGACCTTTGGTGACAACAACCATGGGCAAACTAAAGGCTATGGTGAGCTTCATAATGGGAACCTCAAGCTGTCAAAAGTTTCATATGTCAAAGGGCTGAAATATAATCTCATAAGCATAAGTCAATTGTGTGATGGAGATAATGAAGTCCACTTCACAAAGACAGGAGGCTCCATCATAAATAAAGAAGGTAATTGATGTGCGTGTAGCGTACCAGTTTTAAATTTATAAAATCCGAATTATTTAGCACGACTACAATACAAATAGGCAAGAGAACCTAATCGTATCGTAGTATAGTAAATAAGTACGGGTGTCGAACACAAGGGGAACGAGTATGATTTTGAATATAACTCTACTAATTAAATATTAAACTGATTAAAAGCAGTAAATAGGGGGAAATTAGAATCTTATCAATAAAGATTCAAACTTGATGATCCAACTCACTAAATAATAATAACAAGAACCAGGAACAAACCAGAAGAAGTGGAAAGCAACAAACTTTATGGATTTAAACTTATCAATTCAAAGGTTCCCCTCCCTAGACTCGATTTCACCTCTTTTTAGCTAATTAATTCAATTAATACGTGCAATGGACAATAAATTACCATATACCGATTCCTATATTCGTTAGCATCTTGATCGGATTAAGTAACTTTATTAACTATGCAATTTAATCAAACTTAAGGTCATGAAGTCGATTAAAACACAAAGTTATCCGGTTTTAAGTTCGTGTCAAGAAAGACTTAATCTTTATGTTTGTTTAGGTTAACAAAACATATATTAACATATAAATGGTCATTATATGTTCACACACATTAAAGTTCCTTTTTTAGAAGTTTAACCTGGGACTGGTCTATCACTAGTCTAGATTGTCTATTGGTCCTAAACAATCAAGATTCAAGTTACATAAGTGGATTGGTCCTCCAACTCGTGCAAACTCAGTAAATAAACTTCAAATACAGAAACAAGAACACATGTGGATCATCATTTAAGCAATACAAGACAAATTATATAGCAAACATGTCCAAAATAACATAAATTAATCAACTTTATTGAGGTTCATCTCATCTAGGGAGGAAAACAAGAAAGAACTAGCCTAGAAACATCCCAACAAACTTCTAGAAATTAATAAACATTAAAAACAGAAGATGGATAAGAAAGAATGATAAAACCCGGATGATCTAAAGCCGAAATCTTCAAAATCTAAGCTCCAATCCTCCAAACCTGAGCTCCACAGCCCCTGGAACGTCTTCTTGGCTCTTTTTCGCCGCAAGGGGTCGAATGAATTGAGTTGGAATCCATAAAATCGACTGGAATGAGCCCTATTTATAGATTTCGAAAAACAGGGGATCGCGCCGCGACGAGGAAATTTACCCCGATCCTAACTCTTTCAAATTTCAAAGCCGTCGTCATCTAAACGCGTCGCGCCGCGACGGGTAATTTTGTCGGGCCGCGACGGCACGTGGCGAAAAGTTGGGTGTTATCCGGACACTTCGTAGCGCCGCGACAGTTGAGGTTGTCGCGCCGGGGCTCCTCCTTCTTTTTCTTTGGGCCTGGGCAAATTGGGCTTTTAATTATTTTTCTTCTTTCTTTTTTTTCTCTTTTCCCTCTTCTTCCTTTTGGGCCTTTAATTGTTTCTTCTTTAATTTGGGCCTCAATCATTTTCTTGATTTCTTTGAGTGTATTTCTTCAATAATTTTGTCATTTCGCCTTTTTAGCCTGCAAAACATAAAAGAAACGGTAAACGTACCTTTTTACAATTAAATGCACAATTTCCGGCTAAAACCAACCCGATATCGCATAATATTTATATATATTTAGCGCGATATCAGTAATACAGTATTCAGTGCCAAGAGAACCAAGGATGTGTATACACTTGACATGTCCTCTGGTGACCCTTTTAAGGAAACATGTTTGTACTTCGAGAATAATGAGGATACAAACTAGCTGTGGCACAAGAGGCTTTCCCACCTTAATTTCAAAAACATCAACAAGTTGAGCAAGGGTGAACTAGTGTCAGGACTACCTTCACTAACTTATCATAAGCCTAAACCTTGCACTGCTTGTGAGAAGGGAAAGCAGCATAAGACATCATTTCCATCCAAGCAAGCCTTCTCAATTACAGAACCTTTCTATATGTTGCACATGTATCTCTTTGGTCCTGTTGCCACTGCTAGTATTGGTGGAAGTAAGTATGCTCTTGTATTAGTTGATGAATTCTCAAGATATACTTGGGTTTTCTTTCTTAAAGCAAAGAGTGAGGCTGCTGAAGAGATTATCTGTTTTATCAAAAAGATGGAAGTGTTGAATGGCAATCTGGTGAGGAGTCTTAGAAGTGATCATGGAACTGAATTCAGAAATCAAACTCTGGAATCTTTCTGTGATGAGAAAGGGATATCTCAAAACTTTTCTGCTCCAAGAACCCCACAACAAAATGGTGTAGCTGAAAGAAAAAATAGAACATTGATTGAAGCTGCCAGAACCATGTTGTGTGAAAGTGGGTTAACCTTTAATTTCTGGGCTGAGGCTGTAAGTTATGCATGTTTCACACAAAACAGGTCCCTTATTATCAAGAGGCACAACAAGACTCCATATGAAGTGCTCAAGGGAAGTAAGCCAAGCATCAGCTTTCTGCATATCTTTGGTTGTCAATGTTTTATACTCAATCAAAAAGATCAATTGCAGAAGTTTGCTCCTAAAGCTGATGAAGGAGTGTTTGTAGGTTACTCTGTGATTTCTAAAGCATACAGAGTATACAACCTCAGAACCAAAGTCATAGAAGAATCTATCAATGTAAGTTTTAATGAAAATGACTTTGTTGCTTCATGTTCTTCTAATCATGTTTCAGGTGAAGAATTTAATAATCTTATGCAAACTGGAGAAGTTCCTTCAGAGCAAGCAGATCCCTCTCCACCAGCTGCTCATGATTTAGATGAACCTGTCACTATCCAAATTTTTAACCATGTACAACCATCCTCATCCAATCCTATACCTCTACTGAATCATGTGGAAAATGACTCAACATCATTGGATTCCAATTCCATATCACTCATTCCCTCTTCAGTAGAGATACCCTCAGATTGCAATAATGAAGTTATATCAGCCACTCAAAATGAACTCATTTCTACTGCTAATAGCCAACATATAACTTCTTCTCCCCAAATCCAAATGAATCCCAATTCCCAAGAAATCCAAAAAGCCTTCAAAGACCTCAAGCACCATCCTCATAATTTGGTGATAGGCAACATAGATGATCCAGTTAGAACAAGATCAAAAGCTTGCAACATCTGTTTGTATTCTGGATTTGTCTCGATGATTGAACCAAAGAAGGTTGATGAAGCTCTCAATGATCCCCACTGGGTGTCTGCCATGCAAGAGGAACTGGCAGAATTCAAAAGAAATAATGTATTGACTTTGGTACCCAAACCAAAAGATAAATCCATCATTGGAAAAAAGTGGGTGTTTAGAAATAAGCTAGATGAAAATGAGCAAATCATCAGAAACAAAGCAAGGCTAGTGGCATAGGGGTACTGTCAAGAAGAAGGTATTGATTTTGATGAAACCTTTGCCCCTGTTGCAAGATTGGAAGCTATCAGATTATTCCTAGCCTATGCTGCCTTCAAAAGCTTCAAAGTGTTCCAAATGGATGTGAAGAGTGCAATTCTGAATGGAGACTTGAAAGAAGAGGTGTATGTCAAACAACCCCCTGGTTTTGAGGAGTCAAGCTTACCTGATCATGTTTACTTTCTAAACAAAGCTTTATATGGTCTTAAGCAAGCTCCAAGAGCTTGGTATGATACCCTATCTTCTTTTCTCATTAATAAAGGTTTTACAAGAGGATACATTGATAGCACTTTATTTATTAGGAAGTACAAAGGTGATGTGATACTTGTGCAGATATATGTAGATGATATAATATTTGGGTCTACTAATTTGGAACTATGCAAAAAGTTTTCTAAACTCATGTCTGATAATTATCAAATGAGCATGATGGGTGAGTTAAACTATTTTCTTGGTTTGCAAATTAAACAAGAGGTTGATGGTATTTTCATTCATCAAACAAAGTATGTCAAAGATTTACTCAAGAAGTTTGATTTTGAAAACTGCTTTTCAATGAAAACACTTATGTCTACTTCTATTAAGTTAGGAAAGGACACTGATGTCCAATCAGTGAACATTACTACTTATAGAGGAATGATTGGGTCACTTTTATACCTCACTGTAAGTAGACCAGATATAATGTTTTCAACATGTCTCTGTGCAAGATATCAAGCAGATCATAAGGAATCACATCTTGCTGCTGTTAAGAGAATATTCAGATATCTCAAAGGAACTCCTAATCTTGGTCTTTGGTACCCTAAAGACTCAGATTTTGAGTTAGTTGGATATTCTGATTCTGATTTTGCAGGATGCACATTAGACAGAAAAAGTACTTCAGGTGGTTGTCAACTTCTAGGAGGAAGATTGATTAGTTGGTCTAGTAAGAAACAGAATTCAGTGTCAACATCTACTGCAGAAGCAAAATACATTGCTGCAGGAAGCTGTTGTGCTCAAATTTTGTGGTTACAAAATCAACTGCTTGATTATGATATGAAGTTTGAAGACACCCCAATTCTTTGTGACAATACAAGTGCAATCTCCATCTCAAATAATCCAGTCATGCATTAAAAAACAAAGCATATTGAAATCAGACATCATTTTGTCAAAGATAATGTGCAAAAGAAGAAGGTAACTTTGCACTACATCAACACTGATTTACAACTTGCAGATTTATTCACAAAGCCATTAGATGAAGCAAGGTTCAATTTCCTAATATCCAAACTAGGTATGCTTAATTTTTAGTTTAGAATAGTGGTAATTTAGATTGTGTTAACTTATAAGTGTTGAAAATTATAAGATACTTATCTAAGAATATCTAAGTCTTACTTGATTTGTTTAACTGAGTAACTATGCACAGCTGATACCTATCAGCTGATCAAATTTACTCAGCTGATCACTTTAGGATAAGGAAGACATGCTCAGCTAAGTACTTTACTCAGCTGATACCTAAATTCTCACTATCAGCTGATAGTTTTCCATCAGCTGATACCCCTCAACTAATAGTTTTTCATCAGCTGATACACCTCAGCTGATACTCTTCTTGATCAGCTGATGATTCTACACTTAGTAAATTTTCACTTTTACTCTCATTTAATGCTTTTTAACCATAGTTATTTACTCCGTTTGTCAGTTTTCATTTAATAGCTAATTAATTTGTTTTCCGTTAGATCTTTTGTCAGTATCTAACGATCTTTGTTAACTAAACTTCATAAATATCCCAATTTCTCTCTCATTCACCTTTACCTGTTCAAACTTTCCAAATTCCCTCTCCCTCTCTCTACAAAGAACTACCCTACCTTCTCTCTCGATACTCACTGTTCATCATCCCTACCAAATGGCCACCTATATTCCAGACCCGGCTGTTAACCCTGGTGAGAATGTTGCACCCAATCAACCGATGAATATAAATCCCAACAACATTCTACTTTGCACCACTATCCCTGCCTCGCGAGAAAACCAAGGATATGAACCAGTGGTTCAGTTTCTTCAAGCTCATCCACTGTTTGATAGTCTCACCGCTGATCCTCACTACATATTCCCTACCATTATTGGTGAACTATGGTACTCCGCAACCTATAACCTAAACAACAACACCATTAACTACACCCTAGCCCAAGGAAACTATAATCTCCGAATCACCGCTGAAACACTTCGTGAAGCCACTGGTATTCCTCACTTCCCACCTTACACAACTTTTCCATCCAGAGCAGAAGTTCAAACAGTTTTAGACACCATCGGCTACAATGAACCTGTAGTGCATGGTCAAGTCAAAGTCTCTGCTCTCACTCATCCATGGAAGTTTTTGGCCAACGTGGTCATACGTTGCTTCGGTCCTAAACTTGGAAGCCATCATCTCATCAACCAAACCGAGCTTCTGGTGCTCTATGCCCTAGCCTTTGGGGTCAACATCGACTTTGCTCAAGTCATATTCTCTGATCTCATTGATAAAATCACTCAGAGCACAACCAAGAAATCATCAAGGTCGTAGGTGCCCTACATTCGATTTTTTAGCCTGATAGCCATGAGGGAGATTGGAGAGGATGATTATGTAGGCTTAACAGAACATCTTGAGCATATTCCTGTCCCTGCCATGGGTGAGAAGATATTCCATTTCTTGAAGGCAAACAGAGGTCCTCCTATCACTGCCCAAATGCAGGAGCTCATAGATGCTGCCAATGACAATGCAAATGCTAGTGATGATGATGAGAATGATGATAATGATAATGGTGATGATGATGAAAGCCACACTGGTTCTAAGCATGGTGATGATGATGCTGATGAAAGCCACACTGGTTCTAAGCATGATGATGATGATGCTGGTGATGGTGATGCTGGTGATTTTGCTCCTATCAGTCCAATGGAGTTAAGTCCTCTTGGTGATGATGGTGATGCCCAAGAACAAGAGATCTCTGAGCAACTTCTGGAGCTCATTGACAGAAGTAGGCACATCATGTCCCAAGGTATGGACAATACTGATTCCACCTCTGAGGATATTCAAATGGTCGTCCCAACCTTTGATAGCCCATCCTCCTCTCCAGTCCAAACATCACTCCAACAGCCAAGCTCTAGTGAACCTCCTGTGGTCACTAGCTCTACTCCCATCCGCAGCCCCATATATACAAGGTCACCACAATGACTCATCATGAGCACTTTGAGGGAGTGCAATCCACACCTCTGACCTCAACTCCAATTACCATTCCTCATGTTGAGGGGGAGCAATTGGATGTTGCAACCTTTGAACCAGTGGATGTATCCTCACAACAGGATACATCTGTAAATAAGGGACTTAAACTGTTAGCTGAGACAACCTCCCAAAAGGTTGATCTCATTGAAAGACAGACCTCAACCCATGGTCACACTGTGTCTATCCCTCAATTGAGTCAGCCCATACCATCTACATTCTCCCAACAGAATGTGGATCCAATACGGGATTCCCTGTTATTGAGTGCATCCCACACTCAGTCCACATACCTTGCACCTATTATTAATTCAATTCTTACACTTGCACAGCCTGCCAATGCTAGTGGTACAAACCAACCACTTGCACAGGGCTCAACTCTCTTTCCCAATGAATTTGAGCTTATACACCAAGGCTCAAATGAGGGAACACAAACCTTACCCAACTTCTTTGAACCTTTATCCACCCCTTCCACCTCTACCCCATCCATATCTACCCAAACCCCAAACCTTACCTTTATCCAGACAATTAACCAAAACCTTGATCAACTAACCCAAACCTTCCAAACCCAAACCTCTGCTCAATTGTCTAAACTTACCAAAGACATTGAGTCTCTCAAAACCCCATCCCAATCCTCCCCTGCACCCATTAACCTTACCCCAATCCTTACCAAAATAGACCATCTTTCTACCCTTCTTCCCTCTCAACCACAAATTCCCAGCCTACCTCAATATACCATATCTACCCTAAACCAAACCATATCCAACCTCCTATCCCAACTCTAAACCCTATGCCCAATAAACCCCAACATTTCTGTACCCATTCCTGAACAACTACTCCCTATGCCTTCTTTTCTCAAAGGCATCCTTGATGACATAGAGATCTTAACAGAACAATCCAGAATGAGTCATCTCTCATTGTGGAAAGCTATCAAAGATCAAGGATGACCTCTCCCTTCAGCTCTCTAAAATATCCTCTACCCCTTCCTTAACCCATACCCATACCCCGGCCCCTACCCAACCCATAAGCCTGCAGCAGGTGACTCCCCTCCTCCTTTTGATGATGCCAAAAAGGGGAAGAAATTCTCAAGTTCTTCAAGGGAGGATGATCCTGACTCAGAGGATATTGATGCTGCCTATGCTGAAATAGCCACCAAAATCATGCAGCAGGAAGCACCCAAAGCAACAGCTCCCTCACCTATTAAAAGAAAAGCATCTTCTGAGGGGGAGCAAAGGTTTCCAAAAAGGTTGAAAAGGATGGCAAACAGGCCAAAACCTAAAAGAAAAGTTGCTGAGGGTTGCTCTCCACCAATCACCATAGAGTCTGATTCTGATAATGAGGATGATACTCCACTTTCTGACATCCTCAGAAGAAGAAGACAGAGCCCTAAGCCATCTGATCCACCAGTCTAATCTACCCCATCAGTCCAAAAGGCTTCAACCTCTGCTCCTAAGGATAAAGGCAAACAAAAGATGACAGATGAGCAAGTTGAAGCAGATGATCAAATGAAAAGGGAGCTTGTTCTTAAGGAAAAGGAAGAAAGGGAGAATGCTCAAATGGCTCAAGCATTGGGTGTTTCAGTTGAAGAAATCTACCAAGCCAAAGAGCTAGCATATCAGCAAGAGCAAGAACAAAGTCAAAATCAAGCTGCTGCTCAACACAAATTGGCAAGGGAAAAATCTCAGGCTGAACTACTCAAAGCTAGATCCCATGCTGATGCCATCAAAACCCTCTCCAACCTTGATTTATCTGCTCCCATCAACCTAAGTCAATAAAGACTTCAAAGCTTTAGAGAAAGAATTAATATTCTGAGAAACAGAACAGAACCAACTCCAATAACCAGAGCCACTGTCCATAAAGGTGATGGTGAACCCTACCTCAAAGCAAAAAGACAGAACAACTTCAACAGCTGTGAAGTTGTATCCTATGAGAGGTGTCACATATATGGGTTCACAGAGTTAGTTGAGATCCTGTACCTTCTCTTCAAATCCAAGTCAAAGCTCAAAGTTCAATTCATTCAGAAAATTCAGAATTTGATAGCTCTAGTTGTGTCACAAAGGGCCTTCACTCCAGATGACTATTACAGGCATGTGCACACAGTTGATAATCTTCATAAGAAAGGCTCCAAGCCCTTCAAACCATTTGAGCTAAGAGAGGTACTAACCCAACATGAATTCTTATCAGATTTTGAGGGTCTCAACACTTCTCTTCCACTGAACATCACTCCTGAGCTGTACAAGTTTATAATTATGCCTGTTGAAGGTATATTCTTTTTGGACAGAGCTGGCACATGGAGATTCTTTAGACAGTCTGAAATCCTTAAGGCTAGCAAGAAGTTTCTATTTGGGCTAAGGATATCTACAAGAGGCAGAATTGGAAATGAAAACTTTGAAGCCCTTGTTCAAGCCCAATGTGAAGTCTTAGCTGAAGCTGATCCCCATGCCAAAGATTTTGAAGTTAAAGAAGAACCTTGGTGGGATGATTGAAGACTGATTCTAACTCTGAAGATTTTGTTGTTATTTAGTTGATTATACATTATAGAATAGTTAGTTAGTAGTTAATCTATGTAAACACTTATGTACATTTCTTTATTCTGTTATTTCAAGTGGTGTTTATGTATTTTAGAAAATAAAAAACATATAAAAATGGAAAAATGAAAAGATACCACAAAAACAGAACAAAATGGTACAACACAGAAAAAGATTCCACAAAAACAGAACAAAATGGAACACTAGAAATGAAATCAAAAACAGAACAAGGTTCAAATAAAAATAGCTACCAAAAACAGATAGCTAGGTAGCCAAATGTACTTAAAAGTTTAAATCTTTTGTTATTCGAAGTCAAACTGATTCTTCAAAAAGAAAAATGTTTTGTCATCATCAAATAGGGGGTGATTGTTGGGGAGATAATCACTTCACCCTAATAATCAACTCTGCCTATCCTAAAACATAGAATTTGATGATAACCAAACCCTACATTCAGTATGACTTAGAAAGGATTCAAACATGTGTTGTTTGAATCAGTTTATGTAAAAATATGCTAAGTATGGAACCATCAGCTGAGGAAAATAAGCCATCAGCTGAGCATCAGATCCTACTCAATGTATCAGCCAAAGGATATCAGCCAAGGAGCATCAGATGAAGAATACAAGTAAAGAAGACCATCAGCTGAGGAAAACAGTCTATCAGCTGAGCAAAATTGTTGATCAGCTGATGAAAATATTCCATCAGCTGAGTAAACAGATTGATCAGCTGAGTGAAGAAAGTGATCAGCTGAGTAAACAGATTGATCAGCTGAGTGAAGAAAGTGATCAGCTGAGTGAACATATTGATCAGCTGAGTGCCTACTCTATCAGCTGAGTGAACAAATGGATCAGCTGAGGCCTAAAAGTATCAGCTAAGTAAGTCTTCCTTTACACAAGTCATCTCTCCTCATAAACTGATGTATTTGATTAATCAGCTGAGCATTCTTGATCAACTGATATATTTTGTCAACTGAGTAGTGAATATCAGAGTTCCTTGTGCAATCTGTTAGCTGAGTCGTGAAAAATATCAAATCTACCCTATCTTTTCAGATTGTAAGTCATATGTAAAAGGCAGAACATGTGTTGTTCTGTTATGCCTTAGATCTTTGTTTGTAAAAGTAAAATGCACTTTTTAGATCAAGTATGAGACAAAAAGGTTTGATCTTATCCTCTGGAAAAGGATAATGATACCTCAAACACACGAAGATCTTGAAGATTTGTTCAAACAACTAAGTATGGCTGACAATCTCATACTTGGTAAAGTCAAATTAATCATAAACATGGTGTTGATTAAAGTACAATCATGGAAAGGGAAAGATACTTCTACACGATAGTAGATGTGGACTTTAATATTTTATATTGTGAATGGGTTGCTCTTTTACAGAAAAGTACGATTACTTTTATCATACATTTGATTAAAGTAACTTTACTTTTCACCCACTACCTTTACAATTAAAATATTATATTTCCACATCCTCTTGGTCTCTTACCTTCATACAACCGGATTCACCAAGACTTCTATATATATTCATACATGGTGGACATGCAAAAAGAAGATACTACACAATACAACAAAGTGAAGTCTCTACTACACTAAAAGAAAATCTCATCAGTTGAGAAATTTCGTAGAGTATAAGCATTGTGTAGAATCAAACTTGTTCATGTGTTGAACACTCTAAATACATTAGTTGTTTTAGAGTTAGCTTGTCTATGTGTTAGACAAATTGATTGCCACCTTTTATTGTACTTAGAATTTCCGCTTCTAGTAAATGTAATTCTTGATTCATATCAATAAAAATTATATAAAAGTATATAAGTGTGTCTTTAATTTTTAAAAGCTAAAGTTTGTATTCAACCCCACTTTTACAAACATTTGTTGTTACGTACTCAATCTAGGACTAACAGTATTCATGACTAAATGAAATAAAATAAAATATTTCATTTTAGATTTAAGCGAAACATCATTTTATATTTATTAAAATTACGTTCATAGTTATTCTAACTTTTTTAATTGTTAATTTTTTTTGATTTAGTTATTTTTGAGTTTTCTAAAATAATATTATTACTTTAAAGATTAGAAAAATTAAAACACAAAGAGTATTGTCTTATTTATATATCTAAAACATAAATATACATTATTTATGTAAAAAATTAAGGTTAAAATAAAATGCAAATTGCGTATTATATGGGATAACATTAAAAATTAAAGAAAAAACTTTGGACATATTTCAAAAGGAAAGTGATTTGTACACAACACAAAATAGCTATACAGAACAAAAAATAATTGTTTAGACTATTATACCTTTAAATTTATGGATGAGAATAAAAGATAGTGAGAAGGACATAAAAGTCATAATTGTTATGTATGATTAATTTGTGTTGTTTACAAAATCAGCGATTGAGAACAAAATGATATTTAGAGTAATTGGCTTTTCAAAATCAATAAGCTATCTCTCTCTCTATCTCTCCCACTCTTGAAAAATTATATTTTTTCGTACTTTATCTCCGTACTCGATATGTGAAATCTACTATTTTTTTTTCTCTTCATTTTAACACTTAATGTCTCTTCATCCTTTCCTTTTCTATTCTCTCTCACCTCTCTCTAGTGCACCAAAGTACCCAACCCTTTTTACACTCAACCAATCAACTTCCTCTCTTCTCCATGGTTAATTTGCAAGACATATTCTCACTTCATCCCCATCCCCATCCCCAATTCCTCATTGTTAACTTTCACCAGACAACTATAACTACCACTAGGGATGGCAACGGGTCGGTTTCGGGCCGGGGATTGGTCCCCCCGTCCCCGTCCCCGCTTAAAAAACCGCGGAGATTTAAACGGGAATCCCCGTCGGGTAACCGGGAAAAACCGCGGGGAAACGGGTATCCCCGTTTAAGTGAACGGGTAATTAAACGGATAATTTTCACCGCGGGGATATCCGTATGAAGTTAAATGGTGATTTTTCACCGCGAGGATTCTCGTCACTATTAAGATAAAGTCACGAGTTTTAAAAAACAATTATACTAAAATTATACAACATTAATACATTCTCCACAAATACATACAAAACGATCTAAGATAATGATTAAGTGTTCAAATATATCCTAACAAATGGTTTTAAAACATTTAAGTGTTCAAGGACGACCCAAATTATAAATTATATCAATCTTCCAACTTCATATGAATATATAATATATACTTAAAAATAGAATATAAAATATATAAAATATAAAAATATAATATAATCGGGTAATCGGGCCGGGTATCGGACCGATTAATCGGGTACGGGTATCACCGTCCCCGTCCCCGCTTAATTTATTCGGTTTTTCACCATCCCCGTCCCCGTCCCCATTTAGCATCCCCGAAACCGCCCCGGTTTTCCCCTTTGGGTTCGGGTTTTTTTTTGCCATCCCTAACTACCACATTGCTTAGTTGTTATGATGTACATAGTAACCTTTGTATCATTTTATCTCTTCAATGTACAAAAACCAATGGAGTTTGTATCAGTACAACAATGGTGTTCAATCTACCATCCTCTTTACCTGCTTTTATGTCATGAAAGATTCACCGCAACCACATTGTCCCTTTGAGTTGGGGTTGATAAATACAAACTCCGACCTGCTTGATACCAATTATACAAAAATTAAACTAAAATATAAGTCATCAAGAACAGTGAGTTTATAATGGTAAAAAACCCTAATTCAAAAGCTTTTATAAACGTTGTGAAATTGTGCGAATTAACTGTGAACATACAGAACTTCCAAACTACAACAATATACACAAACTGAGATGCAGATAATCAATTTATCAAAAGCAACTTATTTCACCCCAAGGGTAAACTTGTAACTTTTTAATACATAAAGAATAATCAGTTTTATATAAGGAATCTCACACTGCTTATTGAAGGCAACTTATTTCACCCTACAATAAGCAGATAATCATAAACACATCTCCGCACATACTCAAAAAGTGCTTAGCTGCTTTGTTTAAATAAGCAATCACAAACACGCCATGGATATATGGATCAAATTTAAGTTCATGTTTTCTTAGATTTGGCGATTTTGATCATAATGCACAGCCCTCTTATATACAATAAAAGCCTGTGGCCACTTTAAAAAGAGTGAAATTGCAAAATCCTGAGTTTCAAATAAGTCAACAGCATGGTACATAAGAGTCTAAGAAGTCAAGAAACACCTTTACAATTTAAAGACTAGGAAGGTAAAACAAGGAATTTCAAGAAATTGTTATTAAGTTGCAAATCTTCACATGCCCCAAGATTATCATTTTTTCATTTGTTTATACTGTTAGAAGGTTCCATGTGACAATTAATAAGTAATAGAACACCAACTACTCTGATTTTAGAAGGAAAAAAATCATGAAAAAAGTTGAAAAGGTTATTAGTTACCAACCAAATCTGCCTTGAAAATGACATGATAAATGATGGAAATCCCAAGCTAAATGTAAGGATCACATCAATAAGTTAATGTCCAATTATGTAAATCATTATTTATAGAAGGCAATTATTTTAGAAACCATACGACTAGTGTTACATCTTTAACAACAGTTGCAATTTTTCAAAACACATGACTTGTAACACACACACACACATAATATGAAACGTAAGTTATAAAAATTCATTAGATTTGCCATTTTAAACATAAATACTACATTCTAGAACCATTACCAATTGATTATAGTGCTACAAAATCAAAATGATTTTGAAAAATGCTCATTTCACTTCTGCACTTCTGAAACAGATGGTGGTCATTTGATAATAGCTCGTAAAGCACATCAATTTTATAATAACAATAATGAATAAATAGAGTGCAAGATGGGACAACAACGCAAGCAAAGGAAAACCAATGAAAACCTAACATAACATAAAAATATAAGATAAACAAAGACAAACCTATGCTATATTACTTATATTTAGAACTTCTATAATGTACATGATTCATATAATTATGTGTCATATGATCACTTTAAGATGTGAAACAGTAACCAAGAGGAAATTAAACCTTATGTATGGAGTTATATTATAAATCTGAGTGGTACATAGTCTTCATCTTTGGTACCATTTTGCTATAGAACATCCCTAATTTTAGTTAGGTTCAATATTCTTTATTTTTTAGTCTATGTTGAAATGCAAAGCATCAACTCAGAGTTACCAAAAGGAAGGAAGAAGTATTAAGAGAAAATTTCATAACTTGATGCCACAGGGAGTCCAAAAGCAAAAATCTTTGAAAGTTATGTATTAAGTACTCAAGAAACGATATAAAAAATACCTCAATTTGTCATCTACAAAGTCCATTTTTGTTCCGATTACATGCATCAGAGCTTTCGGATCAATCACAATCTTCACACCCTTGTCCTCAACCAGCTCATCAAACTTTCCTTTTTCATCTACCAAGTAGTTAAAAACAACATATTACAGGGGTTAGCTCCATAATCAAAGATTTAATTACATGCTGGTCAACTAACAGAGCAATCATGTCTTCATGAGATGCTCCTCACATATATCTATGTATGTTAGCAATTAATATTATTAGTATAAGCATACATGAAGAGTAACGTGGCGGGATGATGTTCAATTCCCCAATCGGTTTTCATTATTAGCCTAACTAACGCCAAAGGTTTCATTTTGCTATATGTGTACAAGAGAAGCAAACATTCCTTTTTGTATTTTTTGGAAGTTGATAAAATAACAAAGTGAAAGGAGAACAATTCATGTACAACAAAAAGCAATTTTCATATACCAACAATAAAAGGAGTAAGAAGGATTTGAAACCTTGAAGGTGTTACCACAATACCATCTACCTGGTGTGTTCCAGATACCATTAGATTGAGTCATTCCCATCCACCAAACAATTGATTGTATGTTTAGATTTACTCTCGGATAAAAATTTTCTTAATGTAATTGAGTAAGTATTAGGTTTAACAGTTCACATAAAGCTGAAATTCAATACAAACTCTTGAAACTATGAATAAATACGATTTGATAATAAACTACTTAGGGTTACTTACAAACATAGATATATAGACAATAATTAAAAAAGATAAAACAAAAGGCAATACATAAAAGTACCGTTGAATATGAGCATAAATAACAATATGCATGAAAGAATCAATTGAGGGGATTTCAAACCTGCATAATTGAGGGTATAGGATAAGCCATTACATCCACGAGCCTTAACGCCAAGCTTCAGAAAGGCGCGCTGGCGATTTTGAAGGAGTTGACGTATTCTGTCGGCAGCAGCTTCCGTCAGGGTGAGGGCTTGTCGACGGGCCGCCGAACCCACCTTCCCCGCCGCCTTCGCCAGTGCCGGAGATGCCATCCGATAGATCGCCTTTCCTGGTTAGGGGAAAATTCTGAAATTGAATTCAATGGAATCGGAAATTTTGTCACGTAAACGTTTGTGATTCGTTGTCAAAGAATTACAGCAGCGATTTATTATGTGAAGATAGAACGTTGTGTCCGCTATTTTTACAAGTAAGTCAATTGCAATCACATTTGTTGTCGACACAAGTATAATTATTTATTTTAAATTCTGTTAGTTAAAAAAAAAGTTATAAAAAGCTTGCTACGCTTGTTAGCTAGGTTTGACCTTTGGTCTGAGCCACCAAGGCAATCGTACAAAAAAGGGACTCATTTTTAAATGTGGTTCGTGTATATCGTATGTGTGTCCAACTTATTATGAAGATTAATACGAGTCCATAAGGGAAAGAAGAAAACGGCCACTGCAAGTCGGAATGAAAGGTCTCATGCGAACGTCGCTCAATATGGAGGGAGACCATTATTCAGTTTACCACATGACTCCCGATGTGGAAACGAACTGTCATTCACTCAATTTGCTTGATCGATTACAAGTCTCCGAGAATTCAAAATCAATCACCAACTATTCAGAGAGCTTGAAATCGTAAACATACTGATTGATAGAACATTTAAACATTCTGATTTGATTATGAAGGTGAATTTATAAAACCATCTTCTTATCTAGGAAATTAGAAATGTTATTTACCCTTTTATTAGGGCAAAATCGAAATGAATTTCCTATTACCAATAGGACTTCAATAATGTGTTAATTGCTTCTTTAGATATTTCTGCTAGAGTTAAATAATATCTATGATTTTAATTTTGATTAATGTTTTGAAATTTTTGTTTAAAAAAGATTAATTGATTGTTCTTTAGATGTTCTTGCTTGAGTTGTCATAATCAAGGCATGAGATGAAAGTAAGAATTTTCAATTGTCCCATTAGCTTGATGTTGCAGAGCAGAAAACTTCCTTGAAGAATTGAAAGCATGAAGTATTGAAGAGATCTAAATTCCAGAACTAAATTGCCCAGGTATGCATATTTTCTTTATAAATTATATATTTTCTATTTACCTAGTTACTTGGCTATTTGCTTGATTAGTTAATTGATATTTAGTAATTGCTTATTGTTGTTTTGGTTAATGGTAATATTGCTTATTCCTATACTTTCTTTATAATTGCTAGTTTGCTACTTGCTTCAAGCTTCTTGAATGAACTTGATTTTTCAATTGATTCAGAATTTGGTGGTTTGGTTGATAGAATAAAAGGTATATACTTTAAAGTTTGGACCAAAGTGCTTGGTTATTAGTATTAGTAATAGTATTACTAGTTTGGTTATTCTTACTTGCCTAAGTGCTAATTGATATTTGGTTTACTAGTACTTGCTAATATCTATTTTGTGATTACCCTTTTAAAGTCTTACCAATTATTGAAAACTCGTCCATATACTTCTACCAATTCCTTGATATGTTTGTTTGAAACATCAAACATATTCACAGATGAATATCCAACTGATCTTTAATCCTACAACTTGAATTTTTTGCTCTGAATACAAAGAAAGCCAGCTTTGAGGTGTAGCAAAACCGAAGCATACATGTAAAGAGTGCCGGGCAGCATCGAAAAGCATATCACCTTAAACCACACATAAAACTTGTTTGACCCATTCCAATTTGAAACATCAAATCTGCTATATAGTTATTATTAGTATCTAGTAGGTTGTTAATGTTTAAATTTTACCATGTTGTTATATATGTTCATATATTTAGGGGCCTCTTTTTTACTTTCGTCCTAGACTCCTAAAAAATTTGGAACAACCATACTGTTACCATCACCACGAGCACCATCACCAAGAACTCACAATGACTCACCAGCAATGGTTGATAACAAGCACCATCCTCGTCGTTTGTAAATTATGCCTTGTTATTGCCTTTCACGAGCATCCATACAGGGTGCTCTTACTCAGGTGCCTAAAGTGTAGGTAATTCTTTAAGGGAACGTTTGGTTCGCTAGAATCCTCTCGAATTAGGAGGAATTGGAATCCTATTACAGGATTCTTGCATTTGGTTCACCATTTACAGGATGGAAATGGAATCATTTGCACCTAAACTTTTCTTCGTTTGAGAGAATTCAGATTTCTTTCCTCCCCCTATGGAATTCAGATTCTTTTCAACCACCAGACCTCTCAGGTGAGTCTTTCACCTGACCTACTTTCAGGTTATTCGAGTATTTTAAAAATAAACTACACCTAAAACATTGGAATTGGGAATACTTGATGCGATGAGTTTCTCCATCACAATCACCATAAACTTTAAATCCCATTTCTCCAGCCGAATATTCACTTATTCAGCACTTGGTTAAACACCAACCCCAGAAATTATTATATTCTGAGGCTTCGGCTAAAGCTTATTAGGAGTGGTTCGAAAGAAATCTTTCACAGTTGCATGAATCAATAAAAACATTAAAACTTAGAAACAATCAAAATTCTAAAATCTTGGACTCAATTTAATTAAACCTGATCATTCCTTCATTTTTATTAATTGCCACAGGTTTAAATAGCCCATCAACCATCTCAAATCTTGAAGAGAAGACAGTGTCCGAACAGATGCTTCCCTGTAGCTAGTTCTATAAATGGCAATGTGATTTCCTCAAGCTTATAAACCCGAAAAGACTAATTAACATAAAGTTGTTGTCACTGGAATTGGAATCAGAATCAGAATCGAAAACACAATGTACAGCTGCAATTGATGGATGGCCAGGAGCTCCAAAAATCATGGTGGGATTCCTTCACACCAATGGGTACAAACAAAAGAATTATGCATTTGTGAACCATTGGTGGATCCAAAACTCGATTCATCCCACCACTTAAGAGTGAATGTAGTGCTGCTACTCACGACACCAGTTGAGTTGACAAGACAATGAGCATTGTAGTTACCTTACCTAAGCGCTCTTCAAAGACAAATGAAAAACGTTATTTACCATTTAATGTTCTTGATATGTTATGAGAAAAGCTTACATCATGAACTCATGAAGGCTTCTGTCTGGATATCTCAACAACTGAAGCCAATCAGATGATTTAGAGGATGATTGATGAAAATTAGGGTTAGAAGATCTCAAAAACAGAACAGGAAACATCAAACACCTAAAATGCATCTTTTATTCTCTCCTCTTCATACCTAAATTCATAGACATATTTATAATCTCTAGCAAGATTACAACAAAATAAATATGTGATCTTTAACAAAGATGACTAAAAATTGTAATCAAATGCAACCAAAATTGATACAACCGTAAGATGTCCCAGTTTAACACAATAAAAAAACAAAAATCAGTACCCATTTTAGATTTAACCTGCAAGGAAGGTTAGCGAGTTTAGAAAATAGTAACCATACATATAAATTATGTGTACAATGAAGAGAGGACAAACCAGTGATCACAACCTCAAAGTGTATAAGTTAATTGTCAGCACCCTTGTGGCTTTGTAGAAAATCTGTGTGTGTGTGTGTGTTTGTGTGTGCACAAAGGAATTACAATTAACTTTCCCTGAATTGAGCGTCATGCCCACCATCTTCTTTGGTCAGCAAAGATGATCACTAATATCTGCAATTCGAAATTACAGAGAACCAAGCATAATTTCTGTAGAAACCAGGGTTGTGCAGAATTCAGGACAAAACCATGATATTGCCGAACAATACCATCCCATACCGGTACCGGGTGATATTGTACTTTACTCTGTACCAATTGTAGCAATAATTCTGTTTCAGTTTGGGACAGTACTGGTACAGTCTGCGTTCATACCATCTTATATTGGTTAAAACATTGTTTTGCTGCAATTTAGACTGGTTTGAATCCATACTAGTTTTGTCCTAGTACTGAACTGACACTACACGGTTTGGTATTCGCTTTTAATATTTGCAAAATTTCAGGACTGCTACGATTTGGTTTCATATCGTTGGACACCCCTAGTAGAAACTAGTGATGGTGAAACTCCAAACAAATGGTTTATTGGTGGAGACGGAGATATTTAGGAGGGAAGGCAGTTTGGGAATCATGAGAGGTCTTAAAACTCCAAATCAAATTATAATAGTATAGATAGTTTTCTCTTTACAAAACTCAGTTTATTTATTGTATTGTTAAGTGAACCAAGGAAATGAATAAAACAGTTCTACTTGCCTCAAAAGTGGTACAGTTCACTGGTTTTGAAAATTTTTGAATACTCCTACAGATAGACATTATTTCGTACAAGATGCGAATGACTTATATTGAGAATTGATGCACCGACACTCAAACTAAGACTATGAGAAACAAGTTTCTCCGTTCATTCACTAAATAAGGTGCTACAAGTAAGAGAAAAGGAGAATGAGAGAATACACAATCATTTATCGGTTTATGCTTTCTTGATTCCTAAACTAGCATCACAACTTCTGATGGTTACAGACAAAGATCTCTCTCATAGGAGGCCCAACCCCTGATAAACATCTTAGATCAAGAATATTATTGTTTATATTCAACAATAAAGCTATATAAGACACATGTGTAGAGTTTTAGATGGCGTTTACTGCAAGTAAGGAATCACTATGTGTAGAGTTTGATAAAACAGTGCAATAGCCAAGGTATGGATTTCTAAAACTAACCATTTAGGCCAGTATCAAGGATTCCCAATTTTATGTAATCAACCACATGCTCTTAAAACAAACATTCTCAATTACTATAAGAATCATCTACACTTCAAATGATGTTTAATCATCTTAAGAAAGACTTACCAAAAGTCCTTGCAAGAACATGATCCATCCACAAAGTGATGAAACCTGCTATTATCTCTGAGAATAATCTGTCTCTCCTCAACCTTGGAGATCAACTTGATGGCAGAATGGCAATCAACACAAACTCTAATGTTTTTCTTCACAATAATTGGTTTCCCAATTGGCATACGTATAAGTGCATATGCTATAGCTATTCTCTCACTATGATGATGAAGAACCTTCACCTTCATTGCATCATCCAAATCGAGTGGGATTGACTCAGTATCAGGAACATAACCAGCTTCGATTATCTTTTCCAAAAGACTATCAAGCTTCAAATCGATTTCTTTCTTATGTGGATGACACCAATCTTCAGCTCCAAAAATATGAACTTTGTTATCAACATCAACCCAACTTAAACCAGGAAGTTTCTTCAAATTTCCATCCTTCATCATCTTTCTAACACTCCTTACATCCTCCCATTGTTGTTCTTTTGCATAAATATTTGAAAGTAATATATGAGCTCCACTATTTTCAGGCTCAAGTCTTATAAGAGTTTCAGCTGCAAGCTCTCCCCTTGCTTTGTCACCATATTTTCTGCATGCTGCAAGAAGAGAACACCAAGCATAAGCATTTGGCTCAAATGGCATGTTTTTAATGAAGATTTCAGCTTCTTCAAGCCGCCCAGATCGGCCTAACAAGTCAATAACACAAGAGTAATGTTCTGATCTGGGTTCTATGCCATAAACTCTTTCCATGGAATTGAAGTAGCTTAATCCTTCATTTAGTAATCCTGAATGGCTGCATGCATTCAAAAGATTGATAAACGTTACTGCATTTGGTTTAAGGTTCTGTATCAGCATCTTATTAAATAAATCTACTGCTTCATTTCCTAAACCATGGTGAGCAAAGACACCCATCAATGAATTCCATGCATACTCATTGGCTTCAGAAATTTTTTCAAACGCTTGGATCGAATGATCAATCAAACCACATTTCCCGTACATATCAACAACGATGGATGAAATGAAAGGGTCTTGATCAAGATTGTATTTGAACACTAAAGCATGAAGCTGAGTTCCATGTTCGAGTGTGGCTTGATTAGCACAGGCCTTAAATAAGCTAGAAAAGGTAAATTCATTAGGTTCAATTTTTTGTCTCTTCAACTCAACAAAAATAGTCAATGCCTTCTCGATTTGATCAGCTTCAACATACCCATTTATTACAGAAGTATAAGAAACAATATTTGCACCTCTAGAATCAGTTTCAAGCAATCTTGATCCGCTATCCATGTCTCCTAGTTTACAGTACATATCTATAAGTGCGTTGCTAACAGAAAGATATTGTTCGAACCCTAACTTTATAACAAACGTATGAAGACATGTGCCAATGTTAAATGCTTTGAAAGCCCCACAAGCACAAAGTGCACTGCAAAGTAGATGTTGGTCAACTGTAACATCTTCAGTGAGCATCTTTCTAAAAGCCGTCAATGCTTCTTCATTATAACCATTCTTTGCATAACCATCAATAATTGAATTCCATGAAACTTCATCCTTAGACGGCATCTCCTCAAATACCATACAAGCCTCAACTATCGACCCACACTTGGAATACATGTCGGCTAAGTTACTACCCACAAACAGCTCATAACTAAAACCAACTTTAAGAGCAAGACAATGGATTTGCTTCCCAATTTGTATTGATTTGAGAGACGAGCAAGCTTGAATCACACTGGAAAACGCAAATTGATTAGGGCTTTCCCCGGAAACCCACATACGACAAAACGTGGTAACTGCTTTTAAGAACTCCGAATTCTGGGAAAACCCAGATATCATAGCAGTCCAAGAAACCAAGTTTCGCTGAGGCATTTCATCGAACAGCCTTTGGGCGTATTCGAGTTGGCCACATCTTCCATACATGAGCAAAAGGTGATTGGTAAGATAAGTCGATGATGGGTATCCATAGGTGATAAGCTGCGCGTGAAGCTGTTTTCCATTAGATACCTGTTTCCATTGAGCGTAGGCTTGAAATATGTGAGCCAAGGTGTTTGAGTCTTGGTGCAAGTGTTTAGCTAACGTTCGAAATGTCATAACAAACGTTTCCTACACATCATGGAAGACAGCTCAAAACCAATGTACAAAGCAAAGTGAAGGCGCCATCCTGGAATTAGCAAATGCGAGATGGTTTTCAATATGGGACCGGACCTGCGGATCAGGCCGATTGAACCGAGAACCCCCTTTTAACACGTTCGGTTATCTTATCTTCGCTACACCGTTTGAAAATGAACAAGTCAAAATCTTCCCAAACTAGTCGGACCAGCACTATAAACAGATTTTTGAAAACGGATTGCTGTTGGAGAGGAAAAGTGATAATCGGTGAAAGCTGGTGACACTTGCCTATTAGACCATGACTAGTGTTCTTGTCAAATTAAACGTAACTCAAATAGTATATCAGCTATCATATTACTTTTTTTTTCTTTCTTGTTTCAAACTCAATTAGCACTTAACACAAACAACTCAAATATTTTCTCAAACCTTACTCTTCCTATTACACAACCAATAGAAAGTAATCGGGTAGCTGTGGGTGTGGGGAGCCGGGACCTCTCAGGTTGAGAGAGTAGTACTGGTGTTTCCGAAGGAATCCGGGTGAGCCGAAGCCTAACCTGAACCCTTTGGCTTGGGTGGTACAAGTAGCCTTACACTGCACCAACAGTTGCTTCTGCCTAGGGCACAAAAGCTAGAAGCCCATAGTCAATAGGTAGTGGCTTAAGCTAAAAGTTATATCTTTTATTTGTATATGTATTTGGTAAAATAGCTGATAAGTAAAATAACAATTCATAAAAAGGAGAAATTGTAAACGGTTATAGTAAGTATTTAGAAAATTTTAAACTCAAGAATCTTGTTTTAGAGGTTTTTGTTTAAAAAAACTTTTAGTTTTTTCATCCAAACAAGATTTATGGTTTTTTCTTTTAAAATAAAAAACTACCAGCTTCAAAAAACTACATACCGAGCACACCCTACATCTATTTTTTCTTAAACGGGCAGAATACACACCCTTAAACTTAATCCTAAACATACATTTTTTATCTACTATGACTTAAACCTATAACCTTTGTGTGGGACACCTAAAACACTAGATATTGTTGAACTATAAATCTTTGTCGTTCTATATCTATATGTGCGTGGTTCTTGGTGAAAGGTCAATAATGCCTATTACACTAGACTCTATGTCTCAATAAACTATTACCATCACATACACATAAAAATAAATAATGAAAGAAATTGGTTGGTTGGTTTTTTATGTGAGTCTCCCTACGCTGGAGGATCATGCCCGCTCATAATGCCTTAGATGATACATTGATACGTATCTCACACCGTGAGTTTTACTTTTTCTCACTATAGCATCTCATGTTAAAGCACACGCCCTCCTCTCTAAGAGGTGACGAAGATCCCAATAGTGAGACACTAAGAGAGGGAACTAATAAATACAAACGACTAAAAAACTAGTCGCTTTCAATGGTATATATAGACCTTTCTTTGAATTGAATACCTTCATTCAATGAAAGCATAAGAAAAAGTTTCTTTGAATGAAAGGAATACGAAAGAACAAAATAATAAAGATGTATCAATGGTTTATGCCTCCCTTCAAATACCTCCCTCAACGAGAGCGTATAAATTAAGAGGTCTTCATTGAAAGACATGTCTCATTGAAAACGGAATTCGGAAAGATTGGAGAGAATGAAATTAGTAAAGATATATGAATGGTTTTTACTTTGTATTTGTTGTTTGCTTCTTTAGCAACTTGCTAAGGTTGTTTTTATTGAATTGTCGCTAGGCTTACATTGAAAGAAACCAAACTCATTGTTGCACGTCAAGTATGCACACCACAACAAATTTATTGATTTCTTTGCACACTTTTTAGTCATTCTCACATGTAAATACATGAAGAACTATAGGTACACCTGTAGGGTTGTAAATAAACCGAATGAAGACGAACGAAGCTTATTTGTATTCGTACGTTTAACTTTAGCTGAATAAATAAACGAATATGAACAAATTTTTGTGTTTATGTTCATTCTTTTAACTTTAGTCAAACAAATACGAATGAACTTTTGTATTCGATTGTTTAAAAAAATTGGTTAGTTTATGTTCATTTTTGTTCATTCATTTTAATAATAAACGAACATAAACAAAGGAACACACATTATAATGGATATCCAACATTATTAAACACAGATAAACTATAACTAAATTATCTATCTATCTATCTATCTATATATATATATATGTGATATTCTCTTATTTTGGTTCTCGGTTTCACTAAGTTTGGTTATTATCCGAAACCGGACCTGTTTTTTAAAAGGAATATAACCGAAAAACTGGAACCGAAACCGATTATATTTCGGTTCAGTTATCTGTCCTAACTTTTGAGTTTTTTTGGTTTCGGTTAATTTGGGTTTGGATTGGTTCGATCCGGTTTTGAAACCAAGCTCATTCCTACTACAAGTAATGAAAAATTTAGACCATGCGTCCAAACCACCGGTTGAGGAATGAACTTCCAAAGTAAACAAACAAACTAAATTAACAAAAACCAACAAGCTTGTAGCACAACAGCAGTATGTGGTGCATTAAGTGTTGCTTATTTGAGTACATGTCTATAAAATATGTAGATTTAAATGTAGAATTAGAAAATCGTGTGCTGCTGCTGTTTATTTAAAAAAAAAACTAGATTAACAGGATTCCATCTGTTGATTTACCCTGTTTTGGCCAACCTGTGTGCACACACACTTGGTTCCAATGGTAAAGCTAGAAAGACACGTACACCTGTGGTATACCACACAATTAATTGCATACTCTATATCTAGATGTATATATCGACGTGCATCATTACCCACCTTAGCCCCACTCGGCCACTAAAGAATCCTTCTATGTATTCGACACATATATAATAGATCTTTTATATATGTTCTTCTCCTCGACAACAATATCATCGTCGATCAGATCGAGTATCAATACAATTCTATTCGCTGGAAAATTAACAAGCACAAATTCCTGCATTAATTTCTTCATGATATATAGTCACTACTGAAAGCAACAAGATATATCTCGTCATTTCAATGGATGCTAACAAAAGCTCCAATCTTGAAACCACCCACCACCACCGTCAGCCTACAACTGTAGCATCAACATCGTCGACACAGGAAGATTTCAAGGGAACCCATGATCAGGACTTGTTCATCAATAGTAGTGATCATGAAGAAGTAAAAGCTTCTTTATTGGCTGCGGGAGAAGGCGTTGATCGTAAGGCGGAGAGAAGTACTTCAGTAGCAACAGCAGCGCAACCAGCTGAAGCATCAGGTGGAATAATTAAGATGGTGGTGATGGAGGAAGAGAGCGTAAGAGAGAAGTTGAAGAAACACCGGGTAGAAATGTCGGGTAGGGTATGGATACCGGAGATATGGGGACAAGAGGATCTGCTCAAGAATTGGATTGATTGCACAGTTTTCGATTCCTCTCTAGACAAGACTAGCATTATGTCTGCAAGGGAAGCTTTGATTCAGCACGGAACATCAACACCCCCTAGGGTAACGTACGTTACAAATTAAATACTATATCGTACCTGTTAATTATTAGGATTTAATTAGTTTAGGGATTTTTAATTCGATTAACAACAACAATATTGCAGTTTAATTTGTTGAAGATCATTCTAGCTTCTTGTTATCAACTGTTGACTTAAACCATTGACTTACCGATCCAGATTAATTTGTATGGATACAAATTTGCACGGTTGCATTGTACGTATAATTATGTACTCCACAGGGATATATGGAAACATGTATAAAAAATAAGCTATATTTGACTAGCATAGCTTAATTTACATGGTTATTTATTTTATAAACGCTTCTCCAGCCCAACTACTTGGAAAGCGTCCTCGTAGGCATATAACATTGCACAAGACCAAGCGTATGACCCAACCTGAAGCCATTGGGTTGGCATTCGGTTAGATTGGCTTCCATGACAACACCCATGCCCCCCACCCCTTGTGAACCCGATCGGGTTGGCAATTCAAAGTAGTGAGTGTTAATAACGTTTCTCTCTCTCCTATCTTTTTCTCTTAATATATATTAATAAATAAAATAAAAAGTAAAATAAGATTGAGTTAGAATATGCTAGCTTTTAAGTTGAAAATGAAAAGGAATAGGAAAGTGATGTGATGCTCGGGTTGTATAACCCAAATTAGTACGGATAGTCTAGAAACCTTCTCTTATGATTACTCTGAATATATATTTGTGTTGGCTATCACATGGGTGTGCGTCGTAGTACTATTGGGTTATTCCTAAACTATTACTACTTCCTCACCAAATCCAAGAGAAGGTCTTCGTGTATTTTAAGAGAGTATAGTACTACTATATTTTTAAAAAATTAATATCCATCTCGTCATCTGTTATTTATTGATAAATTAATATGTACTTCATTACTTATATAAACAAACGAAATGGTTTCGCGAAATCATTGATTAAATGTTTGTAACTAATAACTAAACCATCCCTTTGTTCAAACCCTTTCACCAATACATTTACGAGATATTTCTAATCGGTTAAAACATAGCTTTTTTTTAAAAAGGTAGAAAGCTACATATTTCTCTTCACAAAAATCATATAATGACATATCTCGGAGACTAAAGCAAAAGGTGAGATCGTGTTCTCTCTGTCCAACTGTGATACGATCACCCTCTGAAGAGTCCACATTGATCGTTGGTTACCCCAAGAACCCCCCTTACCGGAACGATTTCCTAGACTCTTTGGTCTAGAAACAAAACAAGATTGTGTGGAGGCTGAAAGATGGGGCAATCCAACATGGCTGTTTCAAGGGAACTAGAGATAGCGTATCCCCCCAAGAGGACGCACAAGTTCAAATTTGGTCTATCTCTCTACCAGATCACCACAGGTCTAAATCTTGACCCTTTCATAAATGATCGCTGGATGTCAACAATTTGGATGGATGGTTATTTCTCAGTCCAGCGTTTGTCATCTTTAATCCTGGAAAAAACGCTGCCGTCCACCCCTATAGACATGGCTGACTTATGGATTTCTTTGGTTCCGTCAAAAGTAAACATCGTAGTTTGGATAGCCTAAAACAAAGCCTTGCCGTGTAGATCAAATCCTCTGGGTAAAGGAATTCAAGTAGAGGATACGTCTTGCCCCTTATGCTCCAGCAGCACAGAAGACATCTCCAACATCCTTTTCGCATGTGCTAAGACCAATCAGTTTGGAGAAAGTTTAAAAGTTGGCGGAAGGTCCATGTTCCTTTAGTGTCCTCCCTTCTAGATCTTTTAAATGTTGGTCACTTCCTAGGCTCGAAAAATTGTCTTTTAAGGCAATGTTTTGAAGGCTCTTGTTCTATTCTTGTTTGGAGCTTATGGAAGTGGAGGAACAAAGTCGCTCATGCAAAAGTTTCCATGCAAAGAGACTCCTATCTACAGGAAGATCCTTTTGCCTTGGTGTAGCGGCTCTCATTTTTTTGGGTACAAAATAAATATAAAAAGTTTGCATGTTTTTGGAACTCTTGGGTTGCTGACCCCTCTATTATTTTCTTTTGTTGGGGTGCTATTATTTTTTTTGTAAATTCTCCGGCTCGGAGATGCAGGCCCCTGCCCAGCTGTTTTGTTGCTTGTTCTTCAAGCCCTTTCAATATATATTACTATCCCAGCTTTCCCAAATAAATCTTCTCTACATTTAAATACAGTTTTTTAGATTAAATGTAAGCAAAACTGGTTAACCTTTCACTATGTTCTATAAATACCAAGTTCTAATTGTACAATTTTGCGAAAGATGCATAAACAGTGGTTTATTGGTAGGCCATGCAGTTCACTACTCTATTCGATGCTGAAGTTACACTGCCATTCGGAACACAGAAAAGAAAACCCATACCGTTTGCTGAACACAAAACCATAAACGTATTACGAGGGCTGCTCCTTGTCACCTATGTTGAAAGAAAGGTTTGGAACCCTGTAGAGAAGAAGAGAGCCAAGAAATTGAATTGTTATTGGTTACAATATTACACCCTTCATAATTAGTCGTTTATATCTTCTTTTTATCGTATAATTTAACCAAATTATCTAATAACACAACTCCATCAAATTATGGGTTATTGGAACTCTAGTCCATCAAATTGCCAATTGCGAGTGTGTGCCTCTTATTTAGTATGCAATTGATAAAACTACATGGTTAATGGCAACAATATTTCTATTGCAGTAACGAAGCTAAGTAATATATCATTAGCGTCTTGTTAACTAAAAGGTTCACTGTAAAATCAGATTCCAAAGCACTATTAAGAATAAATAGTTTGTCTTTAATATATACATTAACTATTAACCATTTAACCTATAAAAGGAATGATAGGCAAAAAAATATATTAATGGTTAAACCAACCCCACTCAGTAATAAGAGCAAGCAGCCCCTTTAATCACATTTACTCTCGTTATACCCAACCAAACCACCATTAATCATTTGTATCAACATTTCCTGTCTTCCAATACTCACAGACAAGACCCCTAACAAGTTAAATTTTCTGTCAAAACTATGTAGTGAAATATTTGACAGATATACCCTCAAGATCGAGATACTTAAGTTCAAAGCATTCATATGAGTTGTTGAAAAGTGTTTCACACTTTCACAGTTATGTACTTCTACAATGGTACCATAAAACTAATGGCTTACCGGAAAAAAAAGCTTTCATAAGTATCGCGTAAAGAATGATAAGAGTGCTCACTGCAAAGATTCCAACTTCCAAATCTTGATGGTTCCATCATCACTTGCAGAAGCAAGAAGACTGTTACCCTGCAAATACAGATCGGCCAGATAAAAGATCACGTTTTTGTATACTTTTATAAGGATTTTGTGTTTTAGATATGATTACAAAATCTATGTTGTTTCAATAATAATCTAGATTTGTTGAATAACATGATTCAGGAAGTTTTATGTACTAAAATCACATTTTGGGGGGTCATACAACCCATTTGACATGTTCCCCCTTCGGCTAACTTTTTTATTTTACTTGCTAGTGATAAACATAAACGGAATGGACTCATTCAACAAGTCGAATTGCACCCTCTAATGTTTGTGTCTGTGTTAATAGAAAAAGGCCACAAGGCTCAAGTTTGCAATTATATGACTAGGAGCAAAGAGATTACCGCAGGGCACCATTGCACCGAATTTATGTCCATCTCATGTGCCTTTTCTTTCTTAAGAAGCAAATTATACGAAGGCCCGTCAACCTGTAAATGTGAAAAACAAAATCGCGATGAAGGTTTAAAAGAAAAGGCATACAATCACCATCTAAGTCCAAGAATCCTCTTTACTTTTTAGTTTATCTAAGATAAAAAGAAAAAGGTAAATTCCATGTTAAAACTGTTAACAGACATCAGATACACAAGTAACTCTTACCTAGCACTATAAGCTTTAGACTTAACCACCAAGTTCATATCTTTATATGGTGGCAAAATACAGGAAAAGGAACACTATAACCACCAAGTTTTTGTTAAACTGAGATGAAACCATCAATATGTGATGAAACCATAAATACGTCCATTTCCACTTGAATTATACAAAAGAGAAAAAGAACTTTGACCTTTTCCAATCTAATAAAATCAATAAGAACACATGAAATCGCAAAGATTTGCATACCGGATGATCTTCAGATTCACCAAATAAGCGTATGGCATCATCAGCTGCTCCAGTAGCTATTATTCCTTCCCTGTCATATCAAAAAGTGGTAACAAGATTATATGAATATGGTATCTACACTTCCATGTTGCTCAAATCATATTATATTAAATGAAATAATATAGTTTCTGTGATTATTATTGACACTAACTAATTATAAAATAAATAGAACAGATAGTGTTCCGGGTCAACCCAATCAGACGCGTAGCAGAAGTTACCCATATTGACCACAAGAAATTACCAGCTATGCTGATGTTACCTTGACCAATGGACCGAGAAAATAGTCCGATCATGATAACCAGATATAGTGCAAAGGTGTCTCCTGCCAAAATAAAGAAACAATATAGATCAAATCATATAAACAGACAGGAGTTTATAAAAGAGCATGGGGGCAATAAAAAAAGGCCTATCATAGTATGCTTATCATGACAGTTTTAAAAAAGCTTCTATGGAGGATACATTTTCATGGCTTTTATATTTACGAAAATTTTGCACAAATATATTTTGCCATATGTTCAGCTGAAAATAGTTGCTGAAAAAAACAAAACACTTCTCCTTGCTATTTTCTAAGCAAATGAATATATATAAAAATCGATATAAACATGTATAAGCTAATAAACAATACGCATGATCCTAGGATATAAAAGGTAATTATATGAAAATAAATTGTAAACACAATTAGAAAGAGAAAAAGTATCCACTATCCACCCCATCCTAAGCATGTGCAGTGTTTTACTTGTCTCGTAGTTTAGCAAGCTTCTTTGACTACAACAAAATACCCAAAATGCCCCTTAATACGAAAGAATTAAACTTGCAGGGCAAAATCAATTTGACATAATATCTTATAGCGATTGCTAGTAGATAAATATATACATTTAGGTTCCAATTCCACTAGATTCGTTGGGGACAACCCAAAATAAATTTATTGTTACAGACCGCAATCAAAGATATATTTAAATGACAAGAAACAATTTAGTGTCTGAAAATCATCCATATTTTATACATGCAGATCTTAAGAACAATCAAATGCTTAAAACAATATGGTACTCACTCACCACAATGCATTGGCATCACCAGATTGCAATCTTTTAATGTCCACACCCCACACCTTAACAGTGAGATCATCACTGCAAACATAAAGAACATTTATCAAGTAGGTGAAAGTAGATTATTAGCAACTTAATCACTGATAACACAAATCAATTGCTACCATACCTGCATGTAACCATCTTATCTCCAGTGTGATTAAAAGATAAAGCCCATACAGTAGATAAGTGTCCGCTGAAAGTCGCAAGTGATTAATTATATTAGATTCCAACATAACGATGCTACTAATTAAGACAGAGCAGTAACAGAAAGTCAGAAACATTTTTTAGTCTTTACTAGACTTTATCTAACATAACAGCAGTAAAACATTTGAAGTCAAATCAGTCAAAGAGCACTCGGCTGCTACCTGTTTGATTTACCTAAACTCTGCACGCAATGCCAATCATCACTATCACCATCCTCTGCCCAAACCTGAAAATGCAATGTGAACTTGTTTTGAAGTGTCGAATATACTTGAATAATGAATTTTTAATGTCTGGTTAAACATATTCTGCTTTCTGGTTAAAACAAAATTACTTATTTACCCTTTCTTTCAACATAATCTGAGAGACTTTACTGCCATTTGAAAAGACGCCTCTTCTTATTGCACAAAAAATGTCTTATTTTTGTTTTTTGATCTACCAATTCCTTTAATTCTTATTATCTCCTAAAAATCAAACAACGGAAGCACATCCAAACAAACTCTCCTACATCACGTATTCACGTTTTACTAAAGTTGGTTATCTGATAATGATTATTAAATATCACATAATCACTTTCAGAACACCCCCCTCCAATAATAATAATAATAGTAGTAGTAGTAATAATAATAATAATAATAATAATAATAATAATAATAATAATAATAATAATTATTATTATTATTATTATTATTATTATTATTATAATTATAATACAAAATAAAAAACTACAGCTGATTAAAGTTCATACACAGGACTATATATATAACAGCGTGTGCATTACCGCAATAGTGTTATCATAGCTACAAGAGAATAAAATATCCAAAGTTGGATGCCACTGGATCATTTTAACATCTTGTTTATGTCCTTGCAGCACAGAAACACAATCAAACTCATTCCCGGGTAAAACTTCCCATATCCAAATACATTTGTCTCGGCTACAAGTTGCGAGCAGTGAACCAGATGCATTCCATGACACACATTTAACTTCATTTTCATGGCCCTGTACAGTTGAAACTAAAACTATATTCAGACAGAATCACAGAAGCGTAAGCTTATAATTTATATCATAAGCATTTGCTTAATGAGTACTACAAATGCTACAGTAATGTTATACATTATAAATACTAGAATGATGTTACTATATATACCTCTAAAGTGGAGACACATTCAAAGCCATCCCCATTATGTTCCCAAATAGCAGTGGTGGCATCAAAACTTGCAGTTGCCAATTGTTTGCCAGATGGTGACCAAGCACAAGATCTAACCGTCCGAGTATGTCTATCTTCTAATACTGCCTAAAAGTATTCAAAGACTTGTTAATCTTAAAAATCAGACTTCACATATGAAATAACTTTCATCAGTCTGCAAAATGATAAGTCTTCATGAGCATAAGCAAAACATGTAAAAACTGTTTTTGGTAACTCCATGTTGCTGTGAGTAGATGCAAAATCATAAAGATGTGAAATATCAGATATGTATGTGTTTGTATATATCTTATGTATATACATTCATATATACGTACACATACATGTGTATCTACATATATTGACTTTTACCTAAGGAACTGTACTCGGCTACTCCACAAAATACATCCTGGTTTGTATGTGAAGATAATTCTATAGAGTTATTCCCTAACAAGGTTTCTGTCCAACAAGAATTTCATAAGATAAAAGGATTTCAATTATTTAAAAATTATTCCTTTACTTTTTTACAACAGATTTTATGTACTTATAACGCTGCTGGCTACCCTTCGGTTTAGTTATTGCTTCAAATACATTTATAACATGTTTACAAGTTACAAAAGGAAAAGGAGGGAAAAAAAGCTCATTTAAAAATTAAAGTAAAAGTGGGAAAATAAGAGGGGGAAGATTAATTTCAAACTCACATACGAAATTCAAACCTCATGGAAACAGGTGAGCAGTAGTTTTTTCATGCCCAGCTTGTTACAAATATAATTAACTCTATTCCCTGGCAAAGCTTTGGTGAATCCATCAGCAAGCTGATCTCCTGTCCTTACATGAGAGGTTGTAATCGTTCCATCTTCTATCTTTTCTCGGGTGAAATGACAGTCCACTTCAATGTGCTTAGTCCTCTCATGAAATACTGGGTTATTGGCAATATGAATAGCAGCCTGGTTATCACACCATAGATTCATTGGTCCTGATTGGGAAAGCCCAATCTTACCAAGTAGATTTCGTAACCATACAAGTTCACAAATGGTTTGAGCCATAGCACGATATTCAGATTCGGCACTTGATCTTGAAACAACATTCTGCTTCTTACTCTTCCAAGACACTAGATTACCTCCAACAAAAACACAATAGCCTGTTGTAGACCGCCTGCTAGTAGGTTCCCCACCATAGTCAGCATCGGTAAACGCCTCTATTATGTGATGACCATGGTTTTGGTATATGATGCCATAACCAGGAGCTTGTTTCAAATACTTCAAAATATGACAAACGGCATCCCAATGTGAGGTTCTTGGAGATGACATAAATTGACTCACTACACATACTGGAAATGCAATATCAAGACGAGTGATTGTCAGATAGTTCAGCCTTCCCACGACTCTTCTATACTTCTCTGGATTCTCGAGAAGATCCTCATCATTAGCCTTCAGCTTCACGTTCGGGATCATAGGAGCGTCACATGGTTTTGTGTCAATCATACCAGAATCATTCAATATGTCTAAACAATACTTTCACTGAGACAAACAAATTCCTTTGCGAGTCCGAGACACCTCGATTCCCAAGAAATATTTCAATGGTCCAAGGTCCTTAGTTTGAAATTGAGATGCAAGAAAGTCTTTTAATTTCTTAATTCCATTCCCATCACTGCCGGTAATCACGATATCATCGACATATACCACTAATAGAATACTTCCAGAGCCAGACGAAGCAAAGAACACCGAGTGATCATATGAACTCCTTTGTAATCCAAACTTAGTCACTACCGAACTGAACCGACCAAACCACGCACGAGGGGACTGCTTTAGGCCATATAGAGACTTGCGCAATTCGCAAACCTTGCCACACTCCCCCTGAGCAACAAACCAAGGAGGTTGCTCCATGTACACTTCCTCAAGTAAATCTCCATGTAAGAAGGCATTTTTCACATCCAATTGATGAAGAGGCCAATCATAAGTAGCTGCGAGAGAAATAAAAAGCCGGATAGATGATAGCTTTGCAACTGGTGAAAAGGTTTCAGAGTAATCAATTCCATAAGTCTGAGCATACCCCTTTGCAACCAAACGAGCTTTTAACCGAGCCACTGAACCATCAGGGTTGACTTTCACTGTAAAGACCCACTTACAACCAATTGCCTTTTTGCCGGTAGGTAACTCTACAAAATCCCATGTATTATTATGATCAAGAGCGTTAAGCTCATCAACCATAGCATCTCGCCATCCAGGATGGGCCAAAGCTTCACCAACAGTAGTTGGAATGGGTACAGAGTCAAGTGTAGAGACCAAAGCACGAGAGGACGTGGATAATTTATCATAGGAAACAAAAGAAGCAATGGGATAGGTACAGGAACATTTACCTTTCCGAAGAGCAATGGGAACATCCAAATTGGCGACTAATGGATCAGGAACAGGATCTTCAGATACAGCAACCTCAGGAGAAGGAGGATCTGCAGACGAAGATGACGTTTGTTCAGGATCTAAAGGAGATCGGTGACGCCTATGATATACATGAACAATGGGTGGTCGAGTATTATCTGGGGAAGGTGAGGATGTAGTAGGTATAAATGAGTCAGGAGACTCAGAGCTGGGTATGGTGTATAATAACATATCATTATCCATATCCCTTTGTGGACGTGAAGGGGACACATGAAAGAACGGCAAATTTTCATGAAAGGTAACATCACGAGATACAATGTATCGGTTGAGTGTTGGAGAAAAGCATCTGTAACCCTTTTTGAAGTCTGGAATAACCAAGAAACACACACTTCAAGGATTTAGGATCAAGCTTGGTTATATTAGGACGGGTATCACGAACAAAACACGTACTACCAAAGATTTTTGGTTCAATAAAAAATAGTGGCTTCTCAGGGAACAAAACTGAGAAGGGAGTTTCTCCACTCAGGACAACAGATGGCATTCTATTGATGAGAAAACAAGCTGTTGCCACAGCATCAGCCCAGAAGGGTTTTAGGACGGCCATTTGAAATAGAAGAGCACGAGCCACCTCAAGGAGATGACGATTCTTCCGTTCAGCTACTCCATTTTGAGCGGGAGTATCAACACAAGAAGACTCGTGAATAATACCATTCTGAAGCATATAGGACTGAATGAACTGAGATAAATACTCCTTTGCATTATCGCTGCGCAGGATTTTGATAGATGTTTGAAACTGTGTTTTAATTTCACAATGAAAAGAACATAAATGACTTAATACCTCAGATCGATTTTTCATTAAATATAACCAAGTAGTTCGAGAATAATCATCAACAAAAGTAACAAAATATCTAAAACCAGTTTTAGATGTAACAGGACATGGACCCCAAACATCGGAATGGATTAATTCAAATGGGGACGCAGCCCGCTTGTTGACTCTAGGACCTAAATGAACTCGCTGATGTTTGGCAAACTGACATGACTCACACTGCAAAGTCACTAAATGGGAAAATTCTGGACACAACTTTTTTAGACTTTGTAAGGATGGATGACCTAGTCGACAATGAACTTCAAATGGAGATAACGAGCTAGAGAATGCCACGGAGCATGGAGTATGTTGTTCAAATATATATAGGCCATCCGACTCCCGTCCTTTACCAATAATCTTCTTCGTCTGCAAATCCTGAAAAACACAATGATCCGGGAAAAATGAGACACTACAATTTAAGCTACGGGTGATTTTGCTCACTGAAAGTAAGTTAAAAGAAAATTTTGGTAAACTTAGGACAGAGGGTAATGAGACAGATGGTGACAATCTAATTGTGCCTGAACCAATCACATGGGACATGGATCCATCAGCCACAATAACTTGGGTCGGGAATGTATGTTTAGTGAAATTAGAGAAAAGATTAGGATTACCAGTCATATGGTCTGAGGCACCTGAATCAATGACCCATTTGGCGGAGGATGAAATAAAGCATTTACCAGAGTTACCTGTCCCAGCAAATGCAGCAGTGGAAGCAGGAGAGTTCTCAGCATGTTCATCTCTAGGTTTTACAGTTGCGCCAGCAGGTGTAGTTGCAGCTTGTGCAGACGCAAACCTTTGATTTCTAGCCAAACGTTTCTTACAATTGAACTTCGTATGACCCATCTCATGGCAGTAGTAACACTCAACATTACCTGAGTCGGAGTTAAACTCTCGTGAGTCTGTTGCTCGATCATTATGACCACCTCTAGAGCCACCCCTATAACTTCCACGAGGACCTCCTCGGAAACCACCACGGTATCCACCTCTACTTGCTAAAGCCGTGTTGTGATCAGACGGTTGAGCAGATTAAAGGTTCTCATTTCTAAGGACTCAAGCAAATGTCTCTTGAAGAGAAGGTACCACAGATTCATTCAGGAATTGAGACCTGATAGATTCAAACTCTGGAGACCAGACAGAAAGCTAATGACAGCTATCTGCTCCCTTTGAGTCTGCATAGCCTTTACATCAGCACTCAATGGGAGAAGTGAGTTCAGTTCCTCATATGTTTTCTTGAATTCCATTACATAAGAAGTAAGAGACCGGTCTTGTTGTTCCCCACGATGAAAAGTCTTGCAAACATTATAAATTCGTGCAATGTTACTTTGCCCAGAGTACAAGAATTCAAGATAATCTATTAACTCTTTGACATACTCACAATGACTTACTAGAGTTGAAACAGATGGTTCAATAGAGTTGATAATTTGCAAGAACATACGAGCATCTTGTTGTAACCAGAGGTCACGATTACCCTCAGTAGGAGGGTCAGACTCAAGATGAGAGGCCATTCCCATACTTCGAACATACAGCCGTACGGTTTTGATCCATTCAAAGTAATTAGTACCATTAAGTTTGTTATTAGTAACTCGTGTACTCGTTGGGATTAAGTCTGGTATACGCGAACCACCAGAAGGTTTATCATCAGCCATTTTTCCTTTTTTCTTTCTCCTTTTTTTTTTTTTTTTGTGGATAAACCTCAACAAATTTAAGCAGGTTAAACTAATATCAACAAACCAGAATCAGAAATCAGATGAACAATTAGGCTGACTGATAACTAAACCAAGTTCAACAGATTCAGAATCTCTCTTTAAAAAGAGAGAACAAGATAACTTCAACAAATTCAGATGAGACCCCAAACTCAGATCAGACTCAAACAATGGTGCATAACCAACATCAGAGAAACTGTAATATCTTACCAGAAATGGAATCAGAGGGAAAAACCAACCAAGCCTGTGGAATTTCGAAGCCGTCGGCGACGGCAAGAGAGCTCACGCGCCAGCGAAGGGCGGCGGCGCGTGGTGTAGCGGACAGGTAGCGAACAAGCAAAGAGAGGTCGCCGGAGGACACTGAATCCTTCTAGGAGGGCGGTGAGATCAACAAATCGCTCTTGATGGGTCGATTTAAAAAAAACGTGACTGTGTTTATGTTTCACAAAGTCGATGGATGGAGCTGGAAGACAACCAGCTCTGATACCATGTTAACAAAGACAGATTGAGAACTGAAAACCTCTATTCAGATATCTACTTACAAGGTACAATAAGACATATATATATATACATACAAGGGAAAACTAAAAGACAGAGATTTAACTATCCCTAACCCTACAACTTCTAACCCCCTGACTATATATATTCTAACGTAATGAATATTAAATCTAACAGAAAAGAAACAAATCACCATTGTTTTATCAACAGACAAGTTATCGAGAAAAAAATATTTGTAACCGCTGCATTGCGCGGGTACAATACTAGTGTGTGTCTATATATATATATATATATATATATATATATATATATATATATAATTTTGCAAGATTACAAAGCGAAAATTCAAGTCCCATATGTACAAAATGCATTTGTTGCATAGCACAAGTGACTTTCTCAAGGAAAGAACTCGATTATGATCTCATTTCACTTCCCACAAATGTAAGTAATATTGGCTAGATCAAGACATAGAGACATGTAGTGCTTGTGCATATAAAACTTGAAAGTTAATGGTTATAACAAAGCGCATTTAGTACAAATTCTGAACTGCTTCCATGTAGCATTAGAGTTTCCAAATGTACCTTGCAGTTCTAAGTTTACAAAGAAACTAAACAAGAATAAACTGAGCTTGAATCACAGAGAGTCTAACATATCAACTTCAGTTACTGCACAACATTCTTACAGCCATGAAGTAGTAGTCAAGATATTAAAACAAACAAACAAAGATATAGCATATAAAAAAACGAGTTCCAGAATTTATAACAATCTTGAAGGTCAGAAGGTGAGACTCTTCTAAGTAATCTAATAATTGAATTCTATGTCATAACTAAAAGCCCTAATTCTCTTCAAATTGAACTCACTTTATTAATTATTTTTTTAATAGAGGGAACAATAGACCTTGCAATCAAAGGATGTAGAGGAAGGGCTCCGCTGTTGCCAGATTCGAACAGTTTTATCTCCGCTGCAAGAAGCGAGGACAGCAGGTACACCGTCAGCACCAGTAGCCGGATTCCAAGCGAGACTCCATACCCTATCAGTGTGACCTACAAGCCTTTGAACTTCGATAAGTTTCAAGCTTTCTTCTTCGAGTAAAGACATGGCAGGCAGTCGTACACGTGAGACTCGATAGAGGTGTTCGCCGGCTTGGTCACTGGATGGAGGTATGATCGGAGATGTAGATAGCATACGTCGGGAGCTTGTGACAACGAGAGTGTGCCGGCCTCGTGTCCTTTCTGAGTTTCTGTCGATCAAAATCGGCAGAGTGTTTTGAACTGCTTTTGTATCGCTTTTCATAAAAAATAAAGTTACGGATCATTTCTCGTTGATTATTTTTATAAATTTTAGTGTACAATAAATTAATGATACATATACTTTTTCAATCAAGTAATTTTTGACTTTCATAAAATTTTTACGTTGTTAATAACATAAATTATTTTTTCTTATATGATTCAACAAAATGTGATATTATAAGGTGATCTTTGTTGTTTTTTAATATCCGGATCTTGAAAATATCTTCTTTAAATTAATTATAGGTTAAAAATATCTCAATAGCCTTTAAATTCAAATCCTTTCAGTATAATTGTGCCCTACTTTCATCATCATTACAACCCAACGCCTTTAGCACTGAACCAATGCGACCGACCATTGTCACACCCCTTGTTTGCCAAATCATCATACATGTATGTTGTTCTTCTTATCTCTCCCTCTTATGAAATTGTTTAGAAATTTTATGATGTACACTTACCAAAAAGTAATAAATATGTATCGTAGTACTGCCGTAGTTGTTTCACTTCGTGTGGAATTGTGTTGAAGTTCTCTTTCTCTATCTAACTTTCTACACATATACTTACGCTATATTGCAAAATCTTTGATCGATTCAAATCTCTTAGCTTTAAAAGGTTTGAGGTTACTATTTTACCTATCATATCAAACTAAAAAGAAATTATTGATCAAGTTAAATGAAATAAGTAGATATTTATATGTTATTTTAGTAACTAAACCTTTCATAATGACATCAAGTCAATTTCAACATGTAAGATATTAATTACGACTTAAAAATCAGATGGAAAGGATATATATTAAAAATAACATTTTTAAATATTTAAGTGACGCTTATAGTAAAATATCTCGTAATAATTACGTGTCGCATTGTACATGTATGTGCTTGTGTGTGTATCCATCTTCAAAAGCAAATTTCATGATATTTAGAAACAATTCAAAGAGTGACTGTGCCTCATAATGTCCAAAATTGTGTTCTAGCCCCGATTTATTATTGTGACTCTATTTACGCCACTTTATTAATTTTGTTTGGAATTTAACATTAATATTTTCATTTTATGATTAAGCAGGTTTAAATATCATAAACATGCAACATTGGATATATAAAATGATAAACTAGAAAACTAAAAGCATTAAACCTTTTTATAAAATAAACATCCAAGTATAAATGGATATTCAAATATCAAAAATACCTTTGATCATTTATACGTAGTATTCGGATTCAAATACATAACATTGTAAAAACAAAATAGCACCTCACGTAATCACTATATAACTTAAGTAGTAGGGTCTTGAATTCAAAGATGTGATGGTCGGATACTACTTGGTTGTCATGGTGATCAGATCTAGGAGGCATAGCAAAGAAGGTTGGTAAATGTTAAAAATTCTTGTATCGACTGTAATAGGAGTTGATAAAAATGTGATCTGTATGTTGTAAAAGAGTTGGTTTGAAGGTTTAATAATATTATATATTGTTTTTCAAAAAAATCACTATGTAATAACATAAGTATATATACGCTCGCATGATTTATGCTGGCCTATAAGGTATTTTTAGTTTGTCATATATATTGGGCAAATTGTATTAAAACATAACGGACTTTGTTTTAGTTATCATTATATACAATCAATTTTATTTTTTTAAAAATAATACAACCAACTTTCATAATCCTTACATTGTGTGCAACTTGTTAAAAAGTTTATTGTATACAATGGTAACTAAACAACAGACACATAAAAAAATGTTTGCATACAATGAGAGGATTATGAAAGTTAATTATATTATTTTTAAAATTTTAAAGTTGTTTGTATACAATGGTAACTAAAACAAAGTTTATTACATTTTCGTACAATTTACCATATATATTTTTATCATGTTATGGTTTTTCTAATTACATTGGTTGAAATTTGTTTGACTTGATAGATTCCCATGAGAGAAATTGACTAGTAACGGGTGCACATATTTAGGTAGGTAGGATCTGTACCATACCTTTCTTTATTTGCGAGGTTGGCGATTAAGGATGTCGAAAGATTTTAAATTCAAAGTTGAAACATCATGCAATTATGTTTGGGTGTAACAAATCAACGTTTAGGCTAATCTATGGTGTATTTTAGGGGTGTTGTTCGAATTTTTTCGGGTTTCGGATAGATTAGTTCGAGTAAAATGGGTATTTTGTTGTTGCATTTTTAACCATTAAGTGAACCAAATCACAATTCGAATAATCTTATATTGGTTCGGGTCGGGTAGCATTGGGTATACCCAAAAATTGAAGTTTGGTAGTTTGCACCATGAATCATGCTAGTGTATTTACAACATAAATATCGTATAACCAAACATTAAACATTATTACTGTTACATAGCATTTGAATAAAAAAAGTATAATATTACATAACAAAAACACATTATAAACATTCATTATTGCATTTTCCTCGACTACTTTTGAAATGGTTAACATCAAAGCTAATTACGGTAGTTGAGAATAAACTAACGAAAGCCACATGAGATGGTAAGGTCATCTATGATGTACACCATTGATGACCATGGTGAGCCTCACTCATATGTAAACGATGGTGTTTTAAGTGATGGGGATATCCATAATTTAATTCATACAAGTAGTGAAAATAAATTAGGTTTCTTCCTTTAGTTAGTAAATAAATAGTCTATGATAAGCGAAGGTATAATAAATATGGGTCAATAATGGTTTAATCATCAAAGTTTTTGTTTAGTTTCGGTTTAACCATCAAAGTTTTTTTCAAACGGTTTTACCAAAAAGATTGAATTTGTTATAATTTAATCCTCAAAGTTACACCTTCTTTTTGGTTTAAACCTTAAAGCTTTTTCCGAAACGATTTAACGCTTAAATTTTTGTTAAAAAATGGTTTAACCCTCTAAGTTTTGTTATTGTTTTAATAAAACTAAAATGCATAATCAAACAGAGAGAGTAAAATTAAAAATCATACAAAACTTAACCGATTACTCTGTTTTTTTAACAAAACTTTATGGTTTAAATAATTTTAAAAAAAACTTTGAGGTTTAAATCATAAAAATTTAAAATTTTATGGTAAAATTGTTTAGAAAATAACTTTGATGGTTAAACTGAAACTGAATAAAAACTTTGATAGTTAAACCATTATTTGACCCAATAAACATCTAGTGAAGAATTGCATATTTGTTCATTGAGGTTTGTGTATTAAACTTTCCAGGTAAATAAATAGCCTCAATCAAATATGGATGCAACTGTATTAATTTTTTTCCAGGTAGAACGGGTATACCAGAATTGGGTTCCTACCCAACCAACAATCAAACCGAGAAAAGTATGTTGAACCCGAATAATCGAGAAAAAGTACCCGATAACCAAATAACCCGACCCGAACCAACTGAATCTTTAACGGGTTGGTCGGTTTTTCCGAGTATCAGTTATATTCGACGGGACTAGTGTACTTAGGTGCTCATCATTTATCATCCAAATGGTTGTGAATTAGTTTCATAGGGTTTGCTTGCTTGCTGGCTATACGCCACAAAAAAATGTTATCGTTTTTTGAAATTTTTTGTAGCTATATGCTTCAATAATAAGATTGATTATATACTATCATTTGTCAACATGGGTGGGGAGGTAGGAGGTTTGAAAGGATCTAGGTTTGGATAAAATAGATTATTATAAAAACAATATTAAATGGGTTTATACCGTTTTATAAATAATTATTAAACGGAAAATATATTTAAATTAAAATTATTATTATTCTAATATTACTTAACAAAATAGTATCATCACCATTATTGATCACTATGACTACTTGTTATTGTTGTCATTGCTCGTCCTCACAATAACAACCTAGAGCCATCATTGCTAGTTTGCTACCTACCACTGATGCTCGCCACCACCTTCTTGATCGTGGTGGATGTGATGGTGGTGGCAATCGTCAGCGGTGGAAATGAGGCGATAGTGACACATGTCCTTCTCCATGATTTCCTCTAATATATGTTCGACTTTGTCTTGGAAATATTGAGCTTTTAGCATCTCGTTATTATGCTTCTAAGACCATCAACATTCATCCCACACTATTCCACACTTTTTTATTGTCACGTCAGCATCATATTATTTTTTTCATTCCATCTCATTCTATCCCACAAATCTCCACATCCATCACGCACCACCATCCCATCTTTTATCTTCTTTTCAAAACTTCCTCTTTTCCCCTTGTGATCTCTGTGTTTTTCCCTCATGGCTTTAAACTTTTCCTGCTCCAGGCTTAGCACTTTTTCGTTATCCATATTGAATTTGTTGACAACCTCCAAAAGGCTAGTCATCAGGCCGTCCTTTTTTGTTGCCATCGTGGAGATTGACACGGCACGTTTACCTTTATCCCTCCCCACTGCTCGTGGAGGTTCTTCTACATGAACCTCATTCTCCTCATGCTTTGACAACCTCCAGTGGCCGGAGAGTGGTAGCGACATGGCCAGGAAGTATGGGGACAATAGCATTTTGTAAGCTTTGGTGGGGGTGAAGGTATCAGTAGCACTTAGATGGACTCGGTGGTGTGAGTTTACTTCCATTCTTCATTTTCAATGGTTGCATATTTTGACCCGTTGTCTACCCACTTGGGCCCTTTCCAAATTTATCCAGTTTTCTGCAGAATCCACTTGTGGACCTGTTTCTTTCGTACAGACTTAGCCAAATAAACCAAAAAATGAATACATTCACCCATAGTAACCCAATTTTGACCATATGGGTTAAGATTGCAAGGTGTATGTATGACCATATTTTTCATGTGACTATAATCGAATTAATTTGTAATTTTATATGAACTATTAAATTAGGAAAAGTGAATAATGGGGACTACAGTTTCATGTGATTAATGTGGAAGGCTTGAATAACTATTTGACCATCAAATTTGGAAGACATGCAAGAAAAAAGAACAATTTTCAGCTGGATAATATCAACATTTCACCTGATCCATGCTTATAATTTGATAATTATTTTCGTGTAATCGAGTTCCCCACATTGTTGGATTGTGTTACTTGGATGTCGGGTACCTAATTATACTTGCTTGTGACCAGGGTTGTATTTTAGCTATTTTTTTAACTGTGTAAATAGAATAACCTCACAGTTTTAAGCTACATAAACATCATTATATCCACATACTGAAACAGAAGCATGAACACTAAGTTGAATTTGTTATTGTCTCATGATAGAGTATCGAATCTGTATACATAGGGTCTGTTTGTTGCCTCGTAACCTATTTTACCATGAACGAACTTTTACAGCTGCAACCACCAACGGCACTAGGATTTTCTGCTACCTACACATGAAAACGACTTCTCATAAATCATAATGTATGGTGTAAGTAATGAAAAATGGTAAAATTGGAGGTAAAAGGGTAATTTACTAGGAAAAAAATAGGAGAGATGTGGAAATGAAATCATTGACAGGCAGAGCAGGTAACAAAGAAGAAGCAAATTACCTGAAATCCAGAACGAATCAGCTCTTCAACATAATCAACAGTTGCACCTTTTACAAAGCCTAATGATATCGTGTCAACTACCAATTTAACGCCATCCCTCTCAAAAATCCTGTAAACAGTACTTACAAGATTGTAGTAGTCATAACATACAACTCGTAGTATATATTTAACTTGTACATAATTAGCAAACCTGTCATCATCGTTAGGCTTCTCTTCAAGTGCAAAGTTGTATTGAAAACCTGAGCAACCACCTGCCTCTATGCTTAATCGAAGCATTTTCTCCTTCGCTTCATCAGCTTGCAATTCTTTCATCCTCTACATGTTTTTAGGGAACATAAAGAAACAATAAATTTCCAAATTTAAGGGTTCTAGCATATCGTATGTCAGACTTGTGGTAGATTGTTTAATGCAACTCTGAGACATCCTTTTAAACTTTAAAGGCCTTTTTCTTAATGACGCGCTCAAAGTAGTGCATACAAAGAAGATTGCTAAGACACCTAAAATGTATCCCAAAAATGCCAAAATAACGAGTGGCTTGGTGTACACTAAAGAAGTCTGAGAAAGCAACTCTCATTCATGAAGAAATGGTTAACTTTGCTCGTCAGTTGGATTTAAATTTGAAATAGATGATCATTTGCTCAGTTGGATTTAAATTTGAAATAGAAGATCATTAGCTCAATAACAGATGGGTTAAAGTTAAGATGAAAGTGAGGTTGGTGCCTATCATTCTTGCCATTAAAGAAAAAAAAATTGGTATGTTGGTCATCCCCTAGAGACGAAATTCAGAGTGACTTCAAAGGTGACAAGTATGAGCCCTACAAAGTCATAAGGAGTGACACAAAGGCACAAAACCCTCAACTCTTGAGAAAAGGGCATTTAAATTGATGGTAAGATAGCTATTACAGTTAATTGAATATAAAGGCCGATTGTTGTCAATCTAATGCCCAAGTCCATCTGAATATAAAGGCTATGGTTCGTGTTTAATATTGATATTAGAACTTTAACTTTGAAATGGTTGCTAGGGATTCACATCGGCCCAGAGATAACGAACAGGATGGAATAGTTCCTCTTGATATCTTAGTTTATCTTCTAACTAAGCACAATACAGGTTCTGCGTTCTAATCTGATTGGATCTTGCTTAGAATAATTTTTATTTATCTTCTAAAAATCATTATCGTGTTTCAACATTTCCAATAGCATAGCATGAACAAATCGTAGATATAGATCACGAATCACACACAAAGAGGATAGATTAGAGAGAGTACCCTGACGCAATTCTCAGACAAGTGCACGGATTCTTGTTCGAAAGAAGACGGGAAATACGGTTGAGGCTCTTCGGCGAGAGCAGATGATGATGCCGAGCTGAGCAGCCTCGAGTTGAGACGAATTCGAGCAACGAAAATTGGAGCCACACGCTGAATCAACGACCTTGACGACTGCATATTGGATTAACCTTCCTAGTATTACTTTCAGACGATCATCGAGGCTGTTGCGGATTTAGGAAGAACTAGGGTAAATATCTGGAAGATTGTGAGCAAACGAAACCGAATCGATATAAATATGTTGCGTTCGTGGTTGTTTTCTCGCCTTGCAGGTGTTTGAAGAAATGTTCCGTTAGAAAATTCAACGTCATATATTAGAATTAGAATAGAATATTTATTATTTATTGATTTTAGAATTATATTTAGCTAAAACGTATTGATTTTTGATGAAGAAATTGTTAGTTTTGTTTTTAATAAAATTTCGATATTTTTTTTAGCTAATCAACTTGCTTAGTCCAATATGAATACTGAAGTAGAACACAAAGCTTTTTTTAAGGGGGTTATTTTTTTAAGCTAAAGTGTTTGGATTAACTTATGACTTATAAGCTGATAAGTTCAATTTTAAAAAGTGTTTGACATAGCTTATTATTGTAAAATAACTAAAACGGTATGCTTATATTTGAGGAAGAGAATATGTTGAAAAATTAAGAAGAATAAGGGTATATATGTAAATGTAGCCAATGTGAAAGAAAAAAAAGTTATTTTTACTTGACTTATCAAAAGTGTCTTATTTTTACTAAAAGGTAAACTCATAAGCTTAAGCTAATAAGTTAATTAAGCAGAACACCAAATTTTCATAAACTTAAAAAATAAACTGATAAGCTAAAAAACCCATAAAACAGAGAGTGTGATTAAATGTTTTTTTATACTTAAATATAAAACAGAGTCTTTACTTGTTTGGTAACAAATATAGTATTTGAAATGACAAAAATACTCTTACACATGAAGTGAAATTTTAAGCAAATCCAAGAGATGAAATTTGTAATTTTATAATTGTTTAATAAGGCGGCGTGTGAAAAAAGCTATTACAGTAAAATATTGAGAGTTAAATGATTCGAAATGTATTTTAAGGTTAAAAAATTCAACAGTGTTTTTCTGTTTCATTCAGCACAATCTTTATTCATAGTCAAAATTCAAACGTGCTAAATGCCGAATGGTTCAACATTCAATGCTGAATTGTTCTATTTAGCAACAAACAAATAGCTCTGACTAAAATAAAATACAAAATTAAGATTTTAATTACTATTTAAACAAAATTTGATGATTAATAATTATAACAGACAAAAATTAAACAAACAATTCAACTAAAATCTTTTTTTTGAGTACCTAACAACCATACCATACAACATGTCACATTCATTGTGAATTAGTCTTTGAATTATTTAAATAATTGAATCATTTAAATAATTGAATCATTTGGTATATAATTATTATGTTTTAACAAATAATCCCCTAAATAATACATTAAATATAATAAAATGTAATTAGAAAATTAATAAGAATAAAAGGATAGAAAAGATTGTTTGTAAACAAGAATAAAAAAGTAAAGACTAAAATGCATTTTTTGCTCCTAATCAAAGATAATAGAAGTTAGTGTAAATGATTAAATGTGAAACAAAGTAACAATCACACTTATTGTTTATGTAATTTTCAAATTGAAATCCAATGAAAAACCACATGAACCATTGTGTAATTAACTCTTTTCATTTTTACTATTAAAACTTATAAATGTTATAAATAAAAATACGTACACTATTTTTTTAAAAGCATTACAGCAATGATGTAGATGTATGTCAATTGTGATTAGAATTTTATACTCATCGAACTAGAAGAGTAATTTAATGTTTGAATGAAGAAATTGTTGGTTTTGTTTTGTTAAGAAATTTTTTTATGATGTTTTATGTGTATTATATGACATTTGTGAGTGAAAAAAATACATTAAAATTGTATATGGGTGATTTGACATATGAGTATCTAAGAGAAAAAGGATCAAATAGTAGCATCCATTCAAGTCCGACTTTCGACCATGCTTAGTCCTAATTTAATTGGTTACACCAAAATCAAGCTGAATAGTTAAAATCTCTCTTTACCTCTCTTTAAATTCAACGGTGACACACCGTCCAAGAAGCCACTGCCTCAACTTCCAAGCTCTTATTTCTCTTTAAATTCAATTTTTAGTGCTAATTTTAGATAATTAATAGTAGTATTGGAAAGTGATTAAAGTTAATATTGGGATTTAAAAATTTTAATAGGATGAGGTGTATAATGAAATGTGATTAAAGCTAATTTAGATAATTAATGAAATGTGTTTAAAGTTAATATTGGAAAGTGATTAAAGCTAATTTTACTATTAACTTTTGTGTTATAATCAAGCGAGTTACACTGACTTATTCATTATATGTGCGTGAAATGTGCATGTTATGTGATTGTGAAAGTGTAAGTTATGTGTTAGTATGTGAAGTGAAGAGTTGTGTTATAGTGTGGTGAAAACATAACTCAGACACAGTCAGATATGTGAAATCATTGGTACGGTATGAATAATCAATCATGAACCAAAGTGTAAAATTGTCGTCAGTGCACTGGCTTGGGTATTATGTGTATGAATGAATATGTGATCACGGATGTTATGATTTGTACATACCTAGTGTGTTTTGTAAGTTGTGTGCTCGTTAAGCTTTATGCTTACTATTGTTGTTTTATATCCTTTCGGGATTTGACTGTGGGAAGACTCTAGCAAAGTGAAGGCTACTCATCCATTTTGAAGGGTTTTCCGTTGTTTACTTTAATTTTTTAAGTGAATGTTGAGAACAATATTTGTAATTGATTACTTTGTTTAAGATTTTTGGAAATTGTAAATGATGTGTAGTTTCGAGTATGGAACCTTGTCATGAATTTTGTTGGAATGATAGCATTGTTAATATTCCTGTTATATAAAAAAATTTATAGCGTTACATGGTGGTTGTGAATCTAAAGGCAATGACCGGTGGTTGATAAAGAGAGTCGAGGGAAGAGGGAGATGTGTGAGGGTTAGAGAGGGGCTCTAAAATTCTTTATTTAGAGAGAAAAGTGAGATAACTTGTCTAGAGAGAGAAAAACTAACGTAAAGGGAGAAATAGATAGGTTTAATACTTTAATTTCTTTTTTATTTTTTAATTTAATATAGATAAGATATTTATGTTAGGTCATAGGGATAATGAATAAAAAGTCTAAAATACCTTCATATATTTTGTACATGAGAGATTTAACGGTAAAAGCTAACTAGTATTGACCTGAAAACTCAAACTTGAAATAAAATACAAGTCGTTGTCAATGTAATTTTAAAAACTAAAAAGAGTTGTGTTAAATAAAGTCTATTTAAAAAACATAGTACTAAAATTTTAATATTCAATAACAGGTGATTCAATATATAATCACATGTAATTTGTAAAAGCATCACATGTGAATTATAAAAAATTACTAAAATGACACTCCGCCCAAATTTTTAAAATTTAATCTGGATCATTAATGTCATTAATCCAAAGACTAAAATTAGACCTTTAGTACTATAAATTAATTAGGGACTATATTGAATATTCTTCGAACTAAATAACTAAAATTAAAATTTTAATCAAACCACAAAATTTATCTATACTTCTATATAAACTATTTAACATTCTCTCTCCTCATAAATTTTAAGACTTCTTAAAATTCAATCAATATAAAATCTTGACCCTTCATTTAATCTAAATTAATCTTATTCACTCAATCATTAACTATTTTATTCTCTTCTAATTTACTTTAACTTTTTATTCAAAATATATTTTTTCATATTAAAACAATTATCCACCTACATCAACATAATTTTTAAAATCTTATTAACTTTTTTCTTTATTTCATCAATATAAATTTTTTTTCTTATTTTATTGTTTTTTAGAATCTATTTTTAAAATTAATAAAACAGTTAGATGTAAATAAAAGAAAATTTGAAGGACATATTGCTGTAGAAAACTTTTTCGTGACATTAAATCGCGCGAACAACATATTATTATATTATTAAAAACGACATATTGTAAAAAAAAAACTATTTACCGTCGTAATATTACGTGGCATGATTGCTAGTAATTTAAAAGGTACGGATATCTAATCGTACAAACGAAAAAGTCAAACACTGAAACCCTCCTTTCAACCATCTCCGCGGCCAGGTTCATATCCGAATAGTTTCGCCATCAGTATTTATATTCTGGTAAATCGTTTCTATCTCCAACCATTCATCAAATAATACTAAACCTAGGGTTGTGTCGGTTCTGAATTTTATTTAGATGAGTTCCGTTGTGAAATCAGAGGAGGAATGGCGTGCGGTTCTCTCTCCCGAACAATTTCGCATCCTTCGTAGCAAAGGAACCGAGTAAGTTAATTACTTGATCCGCTGAATTCTCTTTATTATGATCTTTGATTCTCAAATCACGAGGATGCTTCATAAATTTAGTTGCACAACTGATCTTTTGAACTTCTGGATTCAAAGTTTGATATGAATTTCTTTTCATGTAGGTAGCATAGATCGACTCTACGGTTGCCATAATTTCAGTTGCATTTTAGCAAACAATTTGACTTAAAAATTTAATTTGGGGTTCCTATCTTTCATACAACCTACAATCTCTGTAATATTAACTGCATTTTAGTAAACAATTTTGCATCTATATCTTTTTTTTTCCAGTTGAAATTTGAAAACATGAGGACTGATAAATTCGGACTCCAAAAGTCTATTTGTGGCATCTCTAATTGCTTCTTGATGACCAGTCGTTATGTAAATTCTAGATACTTTTGACTGTTATGCTGAAAAGAGGGATTGCTAGGATTTAATATTGATATAGAAAGATTTATGTTAGGGATAGAAAGACAAAGGGGCTAAAGAACTATAATTTTCCACATGAGTAGATAACAATGAACTCATGGCAATTTTCCGATTATAATGGATGATTCCGTAGGAATAGTTTAAAACTTTAAATGTATCTAAATATTTTAGTGGATGCATATAATGATTTAAACTTTCAATAGATCTAGTGTTCTTATTGTTATATATGTGTTGCAGTCTTGATTATCCGTCTTATTGGTGTTGCACAGTCTTAAAATAGTCTTTGGTAGTTTTATACATGTGTTGCGGTCTTGATTATACGTCTCATTCGTGATTCATGGTCTTAAAGCATATCTTATGTAGCCATGTAAAAAGAACTAAGAACAACATTACCTAATCCCCTAAGAGTGGGGTGTGTGAGAGGTAAGATGTAGATGGTCATACCTAATATCTCTACTCGTAGGCTTCCCGAAAGACCTTTGGCTTAAAAAGAGTGAAGTCACCCGCCGACGCCTAGTTGTCTCAACTAAAAATAATTTGGAATTAAATTTGGATGATAATTAAAGTATTAAGTTAGAGATTATATTTATAACATAAATAAGAATTTAGGCCACAAAATAGCATCCTACTTTTTCAAAAGTGTCGATGTATGTAATTTACTTTTTTATTACCCAAATAGGTAACCTATTTTGTGGTAAACTGTTAAAATAAGTAATGACTTGAATTTTTCGATTAGGATTTTGGCTCTAACCGGAGTTTGCACCGTTAGATCACCACCACACTTGGGTGACATGACCGGAATTTCTTTTTAGAGGTTATGGTTGAGTTTGATCGGCCTCATGTCGGCCGTCGTTGCGGGCTTTAAAGAAAGTTGTGTTGTTGTTGCTTTCTTTAAATCCGGAACGATGGTAGACAAAAAGCCGATCAGATTCCACCATCACTACCAGGATAGAATTCCGATCAGAGCACCAAGATTTGATGGTGATCGAGTGGTGGGAGTAATCCGAAAATTCGGGTCCTTACTTACTTTAACAGGTGACAACAAAGTAGATTACCTATTTGGGTAATAAAAAAGTAAATTACCTAGATTGACATTTTTTGGAAAGTAGGATGCTATTTAGTGGCCTAAACCCAATAAATAAAGCTTCAAAATAGAAACTGATGATGTAATAGAATGTGTCTGACTTTTGGGATGTTTGATATATTGGGAAAGGATTAAGTGATATAATACGCTAATGTTCTTGCATATTCGTTTATGATTTATATTTTTTATTATAGGCCGAAAGGCAGCGGTGAATATGACAAGTTTTTTGCTGATGGGATATACACTTGTGCGGGTTGTGGAACACCACTTTATAAATCAACCACCAAATTCAACTCTGGCTGTGGTTGGCCAGCTTTCTTTGAAGGTTTCCCTGGAGCAATCACCCGTACTGTGAGATTCATTACTCTTCCAGATTACCATATATCATGCATAGTCCTTGTACATTTTTTTGAGTTAATGGTAAAGGTTGCTTTTCAAAAAAAGAAAAGTAAGGCATAGTCCTTTTGTGATGCGAAGGTTTCACTTTACTTGTTTATGATATGGACGCTTTTGAATTATACACTTTCTTTTGAGGTTCCTTAACAAGTTATTATTATTATGTTGTTGATTTTCCAGCCGGACCCAGATGGAAGGAGGACCGAAATTACTTGCACAGCTTGTGGGGGGCATTTGGGCCATGTCTTTAAAGGTGAGGGGTTCAAGACACCTACAGACGAGAGGCATTGTGTTAACAGTATCTCCATCAAATTTGCTCCCGAGGAGTCGTCAGCTTCTCTTTGACATGTTCAATCCAAACTGTAGTGCCAGAACAAGCAATCCTTTCTAGGCTTTGCATTGCTTTGTGCTTTTGTATGCTGAAAACTGCTATGGTTTCCTAATTTGCAAGCTTCTGAAACTTTTCTTTGTATAGACCTCTCTCTCTCTCTCTCTCTCTCTCTCTCTCTCTCTCTGGTATGAAGCGGTAGACTTTAATAACAACTAGGATTTAAAAGTAACATATCAAATTAAATGGGTAAAAGACTAAAAAGTTGGGGGTTGCATACGCAAGTGGTTACAGCCTCTAAAATAGTTTTTAGTTAGAAAAAAAAGGATCATTACTTGTGTAATAGTAACTTTGTAGTGATGTTAAATATAGTAATTAGTTATGAAGGGGGAACCAAAAAAAAAAAGAGAACAATCGATCTTTCAACCCTGATTGTTTTGACAACTGTAATAAGACTATCAACATCCAACACGGAGTTTCCTGAAGTTTCTCACTGTCACATTAGTATCCACATCATCTCTCGCTTTCAACCCTCTCTAACCTATAAACTCCCATATTCAACCGAATCAACCCACATAATATTATTAATTATAAAATATATATAAGCAGTGTCGTAAAACTCATTTTCCAAGGCCGAGTACTCCCCGAGTACTCATGACAATGTTGGTGATCTTGCCAAGTTAAGGTGAATCCGAGTAATGCAAAACTTAACCTCAATTCGGTCAAACTTAGGATAATTAGGTCCTAAATTTCTTTTAATAAATACTTAGCCTCTTTGGTTTCCTTAATTAAAGCCATTAATATATAACCCGTTTTCTCGTGTCATGAGTTAACAGTTTGTTTAGCTATTTATTTTGTAATATTATAGTTCCATGAATGTGCCATACCCTATAATTTTGAAATTTATATGTAAAAGTTTCAATCTGAATACCCCCGAGTACTCCCCGCCTAGGCTGATTACTCCCTACATCCCAGTCGGCCGCTCGAGTACCGCCTAGCGAGTTTTACAAAGAAAAAGAAGTAATAAAGGAAAAAAAGAAAAAGAAAAAAGTGTGACTAGATGCGCATGGTCTAAAAATGACAATTATGTACAGGTTCTTTTCTCGTTTTGTAAAAACATGAATATTTTTTATATGATGCTCACAATTTTAAGTGTGTATAATTTCTTCGTATATAAGTGTGAATAATAAATAAAACTATAAAAAAACCCACTATTAATAGTGAGGGAAAATGTGAACACATTAATTTTTCATCACGTATTTAAGTGTGATAAAACATAAAATTCCATCAAAGTTTTAAATGTGAAGAAATTATAATTTATATCACGGTTTTAACTTTGAAAAATATATAATTTTCTTAGTCCCCAACTCCCTACACAACATATATGTTTGTTTGATCATATGAAATTTAACACTTCCCTGACGAAGATGTCGCATGACAGTATGACACTAGGCGTGGATTTCCCTTTCATATGCGACATATATTAGGGCTTCATTGTATCACTTGTGCGATGTCGCATCCAACTAATTCATACATTACACTTCAAGATCGATGCGGTATTACATCCAACACTTCAACATTTTCTCCTCACTATGCGATGTCATATGCTAAATGGCCTCTTATCGAACTTAAACATGATGTCGCAAAACAGTTACAATCTTTTTTCTCCTTTTTTTTCTGCAATGTCGCATTCCGTTAAGCATGCAATTTCGCATCCCTCATAGTTCTTAAGTCAGATTTCTAAAACTAACTAAATCTAAATTTTACACATCAACTGATATTCTAAACACTTGTTAATCATTTATAAACATTCCCTTACTATTTTAACATCAAATAATATCCTTTACATAGCGTATTAGCGATCACCTCAATCTCATTCCGATAGGAAAACATACATTTGATCCTTTAGAAGCAAGATCTTTCAAAGTAGTTCATTAATTTAACCAGAAATCGGTTCTCCAATTTCCTTTCTTCTCATGTCACAAGCAAGCCACCTTTAACACTTTGTTCTTGAGTTTTTTCAAGGAATGAAAGAAAATGATTTGGAAAGAATTTCTTAAAAAATGTGTTCTAAAGTTTCTTTTAAAAAATGAAAGGAAAGAAAATAAAAGAATTTTGATAAAGAGTTTAGGTTTATTTTGTTCTCAAATTTCTTCATTCATACACTTGAGGGTTTGGCGAGGTTGCCAACCCACCCCTCCAAGTTTTTCCTTATTTTGTTTAGGCCACTAAGCTTCTAACTTCTGCTTTTGTTTATTTTCACAGCACTTTATTATTTTAACCAACACTTAAAAATAATTTATCAAATTGATAGAAAAATATTTAATATAATCCATAATTAATTCATAGTCATAAGGGACTAATTTTAGCCTTTGGATCAATGACATCAATGATCCATATTAAATTTTAAAAATTTGGACGGAGTTATATTTTTGTAATTTTTCGTAATTCACGTGTGATGCTTTTACAAATCATATGTGATTGAATATTAAAATTTTAGTACTATGTTTTTTAAATGGACTTTATTGAACACCACTCCAAATTGATATCTATATATAAACTCATTAAATATTAAATATTACGATTACGATTTCTTGCATATTTGACTTCCATACCGATGCGCGTTGTGTCTTTCATCTTGTAGAACGGTTTTGGATGTTGATCCATCACCAAATCCTCTCAAAATTGCAATTTTCTTCTATTCCTATATCTAGTTTTCCAACTCTCTCTCTCTCTCTCTCACACACACACACACACACAACACCATTAAGATAATTCCCACAATGCCACCGTGATTATTTGACCATAGATATCCACATACCAAGCACTAAATCTTGTTCTGCAGAATAACTTTGAGAAGCTCCGATTTACCAGATGAAACCTCTCCTTATATATCATGTCATCTTTTATGAGAATCATCTCCTTACGCGTGGTTTACTTAAGTCTAATTCCGCATCTCAATTTCAAATTAGTTAAGCTAGCTAGTATCCGATGTGTCATGAATGAAATTCATAAGCTCATCGAAGAATTCGAGTTTTATGGCGAAGTATAAACTTAACTTGAAAGGATATGTAGTAATTCGCAAGGAAGATTAGATCAAAGAAGCCAATTCACATAATTAAGTACAATAACATAGACATTATTTATGTAAGATTCAATCAAATACAACTTGATCAAAGCAACTAGTTTAACATGGTTTTGAGATAAATTTTGGATAAACAAATTAAGCTGCGTGGGTGATCGAGCAACTTGAAAAGGCAATTTCCTAATGCCACTGATCACAATTTGTGGTACCAATATACACCTTCGTGCTTGCTACCTTCATCCGGCTCGATGTAGATGCACTCCTTAGCCTCTCTCCACATTGCTTTAAAGATTGGAGTCCTATCAATTTTATAATATTCACCAAGAACTGGTTTGATTGCATCCCTAGCCTCCTTTGCATGATAATGTGGAATATATGAGATCAAATGATGCAAGACGTGAGTGTGTGTAACGTCATGGAATACCCTATTCAGAAACCCAAAATCTCTATCTATAGTTGATAAAGCTCCTCTGATCCAGTTCCATTCGGTTGAATCATAATGTGGCAACGAGAGATGGGTGTGGTGCAAATAAGTGATCAAAACGAAAAAGGCATGTACGCCAATCACCGGAACTCCATACATGCACATCACCCACGTGAATCCTTTTGCTGCTACAAGAAGTTTAAGTGCATAAACAACAGCAATGATACCAACATCTGAAAGCAGAACCTGAATTCGTTCACGCTCGGTGAAGATGGGACTCAATGGATCAAAGTGGTTGGCAAACCTTTCATATTTCTTGCCAGAAACGTTAGTTAAAAGATACAAAGGAAATCCTAGGGTCAACCTAAAAACCAAAGTGAAGACTCGACCAGGTGGGTTGTTAAGAATTTTGGAGTAAGTCCTGACTTTGGACTTGCGTTTAGGAATGTAAACTTCATCGTTATCTAATGAGTTTGTGTTGGCATGGTGGCTTCGATGGCTGTATTTCCAGGAGAAATAAGGGGTAAAGAGAGCCGAATGGAGGACGAAACCAACAGTGTCATCAACCCATTGGTATTTGCTAAAGGCATGGTGACCACATTCATGACCAATGACCCACAAGCCAGTGAGGATGCTAGCTTGACAAAACCAGTAAACCGGCCATGCTAAGTAAGCTAGAGGAGAAGGGAGAGGTGGAATATAAGTGTTTGCGAGAAAGTAAAAGACATAAGTCACAATGAGATCGTGAACAACATAGTAAGAAGAACGAATAACAGATCGATCGAAACAATGGGCAGGGATTGCTTTCTTCAGATCACTCAACGAGAACGGTGGATCTGTCGGGACACGTTTGAGTAACTGATCAGACGAATCTGACATCCGGCCACCTGCTCCCATATTTCTGATCGATCGATATATGAAGAACTGGCTTAAAGGTGAATGAGCTAGTTTGTGTACTCTTTGGCTGGTGACTGTTTGTAACAGCAATCCTTTATTATTTATACTATAATAACTAGTTTGCAGCGGTCAAAGCTGTCGGCCCCGTTAAATTATTTTTTCCATCACTCACTACAAGGTTTTGAATATTAGAATTTATTCAACAATTCTAATATATGTTCTTATGGTGGACGTTTGCTTGGGTTCTAACCACTTTTTCTTCGTCTTATCTGCACATATACCACTTTGGAGTGATGACTGGCGGCTTAAAATATTAAATATTTTTCCATCACGTGCGTGTATGTTGAGTTTTTGTGGTATTCAAATCTCGAATAATTTAAACATATTTATTACATATATTGCTCGCTAATTAAACACGTGATAATAGTTTCACTCATGATATATATATTTAAGAACCGTTTTTATTGCGAGAACCGCGAGAACCAATCTTAGCCGTTCATTTTGGATAATGGAATTGATGGATGAAGAGCGTGGGGGGATTGGGTGTGGCAGAGTACATGTAAGGAATTCATGGGAGGACAATCCAATAGAAAAAGGGGAAATTGGACAGCTAAGATCGATTCTCGCGGTTCTCGCAATAAAAACGGTTCTTAAATGAACCTTTCACTATATATATATATACACACGTTGGCTTTATTAATTGCTTTAAATATAAGAATTTAATATACAGGCTAGTTTTAAAATATGCTGTTTTTGTTCATAATTAAAGTATGTTTGCATGGGTTTCAACAACTTGGTTTTTGTCTTGCCTGACTGCAGCGTACCACTTAATTTGGAGGGTGGGGAATGTTAATAAGTTGCCGGGCATCTTTATGCAAAACGTCAAAATAATTAAATTAATGATTAATATTAGCTAGTAGCACTAGTCATCCCATCGGATACCTGAATGACCCACCCGAACCAACAAATATGTAATTCTGAAAAAAAAAACCTTCCCGGTTTAAAAAAAACAAAGATACGCACGCCCACCTAAAATACACTTATGTCCACAATTGGTTATTGATACAGTTGAAGAATTGAACCCCAATGGGCTAACTCCTCCAACTATGAAACATTGCTAGCTTATAAAGTCCTTAGAGAATCTTCATTTAAAGATACCGTACAAAGAGAAGAGTAAATTAATATATTAACTCGATCTGTTTGGTAATTTGTTGTGAATAGAATGTGTTATGCCAAAGTGACAAACTATCTGCAAATATGAATGGAAACGTACATTGCACTTCAGGATGGATATTGCATCCAAAACTTCAAAATTTTCCCCTTCACCCTTCGATGTAGCAGTCCAAGGACATCTTGTCGCACTTAAGCGCGCAATGTCGCATGGAAAATTCCCATAAGCAGGCGATTTCACATCACTCAGTGCGTAAGTCTGATTTATGAAATTCATTAAATATAAATTTTACACATCAATTGATATTCTAAACACTTGTTAATCATTTATAAACATCCCCTTATTGTTTTAACATCAAATAATATCCTTTAAATAGCCTATTGATCACTCAATCAAATTTCACCATTTGGTCGACTAATTGACTCATCCAACCCTAAATCCTTCAGACAATCAATTATAACCATGATTAAGATTCTAACCGTACCAATAAAAAACTAACTATAATCTAACGAAGAAATAGGGTTTTGGACCCAAATCGCACAAGGTGATTTCTCATGGCTCGAACGGCCATCTCACAACAAAATCTTCCATAGTTCTTCACAAATTTTACCAAAAACTGATTCTCCACTTTCCTCTCTAATCTCATGTCGTGTGTGTTTCCTCTTGCATCTTGTATAACGGTTTTGGATGTTGATCCATTGCCAAATTCTCTCTAAATTGCAATTTTCTTGTATTACTTGCTAGTTATATCTAGTTTTCCTTCTCTTCAAACACAACATTAAGAAGTGGACCAAGTGAATCACATTTTTAACGACTATCTTCAGTCGAATATAATTTAAGGATAAAAATGATCATATTGTATTTCTATTCAAGATAACTCCCACAATGCCACTATGAATATATATATTTGCCCATAAATATCCACATACCAAGCTCTTGGACCTGTTTTACAAAATAATTTTAAGAATCCCTGATTTACCCCATTAAACTAATCTCCTTTTATATCATGTCGCCGGAGGCGAATGCACGTTGAACGCAGTGGGGTTTGTGGACCCCACTTAAAAAAGAAAAAGTGTATTATTATATATATAAATATCTTTTCGACCACTCTAAATTACCAAAATGGATCCTCCTGTATTGGGCTTTACCTGAGCAAGGAACAAGTATTTAGTTAGAAATACCAAAAAAAGAACGAATTGTCTTGCTTGAGAACAATCGCCCACCTCGGCCGCTCTCTAATTCCCACTATCTGAAAAAGTGGACATTAACCGTTGAGTCTCCGACTAGAACTATCCGCCGGTGTCTGCGAACAATCGACTGGGGATGTATGAATCTCCAAATCGCTGAGTCACCAACTTGTCCATCCACTCCGACCGGTCCTATTAGCTGATCCTCTGCAACCATTGCCTTTTGTCTTTCTGATTAAACCAAGTACACATCTTCAAACCCATTGGCCTCTGAACAATTGATTGAGGAAGATTTTTTGTTTTTGAATATTTATGGGGTGTGGAAACTAATCTACTCACATTTTCAACATTTCATACTTGTGACAAATAGAGGAAGAATGAAAGACTTAAAGGAGAGTCGGCAAGACTATAACCCTATTAGCTTTTCTCTAAAAAAAAGTCTAACACCTATACCACTTTTTATTTTATATTGAGTGTGTGTACACACACATGGAGAGATGATAGAAAGTAGGTATGATATTTCAATATTTATTTTTAATTTAAGATATAAATCTCATTAATTTTTTTTATGTTTAAAGAGTTTGTTTATTTAATCAAATATCTTAGTTAAGTTTTTTGAATTGTGTTTAGGTTATAGTACTAGATATTTGAACCATGTATTTATTTTTGAAATTTTATATTGATAATTAATATAATGATATAATTTTAAAGAGTTTCGATGGTATGAAATATCGCTAAGATCAATTATAATTAAGAACTTTATCTATTTGTTTGAATATGTATTTAATTTTTCGTTTGAATATTATCCAACTTGCAACTATATTCTTTTGACCCGTTATCTAATTTTTCGATCGATTCATCTTGTAATATATTAGACCCCAATATATTTAAATCCTACGTTAGTTATTGCATGTAATCTTTTATATATGAGAATGCATGACCTCTTAACGGTTTAACTCAAAATTAAATATATATTCCACATCTCATTTTCAACTTAATAAATTTAGTATATATCCGGGTATTACAGTGTTACATGCAATTCTTAATCATATTTAACGTTTATACTTGACTTGTAAGTATATGTATAGTAGTAATTCGCAAGGAAGATCGATCGATTATATTAAAGAAGCGAATTCACATACTTAAGTACTTACACATTATGTAAGATTCAATCATATACAACTCGATCGACCACAGGAACTAGTTTAACATGCATGGTTTTGAAATAAATTTTAGATAAACAAATTACGGTGCGCGGGTGAGCAGCTTGAGATGACTATTTCCTCCTAATGCCATTGCTCACAATTTGTGGTACCAATATACACCTTTGTGCTTGCTATCTTCATCTGGTTCGATGTAGATGCACTCCTTAGCCTCTCTCCACATCGCTTTAAAGATTGGAGTCCTATCGATCTTATAATAATCACCAAGAACTGGTTTGATTGCTTCTCTGGCCTCCTTTGCATGATAATGTGGAATATATGAGATTAAATGATGTAAGACGTGGGTGTGTGTAACATCATGGAATACCCTATTCAGGAACCCAAAATCTCTATCTATAGTTGACAAAGCCCCTCTAATCCAGTTCCATTCGGTTGAATCATAATGAGGCAACGAGAGATGGGTGTGGTGCAAATAAGTGATCAAAACGAAAAAGGCATGTACGCCAATCACTGGAATTCCATACATGCACATCACCCACGTGAATCCTTTTGCTGCTACAAGAAGTTTAAGTGCATAAACAACAGCAATGATACCAATATCCGAAAGCAGAACCTGAATTCGTTCACGCTCGGTGAAGATGGGACTCAATGGATCAAAGTGGTTGGCAAACCTTTCATATTTCTTGCCAGAAACGTTAGTTAAAAGATACAAAGGAAATCCTAAGGTCAACCTAAAAACCAAAGTGAAGACTCGACCAGGTGGGTTGTTAAGTACTTTGGAGTAAGTCCTGACTTTGGACTTGCGTTTAGGAATGTAAACTTCATCGTTATCGAGTGAGTTTGTGTTGGCATGGTGACTTCGATGGCTGTATTTCCAAGAGAAATAAGGGGTAAAGAGAGCAGAATGAAGGAAGAAGCCAACAGTGTCATCAACCCACTGGTATTTGCTAAAGGCATGGTGACCACATTCATGACCAATGACCCATAAGCCAGTGAGGATGCTAGCTTGGCAAAACCAGTAAACCGGCCATGCTAAGTAAGCCAGAGGAGAAGGGAGAAGTGGAATATAAGTGTTTGCGAGAAAGTAAAAGACGTAGGTGACAATGAGATCGTGAACAACATAGTAAGAAGAACGAATAACAGATCGATCGAAGCAATGCGCAGGGATTGCTTTCTTTAGATCACTCAAAGAGAATGGTGGATCTGTCGGGACACGTTTGAGTAACTTATCAGACGAATCCGACATCCGACCTCCTGCTCCCATATTAATTTCTGAGATCGATAGATGTATGAACCAACTTAAAGGTGAATAAGTTTGTGTGTGGTGACTCTGTTTGTAACACCACTCCTTTAGCGTATTTATACTATGGCTAGTTTGCAGCAGTCAAAGCTGTCGGCTCCGTTAATTTATATATTTTTCCATCACTAATATAATGTTATTTTGGTAAAGATTTGCTTGGTTTTGAACTACTTTTTTTCTGTCTTATCTGCATATATATATATATATATATATATATATATATATATATATATATATATATATATATACTAGTAGTGTCCACTTAATTTGGAGTGATGACTGGGTCGGTTAAATCTTTAACTTTTCCATCCATCGGTCTCGTGCATGTAGCCTAACTTAACTAAACTAACTTTTATGGTACGTATTCAAATATTGAATAATTTAATCATCTTAATTAATTTATATAACTTACACTAATTACTAAACATTTGATAATATTTCAGTCATGCTTGATGTCGGCTTTAAATTAAAGCTGCTTGCCTGCTTTTAAATATTGGAATTTATTATATATATTTAAAAGGATATTATTTTAATTTGTTCATAATGCATGCATGATATGATGTTTGTTTGGGTTTTAACAACTTGGTTTCTGTTTTTACCTGCGTAGCGTTTTGAAGATTTTGGGGAGTGTGGCCCGCCGGGCATCTTCAATTCAAGCAAAACGTCAAAATTTATGATTGATCATGACTCCTAGTCACTCTCCAGTCAAATTTGGCAGTCCCAATTTTTCTTTTTAGCAGCAAGAAATCTTATACTTACTTTCTGGCCATCTCAAACAATTTTAAAAATAGGCCTCTAAATATATCAAAAGATATAAAAATAACCTGAATATATATAAGAATGTTGAGTAACAATTTAAACATTTAGTATGTAAATACTAATAAACATTAATATATAATTATAGAACACTAAATGAATGAAAATTTAAAAAATAAGACACACTGCGTTAATACCCTAACCAATGGGAAAAGTGTTAACCACGAGGTTGATGATGGACGTAACAGTATAAACGTGATATAATTATACGAAAAGATATGATTGTATTTTCTTGTACTAGTTATTGATCATTATTATTACAATCAATGTAATAAGTTTAAGTTTTTATTGGTTATAATTAAAAAAAACTTAATATGATTATAAAATATGTAAGATGCTAAAATAAAAAATTTAGTTAAATATGATATTTTGAGATATTATGAAGGGTAAATATAATATTTGTAAATTAAAGTGGATAAATGTGATATTTAAAGGTTTAATAAGATCATATATGAAATTTCTTTAATAATTTTTATTCAAATTTGATCAAGAAAAGCCAAAATTAAATTTCCAATTTTGATTAAATAGATTGTCAAAATTGAGTAATTAAATTTATTTTATTAAATGAAGAGTTAGAACTATTCAATAAATTTGATGTAAGTTAGTCTTTTATTTGTATTAGAATGTGTAATTGTAACAACATTCATTTAATGCGCGTTGTAATTAGTTTGGCAAAATACGAGAAGCCTTTTTTTGTGAGAAGTGCGAGAAGAAGTGTTTTTACCCCTTAGATAATTAAATTAATAGTTGAGATTTCACATGACAATTTGGTAATTAATTTAAAACCAAGAAGGTTACATTAAAACAAAAAGGAAAATAAAGACATTTTACTAGTTAAAAATCCTTACCCTAATTATGCCCACCTAATAAATCATCCATGTCTCTCTCTCTCTCTTGTGATGGTATCACCCTCTCTCTCAAATCACATCCGTCCTCACCCACACTAGTAGTTGGCCATATGGTGACCGTAAAGACACCTCAATCGCCGAGTGGTACCACTGCTCAATACCACCGTATCTATAATCGCCATCACTGGCCGCTGAACACCACCGCATCCATCAACGCCCTTTGATGCTCAGTCAACCTCCTCTACAAATAGAAAAAAGGGATCGTCACCATGGCATCCACGAGCGCCACCACCGCTCAACACTGCTGCATCCATAGATGCACTTGGATGGTCGACCAATGCCCTTTGCAATGTAACGCCCTAGATTTTTTCTAAAATCAAATATTAGAGTAAAAGCAAACAATCATTTACATAAAATTGAAGACAAGATCCTCACCCAGACTACACGTCATAATTACAAAATTCCAATCATCCACGTAACCATAGTAAACATTAAAACTGTTTGAAAATAAATTTGTAAAAAACATCATTGAATATGAGATGTCTTCATTGCACCAGAGCTTTACCACGGTCCCGCCCTGAAAAGATGTAAATAAACAACAATAAGTTTATAGCTTAGCGAGCACACACACTCGCACACCACACTAGGCAGGTAAAAGTTATCACAAAAATAGATATTTTACAACAATCATCCACATAATAACAAAGCATTGCACCGATAAAGATTTCACTCTTTTGGGATCATATTTGACTACCCAAGGCACCCTAGGTGTTTTACGTCTTTTATGTGCCCGATTTGTGTTTTCACTCCATTTACACACTTCATTTGCTAATAGATCGGCTGTTTGAGATTTTATTGGCTAATTTGCTTATTTACCTCATGTTTAAGCTGGGTTTTGATACCTAAACATAAACGCATGATATTACAGGTGTTTAAAGGACCAAAACATGGTTAGTTAAGGTCCAAAATTGCTAACTTATGGACCCAAATGTAATGGCCGTTTTTTAAATATGCAAAAAGGTAATAATAATTATACTTTATTAACAAGGACAACAACCGGCTCAAGTTTACTATAAAAATGATTTTCTTTGATTTTGCACAAAAACTCTCTAGCATGTCCAGGTGGAAGCCTTGTCTATTACAAAACCTGAAAAAAATAAACAACGATAGGAATGAGAGTAACTCTATAAAAATACTCAAATGATAATAATTAATATCTAAATGTAATCTCATCAAACTGTGGCACTCAGGCAAGGTAAATATTCATCTGCTCAGATAGACATCACATATACAAATATCACATATAATTGTATTGGCTTAAATATCTTCTTTCATATATATATATATATATATCACATACTTTGACAACACACATATACACATGCGATTACTCTTATATTTAGTATCCTGGCATGTATGTTACGATGATACCACTTATTTTAGTACACACGTGTACCTTAATATATCTATATACGTTTTTTATAGCGTCTATCTCTGTAGGAATGTGTTTTCTTTAATTATGTAATTATACACATCCACAATGGTTGTTTAATCCATCATATACTCTTTAAGTTGGTGATTCCCACAACATTAATGATAGTTGCACTTTTAATGTGTAGGGTTAACTATTAAATATTACCCCACCATTTCCTCTCTTTTATTTAACTGTTTGCGCTTATTATATGTTCATTTATATTTATCTTTCGTTATTTAATATAATACCATAATACTCTATTTTTAATCTTAAACACGTATCTCCGTCTCACGTCTTTTAACTATAGTTATACTCCTCTCTGTTAACTTTGTATTTATCTCTATATTCTTTAACAATTAGTTAATAACAATTCTCTTGTTATCAACAGCTAATAATAATCCTATAATAAACCTCACTCTAATATTAAATACGTACAATTACAGGTAATTAATATCTCTAAGTACTAGGTTGAGGTACTCAGCCGTGGTCCAAGATTAGTGACTAACTCCCAATGAAGCTTTTAATCCATATTTCAATCTAGAATTAAAGCCCAAACATCAAAACATGAAAAACCATGAAACAGTACTTTGACGCCCTGGATGTGTCGTGTCTGTGACACTGACGCGTCGCGTCATGCTTCAATAGGACGGACGCGTCGCGACCCTTACTCCAATGCATCGCGTCGCTAGAATAGCCACAAACCGTCATTAATTTTCAAAACTCGATCAAATCCGACCCAAAACCATATAAATCAATCCCCAAACATCTCCGAACACTTACAAATGCTATTTGGACCTTTCAGAACACTTTTATAACATCAAACTCTCAACTAACAACATCAAAATCTATGAATTAATCAAGAACCCATTTAACCAATTAACACTTTAAACTTCAAAACTCACAATACTTACCTATTCCCAAATGATAGGTGTAATCTTCATTCTCTAATCTACAACTTAATACTCCAAAATCCATATAACTTGAGATGTATGTATGTGTGTTTATTCATGGAGTAAGAAAGAAATAAAGAAGACTAAAAGAAGAAAAGAAATGAATAAGAAGGCACAAGAAATGGGTTGCCGCCTCTTTGGTGGTGGCCTCAATTTAGCGGGTACCTCGCTCTCCTATCCGACTTACAACTCATTGATACACTATCTAAATATCTCGACGAGGATATATTTAAAATCATTATTTAAAACCATTAAATAATTTATAACTTTTACTCATTATCTTAACTTTTATTCCACAACTCATTTTAATAGCTTTTAAAAACTTTGGGGTGTTACACCAAAGTGAGAATATATAGTTCAGACACCTATATTATGTTCATATTTTGTATTCATATTGTTAGAAAATAAATATATTGAACCACATATAAACGAAATATGAATAAATGATAAAAAACAAGAACACAAAGATTTAATGTGGAAAAACTGTCCACTAGAAAAATCACGGGTACAACCAATAATATCACTATATAGGAAAAAATACGAGAAGGTTACAAGAACGCGATTAATGAAAACTTAACCTAAACCCACGAATAACAAAGAAAGTCTACAAGAAGAAATTCTTGATTTCTTTGGATAAGAATTAAAAATCAAGAATGTAAAAGTTAAGAGAATTAATCTCTCTCTCTCTCTTTAAAATCTGTGTTGTCTCAAAATTCTCTCATAGTGCACACCATTTGTAAAAAGTACGAGAATCGTTTAGAATAGTTGGATTATTTGATTAAAGGCTAAGATGAGTTATAGCATTTACGTAATTATATCAAACTTTAAAGTTATTTAACTAAACTAAAAAGAGATAGAATGGTCATTTTACCTCAAACCATAATTAAATTCCAATTAATTTCCCCACCCATCCCCTATTTTCTCTCAACGGTCAAAGTATCTCTTTCTCTACACGAGGGCCAGTCGGTTTCTTTCAGGGGCGGACGCTGGATTTTTTTGACCGGTAGCACCATATAATGGTAAAAATAAAAATAATTAAAACCGAGGGTGTTAGGATTTTTTCTTAGGTTTCCAGTTAATAAGTTTGGATTAACGAGGTTTCAGTTGTTGTTCCGGTATTTTAGGACTAAAATTTAAAACAAAACATAATTTATATGAAGCACTGTTAATTAAATTATTATATTAAGGTAAACTAAAGTATTTTAAAGGTATAAATTAAAATTTTAACTATATCTTATTTTTTTAATTTTTAATTTTTATTAGATTTTGGTAGCATCAATAAATCACTAGTTGCACCCCAAAATTTGACTGGTTACACTGGCTTACAAACACTAAAAATTTTTACTCTGTCTGTAAAATTGACAAGTGGCCCGTGCTACTACCAAATTATACTTGGGTCCGACTATGATTTCTCTCTCCCACCACCATTTAAAGTCTCCCATTATTAAAGTTTATAAGTGATCCCTAATTTTTTTATCCACCATATGCCCACCTCTCTTCATCCCTCACCATGATCGGTGCTTAGGTGTCGTCAAGCATGCTGACCTACGCCGATCATCGCCCAACAGGAACCAACGATTTCTCTTCTCTCTCCACAAAGCCAAGCTCTAAACTCACCATCATCTTCCACTCCGTCGTCGGCCCTGTACCGCTGCCTAGGGTTTCATCACCGCCGCTTGAGGCATATGGTTTCATTCCGCCTCCATCATCATATCGCCCACGGACACCTACCATCGTCGCCGCCATCATCATATCGCACCATCACTCTAATCACTCACTAACACCAAGGGTTTCGTCGCCGCTGCCGACATCTACCGTGTTTTATGGTATGTGTTGTTTGTGTCGAATATGATGAACAAAAAGCATGCCATTCATCTTTTCATCAACAGTGTTCAATATTGATGAAGCTACACTCCTTTGGTTATGGTACGAGGAAAAGAGGATAGTTCATTGTTTGTTTAGAGTTTGAATCTCAGATCTAGATCTTTTCTATTTTTAGGTATTTTTTTCTAGATATATACATGCATCTTCAACTATCTTAATCGATGTATAAAAGAAGTTGTTTTTCTAATTGACAAAAAATGAGATTTTTAATGGACTTGTGTATTGACGAATCATTTTATTGTGTGATGATATTTAGATGTTTCGGTCATTAGTGAGTATGTATTAAGTTAGTGTTTTGAAAGATGTTTACTAGTGGATGGAGATTTTGGACTTGGAATATAAAGTTTTCTTCGTTAATGAACAAACTTTTTGTATTGTCTTGGCCGGATTGCTTTAGATAATTGTTCATCATTGTTGAACTTGGAAATTTTTTGACTTGTTTTTTTTGTTAATTTTAGGTCGTTCATTATCGAACCTAAGTATAGATTTCTAATCAAAATATCAACAAGTTTAATGAATTTATTTATGGAAAATAACGAACGTGAGAAAAAACTTACTAATAAAAAAAGCTAGACAAATTAATTTAGAAAGAAAACAAGAAAACAGAAATTTAATTTGCAAATGAAAATTATTGTTTAAAAAACATAAATGTTAAAAAAGGAAAGAACAAAATTAATTTGAAAATTAAAATTAAGTTTAATATAATACCCTTTTTAATTAATAAGAAAATAAGATTTATATAAACCACTAGATCAAAACTTAATCAATGGTTAAAAATGTTTTTCGTACTTTTTGCACTAATCAAATTCTTAAAGTAAATAGACTAAAGTCCCATTTGACAAAATTTGGATCATATCCAATACATATGCATGCAACCGTTGATATATAAAAGATGGTTTAAAGTTTGTCAGATCAAACCTCTGCTTTTATATGATGTCATCTTTTATGATCGTTCCATAACACTTTAACTCAAATTACCCATTTAAATTTTAACTTAATTAAGATAGTATTCAATGTGTCATCAATAATCATAACCTCAAATAATATCAGGGTTTTATGGAGTAACATGCAATTCTTAATCAAATCGATGTGATGTATATATATCAAAGAAGAGGATTCACATAATCAAGTACAATAACATAGACATTATTTATGTAAGATTCAATCAAATACAACTTGATCGTAGGAACTAGTTTAACATGGTTTTGAGATAAATTTCGGGTAAACAAATTAAGGTTCGTGTGTGAGCAGCTTTAGAAAACAATTTCCCAATGCCAATGATCACAATTTGTGGTACCAATATACACCTTTGTGCTTGGTATCTTCATCTGGCTCGATATAGATGCACTCCTTAGCCTCTCTCCACATTGCTTTAAAGATAGGAGTCCTGTCGATCTTATAATAATCACCAAGAACAGGTTTGATTGCATCCCTTGCCTCCTTTGCATGATAATGTGGAATATATGAGATCAAATGATGCAAGACGTGAGTATGTGTAACGTCATGAAATACCCTATTCAGAAACCCAAAATCTCTGTCTATAGTTGATAAAGCTCCTCTGATCCAGTTCCATTCGGTTGAATCATAATGAGGCAACGAGAGATGGGTGTGGTGCAAATAAGTTATCAAAACGAAAAAGGCATGTACGCCAATCACCGGAACTCCATACATGCACATCACCCACGTGAATCCTTTTGCTGCTACAAGAAGTTTAAGTGCATAAACAACGGCAATGATACCAAGATCTGAAAGTAGAACCTGAATTCGTTCACGCTCGGTGAAGATGGGACTCAATGGATCAAAGTGGTTGGCAAACCTTTCATATTTCTTGCCAGAAACATTAGTCAAAAGATATAAAGGAAAACCAAGGGTCAACCTAAAAACCAAAGTGAAGACTCGACCAGGTGGGTTGTTAAGTACTTTGGAGTAAGTCCTGACTTTGGACTTGCGTTTAGGAATGTAAACTTCATCGTTATCGAGTGAGTTTGTGTTGGCATGGTGGCTTCGATGGCTGTATTTCCAAGAGAAATAAGGGGTAAAGAGAGCAGAATGAAGGAAGAAGCCAACAGTGTCATCAACCCACTGGTATTTGCTAAAGGCATGGTGACCACATTCATGACCAATGACCCATAAGCCAGTGAGGATGCTAGCTTGGCAAAACCAGTAAACCGGCCATGCTAAGTAAGCTAGAGGAGAAGGGAGAAGTGGAATATAAGTGTTTGCGAGAAAGTAAAAGACGTAGGTGACAATGAGATCGTGAACAACATAGTAAGAAGAACGAATAACAGACCGATCGAAGCAATGGGCAGGGATTGCTTTCTTTAGATCACTCAACGAGAACGGTGGATCCGTCGGAACACGTTTGAGTATCTCATGATCAGATGAATCCAACATCCGACCACCTGCTCCCATATTTCTGATCTAACGATAAGGTGAATTAGCTAGTTTGAGTAGTCTTTGGCTGGTGACTCTTTGTAACAGCACTCCTTTAATATTTATACTATATAGCTAGTTAACAGCAGTCAAAGGAGTCGGCTCCGATGTTTTAGCTAGTGCTGGTTTGCTTGGGTCTTAACTACTTTGTTTTTGTTTTATTTGCAAACTACTTTGGAGGGATGACTCGTACTCACTCTCAAGTCAAATTTGACAGGCCAAATTAAATGTGACGTACGATTATATTTAAAATAAATTAGGATTTATTTTTTGTTTGCTGATATTTTTAATGTATGAATAATTGTTCTATAAGCACGGTTGTGTCGAAGTTAGAAAAAAAAATAATAATAAACTCGGAATGTCTATTTGCCTGCAAGGTACCAAACTTATTTGATCTTTTCATACTCTCAAGTGATTCTTAATTTGCGATCTTGCTATAAATGGAGTTTATAAAAATTCAGTAGAATGAGTAAATATTGAACGTATCTCCAATTAAGTGGCCTAATATTGGTGGTGGGTTTGTATGTGTTTTCTTATAAGAGATGATATATACATATAATACCCTCCTACAAATCTTTCTATATGTTTATCCTTTTATTTATAAGATAAAGACACGTGTTAAAATTACGAAAAAAAATTAAAAAAAAATTAATATATTTCATATGTTATTGATGTGAACCGAATTTTCAAGTTCGGCCATTGGCCCGTTCACATCAATTCGTGGCCTTAAGCCTCATATGAATAATAGGGTTTTTTATTATTATTATTTGAAATAAACATCCACATGTTTTCAGATTTGTGTTGGAGGCTTACGGGTATATATATTACTCTTGGGTGCTGCGGCAGTAAGTAAGGCATCACAATTTACCGAGAGATTTATTATTATTGATAAAAACCGATTATTTAGTTTGTTATTTTTTTGTGTTATTTGCAGGTTTAGGTTATGTTTTTGTTTTTTCATTAAAGGGTTTTTTCACGTTAAATCTTGGTGTTCTCGGTTTTTATTATTTATTCGTATTTTGTTACTTGGTACAGTTCAATATATTTATTTTATAACATATGACATCCTTCTTAAAAATAGAAAAGAAAATGAAAAACTTTTTGTTAGTGGGTCAAATTAATTATTTGACCCGAATGGAATCTATTTTGTTAAAGAGTCAATATATATGGGTTAGAATTAATCAAAAATGGTTTTAGAACGCAATGGATAGGTCAAATATATGGTTTTCTTGCTTGTTTTATTGTGTTCAAGTACGTCTTAAGAGGAAGCTACGTTATTTGTTTTATTAATAACTAAAACAAAAAATGGTAGTATAAATCATTTATCTTACATAGTTATATAGGAATTGTGAAGTTTTTCTAGCATTATTAGAAGCAAAGTTATAAATTAACTCTTTATAATCAACTCTCTCCAAGATATTGTTATTAATTGCTATTGTTTTTTATCTATTAAGAATTTCTTTTTACATTTTGGACAAGAAGTAAGACGTCTAACAACTTAAGTTTTCTAAAAAGTCGTTTATGCAGATTTCAACGTTATTGGAATAGTCAACAAGACTCTATATACAATAATTGCATTAGGAAAGCAATCGACTTATTAAAAATATTTTAACGCATCGATCAAGAGGTTTGATAGTTTCATCGGGTTAAAACGTGTGAAGCAGTTTCAACTTCATATAAAGTTCATTTGCATCAAGGTCTAATAGTCTATCATACTTAAGTGCGGCTTCAACATGATTTGTCATCAAATCCCTAATATCTATTTCAAGGCTTATAGAATAATTAGTTTAAGTAGTAGCTTCCTAATAATTCTATTTTATTAAGTGGACTTTGAAAAATTATAATTATATCTATATGTAATATAAATATTTGGGGCCCCTCTAAAACAGGACACTGTGCGGTCACACCTTCGGCGCTCTCTCAAAGACACTCTTACTTACACTTATACAAGATTAGTTAGGATTGCTATTCTAAGTGAGTTGCAATGCTATGTGTGGAGATTGCAAGCTAATTAGAGACCACGCCAAACCTTTCTAGCCATTATTTAGTGTCTTAAAGGCATGGTCAGAGTTAGGAACTTTCGCCAATGGGTTCGAAGTTAATATTTTAAACCTTTGTAAACAAAATCATTGGATTCATAGCTATAGAACCTAGTTTTAATCATAGAACCTAAAGAACAAATCTGGACCATTTGATCATCTAAATTAATGGTTGAGATTTGGAGGTGGCAATTTTGTAAATTATATGAAAACTATATGAGGTAACTGCATAATTGAGGACAAATATGAAATTCTGTTTTGGTAACCACAAAATTCCTTTCTAGTTCCACCTCCCGAAAATGCAAAGTGATAACCAAAATGCAAATCATTAGGTTATTTGCATGTTAATGACTTAATATTGTTTGCATTTTCGGATATTTACATTTTTGTTATCTTCTTTTATGTCAGTTGCATTTTGCTTTTTACATTTTCGTTAAACAATTTGCATTTTTGTTATCTGTTTTTTTATTTTCGGGAGCATTTTGCATTTTCGTAAAAAATTTTGCATTTTCATAAAAAAAAATTAGAAAACATTTCAATCCTGGTCTTGAATTAAAGAGAATAAAAAACTGAATCTAATGGTATATTTTTTTTGCTAAATTTCTTAAACATGAATTTATTATGACTATTTGGACGTTTAGTAGAATTTTTTTTAAAAAAATAGAAGTTTGGAGGTTAAATGAGGAAAGGGGGAGTGAGTATTAATTTGTAGTTCTTTTTCCAGTCTTACCCTTATTCAAATGAACCCTACCCTATATATATATATATAGGGATGAGATCAAATAAAAAGGAAATTAAAGTAAAAAGTGTAAGATGGATGATTATTTGATCATTTTTTGGTATATAAATCAACTGATAATTGTTAGTTCATCATTTTTATTAATTAAAACTAGTTCTTTATCGATTTCTTTTTGATGAATCCAACATATTCATCACTTTTTAGATGAAAGCATTTTGTTCATCAATAAATTATTCCAACATTTTGGTTTCAAAATCTATATTTGAAAATCTTTTTTGCTTTGTAGAAAGTGATGAATATGTTGGATTCATCAAAAATAAATTGATGAATAACTAGTTTGAATCAATAAAAAGGATTATTTTATTGTCTTTTACCCTTTTTACCATAAATTTTTTTTACTTGATCTCTACCCTATATATATATATGTGTATATATATATATATATATATATATATATATATATATATATATATATATATTAGTAATAAGTGGTTTAGAGCATAGTAACTTATTTAAAGGTTATGCAACTTTGAAATGTATGATATGAGTTGCCATTGTGATACTTAAGATTTGGTTTGTAGATAAAAGCGAAAGACTTGAAAATTGGTAATCATCTTCCAAGGTGCACGAGTAATCTTAATTAACTTGTTATATGATAGCATGAAATGATTATTTGAAAGCTAATAGTATGAGCTAATTAATGACATTTACTTTGATTTTAATATCTATTAATTGTATATTGAATGTGAATATTATTGTTACTATCAATAATCTTGATGTTAGGAAGGAACTAAGAGTAATATGAAAACTCTTCTAGCTATATATAGTTGTTTAGAAATTGTTATTATAAAATCATCATTTATATAAAGCCAAAATTATTGTCCTGCCCATGCATTTCAGCTTTGTTAACTAACATTTAACAGACGAAACAGTAGGTAAATTAATACCTGGATTGAGATTTGAGAACAAACACAAAATTAATCTCGTTGATTATAAACCCACAATTATCATCCTGTCCCATGTGTGGCATATAACCAAAGAATTACATAGTATTGAGCTAGAAATGACATACGTACAGTAATTCGCGGGGAAGATTGTTACAAAGAAACAAATTAACATATATACATACATATATATGTATGTATGTATGCATGATCCAATCTAGTACCACTAATAAAGTCGTATAACATGGATTGGAATATAGTTTGACCTGGATGTGGAAAAGCAGCTTAAGCACACAATTGCCTTGTGTCACTGATCAAAGTTTGTGGTACCAGTATACACCTTTGTGCTCGGTACCTTCATCTGGCTCAATGTAGATGCACTCCTTAGCCTCTCTCCACATTGCTTTAAAAATTGGAGTCCTATCAATTTTATAGTAATCACCCAAAACTGGCTTGATTGCATCCCTTGCTTCCTTTGCATGATAATGTGGAATATATGAGATCAAATGATGCAAGACGTGAGTGTGTGTAACGTCATGGAATACCCTATTCAAGAACCCAAAATCTCTATCTATAGTTGATAAAGCTCCTTTGATCCAGTTCCATTCGGTTGAATCGTAATGAGGCAACGAGAGATGGGTGTGGTGCAAATAAGTGATCAAAACAAAAAAGGCATGTACGCCAATCACCGGAATTCCATACATGCAAATTACCCACGTGAATCCTTTTGCTGCTACAAGAAGTTTAAGTGCATAAACGACGGCAATGATACCAAGATCTGAAAGTAGAACCTGAATTCGTTCACGCTCGGTGAAGATGGGACTCAATGGATCAAAGTGGTTGGCAAACCTTTCATATTTCTTGCCAGAAATATTAGTCAAAAGATATAAAGGAAAACCAAGGGTCAACCTAAAAACCAAAGTGAAGACTCGACCAGGTGGGTTGTTAAGAACTTTGGAGTAAGTCCTGACTTTGGACTTGCGCTTAGGAATGTAAACTTCATCATTATCGAGTGAGTTTGTGTTGGCATGGTGGCTTCGATGGCTGTATTTCCAAGAGAAATAAGGGGTAAAGAGAGCAGAATGAAGGAAGAAGCCAACAGTGTCATCAACCCATTGGTATTTGCTAAAGGCATGGTGACCACATTCATGACCAATGACCCATAAGCCAGTGAGGATGCTAGCTTGGCAAAACCAGTAAACCGGCCATGCTAAGTAAGCTAGTGGAGAAGGGAGAAGTGGAATATAAGTGTTTGCGAGAAAGTAAAAGACGTAGGTGACAATGAGATCGTGAACAACATAGTAAGAAGAACGAATAACAGATCGATCAAAGCAATGGGCAGGGATTGCTTTCTTTAGATCACTTAACGAGAAGGGTGGTTCTGTCGGGACACGTTTGAGGACATCTTTGACCTGATCAGGTGACGAATCTGACATACGGCCTCCTGCTCCCATATTTCTAATACAAACACTTAGTAATACAAGAATATAAAAGGTAGCTCACGGAAAGCTGGTCGAGATTATGTTGGTGTACACACTCACTCTTTGGCTGGTGACACTTTGTATCACTACATGTTTGATATTTATATATAGCTAGTTAGGAGCAGTCAAAGTCGTCGGCTCCCTTGAATACTTAAAAGTATTTTTCTATCACGTGTGGCCGGCCTGTACGTGGGGGATTTGATGTTAAACTACATATATATAAAATTTAAACTCATTTGGTTAGTTTTAACTACTTGGTTTGTGTCTTATCTGCACATGCATGACCACAGCACTCTTGTCAAATTTGGTGGGCCAAAATACGACGACGATGGAGGTGCCCATTAATCATACCTTGGCGATCAAAGTTAAAGTGAGGGTTGTTGTTAAATATGGACATGTCTTTGTAATTTATATCGTGACCGTTAAATACCTAGAAATTAAAGTTGAAAGTAAGTTACTTAATTTTCAAATTTTAATATGTGAAGAATTGGGTATTCATAAATTAGATCTTTATTTCTTATAAAAAACATATAATTTTCTAATCTACTATATATAGTAATACTTTTCCTTACAAAAGCATTAATTATATATATATATATATATCAGCGAAAATGATCTCTATATAAATGTCATAATATAGATCTTTGTTCATAATTTAGGTATATATGAATATTTGATTGATTGATTCCCATACGACTAAAGATCAAGGTTCTAAATAAGTTAAGGTTGGTGTGACGTGACGAAGTGATATGGTCAAGTGTGAAGCCTTGAAAGCCATGACTAAATCATGCCGTTCTATAAGCATGACGTACTTAATGCGACAATTTCATATATAAACTATAATTATTTACACATAATTATACAAACAAAAATAAATAATAAATAATTATAGATTTAGATCATTGTTTATTAATATTTTTCTTTGTTTTCAAAATAATTAACTATTCATTTATTAACAAAATACATTTCTTTCCATTGATCAAACAAAATTGTTGTGATTGATGCCTATAACTAAATAACTATAAATTTGATTTATATGACTCAATACCTAGAACACGCTTCAAAGCATGTGGCTTAAAGGCGCTTGAAACTAGGCCTTAGTGTATGATAAGCCTTGAACTTTTTCGTGATGGCATGATCATGCCTAAACCTTGACAAAGCCATGACGGAGCGAATACATGTTTTTTTTTAAACCATACTAAAGATCGACAATTAATAGTTTTCTAATTTTATGAGAAAAGAAAAATAAATTGAAGAATAATAAACCTAGCTACTAAATGAAAAGTTGTAAGTTGAACGAATAGAACACAAATAGAAAAAGATCCCTTTTCCCTACAGATATTTATGGTGGTATATTTTCGTAGTATATTTTTTACGGATTTTTGATCAATACTCGAGGGTTGAAGATGTTATTAATTAGCGAAAAATTTCCTATTGAGTTCCAATTGATTTTCAACAAAATTTTTGACAAAATTTCCTTTTGAGTTCCAATTGATAAGGCGCTCGAAACATGGTTGTAAGACATGAACGTCTCTGATGCGTGTTTTTCTTCATTGAAGATTATCATATTACTTAAAAAGTGCAAATACGTAGGTTTACATAACCGGAACAAAACCCTAGATCTATTTTCCAGCGAGAAAAGAGTTATTTGATATGAATGGTGGCAGTGGTAGCATTTAATGGTGGTGCTAGCCGGCCGGAGGTTGTGGTGGTGCGTTTGTGCGTGTCTAGAAAGAAAAACAATAGAGAGAAAGTTAAGAGAAAAGGTAGAAATTGTACAAGATGAGGTTGGTCATATATTATACTCTTGAAATAACACTCTTCATATATTCCGCTCTGTAGTAAAACATAATTTTAATAAGTAGAGCACATACACTTTTTTCTATTAAAAACAACATTTATTTTTTGAAATATGTATTGTAAGATCGGTAACCGAATCATAAGGAATTTTAAGAAGCTAAACAAAAAGAAATTGAATGTTAAAGCATAAACTAGTTTTCGCTCATGGGAGACTTACATAGTAATATATCCAGTTGTATGTTTTTAACTATAAAAATATAAGAGGCAAACGCATGTAACAACTTGTTTGTCTTCTTTTTCGTTTATAACCAATTAAAACCAAATATAAACAACCTTTATAATAACTTAGAGGATAATAAAAATATTATTTTTAACAAGGATTACAATTGTGGACATCTAAATAATCGGGTTATAATTGTATAAAGTAGAGGAATATTTGACAAAAACAAAAATTCAATAACAATGATTTCTTATATATCTAGTTCAACTAAATTGTTGAGTCAATTACACTCTTGGTCCCTTTAGTATAGGGGGTATTTTACTTTTAGTCTTTTAAGCTAAAATCTTGCAATATTAGTCTTTTAAATGAGTTTTGTATACGTAATTAGTCCTTTAACCGTTAACTTTAACGGTCTTACTGTTAAATTTTTTAAATTGACTATTTTACCCTTTACAAACTCAGTCCTTTCTAATTTATACACTTAAACCCATCATCATCTCATCACCAACACCACTGTGAGACCACCACCACCACTAGACCTCAGTCGCGTCCGGCGTTGTAGACCTACAAACCTACAAGTTTCTCGAATCTTGCTCTCGTATTTACTCCGCCTTACTTCCCTTTCTCTTTATCTTTACCCCAAAATTCATGGTGGGTTTTCGTGTCAGTGTGTGTGGCTTCTAAATATGTTGTTTACATGTGCGTATGTGTGTGTTTATTAAGATTTGGAAACCAATCTATGATCTTGGTTTTAGGGCGCTCAACGGGTAATTTGGGTTTGAAAATCAATTTGGGGTTTTATACCGGTGGTTGTTTGACGAACGATGACTAGGGTTTAGAAATCGATTTGGAAATCGTTTGTCTCTAGCTTGATTTGGTGTTCGGTTTGGTTTTGTAAACTGTTTGGTGGTGTTCGATTTAGGGTTTTATATTGGTGGTTGTTTTGTGGAAGATGAAGGGAGTTCGTGGTGGTTAAAAATGAAAGAAGAGGAGGGGGTGATTGAAGATAAAGGAGTCAGTGATGGGTTGAAGATGAAAGTGGTGGTGAGGGTGGTGGTTGAAGATGAAGAAGAAGATGACGGAGTAAAGATGCCGTCGACGTTGATGGGGTGAAGATGATGGTGAGTGATGCGTTGAAGATGAAGGTGGTGGTGGTGGCGGTGGTTGTTGATGTAGGTGGTGGTAGCGATGAAGGGCAAAATAGTCATTTTAAAATATTTAACAGTAACAACATTAAAGTTAACGGTTAAAAAACTAATTATATGCAAAAAAACTCATCTAAAGGACTAATATTACAAGATTTTGGCTTAAAGTACTAAAAGTGAAATACCCCATATACTAAAAGGACCAACAATGTAATTTTGAAAGTCCTTTGCAATTTAGTATAAAAATACTTAAAATGATATTTTTTTAGCATTAAAGAACGATTCTTAGTAGAAAGACAGTAGTTTTATTCCATTGAGCATCAAATAATAATTCTTTATAAAAAATGAGTATAAGTAGTATTACATATAGATAAATAATTATTTGGTAACTAATAAAAATAAACCCTATTCATTATGACTGAGCATGGGTCGGTTTTAACTCCAAACCGAACAATAACCGATAAAATCGGTTATGTGTTTTTTCAAACCGATGGGTAATGGTTTCTAATAGGGCGGTTTGTGATAACGGATCGGTTTTCGTTATCGATTTTATTGGTTAACTGTTATACTAAGTTTGACGAAACTTAATAGGCTTCATTATTTCAGAATATAAGCTTGAGTTGTATTTTTTTATTGTTTTATAGTAGCCACAAATTTGGATCAAATAATTGATTATTTTCTATGACTTGTTAAGCCCATTATTTTTTATGACAAAATTACATAATGAGAGGCTAGAGTTATATTTAATATACAAATTAGGCCTAATGGTACACACCTCTTGGTCTCTAGCTACCAATTCACAATTTGTGAGTTCGTTTTTAATATATTTAATAGCCTCACATGAAATAAACAATTAAATGTTCAATTTTTACAATAGCTCTAGTAGTCTAATACATGAATGAGACGGCATAATAAGTAACAAAAGTTCAAGTTTTTACAAAAATATAATTTGCATGATGCACCATAAATGAACAAGTATTTAAATAATTAAATAATAAATCATTATCGGTTTAGTTTGGTATCACTTCGGTTATGTATACAAAACCGAAACTGACCCACTATCTATCGGTTAATGAAACTTTATAAACTGAACAGTCGGTTTTCATTTTGTTCAGTTTTAATGGTTCGGTTTTAACGTTTTTTCGGTTAAAATGCTCACCCTAGTATTTGTGGACACCTCTAACTAACTCCGCTTAGGCCGGCTCTATTTAAGGAACGTACTCTGATAGTAAATAGAAGCACTAAATTCTCTTTTGTTTTATTTTCAAGGGTAAATTGCATGAAAATACAAGAAACTTTCTCTTAATTATCATTGTATACAACCAACTTTATTTTTTTTAAAACAATACAATTAACTTTAATAATCCTCCCATTGTATGCAAGTTGTTGTATACTATGGAAATTATGGCAAAGTTTATTGTATACAATGGTAGCTAAAGACTAGACACAGAAAAAAGTTGTTTGCATACAATGAATTTTTTTTTAAAGTTAGCTGTATTATTTTTAAGAATTTAAAGTTAGTTGTATACAATGACAATTAAGACAAAGTTAATTATATTTTAATGCATTTTGCACTATTTTCAAACATGAAGTTGGTTTGATTCTTTATTTATGGTTTAAATTGAATTATTGTTATAAATTGTATTTTCTTCTCAAGACTTGGAATGTAGGGCCTAAAAAATAAAAATGGTTATAGCAACTAACATTTACATTAATTTATTCATTCTCTTATTAACTTTAAAACATATCAGTCTAAAAGTGTATTAAGTATGAATTATACGATCTTTTAGCAACTTTGCTCAAATTAAACGCAATATTCTTATATTTGAGATTTTGAGACATGCAAATGCTAGGGATATATATTCACACATAAGTCTGAATTTCCAAACTTGTGTAATTATATAATGTTTAACAACTGAAAGTAAACTCGTCCCCTCATCATTGTGTTCGCTAATCACCTATAACATCCTCTCCATTTAGCGAGAGTATCCTACTAGCTAGTTTGTTTGAGTATGTGTTTATGTAATATATATACGTGCGAAAAAAGTTTAAATAAGAACTGGTTTTAAAGGCAATATATTAATTTAAAACTAGCAAAATGTTAGAAATTACAGCGAAATACAAAAAAAGATAGCCATGCTTACATTTCAAATCCAACACAAAAAGACTAATCCGACCAAGCCTAACCACAACCATGAAACCATGAACCTCTAATCCCTAATCTCAAACCACAACTACTCGATCTACACCCTTTAAACTTAACCTCACGAGCCTCGAACCATGACCCAAACCGCGAACGTCTATGAACCCTCGAACCCATGGTTTTCAGAACCGGACCGGCCGGTTCAACCGGGAACCGGCACTGAAACTGGTTCAAAAGAACTGATTAAACCTCTGGGTATTTGACCAGTACAAACCGTTGAACCGGAAGCTTGAACCGCTAAACCGGACCGTATTGGACCGTTTTTATTATCTTTTTCGTTTTGTTTTCATGGCCGAATAGCCAATTCCAATTGCATTGAGACTTTTAAAGTATTACAAATTTACAATTAAACTATTACCCTAATATTTTCACATCAAATCCATTTGACAATAAATTGCGGCTAGGTTTTTTTACCTTTTTCACTTTTAGATATTTATAACGTCATCCGGTTCTTTCAAAACCTTGCTCGAACCACAACTTCTAGAATAGTGACCCATGAAGCGAACATCGAACAACCTCGAACTTTGAACTGAAAATGAATGGGACCACGACAAACAACCATGATCAGGAACAACTTCGATCGAAACAACCTCAAACTTGAACCACATTGAACCGAAACGAATGGGACAGCCTCGACCTAAAACAACCTCGGGCAAGAACCAGTTTGAACAAAAACAATTTGGAACAACTTTAAACAAAACAACCTCGAACCTTGAATTCGTAGATGAAAACCACGACTGGTGGCAGGAAACAGAAATGACCAGTTGTGAACAACAACGACCACGACCGCAAACAGAATCGAACATCGAACTGGTTGTGAACAACAACGACCATGACGATGACCTTTGAGTAGATGTGAACCTCAACCAATTGTTAATAGAAAGGACCTGAACCTTTTGAACTGAAACAAACTAGAACCTCAAACCTCGATTGGTTGTGAACAACAACGACCATGACGGCGACCTTTGAATAGAGAATTATTTTTTGTGCGAGAACAATTTGTAACATCATTAATGACTCATTAATAGGGATATCTTGGCCATTTATATGTTTACCTAACCGTAAATTGCGTTCAGGTATGTAAACTATCATTAATGAGTGAGGCTTGATTTTTCAAAATACCTTTATTAATGTGTCATTAGTGACTCAATTAATGAGCCCTTACGCTTATTAGTCATTGATTTAATTTAATCAATGGTCAATATTGGTTATTGCAGTTTTCACATGAAAGTTCTTGTTTGAACCTTAAATTATCTTTGTACGGGAAGTAGTTCGAACTCTTGATAAAAAAAATCATGGCTATTAATGGTAATAGTTCATTAATAACTAATTACTTCACTAATTGATGAATTACTAATGAGGAGTACTTTGGGAAAGTCAAGCCTCACCCATTTAGACTTTTGTTGCTTTTATTTGATGTTATAATAAAAGGTTTTATAAGTGATGAATTTTAAAAATCACAATGTTACAGTTTTCCTGAACTAAATCCTTTCTATAATATTACTACGAACTTGTTTAGACATTACATTGTATATAATGTTACCTCTTACAGCAAGTTGTCGCCGGTGTTTGATTTGTAAGTTATCAAAAATGAGCTTTAAGTTCACTAGAGTTGAATTACCATCTTGTAACTTGCTATTGCGGGTGATAATATATACAATGTAACTTTTGAATAAGTTTACTGTATTATTAGAAAATTTGATTACATTGATAATTCAAACAAAGTTTGTTGAAAGATTTAATAAAGACGTATTAGTAATTACATGAAATAAATTTCTATTAAAAACATGTATAAATATCTAAATTGCTCATATCATACGTTGCATGAGTATCTTCTAGATTTACTAATATAAATAAAAAGATTATAGGATATTAAATAATATTAACTAAAAAATAAAAATATCAAGAATACATTTAAAATAAAAAAAATTAAGAACTTTAAATATTAATGTAAATTTGGATAAAATTAAAACACAAATATAATACGACAATTAATTAATATCTTTTGCAAAAGAATATTAATAAGATTTAAAAATATTAAATCTAAGTTAATTACTTAAAGTAATGAAAACTAATTTTTTTTATCAAACGTACTATTAATTAATGCAACAAAAAGAAAGCATAATGACTGGAAGTGTTAAGTGAGAAAATTATTAAATGACCATTTTCAAAATTTTAATACTTCAATTGTAATCTTTAACGGTTACATGATCAAATTCGTAATTTTGAAAACTATAAGAACAAACCTGAAATTCTATATATACCATATGTAGGGACAAAATTTGTAATTTAATCTAATATAAATAAAAGACTAAATTAATAAAATCTATTAAATAATTGTAGTCATTAATTTAGATAATAAATTAATTATCAAATATGAACCTTTTTTTTTATAAAATATCTATTTTGACTTCAATTTTAATCAAAAAATATTAGAGAAAATTTCATATGGATGCACTTATTAAAATTTAAAATATTATATTTGCACATTCTAATTTTACAAATATTATATTTGGGTTTTATAAATATTTTAAAATATCATATTTAACCTTATTGTCCCTAATTGTAAGTTTGTAACGATACGATAATAATCGATAACTTGTATAAGAAATATCATCATGTCATGATGTATACCACGTTTCAGTAATCGATCACGTTTGTCTTTCTCTCGAATCGACACTTCCACTACTGACAGCATCGGCGCCGTCTATCAACATATATTTTCTAAATTATGTAGTTCTTAATAAAGTTATTTACTGAAGGAAGCAGTCAAGTAATAAAGCTTTAGATCACTTTCAGACCACTCACTTTTTCACCTGATCATATTGGATCAGTTTGACCAAATAATTGTTTCAGTAGTCAAATTCGGGGGCAAGTATGCAAAGAAATCGAGTAGTGAGTACGAGTGCGCAAATACATAAATACATGCATACGTACGCACGTAATAAAAAGTTATATTCTTTAATAAAATAATATATATAATTAAGTTAAAAAGAGCCGCACGTTTCTATACTGATGAATTAATAGACAACAAAGGCACTTCCATATATCTACTTGTAGTCAACCGCCAATTAATTATGTGGTATATATGTTCCATACTTCCATCAGATAACATAAATAACGAGCAACTTCCAGGCAACATCCACATGCAACTTCAAAAAAGCAATTCGCACATGCATGGCAACCGGTAATTAATTACTTATTTTATTATAATTCTCCAGATTTAATTAACAATATAAATATGGAGCTACAAATTCCATCTCAATTGCAAATCATAGCAGCAGTATAAACTTGGTTCTTTTAGTATAAAGAACGAGCTGTATCGAGTGGAGTAACAAGTTAACTAAGTCTAATAATATCTGTTCGTGCGATAAGTAAACACTATCGATCGAACGAGATGGGTTCCGGTGGTCGTGCGTCCGCTGAGAGAAGTAACGTTGTTAACAGTCCCGTAGATAGTCATCAAGTTGTGAAGCGAGCACCATCGTCTAAACCACCATTCAGCGTTGGTGATATAAAAAAAGCCATACCACCACACTGTTTCAATCGATCACTTCTTCGATCGTCATCCTACCTTTTCGTCGATCTCTTTTTCTCCTTGCTGTTTTACTACGTCGCAGCCTGTTACATCCCTCGCCTTCCAACCTCATTTCAATTCGTTGCATGGCCGCTTTATTGGATTCTTCAAGGTTGTGTCCAGATGGGTTTGTGGGTTATCGGCCATGAGTGCGGTCACCAAGCTTTTAGCGACTACCCGTGGTTAAACGACACCATCGGTTACTTCCTACACACTGCTATGCTTGCTCCTTATTTCTCATGGAAATACAGTCACCGTCGTCACCATTCTAACACAGGTTCACTCGATCATGACGAATCTTTTGTCCCAAAAAAGAAGTCTACTCTAAATTCTGTCTCCACACTGCTCAACACCCCGCCAGGCCGTCTCATTAGGCTTGTTATTTTATGCACCGTTGGCTGGCTTTTGTATGTCTGTTTCAATGTTTCTGGCCGCAAGTATCACAAATTCGCCAACCATTTTGATCCAAAGAGTCCGATTTACAACGAGCGTGAACGTTTCCAGATTCTCCTGACCGACATCGGACTATTAGTGACAAGCTACGGGCTTTACAAACTGGCCTTGGCACATGAAGGGTTCACATGGTTAGTGATGGTCTACTTTGCTCCTTTGGTTATCGTTTACGGGTTCCTGGTGGTGATTACATGGTTGCACCACACTCACCGGTCACTGCCCCATTACGACTCAAGCGAATGGAACTGGTTGAGAGGAGCTCTGTCAACAATGGATAGAGATTACGGTGTATTGAACCATGTTCTTCATCATATCACGGATACACATGTTGCTCACCATTTGTTTTTCACAATTCCTCATTATCATGCCATGGAAGCAACAAATGCAATTAAACCAATCTTAGGAGAATACTATCAGTTTGATGACACGCCGATAATCAAAGCAATGTGGAGAGAAGCTACAGAGTGCTTCTTTGTGGAGGCTGATGAAGATCTGAGTAAAGGTGTTTATTGGTTCAACAATAAGATGTAAAAGTAATTGTAATCATATTCTTCAATATAATGCAAATTAACATGCTTGTAGTTTGTTGATATGTTACGTACTTAGTTGATTAATTGAATGTATTATCATCTCCAATTGATGGCCGGCGTACGTACTGTTAATAAAAAAACCAAAATTCCCTGGCTTAATATCATGCTATTTTAACAAAAATGCGCAGAAGTCACACTTCACCATACCCATCACATGTATTTTAGCGTTAGATTTTTTCTCTCATTAGTGAGCTTAATTATTACTTAACCATGCATATAATGATCACTCCCACCGTATCACATATCCCAAGACACACTTAACACCCATTAACAAACAAAAGTTAATTAAAAAAAGAATAGAAGGAGACGAGATTGGCAATTTTGGCCCAACAAGAAACAAACCACACCTCAATCCACGGAGCAATTTCCACCACCCTTGCGTTACTAAAGTTGACCACTACGCTGAAGCTTATCCACGCCAAGAAAAGAGGGGCCACTCCGCCCTCTCTTAGGGCACCGACAATGCAGGTCGATGGCTCTAAAAACAAAACTGGAAAAATCCAACGAATCCGCCGGTGTTGCGCCATTTCTCACGGACTTTAAAAGTCCTTCCGGTCGGACAAAGAAAATGGTAGTAATGTGGGCCCAATTTCAAACGCAATGGTTTTTTACTTTTTTATGTGTATACTATTTGTACATCTTATTATTTTGAATTGACCCCCTAATTATTGTTTGGATGGTAGGCTTAATTTTTTATTGGTTTAACCTAACAACTTTTATAAATAAATATCCAATGAATAATCTTCTTTTCCTAGATTTTTAAATTCCCAAAAAGAGTCCTGCAGGCTTGAAAAACTAAACCAACTTCACTCTCTCTTCAAAAAAAAACTTAGATATCACTGGTGGTGGTCTAGGCGGCAGCATATCTGGTGGAAGTGGTCATGGCCGTTGTCTAGTGATAGTGGTGGTGGGGTTCGGTGTAGGTCTCTGATAATGGGAGGGGGAAATGAATGTGATCTATGTGAGAGAGAGCTAGAGAGAGAGAGTGTGTGTGTATGTAGGAGATGAATCGGATGATTTTATAGTGTGTGAGAGAGAGAGGAGATGAATGGGATCAATTGTCATAAAATACATATAAAAAATGAACACTTGGTTTATTTGAATGTTCATTAAAATAACACCGTAAATGATGAGGTTAAAAATTTGTTTTTATCAGTTTTTCAAATATTAAAGTTCTAACAAACTATTTTTATATAAAAAAAAATAAGTGACGTAATTTTTTATATAAATACCACTAAATTTGTATAAATAGAAAAAATGAACTATAATAATAACAATAATAAATAAGAAAAACCAGGGACATGGACTAAAAGTGGGTTAATGAATACAAATAAGAAAGAAAGGCAGCTTAAAAACCAAAGGACTAACCAACAAGCCAGATCGAAGTATTTATGCATCGGCTTTTCACATAATGATCGAATACAAATAAGAAAGGCAAATTATAGTATAAATGTATAATTACTACTACACTTTCACAATTGTCCCATTAAGAGAGCTATAATTATAGTGAAAAAGTTTAAGAAAAACTTTCATTATGATATGATAGTGAATGCAATAATTATACTTATTTAAGAAGATATAAGTAGGTAATGATTAAGAAGTTAATTTAAATTTAGAATAAATTTTTAATAAATTTACCCGTCTTTTATTTTAAAAACACAATCACGGTGGGTCTCACACGTACTACCTCATAGTCACATTTAATCTTTTGATATAAATAATAGACTAATTAAAAAAATCTATTATATTATACGATTTTAACTATTTATTAAACAAAACGATTAATCTTGACCATTAATTTATTTAATTGATAAATTAATTTAACTTTTAAAAGTCAAAATAATAAAAATTTGGCAAATCTATATCTAAATAAAATTCAATTTACTATATAATTCTAGAATCTTATCCTACTAAAAAATTTATCGAGAAATTAAAATTATACCTTCTATATATTTAAAGTATATTTACTTATCTAAACTTATTATACATATTTTATTTGTAATCCTACTAAAATTACTAATCATATTCTTATAGTATAAAAAGTTAATATATATTCTTATAATAATTAATAATTAATAATTAAGTAAATCCATAATGGTTTATATATAGGTATACATATTCTAATATAAACAAAAACCTAATTGGGATAAAATTTATTGTATGCTCATTTATAGTTGTTCATTTAAGATATCAATTTTAATTATATAATCTTAACCATCTATTTACCTAAAATCGAGTGAAACAATTTTGACTTTAAAGATCAAACTAATGTGGGCCAAATTCTTAAATGCATGTGTAACACCACAATTTCAACCCATATATATTTTTTTTAAATAGTTGCGGAAGTGATAATATAATATATACAATCATGTTTACAAAATGATTAAGTAAATATATCAGGGTTAAAGTGTTTTCAAAACACCAATATCAAAGTAGTGTTACATAAACCAACGGCTCATCAAAACATAATAAGAGTAGCGGTCAATTATTCCCTAAGCACGCCAACTCCTCAGTTAAACCGTTGGCTTACTGAAACCTGTAAAATTGAGCGGAAGGTGGGGGATTAGCACAAAGCTAAGTGAATGAAAGTTAAACAAACAAACAACATCAATCCCAACCGAAAAAACCGGCGGTTCTAAAGGAACTTGCAACCAATGCTGACCAAAGCAAAGGTTTACCGATAGTTCATTTGCTATTCTTACACAGTATTACCCTTAAGTTGCAACGAATGCATCAAAAGATCCGAATAATGATTAGCCGATAGCAAACAAACCCAACCCATAGCCCAGCCAAGCTAACTTTCCATCTATCCATGTGCACATATCACTAACGTAACGATTAATTAACACATAACCAATTAATCAATCACTAGACAAGAAGTTTATCCATGCATCAACAATAAACAGTTGCAACCATAACCGTTACAACTAATAACCATCCGTAAGTTAAACGTCCACTCACCTAGGATCTCTAAATCACCAACTTAGTAGTCTTCTTTCACTGAGTCTTCTCCGCTTATGAGAATACAGGATAACAAGAATTAGTAATCAATTCTTAATCATCTCCAAATATTAAGTTTAAATACCAAACGGGTCAAAACCAACCCGTTGTGTTTCACATATGAAAACCAACATTTAGGACATGTTCAAGTTGCATATAATATACTTATATGATACTAAACATACAGCAAGCAACACAACATGTACAAAGTACACCAAATTCCATTTCATGATTTCAAGTAAACATATATCCCAAATAATGATCCATATATGCTATCAAATATCAAACTAACCTAAGTACCTCAAAGGAATCATGTTAGAACTAAGTTTAAACAATTAGAACATAACATAATTGGATAAATGCAGAATACAAAACAAAATTGGTTCTCTTAGCAGGGAACGCGTCCCGTTCCACTCCTTGGACGCGACGGGTCAGGGTCGCACAACAAACTTGCAGGTTACTTACTGTCCTGTTCCATCCTTGTACATACCACTTCAAAACCCATTTCAAAGACTAGAAATTTACTTCTAACAATTGTATGACACTTCTAAACATACAAAACATGTAAACCATAACCAAAGACACAATAACATCATCAAATCATCAAAAACCATTATCATTTTCAACCTCAACATCCATCAATGGAGTTCTAAGCTACCATCAACCAAAACACATAATTTGTTCATGAATTCAGTACTATAACATCCTAACTTTACTACCACTTGCAAAACCAACATCAATTTCATTCATTTATCGCAAAACCAATTTCAAGAACCCTAATTTAGTGCAAGAAATACATGGATATGGCAAGAACAATTCAAGTAATAATACTAACCTCAAATGATAGCAATAACCAACACAAAGATGCAAGAATTCAATGAATTAGAGGCTGCCTTCTATGGAGTTTCTTCAAGCCAAAGGAAGAACACAAAAGGAGATAAGTTCAAGAATGAAAGTGAGGAGGTGGAAGGCTATAACATGACTCACGATTAAACACACATAGTGCACTTATCTGTTGTCTAACATACAGTTAATTAATTAAGCGGTTCTACTCAATTAATTATTAACCAACGAGGTATTATTCGTGACCCTTATCTAAAAACTAATCTAAATAAACAATAAAACACATAAATTTATAAAATATATATTTTCCCATTTTAACCTCGTGACTCTAAATTAAATTAATAATTTCTAAATAAATAGCAGATAATAAATAAATAATTAATACACATACCACAGCACGTGTCCTACTAGGCCAGTGTTATAGTATAGATCCTATTATAACTCACTAGAAATTTCCATGGGTCTTGGGTAAATTTAAAACCTTCATTATCACATAGAATTAGAAATACATTATTATTAAAACTTTTAAACTAACACCTTATCTTTACGTTATTTATTTTAATATCAAATGTAAATTATCTTCTTATAAATACCAAAGACACGCCTATATATACATATGTACAACGTTACTTGCATTTTGCAATCAATTAAAAGGGTTTGTTTGATTCATTATCTACATCACGAGTTTAATAACAAAATACAACTCTCTTGCTAAAATTGATGGTAACAATGACAACTCTGTTATCAAAGTTAAGATTATTTTGCTATGAAAATCGTATTACCACAAAAATAATACGTCAAGTCTTACAAACTTAGATATGATACTCATGGTCATATATGAAGAGATATGTATTTTATAAGCAATTGTATTCTCTTTATTTATATATTAAAATCCATGATCTAATATAATATTCTTTATTATTTTTATTTCTTTTAGGGTGATTGAATATCACTTATAAGTACATATGAAGATTTGCTTGATGGGGTTTGATATCGTCTTTTATTTTAGCTACTATTTTCTATCAAATATTTTTCCTCCCCAGTGTATTACACAGAATATAAATACTATTCATTATTTATGTTAGTTATTACTTTGCATCAAATATTTCTTCTCACCCGTATAGTATACGAGTTACTTATCTAGTTTAATTATATAACTTTTAAAATAATAATGCGTTTAACACATATATTTTAGACTTTTTTGTAAAATTTAAAGAATGTAACACCCTAGATACTAGCTTAGTAGTAGTACGCGTTCAGTAGTAAGATAGCTATTTATTTAATTGTTTAATTATTTATTTACTATTTTGGAGAATTATTTAATTAATATAGAACCACAAGGTTAAAAAAGGGAAAATATATATTTATATATTTTTCAAACAGATTGTGATCGTTGTTGGTTCGATTCAACTAAGGTATGATGTCGCATATGGTCCGATTTGAAAGATGTTGGTTTGATTCGAACAGATTGTGGTCGATTGTTGTTGGTTCGATTTGATTGAGGTATGATGTCGCATATGGTCCGATTTGAAAGCTGTTGGTTCGATTCAAACAAATTGTGGCCGACAAAGTTATTGGTTCAATTCGAATAGATTGTGGTCGACTGTTGTTGGTTCGACTCAAACAGATTGATGTCGCATATGGGTTGTATTCTTACCCAAACCAAAGGAAAAACAGAAAGAGATGAAGGGATCGATCGACTATAACAGATGAAGGACATGATCGATCAACTGTAAGATAGTTTTGCAAACTAAATCTATCTATGTAATCGACTGTAAAAGATGAAGGGATTGATCGAAGGACAGTTTGATCATCGATTGTAAGCTATTACTAAAATTACTGAAGTTAGTCTCAATCATAAGAGATGAAGCACCCAATCGATCGATAGCTTTGCAAACTGATCATATGTAATTGACTGTAAGAAATCAAATATGCCATTGTTCCATAAAAATATGAAACAGCAATTGAAGGAGATCATGATAGTGATTAGGAGAGGGAATTTAAATGAGTATTTTTGTAATTTTAGTAAGAAAATAATTTGAGTTAATGTTTATTTTTGGTTTTTAGTTTTTATATTAATAAATTATTATTGAATTAAGTGTTTGGGTATATATGTGAGTTTATAAGTTTTGTAAGAATATATACGTAATTCTAACTTCTACAAGGATATATACATAATTAGAAAAGTTTCTAAGGATATATACGAAATTCTCTCTTATTTTTCAAAGCCACAATTTGTGTGATGATTTAAGAAGTATAATTATTAACAGTACTCGATCTATTTCCCTTTTATTACTTGTGAGATAAGAACTTAACTGGGCCATGATTTTACGCCAAGGATTTTTTTTAATTAACGTTAATTAATTTTAAAAAATAGTACGTACGTATGTACGCCATCGATTGCCGAATGATGAATAATATATTATACATCAAGTTACAGCAATCAACCCTCAAACATATCTACAAACTACTATCATGTTTGCATTGTAGAACATGATTGATTATTACAACCTTTAATTACATCGATCGATCTTATTAATTGTTGAACCAATAAACACCTTTACTCAGATCTTCATCAGCCTCCACAAAGAAGCACTCTGTAGCTTCTCTCCACATTGCTTTGATTATCGGCGTGTCATCAAACTGATAGTATTCTCCTAAGATTGGTTTAATTGCATTTGTTGCTTCCATGGCATGATAATGAGGAATTGTGAAAAACAAATGGTGAGCAACATGTGTATCTGTGATATGATGAAGAACATGGTTCAATACACCGTAATCTCTATCCATTGTTGACAGAGCTCCTCTCAACCAGTTCCATTCGCTTGAGTCGTAATGGGGCAGTGACCGGTGAGTGTGGTGCAACCATGTAATCACCACCAGAAACCCGTAAACGATAACCAAAGGAGCAAAGTAGACCATCACTAACCATGTGAACCCTTCATGTGCCAAGGCCAGTTTGTAAAGCCCGTAGCTTGTCACTAATAGTCCGATGTCGGTCAGGAGAATCTGGAAACGTTCACGCTCGTTGTAAATCGGACTCTTTGGATCAAAATGGTTGGCGAATTTGTGATACTTGCGGCCAGAAACATTGAAACAGACATACAAAAGCCAGCCAACGGTGCATAAAATAACAAGCCTAATGAGACGGCCTGGCGGGGTGTTGAGCAGTGTGGAGACAGAATTTAGAGTAGACTTCTTTTTTGGGACAAAAGATTCGTCATGATCGAGTGAACCTGTGTTAGAATGGTGACGACGGTGACTGTATTTCCATGAGAAATAAGGAGCAAGCATAGCAGTGTGTAGGAAGTAACCGATGGTGTCGTTTAACCACGGGTAGTCGCTAAAAGCTTGGTGACCGCACTCATGGCCGATAACCCACAAACCCATCTGGACACAACCTTGAAGAATCCAATAAAGCGGCCATGCAACGAATTGAAATGAGGTTGGAAGGCGAGGGATGTAACAGGCTGCGACGTAGTAAAACAGCAAGGAGAAAAAGAGATCGACGAAAAGGTAGGATGACGATCGAAGAAGTGATCGATTGAAACAGTGTGGTGGTATGGCTTTTTTTATATCACCAACGCTGAATGGTGGTTTAGACGATGGTGCTCGCTTCACAACTTGATGACTGTCTACGGTACTGTTAACGTTACTTCTCTCAGCGGACGCACGACCACCGGAACCCATCAGCTCGATCCGTCACGTCTTTACTTATCGCACGAACAGATATTATTGGACTTAATTTGAAACGAACTGCTGGCTGGCCGGTATGATTTGCAAAGAAGAGTGTTTGCTTATTTATATTAATAACTAGGTCTAGCTTTGTAATTATAACAAATTCATTTGATGGATATATATAATGGAGCAGCCATGCATGTGCAAAGTGTTTAAAATTTAAGATGTTACCACGAAATTCATATCAATCGTATAAAATTTGAAGAATATTATAACATTTTTCTTGAGTATATATTTCTATTTACATGTACACTCTCACTTCACTAGCTAGCTTGCCCCCAAATTTGACCATGGAGAACAATTATTTGGTCAAACTTAATATTTGGAAAGAAGTGAAATCGATGGTCTGAAAAATAAAAAGTCGAGTATGTACGTGCTTCGTTCAGTACTTGAATATATTTATTTACTTTTTTTATTTTAAGAGATAGCGTTTACAAGATAATATATTAGCTAGCTAGCTAGTTTTATCTTCCATTTACCAACTTAATTAGAAACAACATCGATCGATCGATGAGGTTTAATTAGATCAAATTGACTATTTTTTAAAGTTTAATATGATATTTTTAAGAAATACAAAGTTTAATAATTAAACATCTTTGAAAGAAAAGTGCTTTTCTTTGGGTTTTGGATAGATCTTGGACTTAGTTTACATCCACTTAATTAATAACTCAATATAGCTTCAAAAATTGCCAAATTTGACGAATAGAAAAATACATACATGGGAGTTTATGGTCAAACAAAATCCAAAAAATGGTTAGCTAGCTAGCTGTCTATAAATATTTCTTCTTTTTTTAATGACGGGACTCGAATCCAGAACCTTAGACCATAAGCTACACTAAACCTAAACTACCCCAATATCACTAGGCTAAAAGTCTTAGGTATTTCGTATACTATATGGCAAGCAAATGAATGGATGAGATCGATATAATTTGTTTGGAAATGATATGTAAAAGTATTTAAGTAAAACGGAATTAAAAGTTGTAAAGTCTCTTTCTTTCACTCACGCTTAACAAGACTGTATTTGGACGTTTCCAAAATTTTCAAATTCGTTTGTTGAAGGGGGTTTAGATGAACTCTTTTTTAGGGTATTTAATATTTTATATATATATATATATATATATATATATATATATATATATATATGAGAGAGAAAATAATCACTTCAGTTGCTTGTAATAACGTTGTTCTAACTATCGGATTAATTCAATTCATTCATGGGTGAAAGCTAGCATGAAGATTTTATGGATTTTCATTGACGACTACCATAGTTACAATACGTGTCTCTAAAAAATACAAGATTTAAACCATCTAAAGAAATGTTCGTTAATAAAGCTATGAGTAGAACTAAACTCCATTTTCAAAACCCTCTATTTTCTCTTCTTTCCTTTGTTCAATTTAACTCCAACACAGTAATTTTTATGGTTTTTCTTTCAAATATTTTTGTTTCCTTTGCTAAAAAGACTGTGAAAAGAAAGATTAGAAGGATAGATGAAGTAAAATGTTTAATTGTGATTTAAAACCATAATGTAAAATGGTATTGAAAAAGAAGAAAAAAAGGCCGCCACATTTTTTAGAAAGACCTATTACAGACCGGAGGTAATCCTTACATAACAAAAATAGTCATATACAACAACTTTATACATCAATTTGTACCATGTGCATTAATTGTGTGTACCTTGTTGTCTATGGCTAAAAACTATTGTGATGGTTCAACTCCTATTACGGACTCCTCATTATGGAATAGTGAGCTTTATCTTATATGAGGCTACTAGTTTAGATACTCATGTAAACACAAAGGTAACCATAATTATTTATATGAAAGTATTATTATACATTTACGCTATTTTTGAATTTAAATAATATTTTATTCAACTTCTATATTATTTCATATTAAAATTGAATTTGAATAATTTTTTTGATTTAAAATCAAAATAAAGTTTTAATTTTTACCAAATAAATTGCTAGGATTGTCTAATTAAAGAACAATATTAATTTTCACTAAGTGAAATGTTAATGTTACTATTTTATTGATACTAAGAGATAAAAAAAAAGTCATAAGAGATCTTTGATTTAGAGAAATAGTTAAAAATAAATTAAATTGATTTGAAGTTAAAATCGAGTTTTAATTTTAATCAAACAAATTATTGATTGTCCAAATATAAAAATAAATGGTTAAGATTCTCTAATTAAATTTATAAATGTTGATCTTTTATTAAAGTTAAAAGATACATAACAAACATGGGTTTTTCTTATATTACAACAAAAGGTTTACCTATTTAATGTTATTAGAGTTGTGTTTAATAAAGTCTATGTAAAAAACATAGTCATAAAATTTTTAATATTCAATCACAGGTGATTCAGTATACAATCACATGTGATTTATAAAAGCATCACATGTGAATTACGAAAATGTCACTCTGCCCAATTTTTTTAAATGCAGTCTGGACTATCGATGACATTGATCTAAAGACTAAAATTAGTCCTTGGGACTATGAATTAATTATAAACTATATTGAATATTCTTCAATGTTATTTTCTTCTTTCATAAAAGATTAAAAAGTAATAAATTTATAGTTGACTCACTCATATAGGATAGATATTTTTCAAAGCTTTTAAAACTGCATTTGTTTTAACACACAATTTAAATGATTTACCCAATAAGGTTTATCTTATCCCAGAACTTGTAAGAGTTAAATTTAAATGAGATTTAGAGTTAAAATTAAGTTCTAATTTTAATTAAAACAAATGGTTAGGATTTAATTTCAACTAAATAAAAAGTTAAAATTATCTAATTAAATTGATCAAGGTTAGTCATTTATTTAGATTAAAAGATGGAAGATAATCCTCATAAGTCCTATGAACTTATGCATAATGGTGAGTTGGTGACTACTTTATTGGTCTTAAATAATGGTCATATAAAATTGGGGCTTGTGTAACCCATATTTGCCCATCACCAACCTTGGGTGGAAAGCGGTCTCAATCAAGCAGACCTTCCATCTAGCACTTCTAATTATTTATGGAGACACGTCTCAGATTTGTACAAAGGTCTTAGTAAATCTAAAAAAAAACTTCCTCCCCTCTCCAAAAAAAAAATTCATAATGGTGAAAACATATTAATTTGGACCAAAAATATTGATCACTTGTACTTTATATGGGAGATCAAGGGTTCAAGTCTATACGGGAGTTTCGATGAGGGATAGCTAGCAGGATGTTTCAGAGACAGCCACGAGTAAAGTCGGTTAGACCACATACATCTGCGACAAAACTGTTCCCATCAACCTCTTAGTTGAGAGAATTTTTGGTAAGGTCCTAAGGCATATTTATCATGGAAGCTTATGTATTTAAATCCCTTCCATTACACATTTGGTTAAGACATATCATAAGTGGATCAAAACTCTTCCTATCAACATCAATATCTTCTCTTACATCCCGACGTAGACTCCCCACTCGTACTAACTTGAATGTTATGTGTAGGGGCCATATGGTATCAAATTTGATTCAAGTAGGTTCTCCATATGCAGTTAGGACCTTGAAATGAAGAAACGCAGTTTTCTTAAGTGTCCCTATGCAAAGAGATTAAAAGATGATGTTTTTGGATGGATCACAATTTCTTAAGTGTCCTTATGCAATTAGGACCTTGAAACGAAGAAACGAAATTTTCTTAAGTATGTTCTCCATATGCAATTAGAACCTTGAAAGGCTAAGAAAATTATTTGAGGTAGTCATTCACACAAATTTTTGCCACTTGCAAAAAGTTTTTGGATAGATCATGTAAGATTAAAAAAAATTTGTTTGTTCAACAAAATGACTAAAAATCTCATTGCCTAAATGTTAATAAGTGCTCATTCTTTTAAAATCTAGTTCTATATTTCCCTCTTGGGAAAAAACGGACTTGAATTATATATTAAGTTCACGTGACTTGTACAAAAAACTTTACTTCTTCATCATCACCTGTGTGTTTTTTATGTGATTTTTCTAGTTTCTTTAGCTCTGTTTTATGTATGTTTTGTCCTTATACCATTGTTGATAATCAATCGGGTGTTGCTCTTTGATGTTTGCATTGTCTTGTACTGCCTCTATTCATCCGACCTTGGATCCACTTATTGTCCCACTTTTTTTTGCTTTTTTCTTTCTCGACTATATGTTTCTTCATTAACCTGCCCTTGTTTATAGTTTATATTTCTTCAAGTGAGTTTGTATTACCTTGGCTAAAATCATTTGTCTGTAGTGCATACACGTTATAAAGTCAACCAATAAGGGTACTGAGATGTATCCAAAGCATTTCATCTCGAACATGTTGTCTTTGTTCTTGTTCACTCAACATGCCTATTGGCAATGCTTCCAACACACAGTAAGCTTTTAATTACTCCACTCAATACAAATTTAAATTTTCTTTCCATGGTACGTGTGAAATTCAATACTCCCATCCCATCCAATTTAATTGAATCTTGACAGACCATGCATTTTCATAATCATGCTTGAAAGATGCATTTAAATGGGTTTGAGGATCCTGATTGATTCCGTCCTTTAGGAGTATTAGCTCACTACGAACATTGTTGACTAATTGACTAGTTTCCACCCAAGATAAACCCTCACATATAGAGTATCAAGAGCGTCCTTGTTGTGGCCATGTCTCTTGTTGCATAATCCTAACTCGCTTTACACACCTTTGGCTCATGCTTTAATACCGGCTTTCTTTTGCCCCCATGGCTGGACCCCAACACTGTTCTCGGTCACATGGTTCTATTCAAATTCGGCCCCTTTGACCCTAACATAGTATTAGTTTCATTGCTAATATATGTATGATGACTATTTTGTGTCTATGTTGCTGGTAGTAGTCTACAAACTACCTTCTCGTATACTATTTGGGTTTCTTCCTCCGGTCTAAGTGTATGATCCTATTGTACATGTGAGGGTTTGCCTTTTTAGGTTTCTCTTGTTACATTATACAAGGTAGTTTTCAATATTGTACTTCTATCGCACTTTTCTCTACAACGTACTCAAAGCTCAAATTTGTAGCTTCAATTAAAAGCTCACGAGTCAAGTCCAAATTTGATTGTAGCTAATTTTGTTAGAGAGACCTTATGTCTACTACTTCCAAATGAACTAGATCCATGTATGTTTATCAAACAAATTTCAAAATCAATATAAGATGCATTGATTTCCTTTTTGGAATGATCAAACTAAGAAATTATGTCTACAAAAAGATTTTAACCCACAACCAACGTATTGTAAGAAATCAAACTAAGAAATTCTCGTGTGTAAAAATCTGTTTTAACTATTAAATTTGGCTAATAAAAGCTTCCTAGTATGATTTTATTAAAGCTTAGTCATTCAAATATATAAAAGTTAGAGATATACTTGTAATTACTAGGTCCGTATTTAAAGTATGAAATTTCAAAAAGAGCAAAACTTTAAAGGAACCGGTATAAAAACGACAAACTTAAAATCATTTGAAATTAAGGTTGATTGGCGAGCTATCATATAGCTTACTCATCATTGTTCTCAACCCTAAACAGTAAAGCCGTAATGTGTTGCTTATTCGTATATTGGTAGCTTATTTTTCTGCCTTATAAACTTATTAGAACTTTGATAAGCTAATTGTTTCTACTTACGAGCTTATGACTTATTTAATCTTGTAAGCTTAAGTGCATAAGCTCTTAAGCTTGAAAAAACGGAAGATTTATTTAACCTTTTAATTAGGTTGTTCAAACACCCTCAAATCAAAATAGTAATAAAAAAGAAGTATTAGGTAAGTAGTGAAATCTCGCGTTTGAATACGTTTTTGAGAATATAGATCATTGTATGTGCAAGCTTATGCAAATAGATTAAGATGATCTCTGTTTATGGAATTAAGAGTCTGGAATTAAGAGTCGGTGTTTTTGGGATTTCACGAAATTATGAAAATCCATGTTAATTTTAGATTTTGATAAACGGTGATCATGAATTTAGAGGTTATTTTGTGATATTTTTTATAAAGTTTCATTATAATTTCTAGAAAGATGGGGCTAGACCATGCTCTGTACATTGCATTTAATAAGCGTTGTAATGAGTTAAGTTATGCGGCCTCTCAAGGAACACCATCCCGCACAAAGTGTTCTCTTTCCGTACACTCCCTTTTATCTCTCACACATTTTATAGTTGATATTATAAAAATAGGATAATAGTAGAAGATTGAAATACATATATTTGTTGATGTAATAGTGTAATATCATATGACGTGGGATGCTTGTTGATGTAATAGTGTAATATCATATGACGTGGGATGCGAAGGAGGGTTATAAGTATAATCACCAGCCCCAAAAGGCATTTCCTCTCACGGTAAACAAAATATAGATTTAGAGGTTGTTTGTTAAAACAGAAGGCATTTCCTCTCACGGTAAACAAAATATAGATTTAGAGGTTGTTTGTTAAAACAGAATGATTAAACACAGAATGATTATGTAGCGTGAATAATTCAAAAACTCTGAATGAATCTGTCTCTAAATGTGACATGTTGTTTGATAAAAATTCTGAATGATGCAAATTACCATTTTAACCATAATAGTGATATATTATATTTAAGATATGATTGTTTAATAAGGCAACGTGTGAAAAAAGAAATATTAAATTAAAATACTTAATGCTTAATGATTCAAAATATACTTTAAGATATTCAACAACTCTTTCTTTTTCTTTCGGTATAATCTTTATTAAAAAGAGTAATCAAACACAGTATCCGTAAATATGTTATTGGGTGTGTAAGCTGTGTGATACGTGTAACGTCTACCAGTCTCATGTGCCCTCTTTCCCAACTGTAATTCAAACACACCCTCAAAAAATCATTCACTCCATTGCCACAATGTCCCAACCAATCTACCCTTCTACCGCAACCCTAGTCTTAAAATCAATGGCCACCGAAAGGCCACCATCATCCGTCGTTACCAGAAGAAGAACCACCAACGCTAACAGTATGTCTGCTCTTGAAGCTCGAGTATCTCTTATATTCGCTCTCGCCTCCCAAACCACTTCCGTCTCTCAGCGACGTAAATGTCTCCGCACTCACCATATTCTGATCTTCCTTTACACTCATTAAATTGCCTAAATTTATTTCGAACATTATGTTTATTGGATTTATTGTAGTTTTGGCGGATTTGGCGTCAGAGACGGCCAAGTACGTGTTTCCGAAGAGGTTTGACAGTAGGAATTTAGAGGAAGCTTTGATGTCAGGTGTTTGTGTTGTTTTATGGAATCATTTTAGATGAGTTTTTTGTATTTTTACTTTAGGAACCAGGGTTTCGATTTCTGTAATTTTTTTACTTTTTGTATTTGCAGTTCCTGACCTGGAAACGGTGAAATTCAAAGTTTTGAGCAGAAATGATCAGTATGAGATAAGAGAACTTGAGGTATTGTTTAATCTCCCCATAAACAAATTTTTCTCATGTTCCAATACTTGGTATGATTACAACTATTTAGAACTTAGAAGGCTGAATGATTGAGAGAATTAGGGAAACTGATTACAATTGACAGTGCCCACCGAAAGAGATTAGGTACGTACTTATACTGTTTACAAAGGAATCTGTTATGATCCAATTCCAGAATTCAATTATGAACTGTAGAATCAGTGCAAACAATTAGAATTACTAATTGAAAGAATAAGAATTGAAGTAGGATTGCAAGTAAGGTTTCATACAGTGAATGAACTGAGTTCAGAGAGAGAGATAATCCTAACTGACACAACTACTCTTAATTTCATTTCTTGCCCATTTATTAGTTGCAGTTTGCACGTGATACTCGATGTAAAGGTCATAACAACCCTCACTCCTGAAAACTATTCTTGGCCTCAAGAATCAGCAAATAAACGCAATTGGCTGCGAATAATCTCAGCTAACTCCCAATTAGCAACATCTTTATAACTTCATTACCATTTAACCATTGAATTAGCCTATAAACTGCAACTTGATTGTGAAATTTACCCAGTCTCTTATCACAGATCTTGACTGGTATCTTGACTAATAACCCTTCTGTGTTGCATGGGAGAAGAATTCTTGACCTCAAATGCTGGTGCTTGCACAATTTCAGAAGACGGGATGTATTTTTTGCATCAGAGGGTAAAACTTGTAGGCAACTGATCCAATTTCCTCTTCAATCTAATAGGTGAAGGACAGCTTGTGCTATTTGTGCAATCAGAGGGTAATTTCTCTGTGAGTTAATTTAACAAATACCCAATTCTCAATTTCAAACACTCTCTTCTTTTACTGAATATTTCAGCATTATTAGACATTCTTGAATCAGCTACCACATTCTCATTTCCTTTTCTGTAAGCTATCTAGTAATCAAAACCTAACATCTTAGGTAACCAATTGGTTTGAGTTGTGTATAGCCTCTGTTCCGTAAGACACTTGGCTAAAATGGTCTGGTCTAATTTGAAAATCTTTTCCATTTCTTTAAAGCATATACTACTACCCAGAGTTCCTTCTCATATGTGGAAAGGACTTATGTGTTGGTGATAGAGATTTACTTGAGAAAGCAATTGGGTGCCTCCCTTCTTGTGTTACCAGCCTTTATTCCTTCATTTCATGCATTTGTATCAATGACAAATTCTTGGGAGAAATCAGGCATCTTAAGAATAGGAGCAGTCACCATAGCTGTTTTCAGTCTATTAATAGCTAATTGAGCTGCCTCATGCCACTTAAAAGAATCTTTTCTTTAATAGCTCTGTAAGAGGCTTGCTGATAAGTGCATAATCTCTAATAAATCTTCTATAGTATCCTGTTAAACCCATGAACCCTCTTAGCTGTTTAACATTCTTCACGATTGGCCATTCTTGCATTCATTTTATTTTGGTAGGATCAGTTGCAACCCCTCCACTAGAAGTTACATGTCCCAAATATTCAACTTGTGCTGCTCCAAACACACATTTGATTTGTTTAGCAAATAATCTATGCAGTATCTCGGTCAAAAATCAAATATCGGTCAAGGACCGAGATTTGAAATAGCGGTTATCGTGGTGAGATATCGGTGGGATATCGGATTTTTATATTATGTAGAACATATGTATATATAATCAAAATCATAAAAAAGTTAAATAAAAAGCATAGAACTCCAAGTCAAAAGAAGAAGGCCTCTATTTGTTGCTTGTACAAGAACGAAACAAGGAAGGGAAATGTGTGTTAATTAGGTTTTAAGGTTGAGAAATAGGCTATTAAAGTGGACAGAAGAAAATCTCGGTCAATCTCGGCCAAATCTCGGCTAAATATCGGTCAATCTCGGCCAATCTCGGCGAGAATATCGGTTCCGATATTTACAACCGAGATTTTCAACCGATATTTTTCCTAAGTCCGAAATCCGAGATATCACCGAGATCTCGCCGAGATTAACTGCACAACAAATAATGTATATTCCCTCATGGTCCGTAATATCAAACTCTAAATGTTGCTGTAATATCAACTGTAAATGTTGCAAATGGTCACAGGAATTTGGATTCTAAACCAAAATATCATCAAAGAAAACCAGTGTGAACTTTCTGGGGTAAGGAGCAAACACCTCATTCATCAGGGCTTGAAAAGGGGCATTAATTAAGCCCCAAAAGGCGTAATTAAGAACTTATAGCTGCCGTGATGTGTCCTGAAAGCAGTCTTTGCACATCTTCATGCATTCCAATATGATTGTATCCTAAATTCCTAATATAAGATTGAATTTAGTAAATACCACATCACCACTTAGCTCATCGCTGAGTTTTTCAATTGTTGGAATTGGGAAATGATACTTGATTGTATGTTTGTTTAACTCCCTGTAATCTACACACATCCTAGTTGTGCCATCCTTCATTCGAGCATGACTACATGAGAGGAAAACAGTGTTGTAGAAGTCGGGCTAGGTGGCCGCCTAGGCGGCGCCTAGTCGCTCGGCGGTCCTTCACCTTGCAGTATATATGCTAGTCGGTCTAATTCCAAGGTCCTGGTCAAAGTCGGGTCTTAGGCGGGTCAATGGTCAAAAGAAAGTTTTTTTTAAAAAATATTTTAAAGCCTCATAAAAATTAGGGCCATTTAACAACTGGGGTTCATATCATTGAACAATACGGGCAAGAAGATGAGTGACAAGGAAGTAGATGAAATTTGTGTTTGAACTAGTAGTTAATGTCTTGAACAATTATATTAGTGTTTTTATTTTCTAAACGTATGTTGAGAGTCTATGAACAATTATATATATATATATATATATATATATTTGACTATTTATGAACATGTATTATATATAATTTTGAAATTTTTACATTAAAAAATCCAATCCGAGTACTCCCCGCCTAGGCCGAGTACTCACTACTCCCCGCCTACCGCCCGGCTCCCGCCTAGCGACTTCTACAACCTTGGAGGAAAATGGGCCGTTGTTGTTCCTAATGACTCAGGACTCCAATAGGTCTTCCACCACGGATTTAATAACATCTTTTTCAAGTCGTAGGATGTGTATAATCTATATAGTATGGCATTCACATGTAATTTATTATCCTTAATGGGAATTCTATAATCATGAGATCTTTTAGGTGGTAGTTGAGTAGGAATAGCAAAGACATCTTCATTCTGTCCTAATAGTTGTTTGAGTCAGTCCTGTTCAGTGTTTTAGTCTTTTCACTAGCTTTCATTGCCACTAAGGTTACTCGTACACAAGGTCATTGAGGCTAACTGTGCACCTTGAGGACCAACAGTTTTTGGACAATTTCTTGCCATTCACCAACGTAGTGACTGTGTGTATAGCTCCTAAGGGCAACTTTCCTTCCTTGATACTCACATTCCATGTTTAAGCTGATTGAAATTCCATTGTATATTAGCAAGGGCCGCTAACCATTGTATAACCAAAACCGTTCCACACCCTACTAAAGCTATTAACATCACGTTTGATAGGAAGATTTCTCCTTGTGATTCCCACTTGATCCCACCTTCACATTCATAAGAATTTTTGTTACAGAATTACCACCTGAAACAGGTAATTGAGATGTACTTCTAATCTATGCAGTTATCTCGGTTCAAAACCAAATATCGGTCAAGGACCGATATTTGAAATCGCGTATATCTCGGTGAGATATCGGTTTTTTATATTTTGTAGAATATATATATATACACACACACACACACATGGAATTATTGCAAATAGTGTAAGAATTAATAGAGTTTGACACCTGACTAGTTAAGTTTGAGGGTAGTATAGGTATTTTATAGGTATTTTATCACTATATTTCTCCCTTGATTAGCAAAACCGTGCCCCCACCCCCATTATTTTGAGAACGTAACCCTAAAACCACCAAAGTTCATCGCCGACCCTTCCCTTTAATCTTCGTCGGCTACCACTACAGTTCACACCGGCCTCTCTCTACAATTGACGGCTACAACTATCACACACAGCCACGTGACCTATTTGTTGCCCGGAAGGAAGAAGGAAGAACTGTCCAGATTGCAATTCGTTACTTCAATGGAAGAGTGGAGGAAGAAGGAAGATGGCAGGCGACGTATGTGAGGGCTGTTGTTTAGGCGATGACGCGACGTACATGAGGGCTGTCGAAGGATGCAAAGCCGAATAGCAGATGAATGCTGTGTTGTTTGGCGACGTATCACGTATGTGAGGGCTGTTCTTTCTTTTTAGGTTTAATTAAGTGGGCTGGGCTTGGGTTTGGCAGATCCCAAAAAAAAATCATTCTACAAAAAATCGCTACAAAACCGATATATCGAAGTCAAAATATCGGCAAAATATTGGTCCATATCGCCGATATTCTCGCCTCCGAGATAAGTGACCGATATTTGAAAGCGATATTTTCTGTACATCCGATATCCGATATCTCGGCGAGATATCACCGAGATATCGCCGAGATTGACTGCCCAGCTTTTAATTGAACAGCCTAACTTCTTAGCATTAGAAACTAGCATGATCCAAGAAATTACAGGTATTACCACTGTCAATTATTATTTGAATGGTGTGATAATTCAATTGACCCTTTACCTTCGTAGTTTGGAAAATATGCATACCACATAAGCCATTTAGAGACGTGAGAGGAGCTCAGGAGCCACACCTCTGAATTGATTCCATATAATGCTACCAGTGCACATGATCTCCATGCAATTTGAGGAACTGTTGGTGCCATGCTAACGCTCTATCGTACAAATGAACACATGCTAACCTCACCTTTTGTTCTTCTTCAATCTTAAAGAATTATTGGCATCTATACACCCATCCTCGTACATCATCTTCTATTGGTGGCTGATTGTGTAGCATTTGTCTTGGTACCCAAACTTGAGCCTTCTCCTGAAACCTTTTGTAATTTACTTGCCAAGAAATTCAGTTGTACATAAACTCCAAACTCCATTGAGGGAATGGACGAGAGTTTTGATTGAAAAAACTCTTCGGAATCAATTGTTATAGTCTAATTTCCAGAATCAATTATGATTGAAAAAATGAACCAATTGGCCGGAATGGTCGCTCAAATGTAAAACAGAGGGCTGGAAGCAATTAGGAAATGGAAGTTTATTAGAAGGCTAAATGATTTGGACAACTAGGAAAACTGATAACAGTTGAGAATGCCCACTAAAAGAGAATAGGTACCTAATTATACTGTTTACATAGGAATCCTAACTAAATTTCAATTTCTCTTGCCGCCCATTTGTTAGTGGTAGAGTTACACGCAGCTCTCTTGTAATAATGTAAAGGTCATAACATTAGGTGAATCCATCATGTGTGTAGAGCAGCGTGACATTGGTAGGTTGGGTTCATTGTGACAATTATGTATTGTTGAGCGTTATAGTCCTTTTATCCCTTACCCTGTCATATGAGCATTTTGTAGATACACTCGTGCATGGTCCATGGGACTTTTAACCATGTAAGAGGTATTGGCTGCTCAATTTTAAGGAGCTGGAGAAGATATCAGGTCTTAAAGAAGAGGTGGAAGAGGTTTGACTGTAATAGGAAGGTCAGAGCAACATGAATCAAAAAACAAGAATAGAACAAGATCAAAATCAATGTTCAAGAGGATTTGTTGTATATGCCAAAAAAAAAAAAAAAAAAACTCAAGGAAGATTGACAAGAGAAAAAGAAGAAGAAAGGTGATCACAATCCAATGCAAAACAAAGAAACTTCTAATTCAGATGCATATTCTGATGGTATGATAGTGCCGAAGTTTAGTAGTTGTCAATACAAATTGCTGCATCTGAATGGAATTTTGATTCTTGATCTTCATACAATATGACACCCAATGTGCAATACTAAACTAATTTTTTGAGAAATTGACTGTGGAACCATATTAATGGGCGACAATTGTCAAATTTAAGGAATATGTACCTTCAAACTTAAGATGACTGGTGGTTCTGCTTGAAATGAAAATGTAGGGTACATTCCTAGTTTGAGAATCTTGAAAATGGTCTATTGAAAATTGTTTATAGGTGTTTGGTAACATTCAGGGGTATAGAAAAAGTTGTATGCATCTCCTGTAAGGTAGTGTTAATGATGATGTTGCTGTTGTTGGTACACAAGATCGTAATTATGATCAGAGAGCAAGGGTATGGCATAGGAGATTACATTACATCCTTGAACAAGGCCTAGGGCAATTGAATGACAAAGAGTGTTTTGGGAAATGAAGATGGGAGTTATTAGATTTTGTGAACATTAAGTGCATGTGAAGGTGTAGCTGGGAGAATGAATATAACTTTGTTCAACAAAGTAAGATTTATGCTTTCTGAATCATGTTGCCCTAAAAGTCCAGAGAACAACTGCATCATATTGATTAATAGATCCCCATCTTCTGCTTTTGATATGAGAAGTCCTATGTCTAGGAAATCAGTTGATTATGGACACCTAAGGGTGTTTAAATGTGTGGCATATGCACATTTAAATCAAGGAAAGCTAAGTAGTTTTGTTTTGTCCTTTTCTTTTAATGGAGAGAGAGAGTCGCGAGAGGCTACATTTGTGTGTGTTGTGAGAAGATCACTTGTAGAGAGTGTGAGCTTAAATTCTTGATAGCAATAATATGTTAATGATTTTTCTTACATAGTTCATGTGAGTGTTGATCTGATGTCAACTGTATAAATCTTATCAGTAAGTAATTTGATTCATACAGGATCTTATAATCAAATTGACAACTTTATGTATGTATATTGTTTATTTACATCCTCCTGGTAATCAAAGAGAAAGTAACTCTTTTCTGACTCTCAATCAGCCTTACTTTGTAGCCGAAACTACAATGCCTGGAAAATATGGATTCGATCTTAATGGTTCATCTCAATCCTTTAATGTACTAGCTGAGTACCTGTTTGGTAAGGTATTGAATCTTTCATCAGAGGTTTCAGGATTGAACTTTTAGAATAGTAGAGTAAATAGAATCATTAATTGTATTTTTACCTTGAATATTTATTATATTTTCTTCCAGAATACAGCAAATGAGACAATGGAGATGACAACTCCTGTTCTTACACGAAGGACCCAATCTGGTGGTGAGACAATGGATATGACTACCCCTGTGATAACAAAGAGAGTAAGTCCTCTTCATGTTTAGGTATCTTAGAAGCTTTTTCTTGTGTATAAGTTTGTTTAATGGCTCCATTAGAATAATTATACTATCCTTTGAAATGCTGTTTTCACCTTTTTGTTCCTTCCAATACCATTTTGAAAAAGAAAATCATTAATGTTTTATCTTTCACCTTGTGGAATTGGTAAATTTGAAATCTATATTTGCCCACGTATCTATTGGACTTTCAAAGCTATTGCTTTAACTTCAAAATTTACTATGCTTTTATGTGAAGATGCTTCCACATATCCTAAGTTCTGTCCTCTATTTAGGATTAAGTACATAGAAATGTGAATGAAAAAAGATTTGGTAGCTGATTGACTTATGTTCATAATCATTTCCATGGTAGATCTACATGTGAGCAAATATGTGCTGAGCAGTTAGTCGGAATGATGAAACGAATAATTGAATTAATAGCCCAAAAAAAAGGTTGAAATCATGATCATCATGACCGGGTATTTAAATTTGTAAGAATTTTTTGTAGATTTCATTACCTGACCTTGAAAGATTTGAACATCGCATCTTAAATGTATGCAATCTTAGTAATACAGGCTGAATCAAATCTAATACAGCTGATGTTGCTATACACTTGTCTGTAGTTAATCAAGTTAATTAACTTCATACTTTATGATGTTTTGGTGTTTTTTAGGCTTTTATTTGATCATTGATGTAAATTTAAATAGCAATACTAGATCATAAACATAAGAAAGCGGATGTTTCCTGAGTTGATTGTATACATCTCTTACCTGATTAAATGTTTATTTTCTATTATTGACTAATATTCAGATGGAAGATCAAGATAAGTGGAAAATGTCCTTCGTCATGCCTTCAAAGTATGGTTCCAACTTACCACTGCCCAAAAACTCGGCTGTAACTATCAAAGAGGTGCCAGGCAGAACTGTGGCTGTTGTTGCATTTTCAGGTTAGTGATTCCTTACTTGAACAATGGGTGTGAAATTTACTTGATATTTACTCAAATTTTCATGAAAGTTCAGGTTTTGTCACTGATGAAGATGTTATGCGCCGGGAATCAACACTTCGGGACAACCTCAAGAGTGATAGACAATTTAAAGTCAAAAGTGGCGCACAGGTGGAAGTTGCACAGGTAATGTGAATATGTGATATTTTTTCATTTTCTAACGAAACTCGTTTATAAAACAGCACAATAACTATTCTTATGTATTTTCAGTATAACCCACCATTTACGCTCCCATTTACGCGACGTAATGAGATTTCTCTAGAGGTGGAAAGGAAACAAGAGTAGATCCTCATTTGAAAATAGTCAGCATACTGGACACACAGAAATAATTTCTCAGTGTCTTTCGACACAGTTACTCATTATATGCGAAGTACAATGCTAAAATTGTGTTGATATGGTGGCTGTATATAATATATAGAATTTCTTTCTTCCTACCACTGATATCAAATACAAAGGTCATTTTTCGATGTTCATTACTAATTTGCATCATGAATGTATCATGGTTTTGTTTCTTCTTTTTTAATGGGATTTATTAGTCGACTCCACAAGATATCAGATCATGGAGATAAAGCAAGTGGCAACACTGCTGCAATAAATCTGCTTAAATGTTAAGCCATTCTAAATATAATAATAATAATTATTATAATAATAATAATAATAACAATAATAATAATAATTATTATTATTATTATTATTATAATTATTATAATTATTATAATTATTATTATTATAATTATTATAATTATTATTATTATAATTATTATTATTATTATTATAATTATTATAATAATAATAATTATTATTATTATAATTATTATAATTATAATTATTATTATTATTATTATCATTATTATTATTATTATTATTATTATTATTATTATTATTATTATTATTATTATTTATACACTACCTATTAAGTGTATAACCCTTTGGTTCTTGGTCTGTGCATCTATATACACTTAACCTTAAAAGATTGAAGTGCAGCAGTGTTAGTTATTTCGGGTATATTCAAGATGCTAAAATATGTTTGATAATGTATGAATAAAGATGCCAAGTATTAGGACTACCTTGAAGCCTGACAGCATTTCTGTTTCCGGAGTATAGTCTTAGGAGTGATGACAAACTGATGACTGCCCACTTGTAAGTGCACTTTTATGCATCCTTTGATGGGTTAAGATATATCATAATTAGATGAGGTTCTTTATTTTTTTAATATTTTCATATTGATATTTGAGTGTGAGCACTAATACAATTACTTATTGGTCACGTTGCATTATCCAGCCAATTTGAATTCTACTACAAAGAAAGCAATTATGTTCAAGGCTTCAGATCTAGGATATTTTATCATGATTTATAACTTGATACAGTAACATAGTGTAATACACAGTTTCTGAATCAGTTGAGTTTTGCGGTGTTTATCTGAAGAGGGCTTAGATTGCCATGCAAAGAGTCAAGGTGAAATAAGATATTTAACAATTGCATAAAAGTAAATGGGTCCATTAAATGACTATACGAGTGCAAAACATGCATTTAAGATACTATTTACAAACAGTATATTTTCTTTCCATCCATTTGCTTGAGCTAAATATATCATTATCTTTGTTTCTTTCATCTTATTACAATTATGCTGACCATGTTTGACTGTATCTTTTTCAGGCTTACCAACTACAATTCTTTGGATGTTAAAGCTATATAGTTAATATACCATGGATATTAGCTTAATTCAGGTATGCTATCTAAAACAGGCTTCCATCTTCCACAATTTCTATTGTCTTCATCTTCAATTACAGCAGCCTCATTTGAGCTTTCACTTTTCATATAAGAAACCAAGTCACCTACTGAAACCCCTCCTTTTTTCATCATCATCTCCAACTCTTGTTTGGTTATGACCAACTTGATCCTCATAACTCCATTCCCGCCTTGTGATTCCGCCTCTATTTCCATGTGGTTCTTGTTGAATTCCATAGAAGGTAATGGTAATACATCTTGTAAGACTTGAACTTTCATGGATTCATTATGCTGAGTGACTTCTTGGACCGTTTGCATGTCCTTGTTTTGTCGAATTATACAATTCCCCATTTTTGCTTGTTTTGTTTTAATGTAAAAGTGGTAACAAGAGGGTTTATGTTTTCAGTATCTAGACATGAAAGGGTTAGTTTCTGAGCAAGGTTGGTTGGATTAGATTTTTCTTGTATTTATAGAAGTAAACCAGGAGGATGCCCTTATAGTTTCCAATTATTACAGAAAGGCCATATCGCACTTTGGACCCCACATAGATTCTTTGTTGATGCTCATGGTTGATCTTCTCATAATGACATCCAGAATTCCATTTCTACGGTTGCTTTAATCAAATATGTTACCGAGCCATGCGATATAAAATTTAATAATGGTAGAGTAATTTCGTATAAATTCTTTAAAGATGGCAATTTACTTATAAATGGATCTATTTTGATTATGTTCAGGTTAACAAATAAAATTATAACACATAGCTAAAAAGGAAATGGGTCTAACGTGTCATCCTTCAGAAAAAGTTTGTTTATTATTAAAATAATATAACTTTTGCAATCTTATTTGACACGCTAATTATTTATAGAAAGTTTGAATTCTTTTTGAATAATATCACCTGTTTCGAACCGTACCAAAATTATTTCCTCGTTTTCTTTTCTTTATACATCTTGTTTGCTAAAATTTCACTGCTCTTCTTTTGCAGCTAGAAAAACCTGAACTAATTCCATTACATAACAAAAAGAGAAACAACAACCGACCCATGTCTCCTGGATTAAGGTAACATACATGTATTGATCCTCCTTTTTCTTTTTATTCATAATGCCTTATTGCTTTCTTAGTTTGTTAAAAGGTAAAGTTGGCGATTAATTTTCTTTGGTATTAGTTGTTATTACTATTTTCATATATGGTAATGAAAGTGGGTATTGCATATGGTAACCAAAGTGGATTATTGTCAGACACCAACGTTACAGTGGTTAGAATCCCGTAGGACCACTAAAGCTTTCTACCAAGTGGTTGACTACTGCAGTTTATGATGATGTTACTTTAGCACTTCTACATCTGCACAACATTGACTATTTCTGAATCTCCCTTTAGGCAATAAACGTGTTTTTTGGGGCTTTATTCCTCGTTGGCTCTGTCTGTCTTAATGCTGCCTAGAACATAGCGTGTCAAAAAATCAAAAAAAAAAATCAAGTTTTATGTTTTGTGAAGAAAAATAATTGTCTCGTGGAACCTCTTAGCTCAAAAAACGGTTATACGCATCTTCACAGCAATATTTTTGTAAATCTCACGATTACTATTTTAGTTTCTGTCTCGTCCCTTCCATGTCATAACGATATATATAAACTTTAAAGGGCCTTTTGTTTGGCCTGTCGAAATGAGCATAAAAAGCATATGATATGAATAGGAGAAAGTTGGCACGCGGAACTAGAATTTTACAAAAACTTATGCCCAATAAAGACAAGTTTACATTATAAAGGGAATGGATATGATTGCAACTTATACCATCCACTACACAGGGGAATGAATATGGCTAGTGTTTGTGCCAAATGATGTTAAACTGACATAAGCAATGATATAAGCAATATAAGGTTGTGGGTAGGAAGCTTGTTACTTTTTATGCATTATTATACTTGGATAAACCACAAAGAATTCATCTGATTGATTTATTGTCTAACTTGAAGATTAGTAATTGGTGAGCTCAACCTTTTTTGGGTGGACCATGAATCATGCTTATTTATGTGTTGTTTTGATGATTAGATTTTTCTTGATTTCCTAATTAAACTAAACTGCAAGACAAAGCAATTCAGGGTTCCTATTAGTTGGACGGTTATTCGGTCAAATAACTCATGATGATGCCAATACGGTAGAAAAATCTGTACAACAGATTATGAATGAAGTTGTCTTGAATTTCCCCACTTCATTTTTTTTGTAGAATGAAAACTGACTAGACGATTTTGTCTTCATGGAATTTATGTGTTTAAGCATGCAAGCTGTGCTTTTCTCCCCCTTTCCCCTGGTACTTGCATACCGATTCTAATGGCGTACGTGTTCTCAGTTCTTGTGCTCATGGAATTGATCAGGAAATTAAGACATTAGTAAAAAATTAAAAGCATGCTTATTGTTGTATCTATAAGTTATATTATTACACAGCATTTCAAATCATGTTTATCATAGTTTCTTCAATTTCATTCTAATCTTTAGATTGATTTTCCAATAAGTTCTATTACATGGCCAGGATACACATGTTGCAAGAGGTGTTTGACAAAACCGAAAAACCAATAAAACCGAATTGGCCCGTATGATCCGAAACCGAGAAAACCGTGACCCGAAAACAAGGGTCCCACTGAGTCGCTGGTCGGGTTCAGTTCTCTAAATTTACTACCTGCCCCACCTATATATATTTAGTTTATCAAAAATATATATTTATTAATATTTCATAATAAAAATTACTTAACTTAAGAAAATCTTAATTACATATCGTGTTTTCTTCGTTCACCCCATTATCATTGATTTTGTTATCCCTTTTTTTGAAAACCTTGATCGATCCAATGTGCTACCACATCGGTAATCGGCGACTCCAATAAAGCAATACTCCTAACTTGTTAATGAGTGGCGACTCTAGTCCTTCGTATTCTTAGTTTCATTTTCTACTATTTTTTTAGTGTTAATGGTTTTAACTTGTCATAAAATAACTTCATTTTCTAGGTTTTAAGTATACATCAAAACACAAGAAAATATGGGTAACAGTGAACCAAACACCGGGTACCTGTTCCTTTTGGTGCAGGTACCCTCCCCACACGTTTCGTTTCTGGGTTGTTGAAATAGGTACCCGACTACCCGTCCGTAGTTGGAGGGGTGAAAGTGTAATATCTCAAGAAAGTGACTTTTAGTCCCTCCTCCCCCTATGGTAAAGAGATGGTGGGGCGTTTGGGTCATGGTCAATGTTCCATTATACTGGCAATGTGTTTGATACTGGAATTAGATGGATGGGGGTCCATGGTAGGGTTGTCTGGTCGGGTTATCCTTTTCTCATCAAACATGTCAAGTTGCCAACACAAAATTCCCTCTCTTTTCCGGATATACACAGATAAGTTTGTTTGTTTTAAGTCGTTAAGACCTTCATGATTATCAAGAGATCGTGATTTCAAACACTATTCGAACGACTTTATTAATTAAATGGTCACTTGCAAGGTCTTGTTATTAAGATATCTTAGTAGAAGGAAAATTAGAAAAGGCAAGAAACTTGATCCATATATATATGGTTGGTTTTTGTAATAATATATATATATATTGGCTATCATAATTAAGAGTTATAATATATAACTATAAAACGTGATCATGCATGTACGTAGTATATGTACATGTGTGACAATCATATCATATAATGTTTGTGTTTATATGTTAATCTTTTGAGGGTAGGGTAGGGTTATGGTAGGGTTATGGTGACATCATATCATGTTGAGGAAGTAAGCACAAGCCATGCCTTTAAAATGAAGAACCAGGAAAGCTTCATGCCTTTTTCCCTGCAACTGATTTCATATATATATTCAAACATTTTGTTGATTTTAGTTTTCTTAATTATTTCCACACTAACATATAATATATATTGGTTATGTAATTTAATCATATCGCTACCATCATATCATAAGGATGTACGTAGCCGATTGTCTTGCTTTGTAGATGGTCTTTACCAATTCCACGTTTGAGTTCGTTTACAAAAAAAGTTGAGTAGAATTTTTTGCCAAGAAATTAAATACGGGTTTTTTAGCCTTAAAATGAACATGTGTACTTTGAATTATTCCATTATGCAAGATTTATTGGGTAGAATTTATTTATTTTTAAAATACCATTTAATATTGCTATGATGATATCTTTCTAAACAAATTGTTTCACTTTTCAGCTTTTATTATTTTTATTATGTTTAAAAACTCGAAACCAAATCAACTCTCCACTCGAATTAGACAAACAATATCTTTAAATATAATTTTTTAAAAACTAGTTCCCACGCAAACAAAATGTTTTTTTATTGCGTAAATTTTCAATAAGCGTGCCATTAATTAGTATTTTATAGGTTGTTTGGATGATTAATTTATGCAATTAATGTACTTCCTTTTTCACTGAACACGTTTTCATCGACATTTAGAATTTTGAAGAAAATTATAAAGTTTTGACATATAATTTGAGTATTATAATTGTATTCTAAGAACGAAAATTAATTAATTGCAATTAGAATTTAACCATCTTAAGATGATCTAAGTGTAGGTGGTCTAGAAAGTCTTAAAAAGAGACTTTGGATTCTATCATCACTCAGTAAATAGCTTGGATGGCCAAATGAAGTATAGGAAATAGTTACATGAACACTTCATCCATGTACGCCAAAATATAATTTAACTCACTAACTGTTTAAAGCGGGAAATTTCCCAAAATTTGAGTCTGCGTCCAGATTATGCCCGTAGTTACCCTAATCATCATCTAGACACATCATGATTTAGTGCAGATTTTTAATTTGTAAATTCGCCTATTTATTTGTATTAGGGATGCGTTTTTTTACCGAAAAACCGAACCGGAACCGGAAACCGGTTGGAACCAGATTAGAGTTTTTGGTCCGGTTATCGGTCCTTCTAAAACCTCATTTTCGATTTTCGGTTTTGGTTCCACCGGTTATCGGGTAACTCGGTCTTAGAACCGGTACCGGTTTGTATGAAAATTTGTATTTGTCATATGGTTGGCTATGGTTATTGAACTATTGTCATTAGCGATACAGCTAATGGTTATTGTTTATAAGAACGAAGTCAACGAACTATTATTAAACGGTCATATCTTAGTGTCGACGTTGCATGCATGTTCAGTTACGATTTCAAGTAATTTTAGTGTTAACTTTAAACCGTTCAGTTTTTTGGTTATTAGTTAACCTTTATAGGTTAAAAACAACTAATATAAATGTATCATATTTGCCTTTAATAACAAAAATAATCACCGGTTATCAGTTATTTTCGTTCAAACTCTTGAAACCGGTTCCAAAATAAATTTTCGGTCTTATCCGGTTCTATACCCAACCGGTTAATAACCGGAACCGCTTCCCTTATATCGGTTCGGTTTTCGGTTCTAGTTTTTACCAATTTCGGTTATCGGTTATTTCAGTTTCGGTCCGGTTTCAGAACCGAGCACACCCCTAATTTGTATAATATAATATATCTGAAGTCATGTCAAAGTTGAATCACAAAATCCTTCTGTTGTTCTGCATATTCAATAATCATCTAAGACCTATCCATCTCGCTATTTCCATACTCTCCCATGTGTTACATTAACGCCATATCAGTTTCCCATCCATCCCTCTTACAACCCACAAACTCCATATCCATCTCACAAAACATTTCTTTTATTTAAAAAGAAACTAAAAAAAGTAAAGAGATGGGAGAGATAGAGAGAAGGCACATAGAGAGAGAGAATAGAAAGAAGCTCTCTAGGGGTTAGACACCCTTACCAAGGGTAAGAGGGATGGGGTCAATTGGTGTTACGGGAGATCTAGTGTCCATCCAGAACATGTCCGCTAGATGAAAGCGCACAACCTAAGCACTAACACATAAGTACATAAGCCTGGTTAGACATAATACCGTATACATATATTATCAAATGATATGATATTTTTATAGATACGACCTTTTAAAAAAAACTGTGGCAATAAGTTTTGTCATAAAAAGTTGAATCTAAAAAAATCAAAAGAATTAAATTTATATTATGTATGTAGTTAGTAGAATGAAATAGAATTCAACTTTCATAAATCTTCTAAATTCTGACTTCTTAGACTTTTTTATAGAGATTATTTACTATTTACATTTGTCAAGATGTTTATAATATTTTTAAAAAATTCCCAATTTATATATTCAAGGCATTAGTTTCCAATACTTGTATGCGATATTTGTTAAATTAAAAAGAAAAAGAAAAAAACTTGTTGAACTTCACGTCTTCACAAGAAAAATAAAATTTGTATTTCTTTGCATGTGTTTTTCTCGACTTCCATTGGAAAGTTTAAACTTTCCTTTCATGTAGTCATGAAAAGTGTAATATCTTTTGCCGAAAGATTTGATTAATATGTTTCTCCTTTGATTCCTTCTGGTATGTTTCTCCTTTGATTCAAGTTGGATTTGATCCGAAACCTTCATGTGAGTTAGGGTTTCTTCATCTACGATTTTTGTCCAGATTCCAAACATGAATATTGCAATTTGTATTTTGGGTTTCGATTTCTGTTTTGTTTTTGGCCTTTTGATTCATTAGTAGATCTGATATTGCTAAGTGGATCGTTGGATTAGAGCTTCTGAACAGAGTATGGTGTTTGTTCATCTTAATCTTTGTTCATAAACATCTTCATACGGTTTTTGGGATGTTCATAAGTTTTTGTTTAGGTTATGATTTGAGTTTGAATGTTCATTTTCATTTTCCTAGTTTTTCATGTTCCCAGATCAGTTCATCTTCATCTCCCTGATTTTTGTAATTTTTTTTATTTTTTTAAACAGTGACAATTATTATTACTGATGTGTAAGGACTAATTTTTGTAAATTTTAAAAGAGTTTAAAGAAAATGATTAGAGTTTAACCATTTAAAGAGTTTAATATTAAATTTAGTAATAAAATGATTGTAAATTGAAGAAATTGTATAAAGAACTGATTGTGTAAAGGGTAAAATAGTCATTTTAAAGAATTTAACATTTATTAATGGATAAAGGACCATGCGTGCTTAATTTTTAAAAATTAAGAACTGACTTTGTAAGATGTTTAAATAAAAAACTAAAAGTGTTTGATTTTAACATATCTTAAAGGACCATACATGTAATTAGCTCTTTTTAAAAAGTGAAATTACTTTAGCCCCAAGGGCTGTGAGCATGTGATTGTCATCCTCCTATATATTAATAAAAAATAAAGTATTATTTTAAAATAAAAACTGAATAATAAAAATTAAATAACACCACATTCAAACATGGTGTCTACTTTCTCTTAGAAATGAAAAACCCTCCCCCTCCCTACATATTTTCCAAAATTTCTAGAATGCAGAATTTATCAATTTAAAAAAAAAAACTGAAAATCGTAAACTGGAAAAAAATCGAAAATAAACACCCCATAAAAATAATAATAAAATAATGCGTTTAGTTACAAACTTATAAACAACGAGTGTTGTAACACCAAGCGTCGTTGTGAGTTTGTATTAATTCTTTATTATTTAATATATAAATAGTAAAATAGTGATCTTATATAATCGACCATTCATAACACCTCAATCTTTTTAAAAACGAAAGGTATTTTGTGAATTTATATTTAAATTGTTAAAATAAATAGTTATATTCAGGTATATATAATACATTAAAGATCTTCAAAAGTTGTTATATATGTGTTTGTAGTTTGCTAAGGGGTCTATATTAATAACTAAGCTTATTAAAATACTTTGACTTGTTTGTTCTAAAAAAAATTATAAAATTCAATTTATTTTTATTGAAAAATGTTGATATTTATGTTATATGCCTTGGCAATTCGTTCTTGATGTAGTTTAAATTAAATTTTTAATTATAATAATACTATAGCTATTAAATAAATATTGAGCTATTCTTAGACTTTCAATGGAGAAGCTTTTTAATTTTCTTCAAATATAAATTACAACTAATATAGAGAAAATAGAAATATAAATTCTATATTAATAAAAGTTAAATAAAAACCACAATAAATACAAATTTACTTCTAAAAATAAAATAAAACATGAATTTATATAAAATCCTACAAATTTAAAACAAGGTGTGTTCATGAGACATGGTGTATTGTTTTTTTTAGATAAACTTAATTTGCATTCTAATAAATATACCACAATATATATACACACATCGCTCCCTCGATTTTCTTAATGTTGTGAAACGGCTACTTTTCGGGAAAAAAAGGAAACGAGATGTTGAACTCATCACTCGGACGACGAGCATGCAGATAAGAAGGTGACAACGGTACCACCCTAGTAGATGACGGGCAATGACAACATTGATGAGGCTCAATGACGAGCTCGTAATGAACTACAGTATATGTTAGCAAAACATCACTTCCAACAAATATTAAAAATTATTAAATAATGCATTTAGTTGTCGAATTCAAATTTTGAAAAATTCTAAATTAGTCTGGAAGAACCTGAAAACATATGTAATTAATCCCTATTCCCTAGACCAATTAGGAAAAAAGAATAGTTTTTTTTAAGATATTTTTCTTAAACAACAATACTTTTAATGTCATAAGAAGAGTCTACATCTTCTTTTTGCCACCCCCACTCCACAAAAGTTAAAAAGAAAAGATGGTTGATTTTCGGTTTGACATTAATTACTTCCACCAAACCATGCTACAAGCGGTTGACCGTTGTTGAAAATTATATATAAAACAAAAATACTTATTTCGTTATCCGTAGGGATTCCAACGGTATATTATAATACTAATTTATAGACCCGTGTATATATGGGTATTATCGAAGTAAACTTGAGATATATCAAAATCAAATAAAAAAATGTTAGAAGTATACATACACAAAAACTTTCAAATACGTAACTAAGAAACTAAGCATTTCTTGTTATCTTCAAATAAAGCAAAAGAAACCAGTTTCAAAAGATTTCAACTCAATAATCACATGATGATCTTAAAGCTAGAATAGAATAAAGAGATATGATTGTTTTATTTTTTTTTCCATTGGTTCATCTTCGTCTCTAATTTTTAAATTATCATACATGATGAAAAGGGAATTTTCCAGTGAAACTTAACTGGAATGTTTGAAACATTTTCATTCTGGAAATATACAAAATAACACAAACATTCTTGCTAAAAATGGTCTTTGTCTTGATAACAATTGTATCAAATTAAAATAATTGAAGAAATATTTGATAATTGAATGACTAATATATTTATATTTATGTAACAAACAGGTAAGTTAATATTTGATATGTAATATTAAAAGGACATAAATTATGTAGGGACAATTCTTATGATTTGGAAGTAGATAGAGTCTCTTTACAGAAGACTCGATACAGAGTAGCATAAAAGTAACACCGATGTAATGTGAAAAATATTATAAATCAATTAAAAACATTAACTTTTAAATGAATAGAGCTATGAGATTTGGTAGAAAACATGACAATATTTTCTTTTGCTGACAATTGAAAAAAGTAGAAAACGAATAGAGCTATGAGACTCCATTAGCAAAAACAAATGACACTTTTGTTGCATAATCAGACACAGAATCATGAGTTACAATAGTTTAATCTAGATTTGTCTATCTTAAACATGACTCCTTATATGATATAGAAGTTCAAAAATCAAAATATAATTTACTAAACCCAAAACAACAATAATTTAATTTGAAAGAAAATGTATTACGTAATGTCATTTTTAGTAAATTCAAAATTGAAGTCAATCAGATAATAATTTTCAACTGAAAACATACTCAAATTTCTAAACACATCTATTGCCTATATAATTTTTTTTCACCATCATAAGAGAGGATGCTACCAGATCTCTTTGCTAAATACTTTGCTAGTTTATAGACCCGTGCACGCACAAATATTAGTTTATTAGAGAAGTAAACTTGAAATGCATTAAAATCAAATAGAAAATTGTAAGTATTGTACATATACAAAAAAATTCCAAATACGTACATAAGAAACCAAAATAATTGTTTTTGAAGTAATTTATACACAAGTAAACTTAAAAATAACATAATTGAATACAAAACACATCAGAAGCTTAAGCATGATCATATCATCATGACATCTCACAGATCAGTTAGTATGCGATCTAGAAATAAGAAAAAGAAATGAAACTACTCAAGACACAAATTCTTAAATCAACAAAAACAATAATATTCTAATAAACAACAATTCTACTTGGTCAACCTGATCATTGAGAAATAATAAAATGATAGTTAGTATAAACCATCACATATAAAGAACAACTAAAAGTTTTCATATTTAGAGATAATGAAAATCTAAGTTCGCATAACTAATTATTTAGTAACGATTTAAGCGCACAGGTTTAAGAGAAAGAATATATACATACAGATTTATACATACGAGCATTACATGACTAAACCTGAAACACAACATAATCCAATAGAGAATCATTTAATAATTTAATGAGTCAAATTGGTTGATAAAGAGGCTCCTCTCCATGCTTAAATTTGCTACTAATGACCATATGTCTTACCTTTTGAACAGACTCCATTACATTTCAACTTCTAACGCCAAATTTTCATACACCTTGCAAGTAAATGAAAAAAATAGTGACTCACATGTTAAATATTAAAAAAATCAAGAATGGTTTACCATCTTGTGTATGAAAAGTTAACACTTATATTTTGGTGTTTTCTTTGGCTAACTATCTATACAAATAAAATAGTTTCAGGACCATCATAAACAGCTATCTTTACATCTCTGAATTTAGATTTTTAAATATGCAGAATTTCATATATATCCTTACAAACTTCCTTAATTACGTATATATCCCTATAAAAATCAACATTACATATATATCCTTTTAAACATTCTAAACTCTCAAATATGTCCTTATAGTTGAATTAATAGTAATTAAAACATTAAAAAGTTAAAAAACAAAATCCTTAATTAAATTTACAAGTAAAATCTCCTAAATACCCTTATTTCATATTTATCTTTCCTACTTTTTTTCACATAATGCTCTAATTTCTTGCTCCTTTTTCAAAAACTTACTAAAACCTATCAGCTCTTTTTCTTTTTAAGAGCTTTAAGAAAAGGAGAAGCTAACAACACAACTACATACTATAACAAATCGAGAAGGAGCTGTGATCTTTTTTATGGTTTTTTATAACCCCTTTTACTAATCTCTTGACCACCATTACCAATGCCAAAAGAACCCCATCTTGCAGCATCTCCATTATCACTTCAAAATTCCTCTAAAATTGCTCATGGAATCACAAGATAGTGCAAGACCTAATTGGAATCCCGGCTTCGTCTTCACCAAGATCAAGAATAGCCCCAAAATTTGAAACATAACTCTTCCTGATCTCTGCATTTTCTAAATGAAATTACATACGTTAATGATAAGAACTATTTTGACACCGAAGGAATCAAAATAAGCGAAGATCTCTTCGTTATTTTTCTGAAAGTACTCAAAATAGAACAAAATACGGTGAAGATATTTTAGGGTTTTGTACCTTCTAGAATGAGTTGGTAGTTTGAACAGATATGTGCTCTTCTGTCTGGATTCACAACCTAGGCTATCTTAAACAAGTGAAGCCATTAACAATGTTTTTTCCTCCCAACCTGCCATGGCTGCCATAGCTCTAAACACAGAGGATTATGTGAGAAAGGAACAAGTATAAAGATTGAAAATGGGTAATTAGGGAATTTTGTTTATAAATTAAATTATGGATTAAGTTTTTTAATTTTTAAATGATTTAATTACTTTTAAATTAAGTATAGGGACATATTTGAGAGTTTATAGGGTTTGGAAGGATATATGCGTAATATTGATTTTTATAAGGATATATACGTAATTAAGAAAGTTTACAAGGATATATATGAAATTTTCCCTTTTAAATATATAATATATCATCTTTTGATGGTACATTTTATTTTAAACCATATTTTATAAAAGGCTTCATACATCTTTCTAATAAGATTGAAAATGATTTAAAATCAATAACTAAACACTTTGAATAGTACACTCAAGTTGACCACTTAGCTAATCACCATAATCCTAAAAAAACTCACTCAGCTAAACAAAAATTTACCTGCACGCTACTAATGGATAATAAAAAAATTAAGAATATATTAATTTTAAAAAGGTGTCATATTATAATAAAACTTATACCAAAACGTAGATAAAAACGAGACGATCGCAAATATATAATTGTTTTTTCTTTAAACAAAATATATCACAACATACTAAACATAATTTATAAACAATCTATAATTAATTATATTAATATACAATTTTTATAAAAACCCTCGTATTTTCTTAAAAGCCCCTAACATGTTTCATAAAAATACCTCACAATTTTAATCCAGCCCCTCCCAATTGATTTAAAATTAAATTCAATGATCTTTCTAAAATTGTTTTGAAAAATTAAATGATTTTGAAATTAAACATTCTTCTGTAATTAATATAAAAACATAAACGATACAAAAAAAAATAGTACGAAATTGAAAAGAAAAATACATTTTGGGCCACCAAGGCCGGTCATTTGGTTGGGCTTAGCTATTAGTTGGCCTTATGTTTGAGGTCTGCTTAGTGACTGAACTGGCAAGAGCTCAATTAGGTATGGGGTTCACAATCAGGCCTCATACAACTGTATTCAGGGGCCAGGGCAGGCCTAAGTGAACTGCCTGGACGACAGCCTCCCAACTCCCAACCAAACCAAAAGAATGTAGGCAGGCCACCCAGTCACCCACAATCGGCCAGATCTGGTGTTATAGAACTTTCATTTGGGTTTGCTTTAAAAAAAACCTAAATCGACCAAATCTATAGGTATCATTTAATTTTAGTAAAATGTTCAAATCTATAGGTATCATTAATGACGGTATTTTGGAAAAATTAAATCAATATAATAAAGACTTATCTACCAGGAAGTAATTCACAGTAGGATAAATATATAAATGACCAAAATACCTCTATTAACGAGTTGTTAATTGTGGTAGAAACAGTTGTCAGATTTTTTATACGAAAAACAGTTCCGTTTAAATTTTAATACATCTTTAAATTTTAGCATTAAGTTGTTTGGAAAACCCAAAATAAGGAATAAAATTGTGAATGTTGGGTCTAAGCAAAAAATGTGGACATAAGATGAAAGGGATAATGTTTATTGTGCTCAAGCATATATATCTCGTCAGTAACTGAACTAACTAAAGAAAAGCAAGATAGCTGAAAAAGTAACCTAATCGGTATGGTTTTTGTTAAAAAAAAGACCAAAATTTAATTATTTGAGAAGTTGATACCCAATAGGAAAAATGTAACGTCCTCATTTTTTATACAATATAACGTCAACCACTGTAAATTATAATATAATTCAACGCATAAATTTCATAGTTAAATTATAATATAACAACGGGGTAAGCACAAAGCTTAGTAAGCTAACATCACACTTACAATTTATAGCGGATAACACACGCTGCAATCAAATCACATACTTCAACTGAGCACCACCCTTGCTGCCGCCTCTTGGGTCCGACCCGTTGATGCCAAAACTCGACCCTCGCTCGTTATGACACATCACAGGTTACACCTTTAAATGATGTCATCTACTCTCAACCAGCCACATAGGTTCAGTCAGTCCACACAGTTCACAGATCAGCAACAGTTAACACATATACAAGTTAATTATCAAAGTATGCATATAAACTCATACACATCACTTTCACATACGCTGTAAGCACATATCACAACATAACGAGCAAATTAATGTAAACTCACTTGATTGCATCTTAAAGTTAAACCACCGCTTGCTAGTAAATATCATGAGATTACGCAATTATCATCAATCACCTACAAATGAGACATCTACGTGATTAGATACCAAACTAAGTTTCTATTTATACTTAATCCTCGTTTTGCAATTCTGACTCTTATTTGAAGTTTACGATTATCAATTCACAATTGTCCCTATAGTTTGATTTACGATTCAGGTGCAATACAATTCATGATTTGTGATCTATACCACAACCCAATTTATGATCTAACCCTAGTTGTGAATTGCGATTCTAGTTTTATGATTCACACTTTCTTCTATGAGATTTTCAATTGAAGATTTACGATTCAACACTAGACCCGGTTTTTGATTCTTAAATTGCAATCTCAATTTACGATTGGCGCTAAGGTGGTTTTCGATTCACTATTTACGATCCTCATTGTTAGGTGATTTACGATTAACAAGTTGCCGAATCTCACGAAAAGACTTATTTGGATTCTTATGTGATTCTTATGAACACAGTTCACTTTTTAAAAAATTAAACTCACCTAATGCCCAATCATTTTCATCATTTTTTATTCAGTGGATTCCTAACATCATTTTAACATATACTTATTAATTATTTGATCTACGAACAAGTATCAAATGCCCTAGACCCAATTTTTGCTCTCTGTTCTTCTTTCCATTTTCGAAAAGCCACAAAACCAATAAAAATTTCTCAACTAAATGATGTACAAACTATGAATAATTAATCATTGTGAATAAAAGATCATTACTTGATGATCTCCCATCGGTTTGGTGCGAAATTTGTCATTGAATCAGCACTTCTTCTTATCGACAGTAGATAAACACATACTATACCTCTCACACACTCACATAATGGCTGCAGTGATCAATCTTAGTGTTGTGTGCCTCAAATATATATTTATACCCTTCTAAGCTTACCCCTATGTCCAAACATTCCTAGAATGTTAATGCATAGATTTCTAATTTTATTTCCTCAATATACTCATGAAAAATATATATTTATATATACACACAGAAATGCCATTATTTTTATTAAAAGAATTACACTTTAAAAGCGGACATTACAAAAAAGTTGAGTTTCTAGCACCAAGTATCATTTACCTATTGAGTTGAGTTAGAGTGTGAATTGCTTTTTGTTAGTGAGCCCGAGTTTTGAGCCTATCCACCTGTAGGTGTATTTTATCTGCGTCAAGCCAAACACTTTTAAGCTAGACTCGGTCTTAAAACTACCAACTATAAATAACCAACCTTTAAAGCTACCAAATTGTTTCTATAAAATCTGCATACGAGAAGGTTTTCTTAATTTATTTGGAGTGTATATGCGTACTATAGCACAATGATGCTTAAGCCTACATTTGAAGTTTTGAACCTTGTAAAAATTAAAATGCCAAAATGGAAAACTGTTGAATCAGCCAATCAGGAATCAAGGATTTTAGGTCTTACAGTGGTAAACGGTAATGTGGTATGGTCTATGCCTCTATGGACCAGCCCAACATGGCAGTTATATGGGGGTAGTTGCGCTCCATACGACTTCTTATGGATTACAAGTTACACTCGTTAAAACTTACAAGTTTATACGTCTTTAACCTCTTTCTTTAATATATAATAAAAGAAAAGTTGTTACGATATCGTTATTTTATTTTAGAGTTTTTTTTATTAATTATCCCTTTATTTCCTAAAATGACTAACAAAAGGGATATGACGCTATTATTTCACTTTTAGAATTATTTTCCAGCTGATCATCCTCCTTTATTTCATAAAATGACTAACAAAAGGAGTTATGATGTAATTATTCCACTTTTAGTTGCGAATTTTGAGTTGGGTGTAGATCTTAAGTATAAACGGGTTACCCATCTTCTTAATCAGATGTAATATCATTCCAAAGCATTCTTCAACGAAACCCTAGTTTCTAATCCAACTATTATCGCAAATCTCTTGGGTAATTTTCACCAACAACTATCGGATCTCATATTAATTTTCTTAATTCCACTTAACAAATATCAGCGCAAATCTATGAATATATCAATTTTCTTTGTTAATTTTCTAATTTTCATCAATACTTCTTGATTTGTTATCGATATATGGATTTATTGTATGTTTAAAATTTCATACCAAAAATGTTTATAATTTACATTAACAATTTTCCCTGTTTATGCACGGAGTATTAAGCTAGTTTTTATTAAAAGCAAAGGCATACACTCCCTAATCTATAATTATACCTATACTAGGACATGCATGAACTCTCAAACTCAAAAAAAAAAAAAAAACACACCTTAATTCACACCATGATACCAATATTTAATTAGACTTTGTGCTAGCCTCACTGTGTGTTTTGTGTCATAGAGCCATATAATTTATAACAATGTAAAGGTAGTGTTGCATTCATGCATTTCATTTTCTAGCTTTGATGCACTATAAGTTGGTGTATTTTATCAAAAATTTTGGACCACCACTTTCTTTGGAATGTATGTATAGTGCTAGTACCACCACATTTTTTTTTTACATCATTGTGAGAAACTTCAATCTATAAATCACAACTAAAAAATTATTCACCTTTATTTAAATTTTTAAAAGAATTATCTGATATAAAGTATAAGATGATCTTGATGTTAGGCTATAATATAATATGTGAAGTCAAACATGGAATAGATACCATGAGGATTGCCAACCCCAAATAATTCTGGCCTACCACCAACAGGCTTAGTTAACATGATATTCCAACACAATCAGAAGACAACAAATTAAGGAATAAATGAGTGAAAAAAAAAGAAAGAAATTCAAGAGACCACCTTGGCCTTTATATATGGATGATTGTTACTTTAGTGTGTATGTGGGGATGGTGGAGGTGGTGGAGGGAGGTATGGTTATTATAATAAATTTGTGGTGGAGGGGAAAGACCACTGTTGTAGTGCTGGGATCTTAGAAATCCTTTTATAACCTCTGATTACAAGCATTTTAATTTTCTTATGATTATTTCATAAAGTGACTTACCAACTTAACCTTATTAGAGTTTAAATATAATATATTAAGGGGAAACCCTTGATTTTTTATTTAATTTTTTAAATAAAAGGAATCTATATATTGTGCATGCATGAAGGTTTCTTGGAATTTTGAACAGATCAAATTATACATGGTAGGACCTCTGCTATTTCAAATATGAGTGGTGAATTCTAGCAAACTCCAGACCCATGCATGTTGGATGGCTTACAAATTTTTGGGATAACTTACAAGCTTTAACATTCAATTTTTATTATTTTAGTATAGAATATTAATTTATTGTCTAATGAAATCTCAACCTATACAAAAAATATTGTATATAAAAATAAGAATAATATAAAAACACCATATAAGTTATAAATAGCTATCTTTTAATGTAACACTATATCTATATTTTAAAAAAAAAAATAAGAATAATATAAAAAGAATATTCATAAAGTCACATGCTTTACAGGCCTTTTACCTATCTTCCAAAAGCATTTTGTGCCTATATATAGACAATAAGTAAACATGTCATATGCAAGTGACAAAATAAATCCATTATAAGCCTATCTCGATCACCACCCTCACCTAGCCATAGGCACAAACCTATCTCCATTCATCCATGGCTACTCAACTTGTTTCCTTCTTCTCCATGTCATTCTTCTTCTTCCTCATAACATGTGCTAATATTGGTATGATCCCTTTATCTATCTCTCTCTCTCTCTATATATATATATATATATGTATATATATATACTGTTCCTCCTATTATTCAATAAATGTGTTAAACTAATAAAGATACAAAGTTGAGTTTTGCATTGGATGTTTTTGAAGTAAATTCTAGTTATACGTTTATAACCACTTTCGGGTGATCATTTAAACAGTGAATGGGGGAGGACCACAGTTCGGTTACTTGGGCCCCTCTAACCCACGAAAATGGGGGAGTCTAAGCCCAACATACTCGGCCTGCTCCAATGGGAAATTTCAGTCTCCGGTCAACATCGTGAAGTCAAAGTGTGTTACTGATCGAAACCTGAAGCCATTAGACATCGAATATCATGTTACTGTCAATGCTACTCTTGTTGACAATCTCTTCAATGTTGCGGTTTGTACTTTCTCATATCTTTTTTTAATCAGTTTTTTACCTTTTGCTTATTTGACTTTGACCCTTGTCAAGGTCAATGCTAGAGTTTGTATTTCTTTCCGACTTTTGGAAACTTTAATTTTAACCCTGGTCTTGCTCAATGTCTGGTTTGTATTTCTATAATCAAGCATTTGACTTTTTGAGTTTTATATATGACCTAGATTTTTCTCAATGTTTGGTTTGTATTCCTTTAATCAATTTTGACCTTTTGAATCTGTAGCTATGACTGTTTTGTGACATTTGAATCTTGTAATTTGGACCTTTGCCTTGCTCAAGTTCGAACGTGTAATTCTTCCTATCAAATTTTGACTTTTTCTATTTGACTCTGATCTTGCTCATCCTTCGGTTTTCTAATCCTTTCTATGAACTTTGAATTTGACCTATCCAGTCTTTAAATTCTCGGTTTCTATTCTTCATTCGTTCTTTTTGTTACTTCTTAATTGAATCTTTAATTTTAACTATGATCATGATTGGGAAAATTGGTGCAGATGAAATATGATGGAAATGCAGGAGTCTTGAGATTGAATGGTAAAAACTACAGTCTTATACAAATGCATTGGCATTCGCCTTCCGAGCATCAACTCGATGGTGTACAGTAAGCCTCCTCTCTCTTTTGAACCATATAGCTTGACCTTAGAAGTAAAACCTAAAATAAGACACGTATATACTTTCTATAGATATGATGCTGAGCTCCATTTAGTTCACAAGGCTGTTGATGGCGAGATATCAGTTGTCGCGATTCTTTACCGCTATGGTCATCCCGACCCTCTTCTAGCTAAGGTAAGTGGTTTTACCATCTTCATAAACAGAGACGAACCCAGAAATATTAGTTAGTGGTAGCACAATTATAAATATTTATGCTACATACCAAGTCCGCCACTATTTGTGAGAAATACTACTAGTTGGTTAAATTCTTGCGCCAAACAGATACAATCAAAACTCACTCAATTGATGAAGATGGTCCATAGCCCGTCGCACGACCAAGCTCAAGTTGCTATTGGAACCATAACCACGAAGCAAATACGGAAACACACACGCAAGTATTACAGATACGTGGGATCTTTTTCGACACCACCATGTACGGAAGGAGTTATTTGGAACATTCTTGGCAAGGTATATATAAGCACCAAAACATCAAAAATTTCTATCATCACAACTTAATATCTCTTGTTTTGTTTCAATTTTGAAGTTTGTAACATTTGGGATTAATGAAAATCATAGGTGAGGTCGATTTCAAGAGAACAAGTAGCGGAATTAGAAGCACCGTTGATTTGGGAATGCAAGAGAAACTCAAGACCCGTTCAGCCATTGAACGGGAGACGAGTAGAGTTATATGACGATGAGATGAATCACTAATTTATCTATTTATGAGTACGTGTAGAAACTGAACCTAAAAGAAAAACAAAAAAAAGACCCTTGTGCTACTACTGTTTGTAAGGATAATATATGGTGAAATGGGAATCATTTTCCTTACGGTTTGGCATTGCAAATTTGCAATTAAAGATTCTAGAGATCGAGATTATAGCCTAGTTACAAAGTTATAGCTTAAACCGCATAAACTTAGTTAGTGGCAAAATATTAACTTACGGTTAATGCTATATTCTTTTAGTAGTCAAAATTATAGATTTGATTTCTAGAGCTGAATGTAAATTTGTGGGTTTCCAACTTATTTAAAACCCAATTGGTTACAAGTGAAGTAGCCTAGACCCTTATTAAGCACATTACAAGATCAATCTTCATCCAATGTGGGACATTACTCAACACACCTCCTCACGTGTGGCGTTCTTTTCTTTTTTTCACGCCTAACACGTAGATACTTATGGGTTACGTGGAGTTCGTGTGGCCTTTGACCAACCACGGTGAACCTTGCTCTGATACCATGTAAGTTTGTGAGGTTCCAACTTAAAACAACTGGTTATAAGTGAAGTAACCCAGACCCTTATTAAGCACATTACAAGATCAATTTTCGTCCAATGTAGGACATTCCTTAACACCGAAAAATTACGGATTCAATCCATATTAACCCGTCATTTTTAATCCCTTTCAAACTTGAAAAGGGCCGACTTACCCTTATTTCATTAATTATGCACAATGCACTTTCCTTTAATTATTCATAGATTTTAAAACATTTTATTAATATGTATAATACTATATAAATCATTTAACATTCTCTCTTCTTCTTAATTTTAAGAGTTCTTAAAATTCAATCATCACAAAATCTTGACCTTTCATTTTATTTAAATTAATCTCATCCACTAAATCTTTAACCATTTCACTTTCTTTCCTAATTTACTTTAACTTTTTATTCATTCAAGATATATTCTCCCACACTAATACACTCTCTCACACAAATACAATTATTCACTCATATCAACATAATTTTCAAAAATAATTTTTATCTCCTTATTTCATAAATATAAATCTTTTTTTTCTTATTTTAATAAAATAATTGATGCAAATAAAAGAAAATTTTGAAAAAAACCGGACATGCTCTAGAGAATTTTTTTTCGTGACATTAAATCGCGCAAATAACATATCATTACATTCTTGAAAGCGACATGTTATAAAACATAAACTATTTACCGTCGCAGCATTGCACGGGTACAATGCTAGTTTAATCTTTAAAAATAGATTAAATAATATCTTAGAATATTATGTTACTGTTTCCCTCTCCCTCTCTCATATGTAGCCTCTTTCTCTCTCTCTGACCCTCGTCGACTCTCTACCACACCTAAGCCGGAATCTTGCCATCCAACTACAGGGACACCACCACCACCGTCAACTCCGCCATCACCGTCACTCACCACTACCACAAAAATGCACTCCTCCGGCTACGATACCACAACACCTTGGTTAGATGTATGGTTTGTGTTCATATATTTTGGGGTTTTGATCGGCTTGGTTTAGGGTTTTGGTTGGATTTGAAAGTTTTGCAAAATGACACCTTTGATCAACTTGAGTTTAGGGTTTAGTTTCAAATTTTTTGGTTCAATCATCATGAAATAATATGTTGGAATGGTGGCCGGTGTAGGGTTCTTGATTTGGGTTTTTTAGAGGTGTCTGTTTCTTCAGGTGAGGTGGCGCGATGGCCGGAGTTACTGGTGGTTGAAGATGAAGGGGGCAGAGGTGGTTGAATATGATGGAGGCGGTGGTGTGGTGGTCGAAGACAAGGGGATTGTCGCCGGTAGGATGATGTCTGGCGGTGGCGGTAGTGATCTATGTGTGTGTGTCAAATGAGAGAGAGAGAGAGACACACAAAGAGAGAGAGAGAACTTGTGTGTGAAAAGAGAGAAGAGTTTTAATTATGAAAAATGATTTATCTTTCTATTTGTTTTTGTTTCTACTTATCACAAAAATAATACACGGAGTCTATTAATTTTTTTTCTTTATCTATTACATTAATTTTAACACTTGTATTTAACCTTATGACTAGAAGGATATATATCACCTCTCTTTAATTATTTATATTATTTAAAAGAGTTGAGATTCTATTATTAAATCGAGGAAAGTTAGTCTTTTATTTATATTAAATTAAATTAAAAGATTAATCTCCTCACTAAAATATCCTTAATGTAAAAGCTATTATATAATGATTTTTTTAACGAATACGATGACAATTACCCGACCAATGAAATATGTAACAAACAGTTAGGTGTTGTTTGTTTTCGAATACATAAATGTATTATGTCTTCAAGAGAAAATATGGTTTAGAAGATCTTAAGTCTGAGAAGGTCTGCGAAAAAAAGATGTAGTTTTAGCTTCTCAAAATAAGATAGAATAAAGTCTTATGTCTGTGAAAAAACAAACAGCCTTGTTAGAAATATCCGCGGACGTCCAGACGTTTTTTTAAAACAAACAAGCTTATCAAAAACGTTTACACGTCCGCAAACGTTTCTTTAAAATAAAACTTTATTTTAAAAAACAAAATCTTACCAAGTTAAAATGGTCCTTTCAAGCATTCATGTGTTGTACAATTTTTATTAGGTTAAGATAAAATGATGGTTAAGTAAAAGTTGATGTAGTTTGAAAATGTACGCTTTGTAAATTTAAAATGATTAATTGGTTTACCCGATACCAAACCAAATAATCTGATTAATCTTTTTTCAGTTTAAGTTTAAGAGGATCATGATAGGCCGGTAGCTTGAGACAATAGGAAGTTGATCCATAAGTAACAGTTTTAGTCATATATAATAAGATAGAAGCGGTTAATGCACATGATACTAGTTAGGTCATCTGTAGCGCTACCCTTAACTCAAATCAAACTAAATGACATATCAGCTATCACATCAGTTTTTTTTTACTTTTTCCTTCCTAACCCAGATCAACCAAAAACCCAAGTAGCATACAACCCCAAAACAAAAAGTATCTTTTTTTTCTTCTAAACTTGTTGTTAAGTAAAACAAAAAAAGGAAAAATGCAGCCTTTTGGTTTGTTTTGACGGACCCGAGGTGGAGAAGCATGAGGCGAACCCGAATCCTCCGTCGGGGTGTTTCCCTTTCAACCCAATCCGAACCCGAATGACGCTACGCATGACCTTAAAGGATACATAAAATTATTATATATGGTTATTTTTGTTACGTAAATATCACCTCCCTTCAACATAACCTAGACTCTATGGCAAACCAAGAGTCATCGAACCGACCAGTATACCTCTACTTAATCAATTACCCATTAATCTTCCATAAATTTCTGGACCAGAGCATATTATGGAATTCGTGTAAAAATATCTTATTTTATTAGGACTTTTAATATAAAAAAGTATTCCATTTTAAATAAACGATTTAAATTCTTTTTACTTATCATTTTATCATTATTATATAGATAGATAGAATATAAAGTTATGTATATTAGCTTTATTGTATAGATAAGTTTAATCATATTATTATTTTTACGGATTGGTACTTTAATGTTTCTTTTATATATTTAGGTTTGTTTGTTACATTTTATATGATATTAGAGTCCTAACAATTTTATTATCTCACATTTTCTCTTTTTTACATACACTCTATGCCATCGTTGGTTGTTGTTGCACACCTTCCTCCATTATTCTGTTTGAACGAGGATTTTCTCTGTATTTTATAAACTCTTGTCTAGTCATGTGGACGCATTATAAATAAATTAGGCTAGTTGTTTTGTTTCTTTTATTATTATTATTAGTCTCACTGTAGTTGTAGTTTCTATCCCTGCATACTGTAGCAACATGTCGTGCGTAAGTGCGTTGGTAACTTGACTGACTATCCATTGCCATCATAGAGTTTGATCTTATTTCTCATCATCTTATGTTTTTTCTTATAATATCTTATTTTTCTTTTTTATTGTATTTTTGATCTATTGTAACATTTAATCTCCTTTCACTTTCTTACAGGAATGTATTATGTATAGTATATGGTAAAAGTTCATATTAGATTTATTGTAAAGATATATTTAGTATTATTATTATTTAGATGTGTGTATACCTTTTATTATTTCTCTTTTACAAGTTTAACACCCTATGTATAAACATGGGAAATAATTAAAGTAAATTTTAAATATTTATAGTGTTTACGAGAACTAACATATGTAGTAAACGAATTGTAAAACATACATATATAAAATCTCTTAGACTATGTGTAGCGGGCAGCCCAAACCTCATCGGGTTCTTCGGGTGAGGCCGGTAACACCTGTACTCTCTCCCCTTGTTACATGACCGGTAGCCTTTTGACTCTCCACAACCAACAAGTTAAATTTATGTTTAAATATAATCATTATTCGGATAAGAGAGAGAATATGTGTTAGGTTTTGTTATGCTATACTAGGCATTCATGTAAGAAAGAAAAAGAGTAAGAAAAAGTGATGTGTTGCTGATATGACATTTTGATAAGAGAAAGATGTGGTGTTATACAGATGACCTTAAAAGAGAGATAAATCTATCAGAATTTCATACATAACATCATCATCAAAAAAAATTTGTAGAACCTATTATCGAATTTGAATTTTTTTAATTTGATCTAATCGGTATACATGTTTACATAAATAACTATGAAAATAGACAAATGTATCTACTAACTGATTTAAATAAATGTTTTGTTAACTTATTTAAGTGTTTACAAACTAAATAAACTAAAATTGTATTTGAGGAAACAAGTCATTTAATTCATAAGCTATTTGAGTAAATAAGGAGGGATGATTAATGTAAAAAAAATAAAAATAAAATAACGAGTTCATAATCAATTTTCTTTTAATATATATTAAAAATTCTTTTATACTTTGTTTATAGTTAAGCAGTAATACACAATACTTTATGATAAACACATTTTTCACCCCAACAAAATTATATAATCTAAAACAATTTTCTTTGTTTTAACACTAAAAAATACTCTATTTATTTATAAAAAAACACAATATGAAATAAGTTATTTTACAAAACCAAACAAAAAGTTTACAGAAACAAATGCGTTCTTAAAGGATCCATTTAAACATATTTACGGTACGGAGCAAAAATAAAAAAAGGTATCCTAATAATATTAAATTAAATATATAGAATAAATAAGTATTATGCAATATATGCATATTCTTCCATAAAACTGCTACGAAACTTATTTTTTCAGAACATATCTATACATTCAAACTACAAAATGGGTCTTCTAGAATTATTGGGTCTTGGGCGGTTGCATTGCCTGCCTATACCCAGGACAGTTCTTGTGTTCTTGTATAATTATGATTTCAGTTGGAGCACAGAGTAATTATGGAAGCATTGATAACTTACCTCTTAAATCATAAAACTATACAAACACAATTCATGGTACATGTCCAACCAAAGTTCACAAATGGTAATAAAAATCTAAAGAGGTTATATAACCTTATACAAAATCAACATACTTATTTTACTACTTACAAAATTAACACAAGTATTAAAAGTAAGAAGAAGATGATGAAAAATAATTAATAGATTACACAAGTGAATAGAGGAAACGATAAAAGAAAATATGAGGAACAAATAGAATTTATCAAAATCTTATACAATATTATTCCAAATTCTACCCATATACAACAAACAATTCTAAATTTCTATACGTAACATGGCACTGAATGAAAATACAAAATAGGTCACAAAAATCCGTCAAAATGCAGAGAAAGAAACCCGTAAAAACTGGTGGATTTACCTTTTAGTCTTTTACAGCTTGCGACAATTGATTTTTTTACCATGCCAACTTGCCATATAGCCATATAGGCCCGTAGGGTCGGCGAGTTACATGGACCAGGCGTTAACCGTACACGCCACGTGGAACTTGATCCAACGGTTGACAATTTGTTAAGTCAACATCTAGGTCTCGGGTCTTCGGCCGGACGAGAACCAAGTCCTCCTCCTAAAGCCGGCCAATCAGCCACCGATTCCTGTTCAGTGACATTGTTTCTTCCCGAAACAAAATATTCCGTCGGTTCGTTGATTTTCGGCGGCGATTTGTTAGTTTTACTTCCACCGTGACAATCAGATCGAAATAACGACTTTATACGAGATATTATACCGGTTTTCTCATTTTGAGTTGCAGATTTTTTCAGTTCACTAGCAGGTTTATTGGATTTCCGACTGCTAGGGCAACTCTTCGATCTAACTCTACCAAGACACGAGACCTTCGGAGATGAAGGTTCCACCATCGAAACTACCCTTGGCTCTTTGCTTATGGAATCCGATCTCTTAGGAAACAACCATATATTGGCAAGTTTGCAGTTCCTGCGCTTCGAATCGACATAAGTCGTCTTTTGCCCCTGAGGCAAACTGATAATAGCCGGTTTCGATTTCAAAAACTGTAGCGAAGTCGAGTTGCCGTTAAAGTTTACGTTCGGATTCAGATTTGTGGAATTAGAGTTTCCTTTGATCGATTCCTTTCGATCTAAAAACGCATTGCGATCAAACCAGTCGAATTCAGCGTCTTTTGATAACCAGAACGATTCCGGCGGGAAATCCGGAGGGTAATCGATTACGACACTTTCTGGAATATCAGGATCTCCTGACTCCCCAGCGAGCGTCTCGCACGCGATCCTCCGATCGCAACCGCTGCCAACGGTGTATACAGCGCTTGGCGCTTCTAAATCTACTTGTCTCATTTTAGGTAAACAGTGCTCAATTTTTTACAAAATACTTTGGGGAGGGAGCGACTTAGAGAACAATATGATATTTATAAGAGTTAAATTTTCGGAAGATTCTTGCATGAAACTTGTGCATCAATTCAAATTGAATTTCAATTTCTGTACTAATTTAGTCAAAGTTTGTACAACACCATTGCCATCTATATCACTTTCTTTCTTTTAAAAAAAATTAATAAGGTTGTGTGTAGAGAAAAATGTTCTGTTTTTTGTTTTCAATTTCTCTGTAAAAATAGTAAAGTTTTCATTTTTAGAAAAAAAATATCAAAACGTGTTTAGATAAAGGAGTAGTACTTTCATTTTTCATTAAAAAAATGAAAAACATGTTTGGTTGAATTGTTTTCTTTGAAAAAATATAAGAGCTTGGAAAAATTGAGTAGTTTGGAAAAATGTGAAAAAGTGAGAGAGTTTTCTTGAAAAAATGTGTAAGGAAACATGTTTTCTAATTTTCAGTTTTCTTAGAAATTTTTTTTTAAAAAAATAAAGTATTTTTCTAGATGTAACGCAACCTAAAAAAGATAAAGAGAGATGGATAGAATAAAAAGAGAGAAGAGAGAGAAACCCTCTACGGGTTTCAGCAACCTACAAGATTAGATTGAGAGAGGGATTGCTGGTATCGTACATAGTGGACATTATCATAAGCTATGTCTATGTCTATATAAACACTATTCAAGTTTGTTTGAGATTCAAAATCTAAATTATCTTGATATTAAATCATTGGTAATCTATTTTATAGTGTTTGGTAAAAAAAAGTTAATAATCGTTTGCTTTCATATTCCAATCCAAACACTGATATTTTAGGACACGTTTTGTTATATTTGATTCTTACCGTAACACACCAAACTTATATAAGTTATTAAAATAAGTTGTTGATTTAAAGTTGATGAAAACGAATAAAAGTTATAAATTATTAAATGGTTTAACATAACAGTTCCAAATATACCCTAGTTGAAATTTATAGGTAGCGTATGGATAAGCCGTAAGTCAGATAGGAGAGCGGGATATCCGCCAAAAGAAAGCTAACCAACTTTGAGTCGGCAGCCCTTTCTTATGGTTTTCCTTTTATTCTTCGTGTTCTTTCCTTCTCTTCTTGTTTCTTCTTCGTCTTTATTTCTTCTTCTTCTTTATTTCTTCTTAACACGCTCATACCTTTAAAATCTCTAGAAAATCTTAGAGCTATGATTAGAGATTAAAGAAGGGAGATTAACATCTACTAATTGGAAATCAAGTAAGTATTATTGTTTTTGAAAGATTGAGGTGTTAATATGGGTCAAATGAGTTCTTGGCTAAATTCATAGTTTTTGATGTTTGGGTTGAGAATTCGATAATAAAAAATGTTTATATATATAGATGATCACTTAGAAACCATTTTGAAACGATAATCTGGAGTTTATGTTTATTAAATGAGAAATTTAGGTGTTTTGCTCACTGCTAGAAGGTTATAGTATGTGGAGAGGTTAATACGGTCGTATTAAATTTTGATATGGCCATACTCAACTGGTTCAATATGGGTGTATTGATATTTGATATGGCTATATCAGAGTGTTTATATGGCCGTATACAATTTGTTTGATATGGTTATATTGATATTTAATATGGTTTTATCAGTTTATTTTATATGGCCATATTGGATTTTAACATGGCAGTATAGAACATTTTTATATGATTGTACTGTAATGTTGATATGGCCAAATAGGGTATTTTAAGTGAGAGTTTCATACACTTTGTGGTGGCTATATTAAGGTATCACGGGATTTTAGAAGAGCCAGATTTAGCAGTTTTTAGCTTTATCGGACCTCAGGTGAGTACATAAACTTGGTACTTAAAGATATTAATTATCTATAATTGTACGTGTTCGATACTAGAGTGAGATTTATTGCATGATTATTATTATCTGTTGATATCAAGAGAATTGCTATTAACTAATTGTTAATGAGTATAGAGATGAATACAAAATTAACAGAGACGGGTTTAATTGTAATTAAGAGACACGAGACAGAGATACATTTTTATGTCTAAGGTTGAAGTATTCTGGTTTTATACCAAATAACGAGAACTGAGTATAAATAAATATATAAGAAGCGAAAATCAGATAAATAAAAGAGAGAAAATGGTGGAGTTAATATTTAATAGTTAATATACGCATTAAAGTAAAACTATAATTTATTTTGTGTGATTCACAAATTTAAAGAGTATATGATGGTTTAAATAAGTGATGTTGATATGTATAATTACGTAATTAAAGAGAATGTGTTCTTACACAGATATATGTTATAAATACATATTTATATACATTATGAGTATGCGTAAAAATACTGAGAAGAGTAATATCTTTGTGAGATACATATCAGAGTGTTAAACATAAAAGTAATCGTATGTGTATATACAAATATGAGAGAGTACGATATACTATGTCTATGGGTGTGTGTGTGTGTTCCTTAAAAGAGAAAAGTGAAAAGAAACAAGTGAAAGATGAAAGAAAAATATATATAGAAGGTGTAAATATGTAATATATATATATATATGCTTACACCAAGATTAAATGAATCAAGAGTAAGAGGATAATTAGAGTTATAAACATTACATGTGTGGCTATAATAATGATATTTATAGCTTATCAATGTGATTATGTGTGTGACGACAAACTATGTGACATATATATGAAAGATGATGTTTAAGCCAATTCGGCTATATGCAATATGTGTATATGTGATGTCTATCTGAGCAGATGACTCACCCCGCCTGTGTGGCAACTAGAGCAGATGGCTCATTGGCAGATGGTCAACCTACCCGAGTGGCAGTCATTAGAGGTCGATACGACTGACCAGATGCTGATGTAGCATCCATGGATCGATGTGATCCCAGAAGTCGATGTGACTTCAGTAATCAGGGACTACCAGTGGTCTGGGACCACATACTGTTGTATGTGTTGTATATGTTATTTGTATTGTGTTGCACATAATTGCCTGAGTGGCAAGAGAAATTGCCTGAGTGGCAAGAGAAATTGTCTGAGTGGCAATAGAGATGCCTAAGTGGCAAAACAAAGGCCTGAGTGGCACAATTTGTTGAGATTACATTTACATGTTGATAATTATCATTCGAGTATTTTGTGGAGTTACTCACTGGGATTTCTAGCTCATTCCTATTGTTGTTTATTCTTTGCAAGTTTTGTGGTAGACGAGGCTTCAATGTGAACATAGTAGAAAGTTTTTGTGCAACATCAAAGAAAATTGTTTTATATTATATCTGAGCCTGTTGTTGCTCTTTTTATTTAAAATACTATTGTTCTTTTCTTGTTATACGCTTTAAAAAAACGGGCACAACAATTATTAAAAAATAAAATATATTTTTCAAAACGTAATCACAAACACCTTGTTATACATGTATGCAATTAATTGGGCAAAGCGGATAATATCACGCTACAGGGTTTAGGCTATTACAAATGTTATCAAAGTCAGGCTCTGGACCGATGTGCACAACGAGAATGTTGTGTCCGAACCGGGGAGGATTTGTAACATCCATCCCACATCGGTTAGGGAGGAAATGAAGCATGTCTTATTGGATATGGATATCACTCCTAGCATTGGGTTTTTGGATGAAGTGTTCCATACCAATAACGTATTTCGTCCAACATACATTTACCAATATTAAGGTTTACAACCCCAAAAAATTGATTCGAAACTTTTTCATCAAAAAACATAAAAATGAAACTTTAATATACAGTTTTTTTATTCAAAAACATATGAAACTTTAAAATGAAAAATCGTAAAATTATTTATTAAAAGTAAAAATAGAAAAACCAAAATAAAACAAATAAGATTGTTTAAAAATCAAGGGTTTAGTTCCCGAAAATGTATTCAAGTTGTCACCTTTTTCCATTGTATGTACTCAATCTTCAAAGTTACCATTTAATGTATCAAGTTTACACAAATTACCATTTAATGTATCATACCTGCTATAGTGGGTAAAACGCTGACGTGGCACAGGTTTAAATGATGTGGCATATGACTTGGATGTCAACATGTATTTTTCTTTTTTTAAAATAACTGAAATTAAAATAAATAAATATATTAATAATAACAATAATAATAGTTTAAAAAAGGTTCCAATTTCTAGGGTTTCTTCAACATCTGTGCAATTAGAACCTCATATTCAAGATCTGTGTACAGATTTAAGGTTCCCATGTCAAAGGTATGTTTCTACCTGTTCATCGTTGAGTTGAAATATGCTTTCATGTACAAATACAAAGTGTAAAATGAATTAAAGTTTCGATTTGTTCTTTGATCTATTCATCGACCCGTTTATCTATCGATCTGTTCATCGATTAAGGTTTGATCGACGACGGTTTAAGGCTTCGATTTGGTTAAAATCGATTTTAAGGTTTCGATCGGTGGCGGTTTAGGGCTTTGATTTATCGGCGGCGAACGACGGTTTAAGGCTTTGATTTATCGGCGGCGAACGACGGTTTAGGGCTTTGATTTAACGGCGGCGAACGAAGGTTTAGGGCTTTGATTTATCAGCGGCAAACGACAGTTTAGAGCTCTGATTTGTCGGCAGCAGTTTAGGGCGTTGATTTGTTGGCGGTGGTTTAAGGAGTCGATTTATCTACGACGGACGGCCATTTATGACTTCGATTCGTTGGCATCGGTTTAGGGCTTTGATTTGTTCATACACATTTCATGGATCTGGGTTTGTGTTCAGATCTTAGTTTGTGTTCATAGCCATCAATTCATGTTCTTGTTTTCTATACTATCTGAGTTCTTGTTCCTTCGTGTCGTGATATATGGTTCTTGATCGATCTAAGTTCGTGTTCATAGCCATCGATTCATGGGTTTTGATTTCTTTATTTGAGTTATGATTTAGGGTTCTTGATTTTATTATATAGAAAAAAAGAAACATTTAATTCGATCTTGATAAAATTGATATCATGTTTTTTACTTTATCAAAGCAATTAAAAAACTAATTTTATAGTATTGTGATTTCAAAAGGACATTTATAGATGATATATTATATCATGCACGATAAACATTATATGGAAACGTAGATATAAAATGTGATAGCTATACCTAGCCTCGAACCCTTAGATGTATACCGATTACCATCTTTACCGTTTACCTAAAGTAAATTTGATAATACACGTAGCTTTGACATATACATATATATAAATATATATATGACGGATTGACGGTTCAAACGAGAACCGTTTTTCATACAAAAACTACGAGAACTAATTATAGTCATTGAATAAAAAGATGAAAGGGTCCAGATTAAAGAGTTGTTAATAGATAACTTTAAACTAATCAAACTTATACTTAATTAATTAAGGGCAATTTTGAAAATTTTATATTACCCCCACGTTTTTTAAACTAATATATACATCAATTGGAAAGGTATTGAATTACAAAAATTATACCAAATTAACGAAAAAATTATGCTTTTTAATTTGAGACCGGTCTTGCTATATTTTTTCGAAATTCTTTCTATATTTGCTGGCTTTTTTTTCTAGACAGATCGACATGTGCATATATGCACATGTGCACACGCACATATTCACCTAGTGTTTTCAACACATATGTAGATATGCATATGTGTAAATATTTGCACATGTCGAGTTGTGCTGGAAAAAAACCCAGCAAACGCAAATTTTTCAACACATATATGTGGACATGCCCAGCAAACGCGAAATTCTTTTTGTATTTGCTGGCTTTTTTTCTATACAGCTCGACATGTGCATATATGCACATGTGCACACGCACAAATTCACCTAGTTTTTTCAACACATATATAGATATGCATATGTGTAAATATTTGCACATGTGCACATGTCGAGTTGTACTGAAAAAAAAAACTTAGCAAACGCGATTTTTAATTTTTTACGAAAAAATATAACAGGATCGGTCTCAAATTAAATAGCATAATTTTTTCGTTAATTTGGTATATTTTTCGTAATTTAACACCTTTTCGTTTGTTTTAAAAAGGTTGGGGTTGTGTAAAAATGTTCATACTACCTTTCCTCTTTAAAACAAATAAAAAGGACAAGAAATTAAATTATTGGCTAAAAATGATTTTCGAACAAAAAACAGTTCTCGTTTATATATATACTAGTGGGGTACCCGCGCAATGCGACGGCAGCGAAAAAGGGGAGGTTGTGATGAGTTTTGTGCAGAATAATCACAAACAACTAATATGAGTTTGTGAAGATTCCTTGTGAGATGAAGATTATATAAGTTTGTGAAGATTCTTTGCGAGAGCCACTTTGAAATTAAAAATTAAATTGCTAACTCTGAGTTATTTGTCTTTTAAAGTTGCTGATTATATATATGTATGTATATGTGTGTGTGTAATGTTTCATAGTTCCAATTATTATGTAATTGAGTTAGAAACTTAGAATGCAATGTTTATAAATTTCAACTCTTTGACTCTTTCATTTGTTTGGTGTTTTTGAAATCTTCTGAACTTGATTTATTGAAAACAGGAATTTAAGTGATCTCATGAATCAAAAGTTAATATTAAAAATATATGATTAGATTTAATTCAGTTATAAGTATGGTGATTTCATGAATCAAAAGTTAATATTAAAAATATATGGTTAGAAATAATTCAGTTATAAGTATTGGTTTGATTTCATTAATTGTCGGTTATGTTTTCAATATTTATTTGTTTAAATTCATTAATTGTGGACTTAAAGAAGGGGTAAATGAGAGGTATAAATGAGGGGTATTTTAGTATATTTACTCTTCTTAAAATTAAGAGTTTTTTAGATGGTAAATTCATTATATAGGAGTAAGATATCCAGGATTAAATGAAAACACCTTTTAAGGCGAGAACTTGGATAACAGTTTACAGCCCTCGGATGATCTTTATTTAATTGCTGATATTAAATTTGGTTTAATTAATGTATGTTGAATATTTAGTTATTTTGTTTAATTAAGGTATTTTTTGAGTTTATAGCCTTATTTATGTAAATAATTGATTGACCTACAAGTATTCTTACCATTCTTTATTTAAAATGTGTTCTTACAGGATCCCTCCTCTCTCTCTCTCTCTATATATATATATAGGCAAAAGTTCAAACGAGAACTGTTTTTCGTACGACAACCGCGAGAACCAATCTTAGCCATCCAATTCCCCCTCCTTCAATTGGATTGCCCAACCATTAATTCCTTAAATGCACCCTACCACACTCAATCCCCCCAGGCTCTTCATCCATGAACTCCATTATCCAAAATGAACGGCCAAGATTGGTTCTCGCAGTTCTTGTACGAAAAACAGTTCTCGTTTGAACCCTCCCCTATATATATGTGGTAGGGTTTAAATGATAATTGTTTTTCGTATGAGAACCAATCTTAGCCCTTGATTAAACTTAATCAATAGCTAAGATTTTTTGGTAGCTCATTAATGGATCATTAATGACCCATTAATGAGGTTATTTCGGGAAAATCAAGCCTCGCAAATTAATGACGGCTCATCCGGACTCAATTCACGGTTGGGTAAATATATAAATTACCAAAATACCCTTATTAATAAGTTATTAATGGCGTTAAAAACAGTTCTCATACGAAAAACAGTTCTCGTTTAAACTTTTGCCTATATATATATATATGTTGATTCATGCGTGAAGCTATATTTTTACGAGGAGTACGAGAAGTGATCATGACCCTTAGATATTTTGATCAATGGTAAATATTACTAATGGCATTTTTGTAAATAAAACAAATTAAAAATGGTATTACTTAAATAATATAAGTGTATATTAGACATTTAAACTCATCAAATCTCTCTCCTCGCTCTCCTCGCTCTCCTCCCTCTTAAATCCCGGTTCCCAAACTCCACCACAAATCTATCGGTCCTAATCAACGAGAATCTCCAACGAGGAGAACAGATTCACAAACTATCAACCAGGCATGCAAAACTAAAAGCTAGTTGAAACTGTCGACGAAGATCGATGACACCACCATCACGTACTATTCTTTCAGATCTGAATTCCTTTTTCACTCTCCATGGATTTTCACAGAAATTAGCTCCATTGACTGTCTCGATGAAGAACGTAAGCAAGAACCCTAAAATGGCTAACTTTCTCTATCATTTTGATGCTGAAATCTAACAATCGGTCACCATCAAAGCTATCATCAAAATATGTAAATGAAGTTGCAATTGGTCTCCTGATTATGTTTGTTGTTTGGGCATGAGTAACTGAGATGGAAATTCTCTTTCTTCAAGTTCTTATTATTTTTTCTTTTTTTGGCAGAAATGCACAAGACCTAATCAATGTTGTCATTGGCCTCTAGATAACATTTTGTTGTTTGAGCACCAACATCTGAGATATACATTATATTTTTCATGTTCTTATTTTTTTCTTTTTTTAGCATAAATACACTAGACCTCTTGTTTTAACATTTGTATATCTAATATGTTCAATAAGTATTGGTAAATTAATTTTTTTAGTTTTCAATTGTGAACAAATATGATCATGATTACAGATTCGTGTATGAAGATGTAAGCAATGAAAATTTTAGATTCTTTCTTGTTCACAAGTGAACATACCATATTATTTTTATCATTAATAGAAAAATGTAGAAATAAGTATATAGTAAAATGTTGAAATAAGTATAAATTGATGTTCTCTCTTAAGTAATACACATGTTTGTTTTTCACGGTGAGTTTTCTAGATTACATAAAGGTGAACAAAAGTTTTCAGATTCTTAATTATCTACTAGTGAACAGCTTTTTTAATAATGAACCGTAATAGTTTGTTTTATAATGTTTCCTTCATTAGTGAATAACTATAGAGATTGTAATTTTTAAACTGTTTACTAGTGAACTTGATTACATAAAAATGCTTAAACTTTGTAGTGGTTAAAAAGGAAAAAAACTAGGAACAATTAAATAATTTTTAGACCATGATTTAATTTAAGAAAAATCTAAAACTAATGATTTTTGGTAAATTTTAAAAATTAATGGAAAATTATTAACATTTAAAGTCGAGAGAAATTAGGTGTACTTCTAAAATTAAATCAATAATGAATTAATTAAATAGATATAAATTGTCATCACTATCCTTTTGACCAAGATCCAAGACTAGTAAAATTCTAAGGTTTAAAATGTTTCTGGTAAAAATACAACTTCTCGATTGAACTCTTATATATATATATATATATATATATATTGAGCGGTTCAAACGAGAACTATTTACCGTACAAAAACCGCGAGAACCATTTCTGGCCAATCATTTAATTTCTTGTATTTTTTATTTAAATTAAAGAGTAAAGGGTAGTATGAACATTTTTACATTACCACAACTTTTTTAAAACTATTATATATATCAAACGAAAAAGTGTTAAATTACAAAAAATATACCAAATTGACGAGAAAAATATGCTTTTTAATTTGAGACCAATCTTGTTATATTTTTTTGGAAAAAAAAGTCGCGTTTACTAAGGTTTTTTTTATTACAGCTCGATATGTGCACATGTGCAAATTTTACAAAAAGTACATATCTAAATCTGTGTCGAAAAAAACTAGATGAATTTGTATATATGCACATGTAGATATATAGTTATAGTTAGGAGTGGCCTTGTTAATTAAATGGGCATTGTGGGTCAATTAAGTCTATGGAAAGTGTCGTTAATTTTTGACGTGTAGAGTGGGTCGGGATTAACTTATCAAATTAAGTCTTGTACCTTTTACTTGGTCACTCCTCTTAATTTATTAATATTTTCGGTAGTAACTCGATCTTCTATGTTGACTTCCCAAAGTTCAATGTAAACAACCGCCACAAACTTTCTATCAACATGGCCATCACATCGGTGAATAACAATGTGTTGAATGTATTTAATTACAATTTATTTTTAATATATTGAATAACAATGTTTTTTTTTTTGAAAAGCTGATTAACAATGTTTTTAGATGCATGTCAATAACCTTATACTTGGTGCATAACATGTTAATATGATATGCGTGTTGCGATGAAGAACAATAAATAAAGATTTTACAACTTTGTCAAATCAATTAAAATAATAATTTATTTATTATTTGTGTTTTTTTATAAGTTTGATTTATAATATGCGGTATAAATCTAAATACATAATCAAAGTAACAATAGAAATTGAGTAAAGAAATAAGAAGAGGGAAACAAACATAATGGTGTCGGGCCGTTTGGATGTTCTCCAATCCACTTCTCCGTTATTTTGAAGTTAAGGTGATTTTTTTTTTTTTTTTTTGTCGAAGGCAGCTTTTATATTTCTTTTTCATGTTTTAACAATAAAATGTGTTATTTCTTTGTAAGAATTTTGATTCACATTTCACAACTTTTATTCTAACCCATTAGCAACACGTTTAAACTTCTATATTCTATAAATCAGTAGTTATTTATAGCGGATTTTAAAGGAAATGATTCAATTGTATTTTCAAAGAGGTCGTCTTAAACTCAGAAAATACTAACATTTCCTTGTTCCAGTATGCTATATGATGGTGATGCTTTTTTTTTGTCAATTTCGCTGGACGGATCTAGTGTCGGGGAAGGTTAATATCTGTTCTTGGAGGGTAGTTTTTAACCGGCTCCCCTCGAAAGACAATCTTCTAAAAAAGGGTATATCTTTCCCTTCCTCTAATTGTCTGTTTTGTGATAATCTTGTTGAAGACCTAAACCGTTGTCTCCTGCGATGTCTGGTTGCTTTGGTGGTGTTGAAAAAGGTCTTTGCTTGGTGGGGATTATGTGTCCCAGATAACCTTTCACCGTAGGACATTCTATCGCTGCCTACAGGGCCTTGTAATGTTCCAAAGGCCGATGATGTCTTTAAAGGGGCCTATTACTCTACCGTATAGAATCTTTGAAGTTAGAGAAACACTATGTTGCATGCAGAGGTTGAGGATAGACAGAAAATTCTAAGTCGAGACGTCTTTGCTTCAATAGTTACGACTTCTCACCTTTGGGTCTCCAATTGATCAAAGAAGAGGAAGATTGAGTAGGGAGATTGGATTCAATGTCCATGGAACCTAGGAATTGGATAATTTAGCGGGATGATATAATTCTCTTCATACGCTTTTTGTAACTTACTTTAACATCTCCCAATCAATGCAATTCTTTACCTTTTCAAAAAAATAAAATAAATAAATAATTCTAAATGAGGGTAAGAGTCTACATAGACACATACTATTTCTTACAACTTTATTCGTAATCTAACAACCGGCTTCAAATAGGAGAAAGTATGGTTTGTTTATGGGCTAATGTGATAACAAAAGTGTTTATTATTAGTTTGTTTTGATAAGAATACATTTTGTTTTATTTTTGTAGATAAATGTTCAATATATTCCTAATTTAATTTATAGTCCCAAGAAACAATTTATAGCCATTAGATTTTAAGATTTAATGGTCCAGATTCAATTTTAGATTATAATCAAAATTGATATATTTGTATAAAAGAGGGCATTTATGACTTTTTAACTATTGGTCTCCACTTTCTCACTCCTCTAATTTATTTAAAATTAATTATCTCACAAACCGTTAATCGTTAGACGAAACGAATTATACCGTTGCAATCTTTGTGTTCCCCTCTTTTATTAGAGAGGTCACTTGATATACTTTCGACAAAAACATTTTTTCTTATTTTGTTAGATTGGACTTAAATTTTATTAAAATATAATCACATGTGATTCATAGAGGTGTGATCAATATAGTCTTTATAAATTTATAGTTTGGTGTTTGATAATCCGTCAAAGTTCTATGGTTTAGTAACAAAAAATCAACAATTGAAAGTGATTCTAAGTTATTAGTTGTTTTATAACACATGTGATTATCTATCTCTTATACATGCACATAATTACAGGTGATTAGATTAAATGTAACATTTTTATGTCACATATTTGACAGAATCAATCACATGTGATTGCGTATTCAATCACATGTGATTTTGTACAGAATCACACGAGAGTTTGTACAGATTCAAATAGGAATGAATACCAAAAAACATGAGATTTGGTATTCAATCATATATGATTGCATAGAGATTGTTCAAACGAGAACCATTCTTATTACGAGAACCAATATAAAAGACATTGAATTCGAAGGAGAACACATCTAGACCTTTGATAGAGGGATAGGGTGTTGCTAGTACACAATATATGCATTCATGAGTAGACAATGCAATTGGATTTGGTGAAACTGAATATGTACATACATGTATAAACGGTTTTAAGCAAACGTTGATTTATTTAAGCAAACATTTAAAATTAATAAACGTTAAATGATATACAATTTAAGAAGATAAAAAAATTAATAAAACAACACATTGAATATTGTTATGAATCACATGTGATTATACATTAATAAAATTTAAGTCCAACATAAAAAAATGAAAAAAAAAGTTTGTCAAAAGTTTATTAAGGGACCTCTCTAATAAAAGAGGAGAACACGAGTATCGCAACGGTATAATTGGTTTCGTCTAACGAACACCGATTTGTGAGATAATTAATTTTAAATAAATTAGAGGAAAGAAAAAGTGGTGACCAATATGCAAAAAGTCAGAATTGTCCTTCCTTAAATCAAATTTAATTATTATTTAAGATTAAATCTAGACCATTGATCTTGAAATCTAATGGCTAAAAATTATCCCTTAGAACTATATTTTTATTAAGGACTATATTGAACAAAATCCTATTTCTGTAATATACTTTTATTTGATACGTTAATTATTTTAATCATTATAACCATTTGAACAAATTTAATTGTACTTTAATATCACTAAATAACAATCGATTTTTCTTGGTACGTAGTTTTTTTACAATTTTAAAATTTCGATCTAATCTTCTTCTAAAATATAAATAAAAAACTAACTTTAACAAAATCTATTAGATAATTCCAACCATTAATTTTGATAAGAGTCTTAATTATTAAGTAATATCCATTCATTTTTATAAAAATTAAAATTCAATTTTTGACTTTTTTTGTTTAAAATTGAATTCAATTTTGACTTTAAATTAAATCATAATAATCAGAGATTGACGCCATCTGTCATCATTTTTCTAATCTCTTATTTATTCGCGTTTTATAATTATTTAATAGCTTTTTATTAATGTTTAATATTTATTATTTTTAAATCAATACGTGTATCACACGGACATTTAATCTACTTTAGTAATATTAAAGAAGAAACATTTTAAAATTATATACTTAAATAGTTAAATTACAAAACAGGAAAAGTAATAAGGTTTTATTATTATTTTAGGCATCATACAAAATTTAAGTTACCAACACAGAGTTAGAAACTTCAAACTATCAAAACAACACATCAAACAAATTAAAGAACAATTATCTACGCGAGATAAAGAACCAAATAAACAACTATCAATATTTACTTTTACAATTTATAACTTATTATGTAATTATGTTCATTGATTTTTTAAACTGCACGCAGATGAATTATTAGAGCAAGGAAAACTTTACAATGATGTCCACTCCTTGTTACATTTGCGAGAAATAAAAGCAACTAGTGAGGGAAAAAAAGTTAAACCAAAAATTGAAATTGGAATTAAGAAAATTAAATCCGGGATCTAAAATCTAGAACAAGGGCACCGAGCCCTCCCTTCTGTAAGACAAGCGCGGACCAGCTGTAGAAGTTTAACTTGATCTGGGGTTTGACATCCACGCCTGCCAGTCTAACAAACTAGACTTCGATCCCATTGAAAGCAATTTGAAAGATTGAAGTTGAAAATCATTAAAGTTACCCTCCAGTTTTTTTGTACCTTGCCGAAACACGAGATCGTTTCGGTGTATCCACAAGAGATAGAGCATTGCTTTGACGGTAACCTCCCATCTAACTCTCACAATCCTTGCAGGCTCAACCAAATTGATCAAGTCACACAAGTCTTGTAAGGACGACGGAGGGGAAGGGTCCAAATTCCACCACCGACACACTTTTTTTCCAAAGAATGTCCACTTTAGGGCAGGTCCGCAAGACATGACTGACTATCTCAATTGAGTCTTCACAATGAGGGCTCAATTGAGACAGTTGATTTTACTTTACTTGGCACCAATTTTAGCCAATTTGTCCACAAGTTTATTTTTTTCGAAATGGAGAACACTATGAAGTCACCTGAACTCTCCAAATGCCACTTCCATTTACCATGACCATCTAGCTAATCTACCGAAGCTTTCAAATGAGAATAGTAAGGAAATATCAATGTTTAAATCACTAAGGGAAGAATTTTATGATTTCCCCCAAGCACTTGACCAGGGCCGGTCCATTTATTTTTTAGGCCCTGGGCAGAAATCAAAGAAGGGCCCTAAAGTATAAAAAGATTTCATATAAATAAAATTTACATAAAACATTAAACATGTATATCCGTAAATGAAAAATGAAAAATAGACGATCTATAACTACGAGGATAAAATTCACAAATAATGAACTAATTAAGTACAAAAGGAACTAATTAGTAATTTAGCATTAACTAGTAAAACCAAACAACAACGAAGCACAAAGGAACTAATTAGTATATTAGTAGCAATTAGTAATTAGTATTAGCAATGATTAATAAAATACTAATTAGCACTAGCAGCAAATATTAAATATCAAATTTTCAAATGTCGATTATCAAAGAGACATTAGTCAAAGGGTTTAGTTCCTGAAAATGTATTCAACTTGTCACCTTTTGCTATTGTATGTACTGAACTTTCAAACTTACCATTTAATGTACTCGACTTCTCAAACTTACCATTTTGTGTATCAAACCTACTATAGTAGGTTACAAGCTGATGTGGCACCGGTTTCGCTGACGTGGCAGGTGACATGGCATATGATTTGGATTTTTCATGGTTTAAAAAATAAAAAATAAAATCATTAATTAGGCTTGAGATATCTGGGTTTCGATCTATGGCTTCATGGAATCAAAAGAGAGCTTTAGAGTTTCAATCGGCCATAAGTTCTTTGATTTCATGGACTCGTTATTTAGGCAATATGCTCTTGGGTTTCGATCGACCATACGCTCCAGGGTTTTGGTCGATGGCTTCATGGAATCGTTATTTAGTCTTGAGATCTCTAGGGTTTCGATTTCAGATGTGGTTTGGCTATATGTTCTTCGATTTGATTCCAAATGGGGACGATTTAGGGTTCTTGGTTCTTAATCAAATGGGGTTTTGATCGGGTTTGATTACAGATCGATAGGCGATTTAGGGTTTTGGTTCAACTAAACCGAGTTGTTCATAATCGGTTCAGGGTTCTTGATTCTTGCAATCATGATTCATGAACAGCATCATCGATTTAATCCAAAGACCAACATCAAGTTCATCATCTACTTTCAGGGTTCAGCATCATCGATTTAATTCAAAGGCCAAAGGTTAAAGGTGTGTTCTTCATCTACTTTCTAGGGTTCATCCTTCTAAATGTAACCCTTTGGGTATGACTTTTGATTTTAGTGTTTCGATTTTGGGTATGACTTTCGATTTCAGTGTTTCGATTTTGGGTATGACTTTCGATTTTGGGTATGACTTTTGATTTCAGTTCCAAATGTGTGTTTCGATTAGGTTTTGGTTTCAAATCTGTTATCCAAATGTGTGTTTCGATTAGGTTTCGAAAAGGTTTTGGTTCCAAATGATCTGTTTCGATTTTTTCATACGGTAACATCTCATTTCCGATTCATATGCTTTCTGGGAATTTTCATATGATTCAAGTTCCGATTTTATATGGTTTTGATTATGTAACATCTCAGTTTGATTTTCTGGGAATTTTCATATGAATGTACTGTGTGTTTTTGTTCATTCTAGAGGATGAAGATGATGAATGTTCTTCATGTGATGAGGTGGAAAATGTGTAACATTAAAAATAAATAAAAAATAAAAAAATTACCGGTTACTTATTGTGTAGGTAACCGGGTACATAAATTGGTAAGTTTTGAGACTTTGATACATTAAATGGTAAGTTTGAAAGTCTGATACATACAATAGCAAAAGGTGACAAGTTGGATACATTTTCAGGAACTAAACCCTTAGTCAAAAAGACAATTATCAATGAGTCAATTAGACAAATCAAAATCACAATTCACAAACACAATCACACAATTAGATCAGATTAGCAATTAAATAGGCAATAAACAAAATGAGAAACTAGTTAAACTTTATAGGATTGAAGAGTCATGTACACCTAATGGTTGAGTTGATGAATGATGACTTCTTTTCTCTTATTTTTAAGAGCAACAATCTTTATTAAAAACCATATGTTATCTCAAAATACATTAATCCCTTATTATTCTTAGGGCTCTTCTAGATGGTTATACTACTTACTTAACACAGTACAACTATCCATTACATGTACAACTCAACACTTGTGGGCACACATCCTCTGCACAACACTGTGGACGTCAATTTAGCAATCTACCCCCATTTTTCCAGATCTATGTGTCTTAACTCTTCATAATCTTTTGCCATGTTCACAACTAAAAACTAGATCATTCGACTTCAAAACCTCCCCAATTGAGAGTCATTTTTTTATCATTCATTTCTTGTTAAAATCATCAACCATTGCATCACACCCCTCCCTTGGGTTACCTACGATAACCAACTCACACTTAGGTTTAGTTGACTCCCAATTTGTTGAAACTTGACAAATGATGACTTCTAAAATTCTTTAATGTATGTAATTATGTATTCCATTCACTTTTGATTTTGAATTTTTATTTAACTTTTGATAATTGCATTTACCGAATTTCTAATATTTGAGGTTTGAAAGAGGAATCAAACCAATGATCAATTGATAAAGAACGAAACCCTAATTACAGTAGAAAAACCAAAGCGATCGACGAATTGCAACTTCTTATTCTGATTTATAAAGGAAGAACCGAAAAAACTGACCCAATCGATAAAACTCCTTGCAAATAGCAACTTTGCGGACTTGCGGTGAACAGATTGATTCCAATGTTGAATTGTGTATTTTCACCGAAGAATCCGAAGGAAAGGATGAGGAGCCCAGCCGCCCAGGAAAGGATGAGGATCCCCTATCGATGAACTCATGAAGAAACCGATCGGTTTCTTTTTATTTTCTTAATTAACCAGTCTTTTCGATTCCCTTATTCCCTCCGCGTGAAAAAGAGGGCTGTAACTTCTTGCTTCAGTTTGGGCCCCTTCTATGCTTACTTTGGGCCTATTTTAATTTTTCTCTTGGACCAAACATATACATATATATTAAGGCTTGCATTTTTTATAATGGGCCCCTTAAAATGTTGGGCACTGGGCGGTTGCCCTTGTGGCCCAGGCGCAGGGCCGGTCCTGCACTTGACTTTAAAGATTACAAGTCAATACCTTGTAATTTTAAACAGTACACTTCAAATATATAGTTCCGAATGCATAGGAAGACTTGGGCGATTATTGATCAAAATAAGAATACGATTATTAGTGTGATATGCTTTCTTAACTATAATATGTAACTTCATGCTACTTGAATTCCAATTAAGAATGTCCGTTTCAATTCAATTGTACCATTGGAATTCTCATTAAAAAAATTATTTAAGGATACGGCAACAAAACCATACGACGCATCTAATTCGTTTCCATTTTACCAAAGTTAAAAATGTTTATATGTTTAACTCGTTAAATCTAAATACACAACTCCAGTCAAGCTCCCAGTATGTAGAAAAGCCACCTCTAATATTATTATAACTGACAAACAATGGTCAAACAAAAAACTTCAATCGCCCATGCTTTCTCTCCTTTATAAATCAACACCTTTAATGCTTTTATCTCCTTATTAAAATTTTCATCAAGGTATTATCACCTTTTTAGTGGCTAAAACACATACATGCCCTAATATATACTGATGTCTTACAACAAGATTTAAACACTAAACCTTTAATACATCTTAATTGGCCAACACGCTTCCTCAGCATCTCCTATTCTATTCATTGTAAGGCTCTCTGCATCCGTCTCAAAAAGAGTGGATGACTTCGGGTTAAACAGGAACACCTGTCTATCCCAACCCATAGTTAGAGGCCTTATGCGTCTTACCCAACCTGTTCCCCTCTCTATACTCTCATTTTTTTATATTTTATCATAAAATAGAAAAAATTAAGGAGTTTGATTGTACGGTCAAAGAAGAATAAGAAAAATTAGAAGGTTGGGATGGATGTTTACCGAGTGACCAACAACACAAAACATATTTGTAACGTCATGCATGGATCATTTATAGATAAAAAACGATATATTGTTTTACCTTTTTTTATACTTCATCCTCCTTTTATTTTGATAAAAATTTTTCATTGATTTAACACTTGTGTTAATCTTATAAATAAATTTTTATATTGTGTTAACACTTGTGTTTTCATTGATATATATATATATTACCTCTCTTTATAGTTTCACCCACCTCCTTTTAAAGATTTACCCCTACATGTAAATAAAAAATTAAAAACTAAAATAAAAAAAATTATAAAATAATAACCAAATTTAAAAATCAACCTTTTATTTAACGTTATAAAACTAGGGTTTTGTTCAATATAGTCCTTAATAAAAGTATAGTCCTGAGTGAAAATTTTTAGCCATTAGATTTCAAGATCAATAATTTAGATTTAATCTTAGATAATAATTAAAATTGATTTAAGGAAGGGCAATTCTGACTTTTTAACTATTTGTCCCCAATTTCTCTCTCCTCTAATTTATTTAAAATTAATTATCTCACAAACCGGTAATCGTTAGACGAAACCAATTATACCGTTGCAATCCTCGTGTTCCCCTCTTTTATTAGAGAGGTCTCTTGATATACTTTTGACAAACTTTTTTTTTCATTTTTTTAGGTTGGACTTAAATTTTATTAATGTATAATCACATGTAATTCATAACAATATTCAATATGTTGTTTTATTAATTTTTTTATCTTCTTAAATTGTATATCATTTAACGTTTATTAATTTTGAATGTTTGCTTAAATAAATCAACGTTTGTTTAAAACCGTTTATACATGTATGTACATATTCAATTTCACCCAATCCAATTGCATTGTCTACTCATGAGTGCATATATTGTATACTAGCAACACCCTATCCCCTCTATCAAAGGTCTAGATGTGTTCTCCTTCGAATTCGATGTCTTTTATATTGGTTCTCGTAATAAGAGTGGTTCTCGTTTGAACAATCCTCTATGCAATCATATATGATTGAATACCAAATCTCATGTTTTTTGGTATTCATTCACATTTGAATCTGTACAAACTCTCGTGTGATTCTGTACAAAATCACATATGATTGAATACCAAATCTTATGTTTTTGGTATTCAATCACATGTGATTCTGTACAAAATCACATGTGATTGAATACGCAATCACATGTGATTGATTCTGTCAAATATGTGACATAAAATTGCTACATTTAATCTAATCACTTGTAATTATGTGCATGTATAAGAGATAGATAATCATATGTGTTATGAAACAACTAATAACTTAGAATCACTTTCAATTGTTGATTTTTTGTTACTAAACCATAGAACTTTGCCGGATTATCAAACACCAAACTATAATTTTATAAAGACTATATTGATCACACCTTTATAAATCACATATGATTATACTTTAATAAAATTTAAGTCCAATCTAAGAAAATGAGAAAAAAAAATTTATCGAAAGTATATCAAGTGATCTCTAATAAATGAGGGGAATACAAGGATCGCAACGGTATAATTCGTTTCGTCTAACGATTAACGGTTTGTGAGATAATTAATTTTAAATAAATTAGAGGAGAGAGAAAGTGATGACCAATAATTAAAAAGTCATAAATATCCTCTTTTATATAAATATATCTAATAGCTAAAAATAATTATTAAGACTATAAATTAAATTATAAATATATTAAACATTTCTCTATAAAACTAACCTATTATATCTCCGTGAAATAAACACGCACCCAAAATGTCATTTCCACATGTGACGTAGTTTCCGACACCAACACGAGGCCACCACCGAATGAATTCCCAAACACCCTCCTCCAATTATAAAACGCCACGTCAATCACTAATCCTTACCGAAAAATCTCATTAGCTATCACCACCACGTACCCCTGCGTCCCGTCACACCAGATTAGTCCTTTGTATACACGTGTTGTGGTAACTGGCTAGGTGCTCCCGCAATGTGACAACAGTCCTTCCCACCATCTCGTCTCTTCAACATACCCTCTCTCTCTTTCTCTCTCTCTCTCTCTCCTAAGATTTACACACACACAACACACATCAGTGGTGCAGTTATGGCAGGAAGGAAGAGAAGGAAGCTCAGATTGTAAGCTCTATCTATCGATTACAACTGAATTCCAATTAGTTTCTAAAGAATCTTTTTTTTTCTTTTCTTTGTAATTTGGAATTATTATCGCCTTTTTGAGAGATTTGGTTTTTAGGGTTTATAGGGATGAGATCTGTGTCTAATTTCACAATTCAGCTACTGTTGTGTCAAATTCAACTGAATTTGGCCTAATTGACTTCCAGTGTGAGAATTTGCACCCCTTTTCTGATGGTATAGACTGTAATTCAGCTGGCAGCGTCATTGAACTTTGATGTTTTTCTGTGAATTCTTGATTGGGTAGCGCAAAGTGTTTCATAGATTGTGGTTTTGGTTGGTTCATTGATGCTTTACACAGTTTTGCCACATTAGGTTTTAGGGTTTCTAGTAAAAGTTTGTTCTCTAGGGTTTGATCTGATTTGATTGTATATGATCTTCTTGCTAGATTGGATTTGTGTATACTACCAGAAGTCAAGAATTCCTGAAAGCGCATTAATTTTTGGTTGTGTTTGATGGATATAAATCAGATATGCAGAGAAAATTTGTGTTTCCAATTTCATGCCTTTTTTTTCTTCTTAACCTCTATGTATTAATCATAAATATAGGCATGAGATATTCCGCACGAAACAGTTTTAGCAGATTTGTGTAGTTACCCCTGGTTTATGTATGAATCATAAATATAGGCATGAGATTTTCGGCACGAAACAGTTTTAGCAGATTCCTGTAGTTACCCCTGATTTTGACAAACCTATAGTTACCATAAAACTTAATTGAACAGTTAGATAATTTTTACATTTACAGTCATAAATAGAGTTTGTTGCATCAATTCGTGTTTCTCAAATTGTGCTTTTTTCTGCTAAAAATAAAATGGTCATGTACTCGTGTTAGAATTAGATTTAACAAACACTGCAAAAATGATTACTATGACATCAACCAATCATGATCAGGTTTATAGAACATCCAAACACACCTTTACTTTGTACTGCTTGTGGGGTTATGATGTGAACCCATAAACGAATTCAGTTAAAACTTATTCAGGGTTTTTCCATTCGAATAAAAACGTGGAACTTAGGATTGTGGAATGTTACCGATTGAAGTATTACACGAATAATGTTCCTCTTTAGTTTATATGTCATATGATTTGTGTTTGTAGGTTGTCGGAAACATTTAAGGATGCTAAAAGAGTGTCGATGAAAGAAAATAACGTGGAGCATGATGAATCATGGTCAGTGCTTCCTGTAGAACTTTTGGAATTAATAATTTCCCGGTTGACTTTAAAGGACAACATTCGCACATCGTCTGTATGCAAAAGATGGCTCTCAGTCGCTCTCTCAGTTAGAAAAGTGAACAAGCCACCATGGCTTATGTACTTCCCGAAAATTGGCCACCTTTTTGAGTTTTACGATCCATCACAACGCAAAACATATTCTCTTGATTTACCTGAGTTACATGGATGTAGAATATGTTACAACAAAGATGGCTGGTTGTTGCTGTACAAACCAAGAACCCAACGTGTTCTATTTTTTAATCCCTTTACACGAGAAATGATTAAATTACCAAGATTTGAAATGACCTATCAAATAGTTGCGTTTTCAACATCACCAAAATCTCCAGACTGTATTCTTTTTACAGTTAAGCACGTGAGTCCGACCGTTGTTGCTATAAGTACCTGTCACCCGGGTGCAACCGAATGGACCACTGTGAATTACCATAATCGGTTGCCATTTGTTAGCAGTATTTGGAATAAGCTTGTTTTCTGCAACGGGCTTTTTTATTGTTTAAGTTTAACGGGATGGCTAGGGGTTTATGATCCAGTGGAGCACACATGGAGTATTCGCATTGTGCCACCACCTCGTTGTCCTGATAACTTCTTTGTGAAAAATTGGTGGAAGGGGAAGTTTATGGCAGAGCATAAAGGAGATATTTTTGTAATATACACGTGTTATAGTGAAAACCCGATTATTTATAAGCTCGATCAGGTAAATAAAGAGTGGGTAGAAATGAAAACTCTCGAGGGTGTGACGTTATTCGCGAGTTTTCTGTCATCCCATGCAAGAATTGACCTTCTTGGAATGATGAGAAATAGTGTTTATTTCTCTAAAGTTCGTTTCTATGGAAAACGATGCATCTCATACTCTCTTGACCAAAGACGATACTACCCTCGGAAACAGTGTCATGATTGGGGAGAACAAGATCCGTTTGAGAGCATTTGGGTCGAGCCACCTGAAGATATTTCAACCTTCAACTGGGAAGGCTAATGGAGCTAGCAGGTAACTGTGCTTTTGTTTCTCTTTCTATGCTGTCATGAATTTATTAATATATAGCTTCGTTTAAACTGTCACAAAAAGTAACTTTTTATCATAATAGTTGAGTACTAGAATACTAGATAATGTTTTTGGTCTTTGTGCATCAAAATTTTGAACATGGCCCTCTAGCTGAAAGGTATTTTTGGTCTGCCAGCCGTCCCTTTGCTGTGTTGCATCAACATTTTGAACATGTCCCTCTAGCTGGAAGGTGAAAACCCAACGGATTACCTAAATCCAGATTTCTATATCGGCTTTCAGAAATGGCCTTATACAAATTATATATCTCAGTAGTAGTTATAATGAAGTAAAAACATAAACTTTGAAAACTTTTTTTTTCTTCATCTGGTTCAAGCAGTACAGGAATCTGAGTACAACAAAAAATCAAGGTCTGATCTGTTTGAAATTTATAAACAGAAACTAAAAGGAATATAGGGAAGATAGTAATGAGAAGAAGCGAGGAACTGCAGGCCAGTATTTTCAATGTTCATGTTTGTATTGAATTGTTACTTCCAGTCTAGAGATAGGAAAGTTAACGGGTTGGGTAAGTGGTCAAAATAAGTAGTTTTCGTTTGAGGCATGTTGAGTCAATCTAAAGCCCTTTTTGTCCAGGTCTTAGAAATACTTATATAAAATTTAGTGTTAGACATGAAATATGATTTGAAAAGAAATGCAATCCAAATAATTGTTTTTTGCAAAGCAATATAATCCCAATAATATCTACGATTTTTAATGAAACAATTTATAAGTTTTACACGATAGAAATACACTTTAAACGACTTTCAATTTGTTTGACCTACTTTTTTTAAACTACTAAGAAATTACCTACAAACTATTCATTCATTCAATATTGCCAGTTTGCCACACCTTTTAATTCCACATAGCATTTTCTCAAAATATTAGATTATTGCTCTACACTTCTCCTTTGTTAACTTTTTGGCTAAATCCGTGTTTGTGCGTTGCAGTGTTCTTAAAGATCAGTCATTGTATCTCGATGTCTTGAAGCAGACCCATGAATAAAGCTACAAGTAATGCTCCTTTGGCATATGTAAAAGCTGAATAAGTAGGATGGAAGTAAACTCAGCATTGATGTATATTAGGAAATCATACTAAAACTGGAGCATCAACTGAAACAACATTCCAGCTTCCCAAATGGTTCCCAGTTAGCACTAGTAGTACTGTAATAGTAGCCTTAGCAGCAGCTAACAGTGCAGATTACATAGTGATATATATATATATATAAGTTTATTAAGTAGGAAGGATAAAATAAATTATCTTTTCCTTTTGACGTTGTTGTTACTTTAATGTACCAGAGCTTTGACCAAAACCTTGATGCATATTTGCATCTTTGTTAAGCCGTGAAGTTATTCTTGCATGTTTGGTAATTTGAATTTAGACAATGCGTAAGCACAAGGGTTCAAATAAACTACTTAGCTTGTTGGTTCAAAGTATGGATGTAAACGAGTCAAGTTACTCGTGAACTACCTAAGCTCAGATCTTTAAAACTCTAAAGCAGCCGAATCATAGACTAAAGCTTATTTATTATACAGGCCCAAGCTTTAGCATTAAAATGGAATAACTTACTACCAAACGATTAGGTTTTCGATTGATTGCAAGTTCATAATGTAGGTAGTCGTTTTATTTTTAGTTCATCGATTTGTTGCATGTTTACAGTTTCTACCAAAACGATTAGAGTTCTCCAAACTATAAAGGTTTGAATGTTTCTGACTTGTACCAGTGATTTGGTTAATCAATTAGGTTGTTTCTGTGTGTTCAAAACGCTTATGGTTTATCAATTACGGTTCATTGTTGCGAGTTTCTGACATGAACGAGCAACATAATTCTGATTTGTTCCAGATTTTTAAAAGCTCAGAACAAAGACAAAAAAATTCTAATTTGTTGCCGGTTCGTGTTTTGTGTTGACGGCTTGACGAGAATGTTGGTATTAGCAATTAGTTTGGAATCTTCTAATCAAACTGGTTTGTCTTTTATTGTTATTGATAATATTTTTATAATTAAGACTCTGTAAATTACAATAAGCATATAGAGAATTGACATAATGACATGTGTGGGTGAGGAGGTCTTAAAAGTAAAATATGCATCCGCGTTAACAAACAAGACTTTTATATCGCATAATAGCAGCTTTGATAAGGTCTGAATTTAGCATTTCCACTACCAGATCCCAATGTCAAAAAATTGAAGCCCAAGAAACAGAAAAGGAGATAAACCGAAGAGGTTACAGCCAAGAAACATCATTATCCGACAAGAGTTCCCTTCGTCTCTCCTGATTCATTTGGCTCTTCACATAAATAGATGCTTGAAGTCCCCATTAGCATGTTGGCAAAGCTGGTTGAAATTATTTGTATCTGCAATTTTAAGAACAAACTAATAAATCACAGAAAAGATTTCAATCTTAACAAAATCATAACATTAAGAAAATATGAAACATTCTGACTTTATGGAACCCAATATTATGCGGTGTATATGTTTCTTTGAAACTTCTCTAATAGACACATATTCAGTTATTCTCAAATCAATTGCTAAGGCAGGACAATACCCCTAGCCACTTAGAAATGTTGCATCAATTTTCTTTTTAGGATGCCCCAAACATGTTTACCTGTATGGCGATTTCTTAAACAATACCCCTGACCCATGGATGTTAACAACATATATTGTTATCCCCTTAGAATTAATGCATCAATGATAATAACTACTGATTGGATGATCTAAAGATAATTCCCCCCCCCCCCCCCACCCTCTCCCTTTTAATTCAAAATTTATAAATTTAAGTACTTTAGACACTAATCTCAGGATCTCTATCAAATCAAGGTTTTCCATACCAAAGTAGATTGAAGATATTTTGAGCATGTATGCGGTAGTATTTAGATGACATTTTAACATTGACTTATAGAAATTAAGTAATTAACTAGCAAAAATCAATTGAATAAGAGCAAAGAATATATTTACTAATTCATGCTTCATGTGAGACAACATTTCAAAAAGAACTAAGGGGCAAAATTTATACCAAATGTATCACCAAAGTTGGTCACTATCTCTGCACGAATAGATTGTGCACTGTCAGCAACACCGATTACTTCAACAAAAGTAGTAAGAGGAGATGGCATTTGACCCTTCACAACAATTTGCCTTTCATCAGTTGATCTCCCAGTCAAACCACTAGCATCAGGCCGTACTACTTGAATCACTGTCCGCACTCTTCGACCCACATGACTGCGAAGAAGGTCACCGTTCACAAGGGCAGCTGGGTTTGATACATCCATTTCCTACAAACAAAATAGACAGTTTAAAGATTAGATTCATTTACTTGGGAAAATCAATTGCTTGACACCAAACCAGATGTACAGAATTATTCTAGCTCCATAACTGCTTTCAAAATCACCCAATTTATAGATAAATAATCTTAAAACAACAAATACAAAAACTACATGGTTAGGTACATAATTCTCACCACAGAAACTTTTTATCAAACAGATGGTGTGCGTATTAGGTGAGCCACGATTTCAATCTTACCTACCTACAGTTCAATCAAGCACACGACCACAACCATGAAAACAATATCCCAGTTGTGGAAATAAACTAAAATTGTGAAGTGTGTTTAGAAAGAAAGGGCGTTTTGAATGAGTAAGACTTCTTTATAAACAGTAAACACACGAGAAAGCGGCCTGTAAACAAACACAAACATAGAGTCATGGGTGAGGAGTGAGAATACGTACCTTCAATTAGGGAGGCGAGAAGGAAGAGATCGGCGAGAACAGTCGGAGGTAAACGCCGGCGAGAAGGGGAAGACGAGTTTTGAGGGAAGCGGCAAAGGGGGCTGGCTCGTTTATATTTTTGGATCCCTAAAGTCGTCACAGAGGCGGTAAAATTCCCGCCAACCCGTGACTCGTGTGGGTCGGAGTCGGTTCGACTTGATTTCCGTATCATGTTTTGCTTCAAAATTCAGTATATTACTATATTAAATTAAATTAAATTAAAATTAAAACTAGTTTCGTTCTGAATTTATCCTTTAAATTGTTTTTAAATATTTTAACCTTAAAAAGACATTGATTTCTAGTTTAACCTATTTGTGCTAGTGTTATTGATGGAGAGTTTTTCATGACGGATGAACAATTTAGATTCTTTTTAAATGTTATCATATCAGTTTTTAGAGTTTTATTTTTGCTTGTGTATAAATTAGAATCGACATGTGATATTTATAAAATCATATATGATATATGATTTTATGTTCATGTTCTTCATTGATTTATTCACTATTCATCTTCATCATCTAGCGTTCATCATACTCTTTGATGGATTTGTTCTCTTATGTGCAAGTTCTTATAATTATGTAATGTTACAAATAAATTGAAGTATTAGCAAGACGATGAACAAAATCTTAGTGACATCATGTAGAAGTATAGAACTTTATAAACTAAATATTTTGAGATACATAAACAATAACAAAAATACATACAGACATAAGAACAATTTTTCTGATGAACATATACAAAAAGCAAAAACAAAAATACGATTTATATCCAAAATTAATATACAAAATTTTTTTATGACCATATTGACATTGGACATTATATTTTAATAGAATATGATATCTTCTCAGTAACCAAAAGAAATACACATATATATATATATATATATATATATATATATAATTTATTAATTTTCTTTCATATTTTATCCTCTTTTTATTTTAACACAGAGTTTTTTTCTACCAAATACAAATATTTATTACATGAATATAAAACATCTCTTGATAAAATAGAAATAATATGCTTATTCGGAGAAAAAGAAAAAAAAAGGGGGGTATTGAATACAATGTTTAATTTTGAGTCTAAAAAGACCCTTACTGACACAAAAAATCCATCTTATCATTTGTAACATAAAACTCATCTTATTTGAACCCACACGAAAAGATACATTATCTATATATAGGATTAGTATGGGCAGAGTGCTCAGCCAAAGCTGTGTGAATAGCCCTCACCATGTCGTAGTGGGAGATTCAACCACACCATAGCAGTGTGGTCTTTTGGTTCGTATGGTATTCTTCACACGGGGGTAGTGGCGTGGTAATGTCTTTTTTATATTTTGTTTTGAAAGTGAGTCCTAGGATTTGGTGTGGTGAAAATAATCACTACGGGTCTGAGTGGTGAATTAAGTGGTAAGAGTGAAAAGTTGACGTGGTTGTGTGGTGCATGTGGTAGGATGTGACTACTCCTATTACGCTTAGCATAAAACCATATATTATCCATAGATCCTATAGAATTATTTTAGGCCTTTAGATTTGGGTATTAAGGGTTAAAATTTAATACTAATGATAAAAATAAATAGTTAAATTATACAATATATATCAACGTCCAAATGGTAGAATTGGAACATAACTCCACGTAGTCTCTCTTTTTAAACAACTGTCCCCCAAATAATGCACTAGAACTGAAATTTCATTATTTCTCCACAACTATGTCGGTCCGCCAAATCATCGATGAAAATTCTAGGTCACCCTCCAAATCATCTGCAGTACCTAGCTCTCTCTACAATCTCTATCTTGTTCCCCCTAAAACTCACAATCATTCCTTATCTCTTATGCTATTCTTTTCCATCCATCGAAAACCTCTTTCCGGCGAACCCCTTTGCAACACTACAGTTGCTTGGGGACAACAAATTTGAGAAGGATGTTGAACTATTTATCGAATATGGCAGTTGCATGAGGACAACATATCGAGATCTCGACTCCAGCGATTCTCTCCTCGATAAACCAATTTCCCAACGGCAGTTACAATTCTCGAATTTTTGGGGTGTGAAACCAATGGTCATGAAGGCGGTAAAGCGACGCAACCAGCCCTCTCAACATTTTCTTCACCGCAACCATGGTTTTAAAGTGGTTGGGTTTTTTAAAGTTCAATATGCATTTTGAGTTATAGATTTCACCCATCAAAGTTTCAGGTGTGTTTTTTTAAACAATTGTAAAGCAGTCAATTAATTGGCTGATTCTGAATGTTAATTTTCTATAGACTTAATAAAAAAATTTTAGTTGGAGAAATTATAGTGTGATGTTTTGGAATTACATTTTTGTATTTTTTTTTAAATATGTATTTGTTGGGTTTGCATTTTTTGAATATGTATATAGGTTATCAATCGGTGGTTGCATTTTTGTTGAATATGGTTTTGCATTCTTGATGGCTACTGATAATAAACTTGAAAAATATTTTGGGAAAGTAAATGCATTTTTGTTTGAAAATAGAAGTATGAATTATGAAATGCAGCTGCACACTTGAATGGGTAATTTGTTTAGGTGAATCCGGTTTTTTAAACATACAATTTGAATATGCATGTGGGTATTTGGTTTATACTTATTATACTCCACTTCTTTTATCTCCGATTTTTTTACTTTGGATGCATCTTCATTTTAAGAATATGATATACATTTTCGTACCTGCATTTTCAAAAAAATTATGAGAAATATGCGAAGAATAATCTTGAATTAAAGATGATAAAAAATAGAATCGATTAGTATATCTTTTTCACTTAAATTCTTTAAACTAAAGAAGTTATAACTGATTAAAGATTTGATGGGTAAATATTTTCAGAAAAATAAATATGGATTCTCCAGCTTTTTGCATGTTCTCATTTTATCCTTTTTTAGATTGTCACATGGTTCTATGAATAAACATGGTTCTATGTAGAACCTTATCTTAATAATATGGAGAACCTTACCCTATATATATTGTAACACCCCGGTCCCGAAACAAAACCCGTAGGCTACGCATACGGTACATAACGGAGCATATATAATATTTAACCCAATGACAATCAAACTAATAAGAATCTTGCTGTCTCGAATGTTAAATAAATAAATAATAAGTCCATAAGCATATACTATCAATTAACTAAAATAATTGCACTACTCTTCACAAGTCTAATGTCCAACCGGTCTAAGCTATATCTCATTTGCACATCCCATATTCCCCTCATTACCTGGCGCTAGGGGTGAGCATGAGTACCGAAAATACCAAACCATACCGGTACTGGTACCGAGTTAAAGCTTTCGGTCCGGTACTCGGTACTTGAAATAATGCTAAATCGGTATTCGGGACTAGTACAGAAAAAACTAGGTAAAATAGGCACTGGTACCGGTACCGTAGTATGAATACTCGGTACGGTATTCGGTACCATCTTTAAACCAAATTCGGTATTCGGTAAAACCGGTACCGGTACTGGTTGGTACCATTTCCAGTACCATGCTCACCCCTACCTGGCGCATAGAAAGAAAATGCGGCTGAGCCAAATGGATACAAAGAAAAATATACATGTCCAATGATACAAATATTCAAACAAAGAATAATCCAATGTCGAGTCGAAGTCAAATAATGCATAAGAATAATAACAATAACCAAGTCAATAGAAATAGAGGTGTATGATACAGACCGAACTCAAATAGTGAACACCTGCTTAAATAAACAAGTGTCTCACCCAGAAGGTTTGCACACGGAGCTATAGACTCACAGGTGCGAGTGGTGAATGGGGTATTGGGCACTATGTCACTATTCACAAACAGAACACAGTAGAAACTAGGATCACCCATACAAAATAGCTCTCGGATCCGACAGAGAGGTGACATCGTGGACCGATCACACTGCCACGGAAGTGTCACGCCACCGGTGCCATAATGACGCGCCTATGGTACCCCCATAGGTGGTTAATAGCATAATAGTTCACATACCCAGAACATAATCGGTATAGCAATAATAGAAGGCCAGCACAAAATACAAAGTAAGCAATAGCAATTGTGGCCAATGATGTGCGTGTAGCGTACCAGTTTTATATTTATAAATCCGAGTTATTTAGCATGACTACAACACAAATAGGCAAGAGAACCTAATTGTATCGTAGTATAGTAAATAAGTACGGGTGTCGAACACTAGGGAAACGAGTATGATTTTGAATATAATTATACTAATTAAATATTAAACTAATTAAAGCAGTAAAAGGGTGATTTTGGAATCAAAGATTCAAACTTTATGATCCAACGCACTAAATAATAATAACTGTAACACCCTGATTTTCAGTCCAAATTTAAATTTTTCGAAACTCAATTTAAATCATACTTTATACAAAACTCTTTAAACTTTTCGCGAAAGAATCGTAATATTCTTAAAATATTTCATCAAAATACAATAACATTTTAACAATAACACATAAGAATGCGGGTCTGTCCATTGGGCCATAATGTATCCACGTGGTAGCTAGCCACGGTCAACACGTGCCCATATGGGGGGATAACCACATCACCCCGTCAAGGTGGGGGATGCACAAAGCAATCCACCATACAACGGTTATCTGGAGTGTAAGCCCTGTTCACCAAATCCACTCGTGTTGCCCCGGGTTCGGTGGCTCGTCAGCCTAGTGAACCCACACGGTCATGATGGCTACTGACATACTTCTCCACTCTCTGCGATTCCTCAATTGCTGAAGCCACATGAACCTCTGTGTACGTCTCAATGGCTAGGAACCCTATGGTACAGAGTTCATATCACACAGTGGTCCGGACCAAAACACATTCCCCGAAGGGTCACATAAGCACATACCCCGAAGGGTCACATAATCACATACCCCGAATGGGTCATATAATCACATACCCCGAAGGGTCATATAATCACATACCCCGAAGGGTCATATAATCACATACCATGAAGGGTCACATAAATCATATGCCAACAAGGCTAAATATCACATGCCATAAAGGCCATAAACATTATGCCATAAAGGCCAAGTAGTCCAAGCATATAAGCTTATCACGAACACATATGTGTCACAAACGTATCACTTGAGCATACATGCTCAACAATCAAAACCATAATTGGCATCTCTATGCCCAAAACATCATTAGTGAAAGCATATCTTTTATTTCTCAAAACCATGTTTGTTATTTCAAAACCAAAGTCCACTCCATCATGGAGTATCATGTTTCAAAACCATTAATTAAATCACAATTCAAACATAGACCATTTCCAACGTGGAGCAATGGTCTTATTTTGAAAACCACCATTGAAAACACATCTTAAATTGAATTCACAATTTCCATATTCTTTGAAACCCAAGAGTTTCATAAAGCATTTATAATTCATATAAACCATATTATAAAACAATGCATGGTTTCCATATTCTTTAAGTTCCAAAAGCCTCATAAACATTTGTAAATCATATAACCCGCATTTATAAAACAAATGCATAGTTTCCACATTCAGAAGTTCAAAAGCTTCATAACCTTTTCTAATCATATAAATCATGTTATAAAACAATTTCATAATCCACATCCTTTAATCCATCAAATTTCATCAACAATTGCCAAACAATCGAAACATAACCAAGATGACTTGTAGCTTTAACAAGAGTTGGGTATCCACAGGGTGTACTCACCTGAGGGTGTGATGAGGATCACAACCCCATCCAAATCAAGGCTCAAACACTGGATCATAAACCTATGATCACAAAACACAAGGTTAACTAACATAAGTTAACCAAAAATAAGGTTTCTAGACTCAATTCTAGCCTTAGACACCATTTCGGGTCTAAAAAAGCTCCAATTATCCCTTATAAAACCTTAGAATCAATCCCCAAACATGAACATAGTCAAATGGGGTCAAAAACATGAATTTTGGAGGTTTCAAGGTGCCTCGCGCCGCGAGAAAATCTCTGGAAAACAAATTCCATCGACCACGTTGTGTCGCGCCGCGACGGGCCTGCACAGGTCTGGTTTCTTCTTTTTTCTTTACTGCAGCTCACAAAAACCACAATTTTAACACCCAAAGCTTAACCAAAGACATAAAACTTCATCAAACTCACTCCCAATATCATATATCATCTACTTTTGGTCATCAATCAACATAAAAAACTCTATCACAAGGATCAATCCAATATTTGACCCATTTACTAAATCAAACACCATAAACTCAAATTTTTGAGCTAGAAATCACCATATATAACATCATAACTCAAAATCAAACACCAAATGAGATTTAGAACTTACTTGTTCAAGTACCCCAACTAGTGTTGATGCTTTTTTGTTCAAATCTAAGCTCAAAATGAAGAAATTGAAGTCCAATTACCCCCAACTTTGAATCCAAGCACAAGAACCAACCAAATTTTCTTTGATTCTACCTTCTTCTTCTCCTCCCTTTCTAGAACTCTCTCTCCCCTTCTTCTCTCGATTTCTTTTCCAGCCAAATGAAGTGTTGACCTTAATTATGGAGGTCACACACATAAATATTTACACAATTACATGTTTAGTCCTTCTACTCTCTTTCCTTTTACATTTATTTTCCAAATTCTAATATATAACCAATATACACAACTAGTAATAATAAAATTCAAGCAAAACACATAACTTTACTAAATCTCATTTACTTGCACTCATATATATATATATATTTATAATTCCCAAAAATACGGGTATTACAATAACAAGAACCAAGAACAAACCAAAGAAAACAGAAAGCAACAGACTTTATTGGACTTAAACTTATAATATGAAGACTCCTTCCCTAGATTTGATGAAATCCTCTTCAAGTCAATCTATTAAGTGCAATAGACAACTAAATATCATATACCGATTAGACTTTTGGTTCGGATATTTAACCCTATAATCATGTAAAAAAAACTAACCTTATGGTCAAGGAGTCAATTTAAAGCAAGATTAGTCTTTTTAGTTCGTATTAACCAAGATTCTATCTTTAATGATTGTTTAAATCAATACATCATTAAATTGACACACAAAGGTCATCATGCATCAATTGCACACATTAAAGTTCCTATCTTTTTATGTGTAAGTATAGGATTTGGTTAATCACTATTCAAAACTATTTATTGGTCTTAAATAGTCATGATAATAGCCACACAAGCAGATTGGTCCTCCTACTCATACAAAATCAGATTATAAACATGCAAAAACAATATCTAAAACACATGTGGATATGTGGTCCTCTTACATCATGTTGTTTTTAAAAATGTAATAATATGTTATTCGCTCAATTCAATGTCACGAAAAAGTATCGTACAATGCCAGTTTTTCTTTTTTTATTTATTTGCATCAACTATTTTATTAATTTTAAAAATAAATTCTAAAAGATATTAAAATAAGAAAAAGATTTATACTTATAAAATAAGGAGGGAGAAGTTAATAAGATTTTAAAAATTATGTTGATGTGGGTGGATAAGTGTGTTTGTGTGAGAGAGTGTTTTAGTGTTAGAAAGATATTTTAAATAGATAAAAAGTTAAAGTAAATTAGGAGAGAGAATAAAATGGTTAAAAAGGGGTATTTTAAATAGATAAAAGTTAAAGTAAATTATGAGAGAGAATAAAATGGTTAAAAAGGGGTATTTTAAATAGATAAAAGTTAAAGTAAATTATGAGAGAGAATAAAATGGTTAGAAAGGGGTATTTTAGTACATTTAAGTTACTTAAAATTAATAGTTTTTAAAATTATAAATGCATTATAAATGAGTAAGATATAAAAAGAGCGGTCGCCTTTTTTCTTTTCTATGCCTCCTCATATATATATATACTAGTATTTTACCCGCGCGATGCGGCGAGGTAAAATAGTTTCATTTGTCGACTTGTCAATTCAACATGTTATTTGTGATGTTACCGGAGAATATGGTGGTTGTGATATTCGTACAAATATCAAGTTAACGCAACACTTACGTTTAAATGACAACATTCTATTCTTGTATGAACGAATTCATACAATCTTTTACGATCATATTACATGGTAGAATATAAAACCTTTTGAAAACAGTAAGTAAATGTGACAATTATTTAGATCATGCTAAATACATATGTACTTCATTCATCACGCAACACTTCTTTGTAGACAGTTATAAGGTATACATAGGCAAAGTATTTTGGTTTGTTTTCTGTCATTAAATTTAGGATAGTTTTTTGTAATTAATTTTTTAACAGTTTTAAAGTGTTTAAGATCATTGCTGGAACATATTGTAAATAATGTTATTTGAATTCTACTATTTTTAAAGTGTCAAGATTGTTGCTGAAAGTTATTATAAAATATGTTATATTACTTGTACTACTTAACTTAAAAAATTATCTTAAAAAAAGAGCTAAATGTAATTAAATTCTGACAGTTTTAAATGTTGTAAGTTTTTGTAAAATATTAATTATATATTTAAATTGTCTTAAATGCTGAAAGTTGTTGTAAAGTATTAATTATGTATTTAAATTCTGACAGTTTTATGTAATTAAGTTTTTGGACAGTTTTAAAGTGTTTAAGATCATTGCTGGAACATATTGTAAATAATGTTATTCAAGTTGTATTATTTTGGGCAAATTGTATTAAAATGCAATAAGCTTTGTATTAATTATTATTGTATATAACTAACTTTAATTTTTTTAAAATAATACAACTAACTTTTATAATCCTCACATTGTATGCAACTTGTTGTATATTACGGAAGTTATGTCAAAGTTCATTGTATACAATGGTAATTAAACAACAGACACATAAAAAAATTATTTGTGTACAATAAAATGATTATAAAAGTTAATTGTATTATTTTTAAAATTTTAAAGTTAGTTGTATATAATGGTAACTAAGACAAAGTTCATTGCATTTTAATGCAATTTGACCTATTATTTTAAAAGTGTTAAGATTGTTGCTGGAAGTTATTGTAAAGCATGCTATATTACTTGTACTACTTAACTTAAAAATTTGTATTAAAAAAAAGAGCTAAATACTTTATAGAGTAGTAAATATATATATATATATATATATATATATATATATATATATATATTATCCATCAAAAGCTTTGCTACCATTCTTATCTCCCATTTAATATCTATCATTTTTTTAAATCTTAATCCACATTCTCTCTTCTTCTTTTTTTAAATAAATTGATTTAGTTATATAATATATAATATCATATTTATCCTTTATAAAATTTCAAAATATCATAATTAACCAAATTCTTAGTTAATCATTCTAAAATATTTTATATAAGAAATACAATCACGTCTCTTCTTATTATGAGACCATGCTTTTGCCGTCAAGTCTGCCCTCCCACTCGCGTCCATATTTTCATTGCTTGTTAGAGTGTTGACGTCGTACGTCGTCATTTTTAAATTCTCATTTAATTCGTGCTTTATTATTATTTTATACGTTTTTATTAATGTCTAATATTTATTATCGTTTAAAACAACTCATGTATCACAAGGACATTTAGTCTAGTAATATTATATTATATTATATAATAATAAAATAATATATAAAGATACTGATAGTATAAATAACAGATATGAATAATTAAAATATATTTATTTAAAAAATCTACATAAATAGGTCAAAATTATTAATTGCCTGAAATCAATGTACATTAATGATAAACGTTCTATTAATTTACATTAATGATAAACGTTCTATTAATTGATAAGTTATACGAGGAATTAATGAAATTAAATACAAAAATCTCGCAATTATCATTTGATACTAGAAAACCTCTCTATATAATCCGGAAAAATATGTTTTCTTTTACATAATTTTCACAATAACGCTCCGGCTTATCGATACCTCCTATCTTCGATCGTCCCACTCAGCTCGTACGTAGCTAGTTCATTAATCAAGAAGATGAAGGCAGTGTCTAGTGGTGGTGTTATGGCGGCAGCCATGGTGGCGGTGTTGGTGGTTCTGACGGTGGATGTGCAGATGACAAAAGCAGTGAATTGCGAGGAGGGGGCATTGTTGAAGGAATGTGGAGATAATTTACGAGAGGGAGGAGTGCCATCAGCGGAGTGTTGTAAGATATTAGGGGAACAATTGTCATGCATATGTGGTTACCCGGATAAAGATCAGTGGCCTGGTCTCCCCAAGGTTTGCGGTTTTTGTGATCTTCCTATGCCAGCTTGTCAATGAATTATCTAGCTGCTATTCATGAAAGATATATCATATCCGTAGTTCCAAACTAATTATGTGATGCATTTTTATTCTTTTTTTGATAGATTGCATACATTAGTTGTACGTCTTGATTGAATTGAATGTCTCAATTTTATTTTCCATTATCGTTGTTTAAGCAAAAACAATAATCTTCGTCATTGATAATAATATTTTCTTTAAATGAGTTTTAGCTAGCTTAATACCCCGTCGGAGATTGATAATGCAAGTTTAAACATTTATGATGTGAAACTATAAACGTATAATAAATACATATATCGATAGCAAATCAAAAACACTCATGAATTTCGGAAGATGCAAAAAAGAAAAGATATGGTTACAGATTTCCGTCGATAGTTGTTAGAGGAATTAGAAATTAGGAATGGATATGAGATCCGATAGTTGTTAATAAAAATTATCCAACAAATTTGCGATAATATTTGAATGAGGAATTAATGTTTCGTTAAAGAATGTTTTTGAACGACATGAAATCCGATTAAAAAGAGTGGTAAACTCCGTTTTTACTTAAGATCCGCGGGCAGCTCAAAATAGTTGTTTGGTGAAATCAGGAATTAGGAATTAACATAAGATTATATAGTTATCGGTGAAAATTACCTAACAGATTTGTGATAATAGTTTGATGAGGAATTAGGGCTTCATTGAAAAAATGTTTTTGAATGACACTGTATCTGATCAAGAAAATGGGTAACATGTTCTTACTTAAAATATGCATCAAACTTAAAATTTATGGCTTAAGGTTTTTATGTAAGAAACTTTTCATTCCTTAGCCATTTTAGGAAAAAAATGTGGACGATCCGTAAGAAAAAAATTAAAAGATACATAATGATATCATAACTCATTTTCTTTTAATATACATTATAATTAAAGTTTTTTGTTTCTTATTCGTGTGATACCTATATATATATATATATATATATATATATATATTTAGGCATTGTTGTAAAACTTAGCCTATATATGTAGTGTTTTGAAACATCCTACTCGAAGGAATACTTGATAATCGGAAATGCAAATAGGTGAGATGACTAAATCTGAAACTTAAACAAAGTCGGCTTTAAAAGATCGAATTGCCCTTTAAACATTTATTTGTTTATTTTCTTTAATTTTTCATTGATTTATATTATTATATAATATAATATTTAAGTTTCCAAAATATTTAAATAGAGAATCATAGTATGCAATTTAACATGCTATCACATGATAATTACGAGGTTTTACATCGCGTTCACACAAATCATGCCCACAACAAACAATACATACATAAATAAACACACGTATGTATGTATGCATATATTTTATCTTACTCCTATATAATGCATCTATTACCTAAAAAACTATTAATTTTAAAAAGAGTAAATTTACTAAAATACCTCTCCTTTATACATCTCATTTACCCCTCATTTAAGTCCACAATTAATGAATTTAAACAAATATATATTGAAAATATAACCGACAATTAGTGAATTTAAACAAATACTTATAACTGAATTATTTCTAACATATATTTTTAATATTAACTTTTGATTAATGAGATCACCATACTTATAACTGAATTAAGTCTAATAATATATTTTTAATATTAACTTTTGATTCATGTGATCACCTAAATTACTGTTTTTAATAAATCAAGTTCAAGTGATTTCCCAAACACCAAACAAATGAAAGAGTCAAAGAGTTAAAATTTATAAACATTGCATTCTAACTCAATTATATAATAATTGGAACTATGAAACATTACACACACATATACATACATATATATAATCAGCAACTTTATTATTCAGCCATGCGACAAAACTCTTCCAACAAACTGAAACACAAATAACTCAGAGTTAGCAATTTAATTCTTAATTTCAAAGTGGTTCTCGCAAAGAATCTTCACAAACTCATATTATCTTCATCTCAGCAAAGAATCTTCACACACTCATATTAGCTCTTTGTGATTATTCTACACAAAACTCATCACAATCTCCTCTTTATTCGCTGCCGCCGCATTGTGCGGGTACCCCACTAATATATATATATGTGTATATATATAGTGTAGACAAACATTCAGAGTGGAGGAAATGTTAATTTCGGGATTTGGGATCCCGAATTCCTTATAAATAATGGCATGGTTAGCGTTTGCACACCTGCAACATGTAGTGGAGGAAATGTTAATTTTAGGATTTGAGATCCCGAATTTTCCCTATTTTAGGATTTGAAATCTCGAATACTCTTGTTCCAATAACCCAGAAAAATACGATACTTTTGATAATTTAATTGAAAAAGGCATTATTTTAAAAAAAAATTACAGGAAAACAAGACAAAAATCAGGCGTCACAAGCTAATAGCTATAAGTCATCGCTAATTGAGAACAAAAACATCAGAAAATGTATATTTAAATATTTGTTTTTTGATTTTTTTAATTTATCTTAATTAGCGAAGACATTATGCAACGACAGTGATCACAAACTTGAAATTCGATATTATTTTATTCCGAAGAATTAACTTATTCCAAGAAAATATATTTAAATTGATTACGACATATCACATATGTCATCCCTAAATAGGTAAAATAGATTTAAGTTTTTTATTTGAGAAAAGTACACGGATCATTCCTTTAGTTTATCACTTATCACAACTCCAGTCCTTTAGCTTTATTTATTACGCTAAAGGTTCCTACTGTTTCGACTTTGTAACACTGATGGTTCTCGTGTACTCTTTATGCACTTAAAAAGACAAATTTACCCTTTTATTACTAGTTATTTTTTATGACTTTTATTCATTTTAAACATTAGCTACTGATTAAATAATATTAATAAATAAATGAAAAAGCTTCAAATTGTCACCATCAACAAAAAATCAAATCACCACCACTAACAACCGCCTACCACCACTTCATCCCTGGCCACCTTCTATTAACACCTACCGTCCCCTCACCACCGCCAAGAACAAAATTTGAAAATTGCAAACCACCATCAAAAACTAGATATGAAAATTTCCACCACCATCAAGAACAAGATTTGAAACACAAACCACTATCAAGACACAAGATTTGAAGATCGCAAACCACCATTAAGATCTGAAAAACACCACTATCATTAAGAACAAGAACTGAAAATCGCCACCACTATCAAGAACAAGATTTAAAACACAACCCACCATTAATAACAAGATTGGAAAATCGTAAAACACCATCAAGCACAAGATCTGGAATCACCACCACAAACCCTAATTTGAAGGGAGGGGAACGGTGTGTGTATGTGTGTGTAGAGAGAGATTATAACGGTAGAAAAAAATCCAATTTGAAATGCGGTGGCGGTGATAACGCGACGACAATGATGTACAACAGAGGTGATGGGCGACATAATACACACACATACCTCCACTGAGGGTAGATGGTGGGTAACGGTGGTACTCTTCTCCGGCGAAGTGGAAGGTGATGGGTGGTGTTGGTTGGGTGGAGAAGAAGGCAGGGGAGAGAAGGTAGTGGTGATGGCAGTGGAGAAGAAGGGAGTGGAGAGAAGATGGTGGTGATGGTTGTGGTCTTCGGCGGGGGTACGGCTAAGAGAGTGGGTTAGGTGGCGGTGGTAAGCTGTGGGTGGTGGTTATGGCCTTTAAGAGAAAGAGTGGAGCACGAGAGAGATAAGGGAGGAAGGGTAATGAATGTATTATATAATAATATAATAGCATTTATTGGTGTAATTATTTTTTATTTATTTAAAGTTAAAGAAAATAATAAGAAAAGAAACAAGGGCATAATGGACATTTCAAGTGAAAAAGTAAGGGTACTTAGGTCTTTTCAGTTATACTACGGACTGCCAGTGTTACAAAGTTGAAATAGTAGAGACCCTTAGCGTAATAAATGAAATTAAAGGATTGGGGTTGTGATAAGTGATAAACCACAGAGACGATCCGTGTAATTTTCTCTTTTTTATTTCCTTCGCGGGCTACACAATTGGGAGAGAAGTTTTCCCATGCATTTTTAGATATGACATGTCGTCTCAGGTTTTAGCCTGTGGTCTCAAATTTCAAGCATTGTCGCAAAAAAGTCCTTTTCTTGTACTGTTAATTATCCGGGAAAATAATAATAATAATTATACTTAGAAGAATAACATTAATAAAATAAGATAATCTATCTTTTTTATAATATGTACACGATAACTATTTTTGGAACTTTATTAAAGTGTTTAGTTTATCAAAATATATCGAACTTGTTACGTTTTGTTATTGTGTATAAGACTTTAATATTTTATATTGTGTGTATCAAACATTTAATTTTTCGCTATTATGTGTACTGAAATTTCTATTGTATGTAACAAACTTATACATTTTTTATGTAACCAATCTATACAAGATCAACAAATTAAAATTTTGATACACACAATAGATACTTTTAAAGTTCGATACTCACAATAACAAAATGTTACAAGTTGAATAAATTTTGGTGAACAAAGTCCCTTTATTAAAAAAATCAATGACTAATAATAATAAGGTCTCATTGATGACTTTTTAATGCGTTCGTTAATGAGTGATATTTTTTTGAAATAAATCCTCCATCACCAATAACTATTCACCCGTACGCAATTTCCTGCTAAATAAATATATAAATGAATAAAACAACTTTTTATTAAGTCATTAACGATGGTTAAAAATGATTCTCGCGCAATACCAACGGTTCTCGAATAAACTAATATATATGTATTTAAAAATTAAAACACCTGCGTGTAAAAAGTTATAAAATATTTTGGGACTTTGGTGTTGCTCCTTTTAGTCGATGGTCTTTCGTAAGCAGTCACTCTATATGTAGATTGGATGAGATTGTTTACATCTTACCTCACCATACCCCGTTTTAACAGAGTTGAGTATTGTCAGTGTTGTTATTGTTGGAGTGTTTGTATGAGTTCAATTGAGAAACAATTTAATTACAATACTTGTGAGAATCAATCAAAATCGTTGAGTTTGAGATCAATGACTTATGGTAGTAAAGAATATTTGAACAAACTATTAGTTGAACGTGATATTTGTAAATAGTAAAGGGGCAATTTGTACATTATGATATTTATCCCTTATTTCTTATTACTAAAATATCTACTATTACAAATGTTTTAAAATACGAAAATTATATAAAAATCATTTTTGATATTTTTTTCCAATACATGTGCAAAAATATGTGTTTTATAGCACATATGCAAGTACATGCACATACATATGACCTGCATTGATAATCATATTTTAGAATGAAATGTATGGCCTATGTATTTATATGTACAATTCATACATTCATATTTGATATATAAAAGATAAAAAATGAGTAGAAAATAAGAATATAAATAAGCAATCAACACTGGCACACAAAATCAGATAACTTTGTTTTAGATTAGGATCAACTTATTATGATGTACATGTACAGCTTAGTAATTGTTTATTTCGTTTAAAGCTAATTAATTTGAGATGCATTATAAGTAGTTAAGTACATGTTTTACAAATCATCCAAAAACCCGCACATGTGAAGATAGATGCACACGTAAATATATATAGATGCACATGTGTAACTCCAAGTTGATCCAAAACCGCAACTCTATGTAACTCATGAATCACCATAACACTTGTTTAAAGTTGTTTTTAAAATGTTCAAAAATTACTTTTTTAAGGCAAAGCTGATTATTTTGTTTAGAAGTGACAAATAAGGGTTGTAGAAACATATAAAAAAACAAATTACAAAACAGAAGTAGCACCAAACGATTTCATTCTTTTATAGCATGATTTTTTGAAGTCCAATTAACTCATGTCCTTGCCAGACGCATGATAAACTTATTCTTTCCATGGTTTTTCTTAAAAAGTGAAAACAACAAAAATAAAGTCGAAATGGTGTCTGATTTTGTAACTTTAGTTGAAGAAACAACTTTAGAAATACCTTAAATTTAACACTTAAGGAAATCAATTCACATTTTCGTCCGATCAAAGCCTCAATCATTGGTGCCTACGTACTGCAAGTTAACAAAGACAATGATTAGCTTCGATTAACTACGTATCAAGATCGTTGATGAAAACTAGTAATTAATTTCGTAATTTCAAGTTTAAAAGTATTATTTCTCATGTATCTGATAATCAATCAATTAATAGGGCAAAATACACGAAAATACAACAAACTTTGTCAATATTGTCATTGTATGCAACCAACTTTATTTTGTACCTAAAAATACAAATAACTTACAAGTTTGAGTCATTGTATACAAGTTACCTGCAATAGCAGGTAACTTACCAGTTTTTACATTTTTTATTTGTTTGCTTTATTTTTATTGTTCTTTTTAATGACTTTTGACTTGATGAAAATTATAATCAAAGCCCCAATAGTGTCCATATCTGCAAAATTGATTAATGGTTCGTGAGATATAAAACATTCAAGCGATTATGTGTTCAAGGTGGAGGCTAGTGTTCAAGCGATGAAGGTTAGGGCTTAAATGACGATTTCGATTTCAAATCCGTCGGTTATGTGTTCGATAGACGATTCCGAGATGGATGCTAGGGTAAATCTTCCATGATGGAGGATAGGGTTCAATCGATTCTATGTTCAAGCCCACATCGATGATTATGTGTTTATTCGATTGACTATTTTGATTTCAAACCCAAATCTCCATTCCGACGATGGTTACTGTTTAGGTTCCTTCCTGATTCTATGTACGATCAAAGATTGCGGCTCATGTGTTTTGGATTTACGATATTCATTCCGACGATTGTTAGGTTTGCGTTATCTTCATCGGTGAACGAACATGTGTGTGTTTCTGATTAGTATTCCAGATTCTAAATTTATGATTTTAGGGTTATTTGGGGTTATCTCAAACCCTAAATATAAGACTTGAGGTGCGATTTTGGATATCTCAAACCCTAACAATGAACACTACATTTAGATTCAAGAATCCTAAATCAAAGGTGTGCTTTTGATATCCAATTCCAAACGATTTTAAGGTTCTTTAATATGATTTTGAAATCAGAAATTTCAGATCAATTTGTTTGACGGTTGTTTGTTTGTTTGATTCATGTGTCCACTCCTGAATCTTGCTTGTTTTTGTTTGGTTCTTGTTTTTGTTCATGTTCTTTAAGATCTACAGTTAACTTTTGGTTCATATTCTTTATGATCTGCAGTTTTTGGTTCATGTTCTTTAAAGATCTACTATTTTGTCATTGTTAATTTTTTATATGTGAAGCAAATGATAAACTTGAAGAACACCATGAATAAAATCAAGAACACATAAATATCCTAATTTAAAAAAATTAAAAAACAAAGAAAATAACCGGTAACATGATAATCAGGTTACCAATTGTATACAATGACCCAAATTTGTAAGTTGTTTGTATTTTTAGGTATAAAATAAAGTTGGTTGCATACAATGACAATATTGACAAAGTTTGTTGTATTTTCGCGCATTTTGCCCCAATTAATATTCAAATTACACAGAAAACCAAAAAATATAATAAAAAATGTTAAATGCCATATATATTCAAGATACTGTGTTACTTTATTAGACTCATATTTCTGTTATATACAATATCTACAAGCTTATCATGTGCCATTAATATATGGTTCACTAGTGGGTTTTTCAAATAGGCATGCATTATATATCCCATTAGTATTAACAAGGTGTTCCATTCTCTCGATCAAGCAAACAATGTTATGGCTCAGTGGTTTAAGCTTTGTTTTGCAAGTGAATGGTGTATGAAGCTGGAATCTTATGGTGGTAATTTTGCTTAAGTTTTACAAATCTATCCAACAACTATCTGGAAGCTAGGATGCATGCGCCAACAACTCTTTTCATTACGACGTCTAGAACTAGATGGAAACGCCAAGTTTGTGTTGTATTTATTATTTAATTTATTACGCTTCACTATGTATTAATTGTTATAATAATAATGTTATTTATATTTTAGTTATTGTAATTTGATAAAAACATCTTAAACATTACTCAATGTATAAATAAAATATCTTTTAACAAAGAGATTATAGAGTAAGGCTTTGTTTATTTTTTAAAATAAGATCTTACTTTAAGGAAACGTCAGCGGACAATAAGCTTGTTTGTTTTTTCGCAAAAATTAATAAGACCTTATTCTGTTTTATTTTTACTTATTTTGATAAGCTAAAAACTACATCTTTTTTTCACAAACCTTCTCAGACTTAAGACTTTCTAACAACATCTTCTCCTGAAAACATGAAATAAGACATAAAATATTTATGTCTTAAAAGCAATTATGATTTCCTTTTGAAAAAAAGAACAAGAATGACATTATTAAGTGTGTATTTTGTCATTCAATAAAAAAACATATAAATAAAAATTATTAAGATAAAAAAACAGGAGAGGGTTATTTTTCTATTTATAAAGTTCACATATTATATATATATATATATATATATATATATATATATATATATATATATATATATATATATATATCTACTGCATCAGTCCTTTTTTAGTATTCATGATCATCACACTTAAATAATAAAGTTAAAGTATAAATTTTAAAAGAAAAAAAAAGTTAAAGTATAACATTTGAAAGAAAAAAAATTCATGATTACCGCAGCATAGCGCAAATTCCACACACTCGTTCCATACATAAGGGAAGCTACAAAAAAGTAATTAATATAAACCCCAAAAGATGTTAAGGGAACCTAAAGGTTTAATCAATTGGCTTACAACGGTCGTTATTCCACACATTTATGTATACATAAAACTTTTTAGCAATTATCTCCCTGAGAACAAAAATAGGTCGAAAGGTTTAATCAATTGCCTTACAACGTCTGTTATTTCACACATTTACGTATACAAAAAACTTTTTAGCAATTATCTCCCTGAGAACAAAAATAGGTCGGACAATGGTTCCTTCAAGCTAGTTACTTGCATTCACAACAATTTATCATGTGAATAAAGTTTGATTTATCATTAACTAACAACTTAAACATCGCCGTTGGAGAATTCCAACCACAAAGCAATTTAAACTATAAATTTATGAAATATGGTCCGTTTGATAAATGGTTTAACCATAAAAAAAATTTCTTAAATGGTTTTACCATAAAGTTTTAATTTGTTATAATTTAAGTCTTAAAGTTATACATTCCTTTTTGTTTAAACCGTAAGTTTTTTTTAATGATTTAATCCTTAAACTTTTATTAAAAATGGTTTAATCCTCTAAGATTCATTAAGTCTTTAATAAAACTAACATGCATAATTAAATAAGAGGGTAAAATCAAAACCATATAAATTTAAGAGATTAATCAGTTTTTTTTAAACAAAACTTCAAGAATTAAATCATTTAAAAAAACTTTGAGATTTAAATCATAACAATTCAAAACTTCATGATAAAATCATTTATAAAAAATAGCAGTTAAACCGAAACTGAACGAAAACTTTAATGGTTAAATCATTATTGATACTAAAAATGAATTAATAATATGAATTTTAATTTGATTTGATTGCCGGTATTCGTTTTTGTAATAAAAATAATTTCGATTGAACTTTCCTCCACATGCACGTGAGCACACACACAATCACACATACTTATATAGTACATACAAAGAGAGACATGTACATATATATATATATATATATATAGGGTAGAGATCAAGTAAAAAGAAAATTAATGTAAAAAGGGTAAAAGAGATGATTATTTAATCATATTTCGGTATATATATCAACTGATAATCGTTAGTTCATCATATTTATTGATTAAAACTAGTTCTTCATCAATTTCTTTTTAATGAATCCAACAAATTCATTACTTTTTAGATGAAAGCATTTTGTTCATCAACAAATTATTCTAAAATTTTGTTTTCAAAATCTGTATTTGAAATAAAAAAAATTGATAAAGAACTAGTTTTAATCAATAAAGATGATGAACTAATGATTATCAGTTGATATATATACCGAAAAATGATCAAATAATCATCCCTTTTACAATTTTTACTTTAATTTTCTTTTTATTTGATCTCATCCCTATATATATATATATATATATATATATATATGTATATATATATATATGTATATGTATATGTATATATATATATATGTATATGTATATATACACATATAGGATCTATCTAGACGTATATGTGTGCGCTTGCGTGCTTGTGTATTATTGTTTTTAATAGACTCTTTTCATCTAGTTTTTAGCTTGTATTCATTATCTTATAAGTTCAAATTTAATTGTATTAACATGGTTATTAAAATATTTTTCTAGAACGTTTAGTTTTTAATATGATATTTAAGAGAGCTCAATTTAATTGCTATCATTTAGTTCTATATCATGATTAATTTAGTAATTTAAAATTGCTTAAAAATAGTGACTAACAATCATCTTTTTACTATCATTTTATTACTAAATACAATACAATACAATAAGACCGGCATTGATGTTGTGACGTTCAATTAAATGTATATATAGCTTCCTATTTGACGATGAAATTGGTGATGGATTTAAAGCATATGTTTCATAGGGATATATAGTTTTTGGGAATTAATTCATACATCTCTGTTTAAGGATAAAAAACTTTAGTTTAAGATAATTATAACATAATTAAACATTTTGGCTAGATTCTATTGGCCTGTTTTGTTACATTTCGAAAATGATTTAAATATTTATTTTTTTAGGTTTGACATCCAATTAATTGCAGCAAATACATAGAAAAACTCAACTTCAAACTAAAAAGAATCCAATTCATATTAACTAGATGCTTTATATAAATATAATAGTAATTAGAATCCAGATTAACAAAATAAAATAACAAGAAGAAAAAAGACTAAGGTATTTTGAGGTATCCGAGTAAAAATAACGCCAACATTTCATATCTGAAGTATCTTGAGGTATTTTCAAAATAAATACAATATCATTTATTTGTTGCATGTCTTGGCATTTCCTTCACCCCTACTGCATTTCTTGGTTAAAATTTGGCCAATGCGAGTGTGTGACGTGTGAAACAATGAACCACCTTAGATCTGAGAAAATATCTGAAAATCTTGATGCTAAAAAACCTTCAAATTAACTACAATATTCATCTATTTGAGAAAAGATCCGAAAATCTTGAGAAAACCCTTAAAATCTTGATGCTCAAAAATCCGGCTAACCTCAGATCTGAAAATCTTGAAGCTCAAAATCCAGCCAACCTCAGATCTAAAAACCTCCGACCGTGGTGGCGACGGTGTGTGTGTGTGTGTGTGTGTGAGAGAGAGAGAGAGAGAGAGAATGGGGTTTGGGAAATGGAGAGTATTTGGGGATTTTAAAAGTATGGTGATGAGGGTTGAGAAATTGGAATGGTTATTTAAAAAGGGTATACATTTTTTTATATTAAAAAAATTTATTAATAAAAATATGTGGTGTTTTCTTATTAAATTTGTTTTTTAAAAATCTTATTAATTTAATATCTGACTTCATATATTTAAATTTTATTATTTATAAACATTTTATTTTTATAATATTAACTTTATTTTTTTTTCTTATCTACAGGATGTCGAGTACTTTAAAATTTTCAAGAGATCAAGTATAATGTATATAATACTAATTACATTTATTCGTGTGTAATTAACCGGTCTATTTATCGATTTTTCTAACATGTGATGTTTCTTAAATTTTAGATGTTTATATCTCGTGAAGATTTAATGACTTGGGTGCAAAATGTGACACGTTCTCAAGGTTTTATTATTGTCACTAGACGATCAAGGTCAAGTACTTTTAGCTACACTTCTAAAATTGTCCTTGGTTGTGATCGTGGATGTGTAGTCAAAAGTAAAGACGCAAAAACAAAAAAATTAACTGTCCGTTCGAATTGGTAGGAAAGTATTTGAAGGCGTATAATGGTTGGATCGTTTGGAGGGCCATTCACATATAATGAAATTGTCTAATTATGAGTATCGTTTGGTGCAAGATTTGACAAAGCTAAATTTAAAACCGCGAGATATTTTGTCAACACTAAAGGATTAAAATCAAAATAACGTGTCTTCATTGAGAACTATATACAATGCTCATCGTAAGTTTCAAATGTCTGAGCAAGGAGGTAGAACCCCAATGCAGAATGTGATGCACATTTTGCATACTAAAAGTTACGCTTTTGAGTAATGAACGAGTTAGAAGAATTATTTTTCATTCATCTAACATCATTAAACATGTGGCAAGCATTCCAAAATAAGACATTTTTCATAGCCTTCGCATTCATGCATTATGAAAAGGCATGCAACTATAGGTGGGCATTGACTCAAATATATTTATATAAAATGATAACCAAAATGCAACTCAAATGAAAATGCAACTCAAATGAAAATGCAACCCAGATAAAAATAATGACAAAATAAATGCATAACTATTATGTGTTTAGTTATTAAAAAAAATACATAAATTCATAACTCACATATATTCATATGAATAATCTAGGGTTAATTTCATATATACCCTTACTAAACATCAAAATATCTTATTTGACCAGCTTAACTTATAAATATCTTATATACCCTTCTTAAGTTTTCAAAATATCTTATTTGCCCAACTTAACTTATAAATATCCTATATACCCTTCTTAAGCTCTCGAAATATCATATTTGCCCAAATCACTTTTTTTATTAATTTTTAATCATTTTAAATTAATTGTAATTATAAAATATGATTCAATGACTATTATACCCCTCTTTTAAATATATTTATAAAACATTATCTATACCCTTACTACTCGTATTTATCCAAGTTATATATATATATACACACACACGATTCTATTAATTAATTTGGATGATCGAGTACAGTTAATGCGTATATATATAATATATCATGCGTAATTCTTTTGTTTTAAGAAATTAGAATTGATTAAAATAATAATGTTTTTCTTAATTGTATAGGTACCTTGATTGGTGCGTTAATTACATGATATATATATATATACACCCGCATAAACCGTACTCGATCATTCAAATTAATTAATAGAATCGTATATGTGTGTGTATATATATATATAATTTGGATAAATATGAGAAGTAAAGATATAAGTGATGTTTTTATAAATAGATCTAAAAGAGGGTATAATAGTTATTGAATTATATTTTATAATTATGATTCATTTAAAATGATTAAAAATTGATAAAAAAAAGTGATTTGGGCAAATATGATATTTTGAAAGTTTAAGAAGGGTATATAGGATATTTATAAGTTAATCTGGACAAATAAGATATTTTGAAAACTTAAGAAAGGTATATAGGATATTTATAAGTTAAGTTGAGCAAATAAGATATTTTGATGTTTAATAAGGGTATATATGAAATTAACCCAATAATCTATATAAATAGGCCAAAGCTATTAAATACTAAAATCAATGTACACTAATGATAGAGAAATCAAGTCGATGAATATTCTTGTAACAAATGTTTGATATATGCCATAAAATCTCTGTATATAATCTGGCATAATACAATATCTTTTGTAGCACCGTCTATCTCCTCTTCCTCTCTCCTAGCTAGTTCTCATTAAATTTAAGATGAAGGCGGTGTCTCGTGGTGTTGTTATGGCGGCTGCCATGGTGGCGGTGTTGGTGGTTCTGACGATGGATATGCAAATGGCAAAAGCAAAGAATTGCGATGAAAAGGCATTGTTGGAAGTATGTGGAGATAATTTTCGAGTGGGAGGAATGCCATCACAAGAATGTTGTAAAATATTAAGCGAACAAGAGCCATGCATATGTGATTACCCGGATAGAGGTGATTGGCCTTACCTCCCAAAGACTTGTGTTATATGCGTTGTTCCCATACCTGCTTGTTCTTAATTAGCTAATTTATGAAAGTTTTTGTAATTTCAAATGAGACGGTTTTAATTAATTTAACATATATAAATGCCTAATTAAGTTTTATATAAGTTCGATTATCATTTCGGCAAACGGGATAATATGTTCCTAATTAACTAATTAATGCCTTTTCATGCTAGCTAAGATCTTCTCTACATACATACATATATATAGTAGAAGATTCAAATGAAAATGTGAAAATAAGAGACTTAATCTTAATTTTTCATTTGATTTGATCTGATGGTCTACATTTGTCCCTTCATTTTATTTTTTACCAAACAATGAATTACAACAAGTGAATTGCGACCATTAGCTCTAATAGATCAACATCCAATTGATGGGTAGGATTTAATCTCACATTCTTACAATAACCCTCAAATGTGTGTGTGTGTGTGCATATGGGAGTGTTCAAATTAGAATTATTTTTCGTACGAGAACTACGAGAATCAATCTTGGCCCTTGATTAAAACAAATTAAAGGTTAATAATTTTGGCGGCTAAAGATTGACTCATTAATGACTAATAATTGGCTCATTAATGTATCATTAATAACGCATTAATGAGAAGTATTTTGGGCAAATCAAATCTCGCGCATTAATGACGGTCCACCCAAACGCAATTCACGGTTGGAAATATATATAAATGATCAAAATACCCCTATAGTCATTAATGATGTTACACGTGCTTCTTTGAACTTTTTCATATATATATATATATATATATATATATATATATATATATATATATATATATATATATATATAGGGGAGGGTTCATGCGAGAAGCATTATTTTTACGAGAAGTGCGAGAAGCAATCCTAACCTTTTATTTGTATTTAATCTAATGACTTAGATTAATCATATTTTTTATTTATTTTAATTCAAAAGGGCATTATGGTAACTAAATATTTTCTCTTTCCAATTTATTTCTCATTCATATTTTTCTCTCTTCGGATTTTTAAATATAAATAAGTAAATTAAAAATAATTTGTTACTAAATTTTACGTTGTTCATCAATGAACACAAACGAAGACTTGCACGTTTTTCACCATTAAAATATTTGTTCACAAGTGAACATAGTCAAACACACATATGTCATGGAGACCATATAAAAATCATACGGAACAAATCTGGTTGAACACATTATGTCATCTTATCTATGTGTCTTTCACTTTTTATTAATGAACAACATAAATTTCAAAAATTTACTTTTATTATGAAAATTATAATTTTTATATGTGTATACTAGTGAACAACAATAACAATTATAGACGTTTACTCGTAAATTTTACTATCTTCAATAAAAAATATTATAACTTTTGTGTGTGTTCACCGATGAACACTTTTAGAAAACACGTGTATCTTCGACAACAAAGTAATACTAGTAAAGAAATACAAAGAAAAACATAATTTTCTTAAAATATTGAACAAGTGAACATATAAACTAACTTGTTTAAAAGTGAACAATTTTAGAAGAAATAAACTAAAATAAAAAATTGATGATAAACAAACTTATTCACACCAATTGTATCCACAAATATGTAACTAAGAACAACACAATTCATATTTGTTCACGAGTATCGTCACTGACGAACCAACATCCAATAATACCTAAATTGGTAGTTTTTCATTGAGAAAACTAAAATGCAAAACAAAAAAACAAAATCTCAAATTACAAGAATACTAACAGGACTTAAAAAAACAGAATTACACCTTACTAAAATACTAATTATACCCAAACTCACCAACTAATAGATGCCTTTTAAATGGCAGCAACAAAAGAAAAAGAACTTTGATCTCCATCAGAAAGCTCCACGCAACATTGTTTAACTAAGATCCATCTTCTATGCGTTCATCTTTCTGTTCGAAGAGTTAACTTGGAAAAAGTAAATGATGGAGGTTCTCAAAATACGATGGTGTTAGGGTGCAACTTCCTTGAATGGCGGTGGGGTTCTTACATTGTTAAAGCTCTCTAATGGTGTGTCGGTGACGGAGAAGTAGTCGGCAACGACTAGGGGAGTCAATATTCCAATGACTTATAACGATACGGAGATAGTAGAAGGTACCGATGTTAGAGGATATGTTGTTGACATACTTCTTCAAATATCAAAGAGGATGTTGTCTATGGAGGCAACAATGAAGGGTGCGGAAGACGCAGTGAAGCAACAACAAATGAAAGAGGAGGTAATTAGAGGAGGAATGTAACTGTGCGGCTAGGGTTTTACTTTTTTATGCAGCTGATGATATTCAAAGAGATGTTGCCATGAGACTATGAGAGGTTTTAGGAGAGATAAAAAGGCAACGAATGCATAATTAGGGAAGGTTTGGAGAATTTAATTGGGTTTAGGTTAATTTACATCAATACCCTTGTTTACTTAATTTTAATGCGCATATAATTTAGTTTAATTACATAATAACCACAACTCCTACTAGCCATTGATTAGATGATCATATGGTTTAAAAAGCTTCTCGCACTTCTCGCAAAATAAAGCTTCTCGCATGAACCACCCTCTCTCTCTATATATATATATAATATACTATCACAGTACTTGCGCAATGCGGCGTCGGCGAATAATTCATAGTTGATAACATATCTGCTTTCAATAACGTAGGGGTATAATATTTACGTCATGTGTTGAAATTAAATAATTTCCGATTTATATGTCGATTTACAATCAATAGTATTTTTAATTTTCTGATTTGGAAGTCAAATCATATATACGATATTGATTACATTATAGTTTCCAAATTTTCTACTCTAATTACGGCATTACTATCAAATATATTTTGTGATGTTGAGATAATAAAGTAATTTTAACTTATTTAAAAATTAAGAGATTTAAAATATATAAATGTTTTATAGATAATATAAATATATACTGTAACGCCCAAAAATCTTAAATAAAGTAAAATTCTGATAATAAAGTACTTTGAAATAAAAGGAGTTTATACAAAAGCGGAAGCTACTAATTACACTGAACCCTCTGGTTCAGTTACAAAAGTGGTACCAAATATTTACAACAAAAGATTTGTTCACAAAATACAACCGGGCGTTAGTTTTAAAATACAAATTTCCTCTCATATCACAACCTCTGTCAAACTGGGGCCTTGCACTTGGAGGAATCATGCCCTGCAAAACAACAGTAAGCAGTATCTGATAAGCCACAAGTCTTAGTGAGAAAACTAAACTGTAAATCATATAAGCATGCGCATACACATATACGAATGCTGTAACAGTTCTTATGGACACAGTACTGCACCATCTTAGCATCCGCCAAGAAGGCTAAAATGTTGCCCGTAGCAACTACTGCACAAAGCAGTGTGCTACAGCTCTCTCTGGTGATCCTCTGATCAATAATATATCACATTGCAATGTACCACACACATATCACATATATGAATCAGAGTTTAGAAAACTCACCTCAGCAACTAGTATCACACAGATATAAGCCAGATAACCCAGTACACGTCAAACAGTAACCCCTACAATTATATAATCATATAATTAAGACATGTACTAATCAACACTTAACAAATAAAACAAGGCAGGGGATCTACACGGGCCGTGTCTCAAGCACTCTACACGACCACACCTGGCCATATGGCCAGTGTTGTCCACGTCACCTACACGGGCCGTGTTATATACACGGGCCGTGTACACTACATGCTACACGACCATGTCTCATCTACATGGACGGTGTTGACAACTCACCTACACGGGCCGTGTGCCTTCACACGGGCCGTGTACCTCAATCTCTACAAGGCCATGTATACCAACATGGCCCTGTGACCGCCTTCTACACTACACGGCCGTGTACCGCTACACGGGCCGTGTACTCTACAGACCAGCTGACTGTTCTTCAAAACAGTTGGTGTTCTTGACCAAAAACTCGACTAAACTCGTACAAAACTCCACTGGGATGTCTTCCTACACCCCCAAACAGCATGTAAACTACTCAAAACAATAAATACAAGCTAGAAGCATGATTCACCATGAATCAAAGCTTAAAACCCACTAGAATACCAAAAACAACCAACAAGAAGCCTTACCTCAACTTGTGCCTACTAGAATCAGATGAAGATCACATGTCCTCTGCCTTTCCAGCTCAAAAACTCAAGAAACACAACTCTCTCTCTTTCTATCGATGGATGCAGGTGATGAAAATGAGTTCTTTGACTCATCAAAGTCAAATACACACACACACACACATATATATATACAACTTTGGAAATTGGCACAAATGGCCCCTGAACTTTCCTAGTTCCAGAATTTACAACACAAGTCCCCCAAGTTTCTGAACACCTCCTAATCTCAATTAGGCAATACCAAAACGCGTTAAGTCAAAATGTTACTAATTACAGAAGTTCCGAAACTTGGGTGTTACATATACATACATATATTATATGTGTGTAGGATATATTGAGAATGAAATTAAAATAAGAAGTCTAGGAAGGAATAAGAGAGAGACGTGTGTATTTCTTTCATCCAGAGTAAAATGGTAATGTTTTACATCTCTTCCCAATAGTTGTCCCATATTTTTTATTAGCCCCTTTGACCTCGCATCTCTCTCACGCACAATGGTTATAAACTAATCCCTCCAACAATATTTTTGTAATATTTTGTGAAATGTTATATTGTAAAGGTTGTGCAACATAATATACAAAATATGTAATATAGTGTAAAGATGTGTAACACAGTGTCAATGTTGTGTAACTGATTAACATTGTGTAACACAACGTCATTTACGTGCATCCCAGTAATATGTCTTACAGTGTGAAATTGATGCAACACAGTGTAAATATTGTGCTACATAGTTTCAAAAATAATTTAAAAAATATGCAATACTAATATAAAATGAAATAGCATAATTTTATCTAATGTAATTTTTTTTTAAAAGTGTACAATATAAAATATATGATAGGTTAAAATTTTGAGGGTGTTGAGTTTTTAATAACAATTTACTCTCCTTATACGATATATATATATATATAGTGAAGTTCATTTGAAAACCGTTTTTATTACAAGAACCAATCTTAGTCGTCTAATTCTCTCTCTTTCAATTAGATTGCCCACCATGAATTATTAACATGCACCTTGCCACACAGCCCACACCCAATCCCCCCACGCTCTTCATACATGAATTCCATTATCCTAAATGAACGGCTAAGATTGGTTCTCGCGGTTTTCACAATAAAAACGGTTTTCAAATAAACATTCCCCTATATATATATATACATACTAGCAAGGTACTCGCGCAATGCTGCAGCGACAAATAGTTTCTAATTTACATCATGTTGCTTTTAAAAATGTAATAATATGTTATTCGCTCAATTCAATGTCACGAAAAAGTATCGTACAATGTCAGTTTTTTTGTTTTTTTTATTTGCATCAAATATTTCATTAATTTTAAAAATAAATTCTAAAAGACATTAAAATAAGAAAAAGAGTTATATTTATGAAATAAGAACAGAGAAGTTAATAAGATTTTAAAAATTATGTTGATGTAGGTGGATAATTGTGTTTGTATGAGAGCATGGTTTAGTGTTAGAGAGATGTTTTAAATAGATAAAAAGTTAATGTAATTATGAGAGAAAATGAAATGGTTAAAATGGATATTTTAAATAGATAAAAAGTTAAAGTATATTAGGAGAGAAAATAAAATGGTTAAAAATGAGTATTTTAAGTAGATAAAAAGTTAAAGTAAATTATGAGAGAAAATAAAATGGTTAAAAAAGGTATTTTAGTACATTTAAGTTACTTAAAATTAAGAGTTTTTAAGGTTATAAATACATTATAAATGAGTAAGATATATATATATATATATATGTGTGTGTGTGTGTGTGTGCGCGCGCGCGCGCGCTTTGTATGATGTTTCAAGGTTTTCTTTTGAGTTAATTACATTTTTGGTTTTTAGAATAATACATAAGAGTTAATTACATTTTTCGTCTCTATGGTTTGTTAAGAATTATGGATTTGATCACTGAGTTCGAATTTTTACGGGTTTAGTCACTCCCGACCTAAATTTCTTATACTATTGTTCCCATTCAAATTTGAATCGATTAAACTACCCCTATTTTATTATTTTATTCATTTCTTCTATTTTTGGGCCATTTAAAACAAATATTAAATCATTCAAAAAAAATACTTTATAATCATGATTTAGTTAAATATCTCTCTCTATTAGACCATCCGCATCCAACCCATGTTACCCAACTTACCCCACTGCCACATCAGTATCCACATCATCTTTCACCTTCAACCCAACTTATCCTACAAACCTCACATCCAACCTTTTCAACCCTATATCTTTTCAATTTTTATTTTCTATTTTTTTGTTTTAATTTAAATAATTTATTTATTTTAAAGACAATAAAATAAAAAATAATTAATGATATTTCATAAATTTCATTACATAGTTTCAAAATAAAAATAATATTTCACCTTACATTAAAAAATAAAAAAATAGAAGTACATAAATTAAAAAACAACAACTAGTATAAAATATAGTAGAGAGGAGAAGATGTGTAAAATATGTATAGGTCTGAATGGTATTTATAGGAGAGAAAAAAAGAAAAAATATATGTATATATATATATATATTTGACAATTGTTAAACGGTAAAAAAAAAACTATAATCCGCAACGGGTTCGTGAACTAGGTGGGATGGGAACCCGACGAATTAGCAACGGGTTAGCAATTGAGAACCCCACCGTCACCATCACCTCACCAGCGCCACCACCTTCATCACCTACCACCCTCTTAGCTTCGCTACTCGTCGATAGCACCTGCATCACCTGTCAACTCCACGACCGCTATGAACAGATCCCATCATCAACTCCAATAATGCCATCACCCACCATCTCCTCGCCTTGTTTCTTGCGTAAAAATCCCGATGAGATTTGATTTTTCTCGCCCGATGAATGTAGACGCCACCTTCGTTGATTAGGGTTTTGATGTTTGTAGCCGCCGACATTGTCCATGATCGTAACCACCGCTGCAACCATTGATTCGCTACTCGTAACCACCACTACCGCTATGGTTGTTTTTTACTCTGTTGTTTTCCAATCGAAGGAGTTCTTTCTGATTTTAGGGGTTCTTGATTTCGGTGTTTCAGATCCTAGATGTTCTTGATTTTTTATGTCTTCTTAATTATGGGTGTTACTAGATTCTGGACGTCTTCATGGTTTTCTGTTCTAAATGTTCTTAATTTTTTGAGATTCAAGTTGTCTTCTTTAATTTAGATGTTCTTGATATTTTATAGTTCTTGATTTCTCGTTATTCAATGGGTCAGGGATTGTGGAAAATGGTGTCCGGAGGTGTAGAACGCCATGGTCGGAGATGTGGAGGTGCAGGATGGTGGTGGTTTGGTATCAATGGTGGTTAAAGATGGACGGTGGTGTTGGTCATTATAAATTCAAAGATATATAATTAAACAATAATTATGTAGTATAAACATTGTTTTTAATTGAATTAGAACTAAAAGAAAATATTAAACGAATGAATAAGGGTAATATGGTCCATTTAACTTTTAGAGGGACCGATAGTTCAAGAAATTTAAGTCGAAAGTGACTAAACCCATAAAAATTCAAATCATGGGATCAAATTCATAATTTTTAACAAACCTTATAAACCGAAAAATATAAGTAACTCAATACATAAAATTAAAGCGGACTCCATTTAAGTGATTAATTAACGGGTTTTATTTGGTATAGTGCTACTATAGTGTTTCTAGGGGTCAAAAATATTAATTAACTCTCATCAATACATTTTACTAAAAGTTTTAAGAATTCCTTGGTAACTGATGAAATAATATAAATACAAACATCTTGTAATAACGTAATTAATGTTCAATAGGCTGATCAACATCTATAAATTATCTTGCAAGATCCAGTTTCATTCCAGCTAATTCATCCACTACCCCCGTCCTCCTCATCCTCATCCTCATCCTCCTTCCCATAGCCAACGGCTACAATCAACACAAAAGCATGCAATCACATAAACTAGAAGACTGGCGGTTCGACGCAGAATCTACAACCAATATCGGCCAAAGCAAAGGTTTACCGATAGCACACCGCTCATTGGTACAGTTAGATCCCCTCCGATACAACACATGCATGAGAGGGTCTACAACTGCTTAGCCAATAGCGATCAAGCCTAGCACAATTCTATGTGTAGCTGACTTCTCAAACGCAACTCAATGTCATCCAAAGAGTGTGTAACGATCAAACAATCATACAATCAACAATCACCATACTAAACAGTCTATCAATCACAATTGCATGCATCACATCAATCATATCAATCATAACCTTTACCATCCGTAAGTTTACATCCACTCAAATCTTGTTTTCAAACGCAACACTCAGATATCTAATGTCACTAAGCCTTTGTGTTTCCATAAAACACAACAACACCGTAATCAGTCTCTGATTCATAAATATATATATCCACGTATATTTATATCTCTATTGATCATAAACAACTTAATATATTCACATATAAACCGGTGCAACACATGCCTCAAAACGCATAACAAACAAAAATTTCCAATCCTGAAATTCACCGGACGCGTCGCGTCCAATAAGTCGGACCACAAAGGTCGGATGAATGAAAGTCGGATCTTCAAGGTCGGACCACCAAAAGTCGGACTGAATGTCGGACCACAAAGTCGCACGACCAACCGGGAACGCGTCGTGTCCCATATTTGAACGCGTCACGCGTAACCTGTAACATTTTCTTCTTCTTGTTCATCCTCCAACTGACTAAAATTTCAAATAATCCATAACCACAATATGAAATCTACTAGAATCATTACTAAAATATATATAAACTTCACATATCACAAAATTCATTTAAAATTATCAAACTCATAAAACCCATTAATCAAGTAAGCTTCAAAAGCTTTAACAATGGTATCTTATACTTTCTATCATGAAAACCAGCAACATGTATAACAAATCATTAAGAATCATGCTTTGAATCTATAAGAACTAAGTATTGACGTTTGTCTTGAATTAACAAGCACACAATCAAGGAATTCAAGATCTCAAGTTTGCAAATTCTAAACCTTTCCTCTCTTCAAAGCAAACCCACAACACACACTTACACTTTCAAGATTTTTAGCATATGAGGAGGTGATTCAATGTATCACAATACACGTACACATCTTGATATCTTCTATCTAAGCATGAGGTGTTTGTTACTAATTATCTTTTAAAAACACGATCATCATCAAACACATTCATATATCCATACACACATAAGTACATACATGCATACCCACTTATCCTTAGATTAATTAATTAATTAATTATCATTAAGAAATTTGTTTAATATTTATATTCGCATAATTAAATATTAAAACACACACAAACACGCATCATCATCTCGCTAATAACTAGCCCGAGTTTACGGCTGTTACATTAAGCCATGGTTGTAACGAGCTTATTAAAATTGTGGGCTCAAGATTGTAGGAAGTCAGCCCATTTTCTTTTTATTACACAGCAACTAGCGTCAAGTATCCAGCCCAATATCCACACACACGAAATCTGCTAAGAGTTATCCATGTATAGATTAACTACTTTAGCAATTTCAGCAAACGAAACCATATTTAGTGTTCTATTTTGGGGTGTATTAAGATTATCAACAATTTTTATTTGGCGAGATCTTTTAGAGCTTAAAAGAACCGAAAAAAATAATCTTCCCTCACTCTATTTGGTTGCATGAGTTTAAGATTTTATTTATTTTTAAAATAAGCTTCTAAAAGCTTCAAATTGAAAAGCTACTTCAATTACTTTTTAGGAGCTACTAGAAGTTTTTAGAAACCAAATTACATAAATAACCTTTAATTAGTTGTATCTTCTTTAAAGTTTTATTTTTATGTCTTTTCATGTCATTTTATATTTTTAAGCTACAGCCACGACTAGTTTTCCAAACACCTTCATATTAAATAAAACTCTAGTTTTCAGCTCTAAATAAAAAGTCCAGCTCTTAAAAACTCCAACCCAGCTTTAGCTACAACTCGAGCTTCAAGCTAGTTACGTCAAACATACGCTTGATGCTTTGTAAGAGAGATTTTAAAAACTAAATAATATACGTCAAACTCAAGTCAAGGCGATCTAGTTTCACTTGGGTACCCCATACATAAGAGTAGTCCTGGCAAATTTCCCCCAAGGCCCCAAATACTCCATTTTGGGTATTATTTTCAACATACGAATCACAATGTGCTATATGTTTTTTTTACAATGGGCCAAATTTAAATAGGTTTTACAACTTACGGATCCATTTGCGCAGGGAAAAAGAAATGGACGTGTCATATTTTTTTTAACAGTGAATTTAGTAGGTTAGGTCCGCAGTTACATTCATATAGGGCGGTATACTTGCCCCACGCACCATGAGGGAGTAATCTCCACCATTTTATCATAAAAACCCCACTTTCTAGACTCGAACCCAAGACCTGAGCTATGGGATAAAACCCTAATACTATTGGGCTACGCCTCAGTTGGTGGGATGTGTCATAAAAAAAGCTCAAGAAAAAGCCTAATTTCGTCTATATGGTTTCGTAACTTCAAATATGGTTTCAATTTGGTTTGAGATCATATCCATGAGTCCATTATCTCCAACTTGAAGTTTTATGGTTAAGATTTCGATTTGCAGGTCTATGATTAGGTGTTCTGTAGGTTCCGATTTCAATATTATTCATCATCTCCCTGAGTTCACTATTGTCTAGTTCATCGATTTTGTTATGGTTTGTGATTAGGAATTTTTTGGTTTTGATAGGCCGTGATTAGGAAATTTTGGTAGTGATTTCCCGATTTGGTTGCATGTGTATATTTGATTTGAACTGGTTTATGATTTATGATTAATCAAATAGTTATAATTTTATAATCCAATTGTTAGATCTGTGTTTTGTAGCTGGTTTATGATTGATTCGATAGTTGATTTTATAATTTGGTTGTGTTTGGGTATTACTTCATGTTTTGTATACGATTGTATGATTTCTGTGTGTATTTAGCTTTTTTCTATTTGAAGAACAAGATGATGTGTGTATGAGTTTAGATTAATCTAATGGCTTGATCTCTTTTTTCTGCAAGCTAGAAACTTTTGTACATCAAGTTTGGGGAATTTGTCTGTCTTTCTGAAACAACCCGTTTCAACCAAATTAGTTTTTCTGAAACATGTGATACCTTTTGCGATTGTGTATCCTAATCCTTTTCTTGCTTTCGATAGGACCCCGTACAACAAAATAATCTCCCCAAAACAACTAGATTCTAATTTCATATAGTTATAAATTTATAATATAAGTACCCAGTTGATACCACACGTATACTAAATATGTACTAACGCTTCTAATATCTAAAGTATTATATCTTAAATGTTAATTTAAAGGAATAGTTATATAGTTAACGACTTAATAAACACCGCGAGAACCATTTGTGCCTCACTTCGCTCGCCTCCCTTCCGGTCGCCTCAGCTTCTGAATCCAATCTTGTCATTGATCATAATTAATCAAAGGTTAATATTAATTGTGGCAAACATGTAATTAAAATATTTTCTTAAATGCAAACGTATTAAAATACGAAAATTATGCTAAATTAACGAGAAAAATATGCTCTTTAATATAACATCCATATTACTATACTTTTAAAAGAAAAAAATTTCATTTTTGCCGAATTTTTTTTCTAGCAAGGCATGAGATGTATGCACATGTACACATAACACTCAATTCTTTTCAAGCACAGTTGCATATGTGCACCACCTATGCATACTGCATAGGTGCATTTATGTCACACCCCGCCTTGGCGGAAACACGAGGTGCGACGGAGAGGATCGTCATAACACATTGATATATGAATAGAAGATTTTACTAAATGAGTTCACACCAACGTGTCACGACGTTCCCCGGCACAAGAGGAGACTTGTGCCATGGCAAGTCGCTTCACGAAAACCATAGTCAACAATTTAAAACAAGAACATACGAAATAGTTGTTCCCACAACCCGGGACAAGTATACGGGGCTACAAGCCCTAGATTTATAATAAAATCCAAGTTCATAATAGCATAGTTAAATGAAAGAGTTCTTAGTCAACTGCCCATGTCATGCTAAGGCTATCTAGGGTCACCTAAGCTCCTTAGGCATGGTTATTAGCATTACCTGAAAATGAACACTCGAAAATGTCAACATAAAGTTGGTGAGCTCGCAGGTTTAAAGTAAAAGAATAGTTGCCGTGTAAATTGTTTAAGTAGGACAAATGTGCACGTATAGCATGTTAAGCGTGTAGATGTTGTACCAACATCCGAACCACCAGGTTCAATAGGAATCAAATCATTGTCTTCCAAGCAGTTATTATAGCATACCCAGCTGGAGCATAAACCGTTGGCTCATAGGAATATAGGAATCAATAGTCATCAACCAACAACAAGTAGTCTTTACATATACGTCACATAAGTTGTCCAAAATAAATAAGAAATAGTCAACACGACATAAAAAGTTTAAAAGAGAGTTTGAGTGTCATTCTCCCCCGAGAAATATAGTAAAAGGGGGCCACGAGTACTCACCTTAGTAAGTAGGTTAATCAATCGAGTCTTAGCACGCTCACAAATCTACAAACAATTAGTTCATATAGATTATATTAGATTCATGAGTAATTGTCTTTTTATGCGTTATCCTTGAGCTATTAAATTTTATTTAGGATTCGCGATTAACTTTTACGCTAGGTTGCATAAGTGCATTCATTTCTTGGGTCTAACCCCAATATGTATATCTTAGTTTTGAAATTTTGTTTATTTTCCTTTTAAATTATGTAGATTAAATACTAAAATTTTGGGCACTCTTCGTATATTTTTAAATTAATCTGAATGTCCTAATTATTTTCCTAAATTTTTATGGTAGAGACCTTAATGTCTCTATTATTTTATATAAATTTTCTAGAATTTAATAACATGTTTATTATTTTATAAAAAATACTTTAATTGGTGTGGGTCAGAAAATGCCACCAGTTTGCGCGTCATAAAGTTTTTATTTATTTAAAATACTAACAAACTTTATTAAACTCTAAAAATTTTACAGTAACTTAAAGACATATAAAAATTCATTCACACAATTGTTTGTTAATTAATTCGGATGTTTGGATCTTTTACAATATTTTAAAACTCTGAATATGGAAATTTCAAAAATTCCAGATTTGACAATTAAAAAGTTTTCACTCAATTAAAATAGAAAACAAAACTAATAAATCCTAATATTTTCCACAGTGATTAAAAACAATCCCAAGTTTATTCATATTAATTTTTGGCCTCTAATTCGAGATCTAGAATTAATTATGATAATTCAAAGTCTGTTAAAGAAAACCCAAGGTTTTCCAGATTCAATCACAAAAATGTTTTTAGTTAATTAAAATAGTAAAACAACTTAATAAATTCTAAAATTTTTACAGGACTCTTAAAACTCATGAAATATGCCCCAGATTAAGTTTGAAGAATTTTCGTGATGTTTAGAATAGGTTTTAGGAATTTCAAAGTTTGAATAATTAAACGATTTTAATTATTTGGGCGACCAAATGAACTTAGTTTTGTATGAAACCAGTTGGGAATGAAAGGAGACTCAAAGAACTTATTTTTAGTGTCAAGAATCGATTTGTTTCATTCTGTTTTGGCCGAGATATAACCTACTAAAGTTGGTACATATTCTGCCCAGATTATAGGTTATTGTTCTTTAAGTTTTAAATCAAATAGACCAATCCTTTGGATTTGATATTAAACCAAACACATCAAAATCATAACTTTATGTATGATTAAGATGTGTTTAATCCATCAACCATGTTTTACATGCAAAGAAACAAGAAGAAGAAATTAAAGATTATAGAGGAACATGTACATACCTAAACTTTTCAAATGGAGATCAAAGCAACTAGCCTTCTTGAGGATTTGAAGAACAACAATTATGGAGAAGTGGGAAGGCTTGAAATCTGTCGAGAGAGGGAGAAAGAGGCTGGCCAAATCAATGGAGAGAGGTTTAGGGCTTTTAGGAGGTTAGTTTGGAAGATTATATAAAATTTAGGTGTTTAAGTTTGAGTTTAAGTTTAAAATCTTGAGTTTATCCCCACCTTGGCCGATTTTCATTGCTGAAACATATATTAATTATTAGATCTAAATTAGTTTAGGATTAGTGATCTTATTTTTTAGTTTGAATTTATGATTGGTTTTATTTCCCCCTTTTCTTTTAAGCCTTAGCCGTAGATATATATATATATATATATATATATATATATATAATTGTATTATTTTCATTAATATTATTATTATTTTTATTATTATTATTGTTATTATTATTATTAATTTCTTGCAAACTTTATTAGTATTTTACTTATTAAGGTATTGGTGTAATTGTAACAACTTTTAAGCTTTTGTGTGTTTTAGCATTTCCATTTAGTTACTAATAGTAATTATTACCATTGTGTATTTTTTTTTTACATGTTTCATTTCTTTGTGGATTTTTTTTATCCATACTTTGCATCGAGTCACTCGTTCGATAAAATTGTGTACTAGGAATGAGTTATATGTCCTACCGTCGTAAAGACTTAGGTTTCTCTCATTTGCTAGCACTACTACATTATTTGAGGATTTTAGACATATATAACTCCTAATTCTAGCATCTACTAGACCTTAGGTATCACACAAGCACATAGATTTAGGTCGTATAACAAGTTAAACTCAACTAACCTGTTTTTTGGTGACGGATGTCACAATTTAGGTGCATATATGCACCATGCACGTGTGCATCTCATGCAAATATGTATATGCACATGTAGACGTATCACTCACTTTTCCAACACAGCATGAGATACATGCACATGTGCACATACCACTCGTTTTTTTCCCGAGCACATGTGCATATTACACAAGATTTTTCAGCACATACAGTATATTCACCTATGCACGGTGCATATTACACAAGATTTTTTCAGCACATACAGTATATTCACCTATGCACGGTGCATATGCGCACAACCCATTCATAGTAAATAAACAAACAAACACGAACAAAAATATATGTTCGCTTAGTTAAATGAACGAACATGAACAAAGACCCTTGTTCGTTCATTTATGTTCATGAACGTTCGTTTATCTATTTGTTTATCTTCGTTTATATGTATGTATATATGTGTTAATGTGTGTGTATATAGATATATATACATATATGTACATACACACGCTCTCTCTCACACACATGTACATACCCATAGTTTCTGTTTATATTTAATAATGATAGGTTTGTATTATATTTGTTTTGTGTTTATTCGTTTGTGTTCGGCTAAAGTTAAACAAATAAATATGAACACAAATATTTGTTTGTTTATCTATTCGTGTTCATTTTTTTGTTCGGCTAAAGTTAAACAAACGAACACGGAACAAGTCCCCGTTCGTGTTCGATTCGTTTACAACTCTAGTGCATATGCAACTCAATGTTTGTTTAGTCAAACTCATTGTCAACACAACAAATTCTAACAAAAAGAATATGAGGCGTACAAGTACTTAATATAAAACTCAATAAAATCTATCAAAAATGTAAATAATTGTGATTAATAAATAGAGAATGAAGTAAAGGAAAAAGAAAAAAAGTACTAAAAAAAGTTTTCTTACCATCTATTGAAAAAGAAACAAGAAAATAAAAAAAAGTAAAAAAAATAGCATATAACAAAAAATGACTAAAATTTATTTATCATAATTATTAATAAAAAAAGTAAAACAATTCAAAGATCACCTCAAAAATGGGGGCGTAAAACAAACAACAACACTTAACATTCTTTTTATTAATTACCATTATGTCCTTTTGTATTAAATTTAATTAATTAAGACAAGAGATTAATTGATTTGTCTACAATGGTTCTTATGGTTCTCGCAATAAAAACGGTTCTCAAATTATCTTTTCTCAATGTTAATATATATAATTAGAATTATTTCACAAGCATTGTAACTACAACCTACACATACTCATATAAGCATATATGTAAGCTAATCAACTAAACAAACAAAGCATGCCTAAAGTTTCCACAACCCCAAACACAAAAACTCAAAAGCACGCCAGGGGTTGGAAGATTATCAACCGAAGAATTTTGAGATTAAACTTCAAAAACAAACATACACGAACGTACACTACTAAAAATTTAAATTTCAAGTAAAAAGACACGTCTTATGTGTATTGAGCTTGCCTAAGATCGCAAGTAAACTTTCCAAGAGCAATGATTCATAGAGTTAGAATTAATTAAATATTTAAACTTTAAATGGGCTATTATAAAAGAACTCTCTTAGACCACCTTATTTAGTGGGGTATCATCCCTAGGGGAAGGAAGCAGAGTGCGAGAACCCGACTATTCATATTTATCGTTTTCAATGCGAGTTGCATACCACTTTCAATGTGAGTGGGTCATTCTAATCTACCAATGCGAGTAGAGTTGTACTTAAAATAGGTGTGTTACTTTATTTTTCTGTTTTGTTTTTAGTGGGTTTGATAATGTGATAGGGTACTCTTAAGTGTGATATGTGTGATTACTAGTGTTGTGAAGATAAAAGCTGACGTGACACAATGTGATGTGTGTGAAACACTTAAGACTGGCCGCATTCGCCCAACTAGTGAGGGTGGGAGAGGAGGGGGATAGCTTCCCATAGCATCGCGGCATCACACCAATCTTGGTGGATGCATTTGTTGATCTTGAGTCCCCCTCTTTCTCTCTTTTTCTTCTCTCTATCTCTTTTCTCTCCACCTCTATTTCTTCTCTCTCTCCTCAATTTATTTATTTATAAATAAATAAAAGGTTGTGTAGAATGAATATGGAAGTTTGTGGGATATAAATAAAAAGTGATGTGACGCTGATATAATAGAGAGACGATGGAGATGGATGTTGGTAGTCTAAGAGGATGTGGATCTTGGTAAGGATACTATAGATGCTAGTGCCTAGGCAAAGAAAGACATGTGAGATGAAATTTTAGAATCCACTCACCATGCTTTCATCACCGATTCAAATTGCACATACCAATTAAGGTAAAAGTGTAATCTAGGTGTGTTTGATTAGTGAGAAGCTTAACATATATTCGTAGCAGATGGTCTGTGTCAAATGATGTAGATATACAAATATTAAATCACACACAAAAGTAATAAAGTATGGCTTCTACAATTCTACCTTGTTGAGGGATTATACATGAATACGCAAGCAAACCTATTAAGTGGTGCTATACTTGTCGGTGTTAAGAAAAGTAGATAGAGATAATATACAAGGAGGTGAGAGAAAATACAGAGAAAAGAAGAAGAGAGAAAAAGATAAGGGAATCTCCGGGTTGCACAAGTCGAGAGGAAAAGAGAGTGGGTAAAGGATGGGGAATGGTGTTCTCTCTCAACCTAAAACTAGTCCTTGTGGACTTTGTGGTAGAGGTTGAGTATAACACCCAACTTAATATGGATTTTGAATTTGTTTTAAAAAGTTAGGTTTTGCTAGATGAAAGTACTTAAAGAAGCTTGAACTAAATGAAAGAAATTTATAGATTAACTTGACTTGTGAATAATCTTGAGACGGCCTCTTTAAACCGAAATCTAGTAACCTTACTCTCTTATATATATCACAATAGGTTAAGATTCTCTCATGTTATTGTCAAACATAATCCTCATTTTCACTCATAAACATGAGAGTGAATGTCTTGTTATAAGTCAAAAATAATCCGTTTGTAGATCTCACTCTTATGTTTGTGAGAGAACATGATAGGTTATGTTTAACTATAATATGAGAGGATCTTAACCTTTAAGATACACCACTAACCATGTAAATAATAGTTAAGGAAGTATTCTATAAAATGATATTAGACTTATGTCTAATTTTTATTTGAGATATCAAATTCTTACTTTATATTATCCCACTTAATTTTTTTTAGTTCAAAGAAAAATTACCTACTTAAAAGGTCAGAAAATCTTATCTTAATAATATATATATATGTTATATAGATTTACTTAAATATTTTTTTAATATAATTGAATAAAAATTTAAAAAATAGTGTATAAAGCAAATTAATTTGTACCTGTAGGTATGCAAATTTTCATGGTTTTCAAACAGACTGCAGACATGTTTCATGCCACATATCTTGAATATTGGAAGGGGACTTGTCATGCATCGATCGTGTATCTCATGTTCAGGCCATGCATCAATACATCACAAATTTCCCATTTCACACCAAATCCTTTTTAACCATGCAAGTATGAATAACGATGTATGTTGCATATTAATAATAAACTATATATATATATATATATATATATAGAAGAGAGTTCAAACGAGAACTGTTTTTCGTAGGAGAACTGCGAGAATCAATCTTGACCATTGATTAAAATAATTCAATGACTAATAATTTTGACGACTAATGATTATTGGCTCATTAATGACTAATGATTAACTCATTAAAGACGCATTAATGAGCGGTATTTTGGGCAAATCAAGCCTTGCATATTAATGACGGCTCACCCGGACGCAGTTCACGGTTAGAAAAAATATATAAATGACATAAATACTCCTATTAATAAGTCATAAATGATATTACAAACAGTTCTCGTACAAAAAAAATCCCCGTTTGAACTTTTCCTATATATATATATGTGTGTGTGTGTGTGTGTGAGTGGGGGGAAGGTTAATTTGAGAACCGATTTTATTGCGAGTACCGCGAGAACCAATTTTAGCCATTCATTTGGTAAGTGGAATTCATGAACGGCTCGTATTGGTTCTCACGATACTGAAAATAAAAACGGTGCTCAAATTATCTTTTCACTATATATATATATATATATGAGGAGGGTTCAAACAATAACTATTTTTTGTATGAGAATTGCAAGAACCGATATATCTTGGTCATTGATTAAAACAAATCAATTACAAAGAATCACAATGATTTATTGATAAGAGGTATTTTGGAATATTTAAGTTAATACCATAATGACTTATTCATCCGGACTCAATTTACCGTCGAAAAAAATTATAAATGAACAAAATACCTCTATTAATGACTCATTAATAGTATTACATACGGTTCTCGTATTTCTCATGCAAAAAACAGTTCTTGAGTAGCACAAAAACTAAATAATACTAATAGAGTTGGACATAAGGTATGATAAACTAATAGTAGTTATAAAGTAAAGGGATAGAATATATGTTTTTAGCACCATTATTTATATGCTTTTACACCCAAAAATCATTTAAGTATCAGTATATTAGTTATTTTATCATTTACTCATTTAAATGTTTATAAATGTGAAAACATCTAAGATGAACGTTTTTAGCTACACACATCTTTACTCATAAAGTAAAATATAAAGTAGGAAGAAATAGAAAATTTTAATTAATAATTACGAAACAAAGTTGATGGGACTTTATAATAATCAACTCCAGTTTCCTTTAACACAACTGTAACTTATAAGAATCGCATTTGCTCTTATTGATTCTTTGACAATTTTGCTGGAGCTTGAACCGAGCAAGGGAACGCGTACAAGTTGTCCTTTCTTGACTAATTAATTGATCCAGAAATTATTTATTTATTTCCCCTTAAATTCTATAAAGGTTTATTATAACATGTTAGTCCCGATTTTTAACATATCAAGAACGAAATATAAAGAACATGCCTAAACCAATTTTCTAAACACAAATAACACACACAAGTTTTTCTTAAAGAGTTTGAAACCTAGTCGACTAAAACTATAAATGTCCTAGAACCGAGAAATCTTTTTAAAAAAAATAAGTTTTATGCCCAGTCCAATAACGTATATATATACCCGTCCTAAGATTTTCATGTTTGAGTTTTCCTATCAGATTTTGGTATTTGTGTCATTCCTATGTTTCAACTAATACATACAGGCGGATTAATTTTAAGTTAAACCCTGTACGTATTAAACGATTTTCATTACATCCATTTCATGAAATTTATTTTTTAAAAACTAGTGTATTTATATATGCGTTAAGAGTACTAAAACATACTTTTTTTTATTATTATTGATACTATATTTATACATATAAGTTAATAATCTTTGGGATTTGATATCCTTAGAATCAATGTATTATGGATTGTTATTAAATGGGTTACATATATTATAATTGTTTATGTTATGTAATTGAGTGGTGGATTCTCTGAACCTAGCTTGGTAATGTACGTAGCTGTTGTTGATTTGGGGTTTAATTAATTTTTAGTAAAATAATCTGGCTTGTAAATGAAGTTCATATATAGAAAATCTTTGGTATTAATTTGATGAAAAACGTACAAATTAATTATTATTTTTTTGCTTTAATTGATGCAGGTTGACTCAAGCATGCAGAAGACTTCAAGTACAAAAAGGAAGTACAAAATTTCCACAATCCGTGCTGAAGATTGCGTTCGTAATTCTCTTTCAGTCTCGCACGTTACGGAGACTGGCCTTCTATTCTATTCTAGCATGAATAAATTATAAATTAATTATTTAATAATATATATATATATATATTGAGATATTGACCCACTGAATATATATATATATATATATATATATATATAATAATTTTCGTCCACATTAATCATGCCACCCACCATTCACTTGTAACATACGACCCCACATCTTTTATACGTACACACGCGTATTTACATTAGTCGACATTTACGAATATTAATTAATAAGGGATATTTCATAACTTTTTTGTTAAGTAACATTTCATAAATTTATGTTAATTTATTTTATTAATAGTCACACATAACTGTCACTTTGATTAGGCTAAACGACTTCGGCAACCATCGAATAAATAGAGATATATATAGTAGCAACTGAACTGACGGACACCGGATTAGCTTCAGCAACATCAGAACGAACATATGGTCAGCTTCAACAATATCAGGTGATCTTAATTTAGTCTTGATTACATGTTGTATGGTTTGTCTAATAGCATTTGCAAATAACTTGTTTTTGTAATAATTAATAAATGTTCAAATAAACCAAGTATTATGTTAATATTAATACATGGGACAGTTGATTTTTTCCACGCCGGCACGTCCCATTCAATCGTTCCTATAAAAAATATATATATATATATATATATATGATATAAACTATAATAATTAAACTAATAGGACTCTACATTCAGTAGACAAACACGAGATATGGCCCACATTCATTTTTTCTAAGATGAAGTCAAAAAGTTGACTTTTTAAAACATTCCCTGTTACCATATATGATACGAAGGACCACACCCAACTTTACCCATCCAATGCCATTATACGAAACATCTTTCCTTCAATTCTCTCAAGAACAAACTAATGTTGGGGAAGAAGATAGGTTCATTCAAGAACCTGGCCAAGAAGGCTAAAACTCGGGGCGATGATGAGCCATCACAGTTCGAAAGGTTACTCAAGAATGGTAAAGAAGAAGCAGGTCTATCTTCTTCGTGTTCTTCACCATCTTGCAAAACGCCAAACGGGTTTTTCACACTCTACATAGGTGAGGAAAGACGTAGGTTTGTTGTTCCCATGGGCTACTTGTGTCACCCTCTTTTCAAGATGTTGCTCGAGAAGTCTTCGGAAGAGTTCGGGTTCGGCCAAAAGAGTGGATTGGTTGTTCCGTGTAGTGTCAATGCTTTCCAAGAGGTGGTAAGTGTTGTGGAATCTTGTAACAGCAAATGTAATTTGAGTAATCTGGTTGAGGAGCTTATTTAGATCTGTGTATACACCTAAAAGAGTAAATAAATGTTATAGCATTGTGTATTGGTCACACTTGGTTTTGACACGAAAATTATATATATATATATATATATATATATATATATATATATGTATATATACGGGAGAGTTCATTTGAGAACCGATTTTATTACGAGAACCGCGATAACCAATCTTAACCGTTCATTTTGGATAATAGAATTCATGGATGAAGAGCGTGGGTGGATTGAGTACTGTGGCAAGGTGCACGTAAGGAATTCATGGGTGAGCAATCCAATTGAAGAAGAGGAAATTGGACGGCTAAGATTGGTTCTCGTATGAAAAACAGTTCTCAAATTAACTTTTCACTATATATATATGCAAAAGTTCAAAGGGGAACTGTTTTTCATACGAGAAATGCGAGAACTGTTTTTAACGCAATTAATGACTCGTTAATAAGGTATTTGGTAATTTATATATTTACTTAACCATGAATTACGTCCGGATGAGCCGTCATTAATTTGCGAGGTTTGATTTTCACGAAATAGCTCTCATTAATGCGTCACTAATGATCTATTAATGAAGCACTAATGAGCTGTCAAAAAATCTTAGTCATTGATTAAGTTTAATTAAGGGTTAATATTGGTTCTCGTACGAAAAATAATTCTTGTTTAAACCATCACCTATATATATGAACAATGTTCAATATATATACACTATATATAAAGCATTTAGACATTTTAAATCTCTTAATAATTACTTCATTACCCCAACATCACTAAATATATTTGATAGTAATGTCATAATTTGAGTAGAATTTAATTTGAAAATTATAATGCAATCAATATCTTATTTATGGTTTGACTTTCAAATCAGAAAATTGAAAATACTATAGATTGTAAATTGACATATAAATTATAAATTATTCAATTTATACCCCTACGTTATCAAAAACAGACATGTTATCGACTACAAATTATTCGCCAACGCCGCATTGCATGGGTACCGTGCTAGAATATATATATATATATCAATATATAGTGAAAAGATCATTTGAGAATCATTTTTATTGCGAGAACTGCGATAATCAATCATAGCCGTTCAATTCCCTATCCTTTAATTCAATTGTTCGCCCATGAATTCATCACATGAAAATTGCCACACTTTTTCCCCACGCACTTCATCCGTGAATTCTACTTACCAATTGAATGACTAAGATTGGTTATCGCTGCTCTCACAATAATAATGGTTCTCAAATGAACCCTCCCCTAATGGTAATAGGGGATGGTTCAAACGAGAACTGTTTTTCGTACGAGAACTGTGAGAACCAATCTTGTCCGTTCATTTTGGATAATGGAATTCATGGATGAAGAGCGTTGGGGGATTGAATGTGGCAAGGTGCATGGAAGAAATTTATGCGTGGGCAATCCAATTGAAGGAGGGGGAATTGGATGGCTAAGATTGGTTCTCGCGGTTCTCGTACGAAAAACAGTTCTCGTTTGAACTTTTGCATATATATATATATATATATATATATATATATATATATATATTAGTTGTTGATTTGGTTTAGCGACATCAAATCTTTATTAAAAGGTGGGGTGGCATGATATATTGATATTGCCGGCCTAATGGCACATTCGGTAGTTTTGGAATATTTCAAGCGACATCATCAATGCGATATACTGATCTTTTTTGTTAATTACGACATACAATTGTATGACTTACCAATCCGTCAATTGTATTGTCATAAAATGTCAGGTAATTTCGTTTAAATTTATTAACTTGCATCCTTGCCTTCTCCACTCCTTGAGAAGTCATTTAGTCAAAACTTACAACTTTATTGTATTTGACTAATTGTGTTAAGTTATGGAATCGGTCATCTTTCACCACACTCGTATTTCTGTCACATCGCTTCCTCTCTTGTATCTTTTAAACCCGGCAATTATCATCTTTCATTCGCTTTAATCTTTCCTCGCTTTTTTCTAATGTATTAATATCTTTCTCTCCTCTCCCCCTCTCGCTCTATCTCATGCACACTTTCTTAGTTTCTCCAATTGTAAGATCTCAATTGTGTTAAGTATCTAATATATTTAAGAAAACACCATAATGATATGAGTTCTGATATGTATGAACGTAAAGGATGAGAACAATATGATAAAAACGAAATTGCGCATGTCTAATTTACTAGGGTTTGTAGATATGTATATATATACCAATAAGGTATTTACTAAACATACTCGGTATTATGACTAATGTCAGTAGCAATATCAAACTTAACTAATAAATAAATTGACACCACTTTATGTTCTAACACCATCTTTATCGATCTCTATCCTCTTTCCCGTGTGGTAACTCACTTCCAGAGGGCTCTCCTGTAGCTCCCCACCCACGACTAGAGAGGTTAATTCTTGTTCCTCGAGGGGTGATCATCCTGTTTGCTCATAAAATTTGAAAAATATGAGTTCGGATATGAATTCTAGATTACCACATAAATAAGGAATCAAGTATATGAAAATGACCCCACTCGTTTAGCGGTGTTATATATAAAGAATTTCTAAGCGATGTAATTGTGCTATATATATCTTGATCATCAGTATTCACTTGCATTAGGTTTGATAAAATTTGCAAACCTTTTGACATCTACATATGTATTCAATGCATTCTTTAAATTAATATTGTTAATAATTTTATTTTTATATTTCGTGTATCATATATATATATATATTAAAATCATAAACAACTAATTAATATTTGATTTATTTAGTAAAAGTAGTTATCATGGTTGATTTATGATAATATATTAACTACTATTCTATTCTATATGGGAGACTAGAGAGCTTGTTGAACTACTGTCTTATGATATATGTTATATTATAAAGTATTTAGTTATTTGTCTTAATCTTTTGATTTTAAGTAATTTCAAATTACTAATATACTCTTTCGTATTAAAATAAATGAAAACTATTAAATAAAGTAACTATTAGGTGGAATTAACGACAATCTTATATACCATTTTAATAACTAAACCTTCTATAATAAAACTATTTAATTATTTAAAACAATCTAGTAAATGCAAATTGAATTAATAATTAAGAAATTTTAATTATTAAACTTTTCATATTAAATATTCTATCACATAACATATATTTTAACTTAACTATTAGAAATTGTATATAACTAGAACTAATAAATCTAAATAACAAATCATAATGACCTTATTTTACAAATCCATAAGAAGTTTTATTAACCTACGATAACTAGAAGAGAAACATGCATCCCCTGTTTTAAAAACGGATAAATTGTCCGGTAAAAATATTCGTTGCCGTTGTATTACGCGAGTACGATGATAGTAATTTTTTAAAAGATACGTAATTCTTTAATTATTCTTTATTTTGAAACTGATCGATCAATAGGAGTTTTAACCTAATTTTGTTGCTTTCAAATAAAATATTGTTTTACTCTTGTCATATTTGAGGAGAAGAACATACATACATATATCTAATTTTATCTGTATATATAGTAAACAAGCCAATAACATTTTATCTGGTAGCGAAATTTTGATCTTTACAATTGTATCAATATATAAACTTCCAACTTTTATATAATTCGAACCTTGTGAATGGTAGTCATCCAAATGTTAATCTTTAACCAAATATCCTGATTCTACCTATGTGATGTGCGCTTAATCGAGAACCATAAAACTTTGACAAAAGAGAACCACTCGCACACAAAAAGTGTATGACTAAGGTGACATTTAGTTTTGACTTAATTAACTTAATGTGTAAGAGACTTATTCTCGTAAGTTATGATCATATTGTTTTTTTTTAATTCATAAATGATGATTTAACAGAATAAGTTAAGATGGTGATAACTTTCTCATTAAGTTAATAATTTTATTCTTTTTTATTCAAACAAATTATTAAGCACATAAAACAAACAATATTACTACTTATTTTATGCAAACGTTGTTTATTTACAGAGACATTTTATTCAAACAAAGCTTAATAAAAAAACAAAAAAAATCCTAAATGGGTGTTTGGTTCATGAACTTAAAATTCTAAAATTACAAATCTCATGGGATTTCAAATTCAATTACATATCTTGTCTAGTACTCTGGTTCATGTAAAAGACAATGGGATTTCTAAGGCAAATATGGTGAATGAGTCGACTCACCTTCACAACTTGACTGGCTCGGAGACGGGGAAGGAAGAGACGGTGAAGGGGGACGACGGTAGAGGCGGGTGTGGTGAAGCGAGACGGCGGTGGAGGACGAGGCAGTGAATAAAGACGGTCGCAGAGGCGGAGACGGTTAAAGGCGACGACAGTAGAGGTGGAGGCGGTGAAGGACGATGGAGGCAGAGGCTGTGAAGGGCGGCGGGGGTGGAGGCGGTGAAGGGCAACGACAATGGAGGTGGGTGACGTGGCGGAGGCGGTGAAGGACGATAGTGGCGGAGGCGGTGAAGAGCGACAATGGACGAGGTGAGGTCGGTGAAGGGCAATGGCGACGGAGGTGTAGTCGGTGTGAAGGGTGGCGGCGGCAGAGACAGAAGTGGTGAAAGTCGACGGCGACGGAGGTGAAGGTGGCGGCGGTGAAGGGTGATGAAAGCGGAGACGAGGAAGGTTACGGCGATGGAGGTGAAGGTGGCGACGGTGAAGGGCAACGACAATAGAGGCGGAGACGGAGATGGGAAATGATGGCAGCGGAGACGAGAAAGGACGATGGCGGAGACGGGGAAGGTTACAGCGGTGGCCAGTTAGGGTAGTGACAGAGACGATGGACAAAGGGAGATGACTACAAATGCGTAAACGGTGAAGGGCAATGGTTACGACGGTGGTGGTGACTGACAATGGTGATGCCGATGACGGTTATGGTGACTGATTACGGTGGCAACGGCGAGACCGAAGCGTTGATTGATGTGGTGAAGAGAACTGTAAATTGTTGGTTAGATAGGTCCTTATTTTGAAATCTCACATATGAGGGATTTAGAAATAGCACCCCCTCAATGATTTTGAAATCTCACACCTATAGAATTTGAAATCTAAATACCTCCTTATTTTCAACCAAACATGAGATTTCAATGGATTTAAAATGCATATCCCGCGAAATCCCTCGAAATCTTACCAATCAAAGTGGCACTAAGAATCAAATAACTACATGTGAATTTACGCATATGTGCGCTATAACAGTTTAACTCACATGTGTACATTTTATTCAAATGTAATATTGACCTATTTATTTTCAAATTTAATGATCCATATTTGTTCCATGGTCTTACGATTCTCAAATGAAACTTCTCCATGCAAGTTTGTGTACAAAATAATCCAATCTCTCTCTCTCTCTATATATATATATATATGAGAGGGTTCAAATGATAACAATTTTTCGTACGAGAAATGCGAAAACCAATCTTGACAATTGATTAAAAATGAATCAATGGTTACTAATTTTGACGGCTAATGATTGATTCATTAACGACGCATTAAAGAGGGTTATTTTGGGCAAATCAAGTATCGCAAATTTATGACGGCTCAGATGGACGCAATTCACGGTTGAGAAAAATATACAAATGACCAAAATACAATTATTAATAAGTTATTAATGATGTTAAAACAGTTCTCGTACGGAAAACGGTTTTCGATTGAACTTCTCCCTATATATATCTATAACTATTATAAAAATGCTTACATTTTTTTCCTTTTTTTAACTATTAAATCAAACTCTATTAACCAATCAGAACCTTCAATTTCAAAATTCTTTAATTTTATAAAACAATTTTAGAAAGATTAAACAAGTATCCAATTCAATTTTAAACTAATTGAGAGGGGGCTGGATGAAAATTATGAGGGGTTTTTATAAAACATGTGAGGGCTTTTAAGAAAATGTGAGAGGATTTTATAAAAATTATATATTAATGTAATTAATTATAAGTTGTTATAAATTATGTTTAATACCTTGTGATATATTTTGTTTAGATAAAAAAATTATTATATATTTGAGACCGTCTCATTTTTATCTACGTTTTGGTATAATTTTATTGTAATATGACACCTTTTTAAAATTAGTATATTATTAATTTTTTATTATCCATTAATAGTAGCGTGTAGATAATTTTTTGTTTCGACGAGTGGTTTTTTTATAGATTATGGTGATGAGCTGAGTGGTTAACTTGAGTATGTTGTTCAAAGTGTTTAGTTATTGATTTTAAAACATTTTCAATCTTATTAGAAAAATGTATGAAACATTTTATGAAATATGGTGTAAAATTAAATGTATCATTAAAAGATGATATATTATATATTTAAAAATCTAAATTCAGAGATGTAAAGATATCTGTTTTTGATGATCCTGACACTATTTTATTAGTGTAGGTAGTTAGTCAAAGGAAACGCTAAAATAGAAGTGTTAATCTTTTATGTATTTGAAAGTATTTGTATATGTATACTTCTAACATTTTTTATTTGATTTTGATATATCTCATGTTACTTCAGTAATACCCGTATGTACACGGATCTATAAACTAGTAAATATATATAAGGTAGTTTTAAATCATAGAACCTAAAGAAAAAATCTGGACCATTTGATCATCTAAATTAATAGTTGAGATTTGAAGATGACAATTTTGTAAATTATATCAAAACTATATTAGGTAACTGCATAATTGAGGCAAATATGGAATTCTGTTTTGGTAACCACATATCATCTTTCTAGTTCCACCTCCCGAAAATGCAAACTGATAACCAAAATGCAAATCATTAGGTTATTTGCATGTTAATGACTTAATATTGTTTGCACTTTTGGTTATTTGCATTTTTGTTATCTTCTTTTATGACGGTTGCATTTTGCCTTTTACATTTTCGTCAAACAATTTTCATTTTTGTTATTTGTTTTTATCATTTTTGGCAACATTTTGCATTTTCGTAAAAAAAAAATTAGAAAACATTTCAATCCCGGTCTTGAATTAAAGAGGATAAAAAACTGAATCTAATGTTATATTTTTTTTGCTAAAATTCTTAAACATGAATTTATTATGACTATTTGAATGTTTAGTAGAATTTTTTTATTTAAAAATGGAAGTTTGGAGGTTGAATGAGGAATAGGGAGCGGGTATTAATTTGTAATTATTTTTCCAATTTTACCCTTACTCTTAATGTCACGTGTAATCACCAGGTTTGTTCTTTAGGTTTTATGTATAACCTCATCATATATATATATACATATATATATATATATATATATATATATGGGTGAGCAAAGTTGAACCTGGCCCAAAAAGACCGAGAGACAAGCCCTAAGAGAGACCAAAACCGATCAGAATTTTACATTATAGATATGGTCTTTGGGTTCAATATTTATGTATATTAATAACTCCTCACATAGCCATAAATCCTTACTAACTTTTAATTCAAAAGGTAAATTTATTTGATCAAGATTAAATATTATCTTTATGCGTTGATTAGAAACTAGTGTCATAGTTATTTTATTATAGGGAGGGACCATTTTGTCAATTGGAAAGTTAAGAAAGAGTATTTAAGCACTTTTAGGACACAAAACCCTAGGTTAGATACTTCTAGCCGCAATTACTATTATATTAGGTATTACGTGTGTGTGTGTGTGTAAGTGTGCGGGAGTGTGTGCTTTTGCTGAAAATAAGAAACTGAAATATAGCAATCTTTCATAATTTCCTCTAGAATTTTGAAGGATAATCATCAGGTTAGTGTTCCTAAATCCCTTCAATCAGTTTTAGAAACAATTTGGTTGGGTTTTAGTGGGGATTCGAAGAAGCTTTGATGTGTATTGAATTGAGAACAAACGGAAACCTAAAAAGGGGTTTTGATACATAAAAATGTAATGTTTTCACAATACCGGGAATTGGTATTACCTAAAATAAGAGTAAATGGTTAAGATTTGAGTAGGATTGGATTTTAAATGATCAAACTGAGTAAACACCAATCGTAAATGTTCTTGAGGAGTTGGGAATCGAAAACTAGACTTAGAATGAATCATAGATCGAGTGGTAAATGTGAATCGAAAATGTATGCCCTGAATTAATCGTAAACCGTAGGTAAAAGGGGGAGGGTTGAGTCTCTTCATGAGACTCCCCTGGATCATGAATCACAAATTGTATATCGGATCGAAAACCACAATTGGAAAGGCTCAACCGTTAAAGCATAATCGAATTCTTGAATCGGAAACTTTGAATCTAAAACCAACAATAAGATAAGATCGTGAATTGAATTGAACCAAGAACATAAAATGGGAACCGCAAAGCGAAATCGTAAATCAATACGAGAGCATATAAGGGCCATAGAATGATGGTAAATTACAAATCATGACTTGGAACTTAAACCTGAATCATAAACCAGGCTTTAAATTGTGAATTGAAATTCCTCAAATGCAAATTATGTAATCATAAAACCCGAACCGTAAAACATAAAGGGAACCAGAACTGAACATAGGAGAATCACAAATTAGGAATCAAGGGTCATAATCGAAAATAGAGAGATTTTATAGTTAGGGTCTGTAATTCAACAACGTTTAATATCATGGAAACCTGATTTGTAGGTGTTCGTGGTAATAACATAATTCCAATAATTCGTTTCATAAGTTGTTGTTTAGTACATATATTGCAATCAGGGGAGTTTTCACTATCTCATACTTTGTGATATGAATTGTAGATACGTATTATGTATTGGTTTTGTGATTATGCGATTATTAAAGGTTTGGCCGATATTTCGTTAGCTGAAAATGAACACTCGAAAAAGTAACCGAGAGGGTTATATGATGCTAGTGGGCATCAAGGTCGAGTGGACTATTATTATTGATGTATGTGGACATCATGGCCGATGGTGCCTTTTATGCAGTTATGTGAAGCTGTGTTGGTAGTCATTACGTATGAGTGTTGTGTTGCTCACTAAGCTTTATGCTTATCCATTGTTTTTTCTTTCTTTTAGGTTCCTCGAGTAATGACAATGGGAAATCTCCGGTGTGACAACAAAGTAGCGGCATTTTCCTTAACGTACTTTTATAATGAAACAATTTAATAACCATATATTTTTATATAAATTTTTAAAAATACAATTACCAAATAACCATATTTTAAATTCTAATCACAAAAATAACTCAAATATGCTTTAAAATGAAAAATACATATATATACTATATTATAAAGCATTTATGCATTTTGCTTAATCTTTTAAATTTTAAGTCTTTTGAAATTACTAAATTACCCCTCATATAAAGTAAATGAAAACTATTATATAAAGTAACTATTAAATAGAGTTAATAAGAATCTTATATTCTATTTTAATAACTAAACCTTCTATATTTAAAGAATTCAAATAAATTAACTTAATTATTAAAAACTACTTTCATAACCAAACCTTTTATATTAAATATTATATCTCGTAATAAATATTTTAACATAATTATCAGAAAATGTGTACAAGTAGAACTCATAAATCTGAATAATCTATAATAAGAATTTATAAACATATATTTTAAATTTTTTTAAATAGCTCATATAATTAATAGTTTCAAATTAGTTTACTATTTTCTTAATTTCTTAATTTTAAATAGTTTCAAATTACTAATTTACACTACGTATTTTCATGCAATTTAACTTATTTTATAAGTAAAGATTTTTTTTCTTATTTAATTGTTCTCAAAGTTTATTTAAAAATAATAAAAAAGTTGATTAAGAACAGGAAAATAAAGAAAATAAAGAAAATAGACATGTTACCAATGTAAAATTATTCGTTGTCACAGTATTACGTAAATTCCCAAAACGAACAAGTTATCGAGTAGAAACTATTTGATGCCGCCGCATTGCGCGGGTACCATGCTAGTATATATAAAACTATATATGTTAAAAAATCAAATAAATAATTAATAAAAAAATAAAAAAACATTTTTCGGATATGATATCCAAAACATCTGAAACTTTAGAAAAACACTATCCGAATCCGAAAAATCAGAATTACGAATTTTGAATATCCAAAATTTTAAATATCCAAGTTCTCAAATAATTTCGAATCGAATTTTTAAATAAATAAAACGAATGCTCTGATACGGATATTTTAAACACCCCATGCTCCCATAGCAAACTATGTTGGTGTACATCGACCCATTGGGCCAGTCTGGTTAATATGGACTTGGAAAAGCTCGTAAAAGTTAGCAAACAACTAAACAACTCAGAACTCACGGTCAGATCTAAAGCGGAGAGCGCCCCTTCAAAATTTCAAAAACTCCTCCATTCATCATTTCATATCATCCCGCTGCTTTTCATTTCACTTCCTTTTCATCAGATCAAACCATCAAACTGGTCTTCGCCCAACATTCGATCGAACCAATCAACCCTCTTTTTCACACACCTGGACACACTATCTGTGTGAAAATATGTCCGGTCGCCATGAAAAAGGCGTTAATGTCCAGGTGCTCTTGCGTTGCAGGTACTGGAAGTGTTTATTATACTCTAACACTCTTTCCTTTTCTTGAAGCTAGAAGTAAAGGATCTGCTAGGGTTTGATTGGTTTTGTGATTTTGAATTATGTTCTGAAATCATGTTTCTTTTTCTGTAATCTGTGAATGAAATGCATTGTTTCGTTTGTTTGGTAGGCCTTTTAGTAACGACGAGTTGAAGAACAATGCACCTCAGGTGGTGACTTGTAACGATTATCAGAGGGAGGTTGCGGTTTCTCAGAGTATTGCTGGGAAGCAAATAGATAGGGTTTTTACTTTTGACAAGGTACCCTATTTATGATATCTGGCATTTGCAATTGCATTTTGATTGGGGCTTTTTCTTTATCTCTGCAAGTTCTTTCAAATTTTTGTATAAACAAGGTCGATATTTTGTATACAAGGTCGATATTTTGTATTCAATGTCTCACTTTATCCATATGTTCTGCAGTATTGAAAGGGTTTAATCTTTAAAAGAGTGCCACAGAGTAATAACACTTAGCTTGCTAGTAAAACACTCCAACCATTCAATGAATAAAGATTTGTGAATGAAAGACAATGGTTTCATAAATATTCGTCCCATCTCTCAAAAAATGCATTATTAAGTCTGGAAGGGATTTTAGGACTACATCGTAGACATTTTTTCCCCTTCAGAGAAGGGACTTCTAAACATAACGATTGTTTATTAAATATTTTAAAGAGTAACCATCATTAATTTAATGTTTATTAAATATTTCAAAGAGTAACCATCATTAATTTAATGGACCTTCTTCTCCATCTTCATTTTGTGTGTGTGTGTGGCGGGGGGGGGGGGGGGGGGATTGGCATATTTGTTTTATACTTCATCCATGTTTACTTTAAACCTCACCTTCTATGTGAATTTTGAGTTTTGATTCCGCTTTAAAATAAGTGTAATATCCGACTAGAGAGGTACTATTACGATTTTTAAAATACCCTAGTACCTCTTTTTTGCTAAAATCAAATAACCAATCTTCTGTCAGGACTACTGACGACATAGTAGCTATGTATTCAGATTAAAAAAAGAAAGGACTGATTGAGTTTATTTTGTTATGTTCAAGAGAAACAATAAACTTAAGTTAATCTATGTTTGATATTGCATGGTTTCTAAACAACCAATGAATGATTGCAACATTTTTCCATATTATGCAGGTTTTTGGTCCTTCAGCTCAGCAAAAAGATTTATATGAACAAGCTGTTATTCCAATTGTAAATGAAGTTTTAGAAGGATTTAACTGCACCATTTTTGCTTATGGACAGACAGGCACAGGAAAGACTTACACTATGGAGGGAGAATGCAAGAGGGCCAAAGTATTATACACTTCTAAGTTACATTAGACTTATGGTTTGTACTAATCATTTATTAACACTTCACTGCTAACGCATTCTCAGAGTGGCCCAAACGGAGATCTGCCATCAGAAGCAGGTGTAATACCGAGATCTGTCAAACAAATATTTGACACATTGGAGGGCCAGAATGCTGAGTATAGTGTTAAGGTTACTTTTTTAGAGCTTTATAATGAAGAAATCACTGATTTGCTTGCTCCTGAAGAAATATCAAAAGTTGGTGCTGAGGATAAACAGAAAAAACTCTTGCCACTCATGGAAGATGGTAAAGGTGGAGTTCTTGTAAGAGGTTTGGAAGAAGAGATTGTAACAAGTGCTAGCGAAATATTTACATTACTTGAGAGGGGTTCTGCCAAACGTCGAACTGCAGAGACTTTATTAAATAAACAATCAAGGTTATATTTTGTTCCAGCAATTTATTCAAGTTCCTTGATAGCGTATAATTCTTACTTCTAATGCTTTATTTTACTTTCAGTCGGTCACATTCACTTTTTTCCATTACAATACACATTAAAGAGGCAACCCCAGAAGGTGAAGAACTTATCAAGTGTGGCAAACTAAATCTGGTCGATTTAGCTGGTTCAGAAAACATTTCCCGCTCTGGTGCAAGGGAGGTAATAATTTAACAAATCTATCTTAATTATTATTTGGGTTTGTTTTTATATTTTTCTTCCTGTGTTTGAGTTTGTAACCTTTTGTAATATTTAGGGTCGTGCAAGAGAAGCTGGAGAAATTAATAAAAGTTTACTTACTTTGGGGCGAGTAATAAATGCTCTAGTGGAGCATCTGGGACATGTCCCTTATAGGTTTGGTTATCTTTATTCTCTTTAATAATGTTTAGAGTACCTTTCCATTCAGTAATTTATGTTTTTCGTCGAGTAAAACTGATAATACTTTTGGAATTACAGTTTAAATTCTTTTCCTCTTTTTTCCCATCACAAACAGACCTTTATAAATGCTAAATTTCTGAACTTTGGTTTTTTGAATTCCAGGGATAGCAAACTCACTCGTCTACTTCGTGACTCATTGGGTGGAAGGACAAAAACTTGTATCATTGCTACTGTATCACCTGCTGTTCATTGTATTGAAGAGACATTGAGCACATTGGATTATGCCCACAGGGCAAAGAATATTAAGAACAAGCCAGAGGTATTGCCACAGTTTGCACATCAATTAAGCTATTCTTATTCTTGATTAATATCTGTCAACTGATTATAGCATCTTCATCATGTAATCTAATCGTTTATAGTTAACAATCTTCTTTTTATCTCTTAAATAATGATCCTATTAGTCTATAAACATCTAATATGGAAATATTTGAACTTTGAAGTTTGGACTACATATGGGACATGTCATGATGTGTTGCCAACTAAATCATTCTTTTTGATTTTTATCCAATCTGCTAGGTGCTAAACTTTAACAGTATTTTGTCTTTGTGTTTTGAAGGTTACGGGTTTAAAATTTTTTAATTTGTTTGCAATTTATGTCTGTATTTTCTTGTCTATCTGTAGGTAAATCAGAAGATGATGAAAACAACTCTAATAAAGGATCTGTATGGTGAAATTGAAAGACTCAAAGCTGGTAAAAAAATGTGTTGTATGATAATATCTTGGAGATTTAAAATGGGAATTATTGTAGAATGACTAATGTGTAATTGTCTCTTTTGAGAACTTTCTCTTTCCAGAGGTTCATGCTTCGCGTGAGAAAAGTGGTGTTTATCTACCGAAAGAGCGATATTACCAAGAGGAAATGGAACGAAAGGTACCAAAACATTTGGTTTCCACATTATCATTTAGATATGCTAGTCAAATATATACAGTATACTGCATCATAGCATTTTTAATACATCATGGAGATTAATTTTAAAATACTCAGCTAAAATGAGGATCGAGGAACTTGTGAAGTTGTGATGCACTTTTATGAGGTTAACATTACATTCTCTTAGCCTTAAGATATTGTTTGTTGCTTAGTCAATGGCAGATCAAATTGAACAAATGGGAATCAAGATAGAAAACCAACAGAAGGTATGTTAATTTTGGTTAGTGTACTCCACTTGTTGCTGTAATTTTTTTCTTACTTTCTAAATGGCGACAATGCGACGTACACAGCAATTCGAGGAACTACAAACTCAATTCAATGCCCGGGTAGAAGAGTGCTCCGATTTAAGCTGCAAACTCGAGTCTACACAGGTAAATTAAAACCTCTGTTTGCTTGCATTATCGTGGGATTTTTTATAATATTCCTGATAAATAAACACTTGTTCTTTCCTTATCTTTTTTCTTTTCACCTTTTTTAGAACAACTTGAATCAAACCAATAAGGTGTTGGCTAATACCGAGGAAACACTGAAGAAATGTCAGTATGCTCTCAAGGAACGAGATTTTATTATACAAGAACAGAAAAAAGCAGGTATATCTGATTGTTTTTGGTGTCAATATTTTGGTTGGTATTCATCTGTTACAAATGGCTGAATATTATACACAGAAAATGCATTGGCTCATCAAGCATGTGTTCTTCGGTCTGACTTGGAGAAATCTCTTCAGGACAATTCATCGTTGTTTATGAAAATTGGTGCGTTCGCTTTTATATTCGTAAGAAACAAGTTTTTTGGATGTTAAAAACTTATATTGTCAATCTTTTGCAGCAAGAGAGGATAAACTCAATGCTGGTAATAGATCAGTTGTAAATAAGTTTGAATCTGAGCTTGCACAAGACGTTGGCTCTCTTTGCAACATGGTGGCTGCATCTGTATCTCGGCAGAATGAGCAACTTCAGTGCATTGAGAAGTTCTGTCACACATTCCTCAACATTAATGATAAGGTATTGCTTGATTTGAGGCACCGAGTAAATTTTTTTTGTAAATATTTGGTTGTTGATACAATTTTATGAAACAGACCATCATCGACTTAAAGAAAAAAGTATCTGCATCAAGGAACATGTATATTTCTCACATTGAAAACCTGGAAAATGTTGTACGTTTGCACAAAGCAAGTGCTAATGGATGTCTAGAGGATATTTCAGTCAAGGCTTCTTCTAATGCTTGTTGTGTTGAAGAAGTAAGGTTAAATTGTTTAGCATCCCAATTTTTTTTCTAACATTAATTAGTATCTGAAGAATTACTTTTTATATTAGCTATTGGCTGAAGAAGCGGAAAAAGGACATTCTATATTTGATGAGCTTCAGGGCACTTTAGCGACACAGCAAGGAGAGATTGCGGTTTTTGCCAGAGAGCTTCGAAAGGTTTGTGTTTTTTTCTGTTTACAGGAGACATTTCATACCTTTTTATTTAAATTCATGTTAAATGTAATTTGGGATGTTTAATTTTTGTCAGAGGTTTAATGATAGCATCCATCATACAACAAATATATCCGAGTTCATTAATGGTATATTTGATAAGCTTGTGGAAGAATCCAAGGAGCTAGAAAACCATGCAAATCAAGTTGACAAGATACAGACAAAAAATATAGATGAATTTCAGAAGGAATATGAGGTACTTTCAAAACAGTTCTTATTTTAAATAACAATAATTGACACTAGAACCAATATTTATAACTTGATACTAATAAATTCCTTCAGGAGCAATCAAGATGTGATGCACAAAAGCTTATTGCTGATGTGACAAGTTTAGTCTCAAGTCATATGAATCGCCAAAAAGAAATGGTGGATGCACGTTTAGCTGGTATCAGGGATACTGCTGTTGGAAGCAAGAAAGTTTTAGATGGCCATGCTTCTTCAATTGAGGGAATCACTACGGATGCTAAAAGAAAATGGCAAGAATTTTCTCTACAAGCAGAAAATGATGCAAAAGATAATGCTGATTTTTCTGCTGCTAAACACTGTCGTTTAGAACTATTGCTACAAAAATGGTAAGAAATCCTATACGACCCTTGATTTCGATGTTAACTCGAGATTCTACTTTTGTTGATATTCTATCTTTTCCGCTCTTCTTTTACCTCCAGTGTTGATTCTACGGAAATGGCATTGAATCATTCAAAAAAGACACAAGAATCCGTGACTGACATGGGTAAAAAACATGTCTCAGCAATCGACGAACTTGTCAGGTGAGTTACAGTGCAATGCAACAACTTGTGAATATTTTTCTTATTAGTTACTGTGCAAAGCAACAACTTGTGAATGTTTTTCTTTCTTTTGAACTCTGCAGAAATGCTTGTGAGAGGAACGAACATCATGATGCTGAGGTTGGTTCTGCACGGAAGGCTGCTGAAGAGGATGTGTTAAAGAGTTGCGAGGACATCATTAAACACATGGAAGGTAAGTCAGTTAAGAAAAAAAGCTAGCTATTAGAGGAATTTTTTTTTGCTGTACAACATTTAGAAGTTGTTAAAACAAAGATTAATATTACTATTATAATCATAATTAACTAATTTATCATTTTGTAAAAATGGACAAAAGTGGTTGGTGGGTCGACCCAGTTTGACCTGGCCTGGTCAGGTTCGATTGGTACCTAAAAGGCTTCGATGCAACATGACCGGGTTTCATTGTTCTTTCATAGGTACATCACAAGAAGAGCAAGAGGCTGTTAGTGGAATCCTAGAAACCACGAAAGCACAGGCCATGATTCTTGAAAACTTACAAGAGGATCACTCTACACAATCTGGTGCAATACAACAAAAGACTCGTGATACTTTTCAGCAGAAATATATGGTAAAATGATATAAGATGCATTCTTAAATGGCCATACATATGAATGATTTGGTGATATTTATATATATGCATATGTATTTTTGGGTGCAGGATTACGAACCATCTGGAAATACTCCTGTAAGATGCGACACCGATGTCCCAAGTAAGGTGACTATAGAGTCACTTCGGGCAATGCCTATGGAGACACTATTGGAAGAATTCCGGGAAAACCATTCATTTGACTCGTTCGAAGTAAAGGAAGCAAAGATTTCTCCTACTCCACGCTCGCCTCTTACAGAAATCAACTAATAAGATTCACGACTTAGTGTCTGCTCAAAACGTTTTTGGTTCGTTTGTACTTGTTACTTTGTATATTCTCAGACACCATACGGTGTGGTAGGTGGATCAATCGACCCTCATAATCCCTGCTTGGGATTTGATGTTCTAGTATGACCAATGTAATAGAGATGGCTTCTTGGTGTATTTTATTTTCTTGAGATCTTGTGATTTGAGCAGTATGTAATGTAAGCCTTTCTTTCGTTCACTTAAAAGAGAATTTGCATCATTTGTTGTTTTATGTATGGTGGAATGTTTAAGCGTCGTATTGTTTGTATTAAGCACATGCTATATTGATAAACTTTGAAATTAATTTTTATAAGTTATGACCTTATCAATTTGGATTTAAATAAGTCACGAGCAAGTATATATCGATAAACTTACCAAAATTCTATCAATCTTATAAGAAATGGCATATGCCTCTTGGTTTACCTTTTATTTTAGCTGTAGATTTATGTTTTAAAGTGTAAATTCGTGTTTGCTACATCTTTGTTCCCTAAAATAATGAAATAAAATAAAAACCAAAAGTTTTTCAACTCTAAACCCTAACTATGAAATAGGGATATGACCGTCACGTTCATAAAAATATATATGTTCAGAGCGGGCGGAGTGGGGTGTATTTCCCCATGTGGTGAGACATATTGAAGGTAAAAGCCACTTCATGGTGCCGTGAATTTAGCTTTTGTGTGGTGGTAATCTTCATAAAAAAAAAGCTATGTGGTGTAATTTTGGAGGGTCCCGTAGGTATTTCCTCTCACACATTTTATTTAAGTTAATTAGTGGATCCTAGATTTTAGTGCGATGATGGTGATCATTACGTGACTGAGTGGTGAAAAAAAAAACTGACGTGACGGTGTTATAGGATGTAACCACTCCCCTCACTCTTGTAATAAAATTTTAACATTTCAAGTCATTTCAAATAGTGTTGCATCATTATCATAACGCATTTTTGCCCATAAAAATATAAACTATTATTCTCATCCATTAATAAGTTATTTTATTTTATATCGTAAATTTTTATTTTGTAAAAAATGTGATATAAAAATAAAATAAAATACTACGTTCCATCAATAAATTATAAATGAGTGAAAGTTTCATCAGGCGGTATAGGAAGTATAAGCAGCTACGAGCCTCGAGCCCTCGATGCTCAAATTCAAAAATCAACGATTGTTTACTACAAATTCAGCTATTAACGCCCGAAAGTTCTGCTCTGTTGCTTCTGCCTTATCAATTGTAGACGATGGCCAAGCAAACCGTCAGTTTCATGAGCACCGCACCTCAATTCGCAGTACCCAAATTCAGGAAACATCGTTTTTGGACCCAAGATTCTACCTTTCCGCCCTAATGAACTGTAAAAATCTGCAACGGGTTAAATCTCTTCACGCACAATTATCTGTTAATGGATTGCTCAACGACCTTTCTTTAGTCAATAAGCTTTTGTATGTGTATGTGTGTTACAATGCTCTGGATGATGCCCATAGCCTGTTTGATAATATGCCTGAAAGAAACCCGGTTTCTTGGAGTGTTATGATTGGTGGGTTTTACAAAGCTGGTAATTATATTAATTGCTTTGAGACATTTAGGGAATATGTTAGGTCTGGAGATCAGCCTGATGTTTACACCTTGCCCTCTGTGATTAGAGTCTGTAGGGATACACAGGATCTAAAAATGGGTAGATTGATTCATCATATTGTCCATAAATTTGGGTTACATATGAATACTTTCATTTGTGCATCACTTGTTGACATGTATGCAAAATGTGGCGTCATAGATGATGCAAGAAGGTTGTTCAATATGATGAGGGAAAAAGACCTTACAACATGGACTGTCATGATTGGTGCATATGCTGCTTGTGGAAATGCTTCTGAGTCATTAGTTTTGTTTGATCAGATGCAAGAACATGGTGTTGTGCCTGATAAGGTTTCCATGATCACGATTGTAAACGCTTGTGCAAAGTTAGGTGCTATGAATAAGGCTAAAGTTATACATGATCTTATACAAAAACAATACAACTCACTGGATGTGATTCTTGGGACTGCCATGATAGATATGTATGCAAAATGTGGAAGCATTGATTCTGCACGAGAGATATTTGATGAAATGAGAGAAAAGAATGTTATATCATGGAGCACGATGATTGCAGCTTATGGGTATCATGGGCAAGGACAAAAAGCTCTTGAATTGTTTCATTTAATGTCCGAAAACAGGATCACACCAAATAGAATCACCTTCGTTTCACTTCTATATGCTTGTAGTCACTCGGGTTTAGTGGAAGAAGGCCTTAGGATTTTCTCATTGATGCAAGAAAAATACTTCATCAAACCGGATGTTAAGCACTATACGTGCATGGTTGACCTCTTGGGCCGGTCTGGAAAACTCCATCAAGCATTTGATATGATTGAAAACATGACTGTCGAGAAAGACGTGGGTCTATGGAGTGCTTTGCTTGCAGCGTGTAGGATCTATAATCATGTTGAAATGGCACAGAAAGCAGCTGAATCTCTTCTTGAAATCCAGCCTCACAATCCAAGTCACTATGTGATGCTTTCAAACATTTATGCGAAAGCAGGTAACTGGGAAAACATGGCCAAGATTCGTGCACAAATGACTAACAAAAACTTAAAAAAGACCCCGGGTTTTACATGGGTGGAAGCACAGAACGAGGTTCATAAATTTAGCAGCGGCGATCACACACATTGTGAATCGAAGGCGATATACGAGAAACTTGAGAGCTTAATAGAGAAACTGGAAGTTTCTGGGTATGTTCCTGATACAGATGTTGTGTTGCATGATATTAATGAGGAGCTTAAATTGGGAAGTTTATATGCACATAGTGAGAAACTTGCAATTGCATATGGGCTTATTAGTACACCCGAGAGAACCCCGATTCGTATGACTAAAAATCTCCGAGTTTGTGGGGATTGTCACACGTTTATGAAATTCGTGTCGGTTGTTGAAGAGAGGGAGATAATTGTTCGGGATGCGAAACGGTTTCACCATGTCCGGGAAGGTGTTTGTTCGTGTGGCGATTATTGGTAAAAAAAAACTTAAAAAGCCATTGTTCCGGACCTTCTGGTTGTTGGGTACGGAGCCAATGATATTTGGGCTTTGGCCCAAGATATACATTTTAAGCCCAACATCACTCCAGTCAATCATAATATCATGGTTTCCAATTTTGCATAAAGATCGGGTATATGTTATAAAATCTAAAAATAGTTATTGTGCACAGATGGCTACTGGCCTACTGTAACGCTATGTCTTTGAGTTAGTTTTGGAAGGATTGGCAGGGAAATGAAAGAAAACAATTAAGTTTATATGTTCTAAAGTTTTTTTTAAGTACGGAAATGAAGTGAAATGAAATGAAATAAAAGGAAAATGATTGGATTATTATTTTTTTCTAGTCTTTCTTTATAAATATCAATAAAACAAAGATTCTGTAATGTTGAATTATATATTTAATATAAATAACTTGTGGATGATTATTTTATTCCTAATATAAAAAGAGAGATGGTTTTGTATAGAAAACAAGTTTGAGAATATGTCACCAAATCTTGTTTCCTTTGAACGAAATGTCACCGAATTTGACCAAATTGGTATTCAAACTACTTTTCTAGTAGGTTGTTTGTTTATACCCGATTAACTAGTTTCATGACTTGTATATTATGAAAAGTAAGCCTTGTTATTATTCCAAATATAATAATACCTTAATTCATAATTATCTAATTAGTAATTCCATAACAGGGTTTTCAAATTAACGTACCTTAATTTTCGTCATCGTCTCGTCATCAACTATTGTTCTCGAGTGTTTCACCCCCAAATGATACAATCCGTTCGGCCAAACATAATCACTATCAACTCCGACAAGGCGACAATCACCCCAATTTCGAACAACCATTACATCGTTGGTGGCTGCTCCCTTTCGGCATCATAAAAGTATATATATCATTTCATATAATAGAGTTATGAATAATTTTTGCATATAATAACAATAACAATTTATATATTTAGAAACTGAATATGGTAATAATAAATAAAATGAAAGAAATATAAGAATAACAAAAATAGGGCATGGAGAGATGAAAGTCAACTCGTTGAAGTCGACTAAAATTGAAATCAAAGATGATGAATGTGTGATTCATAGGGATGCCCCTGAATCGCAGCCAACCATACACAACATGCTTTCACAGCTTACTCTTAGAGGGAACACCCACACCCACACCCACACCCGGCCCTCTCTTTATAATTTATATATATGTATATATTATTAGGATATCTAAACTTTGACTCTTAATATTGCAAAAAGTGAAAGTGGAGACGTCATCGTAACAGAATAAGTGGACGGAAAATCGTTGATTTCTTGTTATTTAAAAAAGAAGAATATTGTTTGAAGAAATGGTAGTATTATATATTAGAGAGGCCGCTTATGTTCCTATTATTAGACATATATCATCCCCCACACTATCCATCTTTAATCAACTATATATATATATATATATATATATATATATATATATATATATATATATATATATATTAAATTGGTTAGACAGGAGATGGACATGGACATGTATCATTCTGCTAAATGTATAAATACTCGATCGATCATCTTTGACTCATGCTAATTAAATATGAATGAATATTCTTTTGTTAATGAATATTATCTTGTAAGTAGTTTACCACTTCTAATGAAGTAAATTTCTGATTTGTATCCATTTCAGAATAATAAAAACATATATATATAGATGTAAAATACATACAAATAAAAAGTAGAACATGCAGGTCATTTGGGAATTGGGATTAATATGATCATTGCTGTAGTCGTACGTGTTCTTCCTTCAAAACTCATAAAATATATGCATGAGGAAAAACTAAATCATTTGGTGTAAACGTATATTTGTAAGGAGAGATGGTCTATGTGTGTATGCATTTAATACGTACCGAAATGAACGATCGAGTATAAGGAGTTTTAAAGTATTAATTATGATTAAATTAATCATTTGGAGTTTTGATAATTATATTTTCAAGTTAATTATTTTGGATAATAATGATATATATTTAAACGTCAACACATGCATTGCATGTATATATGCGCATCAAATTAAAACAATTAATTACCAGTTCTACGTTTTGCAAACATGCATGTAAAAAAGATCCATGTTTGGTATTAATTATTATATAAGTTAATTTTGAAAATCTAAATATGTGTTTAATTATTCTCCCTACGCAGATGGCAAAAAAAAAAATCCGAACTCGACGGGAAAAACCAAAACCGAGTTAAACGATGTGGTTTCGGGGATGCTAAACGGGGACGGAGATGGTGATACCCGCCCCGATTAACCGTCCCGATTACCCGATTATATTTTATTTTTATATTTTATATATATTTTATTCTATTTTTATATTTTATATTCTATTTTTAGTTATATATTATATATTCCTATAAAGTTGGAAGAGTGATATAATTTATAATTTGGATCGTCCTTGAACACATAATGTTTTAAAACCATTTGTTTGGATACATTTGAACACTTAATCATTATCTTGGATCGTTTTGTATGTATTTGTGGAGAATGAATTAATATTGTATAATTTTAGTATAATTGTTTTTTAAAACTCGTGACAAAATCTTAATAGTGACGAGAATCCCCATCGTGAAAAATCACCGTTTAACTTTATACAGGTATCCCCGCGGTGAAAATTACCCGTTTAATTATCCGTTCACATTAAACGGTGATACCCGTTTCCCCGTGGTTTTCCCCGATTACCCGACAGGGATCCCCGTTTAAATCCCCGCGTTTTTTTAATTAAGCGGGGACGGGGACGGTTTTTTTAAACGAAGACGGAAACGGAGGGACCAATCCCCGACCCGAAATCGGCCCGTTGCCATCCCTACTACGCACGTACAAATGTGAATATGGAGAAACAAATTCACACCTATTTATATATATATATATATTTTTTAAACATGCATGAATTGAATTGAAGCAGTTCCATAAACACTGCACACACACCCCAGACAAATTAAGAACAATATTATATTTTAATTGTTATAAATCAACTCGTGACTAGCGAGACCACTAATCAATGTGCATGTAATTTTCTTGGTCAAAAATCACACGGAATAACCAAAATATATAACAATGACACTTTTGAGTTAATTGGTATAATTTGGAATTTATTTCAACCTCAATACATAAGAATGAGATTATTCAAAGATGGAGAGTTATATATAGAGAGAGGAGAGTTCAAACGAGAACTGTCATTCGTACGAGAATCGCGAAAACCAATCTTAGCCCTTGGTTAAAACTAATCAATGGCTAAGATTTTTTGACAGCTTATTAATTCTTTATTAATGACGCATTAATAAGGGTTATTTCGGGATAATCAAGCCTCACAAATTAATAACGGTTCATCCGGACACAATTCACGGTTGGCTAAATATATAAATAACCAAAATACCCCTACTAATAAGTTATTAATGACGTTAGAAACTGTTCTCACAGTTCTAATACAAAAAACAGTTCTCGTTTTAACCTTTACACACACACACATATATATATATATATACACATAATTATAAGAGATGGTTCAAACGAGAACTGTTTTTCGTACGAGAACTGCGAGAACCAATCTTGGCCGTTCATTTTGGATAATGGAATTCATGGATGAAGAGCGTGGGGGGATTAAGTGTGGCATGATGCATGTAAGGAATTCATGGGTGGGTAATCAAATTAAAGGATAGAGAATTAAATAACTAAGATTGATTCTCGCGAATCTCATATGAAAAACAATTCTGATTTAATCTTTTACCTATAAGTATATATGAGAATGACCTGACAAAGGACGGCAATGTTATTAAGTTACTAACGCGACGACTAATTAATTATAAATGTGTATTTCCCTTTGGTCAACTTAAGCAATATACGGGCTAGGCCTAGCTAGGATCTACTAGTTAATAGTTTATTTTGACTCTTTGTCATAGCTATCTCAGTGTTGACTATATATTGATCGATTCTAATTATAATGTATCAATTCGAATAAACTATTTATAAATTAAAACAATTGAAGAATAAATCATTACCATATATATATATATATATATATATATATATATATATATATATAGGGTAGAGATCAAGTAAAAAGAAAATTAAAGTAAAAAGGGTAAAAAGGATGATTATTTGATCATTTTTCGGTATATATATCAACTGATAATCGTTAGTTCATAATCTTTATTGATTAAAACTAGTGTTTCATTGATTTCTTTTTGATGAATCCAACATATTCATCACTTTTTAGATGAAAGTATTTTGTTCATTAATAAATTATTCCAAAATTTTGTTTTCAAAATCTGTATTTGAAATCAAAAAGAAATTGATGAAGAACTAGTTTTAATCAATAAAGATGATGAACTAACGATTATCAGTTGATATATATATCGAAAAATGATCAAATAATCAACTATTTTACACTTTTTACTTTAATTTTCTTTTTATTTGATCCCATCCCTATATATATATATATATATATATATATATATATATATGTAAACATCTTAATTAAAATCTTCTATCTTCTAATAAATAAAAGATTGACTTTCATCAATTTAATTAGAAGATCTTGATTATTTATTTAATCAAAATAAAATCCTATCCATTCATTTTATTAAAATTAAAAATCTAATTTTGACTTTTAGTAGTCAAAGTTAAAAACTAAATTTTAAAAATTTAATTTTAATAGGAGATAAGATAGTAAAAAAATATTATTTAAATTTTAAAATAAATGTTAAAATATTTACGTACATATAACTTTTTTTTAAACTTGCAAAATAATAATCATTCAAACTTTTAGGAATAAATATTCACTACACATTATTATTTAATTTGTGTTAAAATTATTATCTAATTCAAATTTTTAATCCACTACATTACTTTAGGAATAAATATTCAAGTTCTTTTTCATCATCAACGGTTATTATATGATACAAATCTTACTGTAATTAAATTTTACATTACTTTTAAAGTTGTCATCAATTACCTTTTTATGTCAACTAACTTTAATATAAAATTCTTTTAGCTTTCGATAAAGTCTCATATTAAGTTTTTTTTCGTCGGTACAAAACAATTATATATTTAAATAAAGGGTTTAGTTCTTATAAATGTATCCAACTTGTCACATTTTGCTATTGTATGTATCGAACTTTCAAAATTACCTTTTTATGTATTGAAATTTTGAAAGTTACCATTTAGTGTATCAAACCTGATATAGAAGGTCATTTGATGATGTAGCTCCGGTTTAGATGACATGGCATGACATGGCAATGATGTGGATACTGAGGTGTTTTTTTCTTCTTGAAAAATAATTGAAAATAATAATAATAATAATAACAACAAAAAAACCATCCACGTTTCATCATCCGCAAATCATGTATACATTCAAGGTTTCATTGTTTCAACATCTACTACCCAATCATGTTCTTCATATCCTACCTCCCTCACCAACATCGATCTATGTTCTTCATCTCCTACCTCTCTTACCACGGTCAATTTATTCCTGCAATCTCATTTTCTACACCAACCAAATTCATCGGCAACAATGACAACCGTAGTCCTCCCCACAACCACTGATCTCCCCACAAACACTGATGTGCATCTGGGTTTTGGGGGTTCTGATTTTTTTGATTTGCTATCATAAGCATCGATTTTAATGCCTGCTTTAGGTTTATATGCAATATCAGTAACGATTTGATGTGATTTAGGGCTTTCTTCATCTACATTTAGGGGTTTCTTCATCTATGATTTAGGGATTTCTTCATATAGTCATATGCGATTCAAGTCATGATTGAATGAGTTTCAGATGCGATTGCTTCGTCAATGGCTTCAAGTGCAAACCAAGCCCTAGTATACGGGCTTAATCAACATGTAAGTTTCGATTTCATCAGTTTGTATGTGATTCAACCGACTTGTAAGTTCATCTGTTGTGTCCATACACAGATTTGGGTTTAATCAACCTGTGAGTTTCGATTTCATCTTGTTTTTTAATGGAGATTTCTTGTTCATAAACAGATTTAGGGTTTTAATTGTGTTGATTTCCAGTTCATTCAATCACAACTGATTATTGCTTTCAGATAGTCAAAGGCTCAATTTTGATGTTGTGTTCTTGATTGTGTTCTTGATTTAAGTTCTTGATTGTGTTCTATGTGTTCTTCCAGATCCAGGTGAAACACATGATTTTTTTAGAATTAATAAAAAAATTGGGGTAAATATGATGTGGCAAATGAGTGATATAAAATTAAATAAAAAATAAATGATTTACCGGTTACCTGTTTAGCAGGTAAACCGATACATTAAATGGTAGGTTTTGAAAATCTGATACATTAAAAGGTAATTTTGAAAGTTCGATACATACAATAGCAAAACATGGCAAGTTGGATACATTTCTAGAAACTAAACCCTTAAATAAACAAATATAAAATAATAATTTTATGATAACCCGTGTATTTACACGGACATTTAAACTAGTTAAGTGTATATTAGAGTACATATTTTATATTATCTATAACTGTATATAAAAGAAAGAAGAAACATATGAGAGACTTTTAAAAAAAATGTGAAAGGGTTTTATAAAAATTTTATATTAATGTAATTAATAATAGGTTGTTTAAAAATCATGTTTTGTAACTTGTGATATATTTTGTTTGGATAAAAAATAATTATATATTTGCGTCGTCTCATTTTTATCTATGTTTTGGTATAAATTTTATTGTAATATGACACTTTTTTAAAATTAATATATTCTTAATTTTTTGTTATCCATTAATAGTAATAGGTATGTAATTTTTTGTTTAACCGAGTGAGTTTTTTTTGGGATTATGGTGATAAGTTGAGTGGTTAACTTGAAAAGTGTTTAGTTTTTTATTTTCAATCTTATTAGAAAGATAAAACTTTTATAAAATATGGTTTAAAATAAAATGTATTATTAAAAGTTGATATATTATATATTTAAAAATCTAAATTTAGAGATGTAAATATATTTTTTCTTAATGGTTCTGAAACTATTTTATTAGTGTAGGCAGTTAGTCAAATGTAATATTAAAATATAAGTGTTAAATTTTTATACACAAGACAAGAAACAATTCATGATTTTTTAATATTTAACTCGTAAGTCCTTTTTTCTTTTACATGCAAGGTGTAAGAAAATTCGGCTTTAAAAGTGGAAATGCAATGGAGCCCGTTTAAAAGGTAAGACATATGGTCATTAGTAGCATATTTAAGTATAGAGACGAGCCTCTTTATCAACTAATTTAATTCATTAAATTATCAAACGATTCTCTATTAGATTATGTTGTAATTCAGGTTTAGTCATGTAATGCTCGTGTGTACAAATTTGTATGTATATTTTCTTTCTCTTGAACCTATGTGCTTAAATCGTCACTAAGTTATTAGTTATGCAAACTTGGATTTCCATTTTCTCTAAATATGAAAAACTTTTAGTTGTTCTTTATATCTGATAATTTTATATTGACTATTATTTTATTTTTTCCCAATGATCAGGTTGACCAAGTAGATTCACTTCTTTTTCTTATTTCTAGATCACCAATTGACTGATCCATGAATGTCATGATATGTGATACGAGCATGCTTAAGCTTCTGATGTGTTTTTGTTGTTTTGTATATATTTTAAACAATTTGTATGTCTACCTTTTATTTTTATGTATTAGTCTTAATAGTTTGGTCGTTATGTACATATATGAAACGTGTTTTATATTCAATTATGTTATTTTTCAGGTTTACTTGTGTATAAAGTATTTAAAAAAAATTAATTTGATTTTTTTATGTATGAATTTGAAATTTTTTTGTATATGTACAGTTCTTATATTTTTATATTTGATTTTCATACATTTCAAATTTACTTCTCTAATAAACTAATATTCCTGTGTAAATGGATTTATAAACTATTTTAAACTCAAATGGATAGGCTTTAAAATTTATAAACACGTAACTTTTCTGTTTAAAGTTAGATTAATTATCATTTATCTCGTGATTTATCTTATTAGTTGCTATCACTATTTTTGAGGAAAAGATTGACACTATCAATCACGAATTAATACGGTCACGATTAAATTTGTTTTTGATCCAACGGTTTTAAGATAATATATACTTTAGCTTTCCTTATATATATATAAATATATATATACACTAGCATGTTACTTGCGCAATACAGCGACGATAACTAATTTATTTTCTTGATAACATGTCCGTTTTCGGTAAAGTAGGGTATAGTATACACACACTATGATGACGTCGAATAATTTTCATTTGCAGTATGTCCATTTTGTTTCCTTCTTTTCCATTTTACTTATTTCTTTATTATCTATCAACTCTTTCATTAATTTCTAAAATAATCTTTGAAAAACAATAAAATAAGAAAAAAACAATCTCTACTTATAAAATAAGATGATAAAAACATATCAATGACTTGGTGAATTGTGTTGATTTGAATGAGAAATTGTGTAGATATGAGATAATATATTAGTGGTTGGGTTGGTGTATTTTAAAAAATGTAAATATATTTAAAACTATATTGGTAATTTTCTATTACTTAAAATTTAAGAGTTCAAGTAAAATAATATTAAATATATTATAAATTAAACTTTTTATTTTAATTATATGAGTGTTTATAAATTCGGTTACATGTTATCAAGTTTATTAGTTTTAGTTATACGAATTATCTAATACTTCAATTAAATTATTTGGTATATGATATAATATTTAAAATAATATTTCTATGGAGGTTATTTTATTCAATTTTTAATTTGTGTAATATCTTATAGGTTGAAATTTAATTTATATTGAGTTGAAATTTTTAAACATTATTTTTATAGAAAGTTTAGTTATTAAAATGGTATTAATAGTTTCCTTTTAATTAAATAAGGGGTAAGTTAGTAATATCAAATGACTTAAAATTTAAGAGATTAAGACATTTAGGAGAGAGGGTGTTAAATGCGCTATATATTAGTATAGATATATATAAAGAATGTTCAATATAGTCCACAATTAATTCATAGTCCTAATAAACTAATTTTAGCCTTTGGATCAATGACATCAATGGTTCAGACTAAATTTTAAAAGTTTGGATGGAGTGACATTTTCGTAATTCAGATGTGATGCTTTTACAAATCACACGTGATGCTTTTACAAATCACCTGTGATTGTATACTAAATCACCTGTGATTGAATATTAAAATTTTAAGACTATGTATTTTAAATAAATTTTATTGAACACAACTCATATATATATATAATATAATATAAAATTTGGTAGTATTAGTTATGCTGTTAATTAAGAAACTAGCTGATAGACCTGTGGAGATCATGTGTCACTACAAGAAAACACGGCGTTTTTGAAGGCAAAATCCCTCGGAAATCCCTCGCAAAATGGCCATTTTCGAGGGATTTCTTATAAAAATCTACCCTAGTAAAAACCCTCCTCGGAAAACAGTTCCAAGGAATTTTCGAGGGAACTTTCCGACGTCTTTCCGAAGACATACATTTCCGAGGGAATTCCGTCGACATAAATTTTCGAGGGATTTCCGAGATAATGAGTTTCCAAGGGATTTTCGAGGACAAATTTCCAAGGAATTTCCGAGGGACAGTTTCCGATAGATTTCTAAGAACACTTCCCGAGGAACTTCCGAGGACTATTTTCCGATAGTTTTCCGAGGACAAGTTTCTAAAGAATTTCCAAGGACATTAGTGCTTGCAAATCTATCAGAAAATCCTCGCTAAATATCAAACTTTCGAAGAGTATCAATTCTTAATTTTTTCGTAATACCGAAAATTTGCATTCAATATAAAAATAAATCGTTTAGAGACAAATTAAACACCATCATATTTAATTTGGTAAAGTTAGATAAACTACAATAGCGAAGTAGATAACATATCTAAAATATGATCCTTATAGCAAACAATTAAGTTTTGATTAACAAATACAAATGATATGTCCTACGACGTGGTTGAAACTTTTGAGTAATCACCGGAGTCGAGGTTGTCACTTGTTTTTACAATACTTTCGTAGACATCCTTTGTACTTCCATATCTTGTTTTAATGTTTGTTCACTTTCTCGTAATGTTGCTACCGTCTCTTTTACTCTTTGTATATACAATTAGTAAACACATAAACATACACAAAATTACTACCTAAATAATATGACTAAATAATACATAATAAAAAACAAGCAATATTAAACAATATTAGTATCTTATTATTACATGTAATTTATATCCAAAAAGACAAACTACACCCTATATGACCACTTCATACAAATATGAACAAGTGTAATACCCTAACCGGTGTTGTACATTATTTTTTAAAGTCGACGTTTTATTATTTTCTCTTATTAAATAAAAATAATACTATGGTATACAATTTCGTGCCTTTTTAACCCTCACTTTATTTTCCTTTCTTATCTAAGTTTTTCCTTTTCTATTTAAAAAAAATGTATTTTTTAACAACTACCAAGATAGTATATTTTTTAAAAACTACCAAGATTTAATTTTAACGAGCATTTACATAGCCCGGGCTTCACGACGGGATTAAGATATTTTTATCTCAAATTTAAATTATATCATTCAATTTAACTATGATGTAAAGAAAAATAAAATTCATAAAATTAGTTACCCTTTGTAGTTTTAGCTGACAATCTCTTTCAAATGATTTAATATATGTTTACTTTAAATGATATTAATTAATCTTCTTTACATACTTGTATATAGACATTGATGTATCTATGAAATTCTACAAATGTAATCAAGAATGATGACAATTCTATGCTACTAAAAACTTAAATTACGAATATATTTAAATGCAAAATATGATAATATGATGCAGCAAGCAAATTAAATTAAATTAAGATGAGAAACCTTAATTTGATCAGATAGCTAGTTAATTAAATACACTGCATATGTTACATATACGTATTTGTAACATATACGTATTTGTTTACAAGCATGCATTTATATATGTACGTTACTATAAATATTCTAATTTATGCTTAACGATAAACCTAGATACATGTATTTGTATACCTACGTCTTTATGTCTGATAAATTGTGTTCTAAAGTGATAAATATATAAAAATTACATTTTAGCCCTCGGAATTCACTCGGAAATTTCTGAGGGCTTTCCAAGGACGAAAATCGTTTTTTAATATTATGCACAATTTTTTAATGCAAAACACACATAGGCATATACACGTTTCATTATAACTATAATTAAACAAATAAATCACTATAGGATACTAATACACTATACAAATCACGATGTCACATACAAATCACAAACATGTTTACATATACGTATTTGTTTACAAGCATGCATTCATATAGGTACATTACTATAAATATTATAATTTATACTTAACGATAAACCTAAATATATGTATTTGTATACGAATGTTTATATGTTTGATAATTTGTGTTCTAAAGTGAGAAATATATAAATATTACATTTTAGCCCTCGGAATTCACTCGGAAATTTTCAAGGGCTTTCCAAGGACGAAAATCATTTTTAAATATTATACACTATTTTTTTTAATGCAAAACACCCATAAGCACTTACTCATTTCATTATAAGCATAATTAAACAAATAAATCGTTATAGGATACTAATATACTCTATAAATCACGATGGCACATACAAGTCACAAAAATGTTTACATATACGTATTTGTTTACAAGCATGCATTCATATAGATAAGTTACTATAAATATTATAATTTATGCTTAACGATAAATCTAGATACATGTATTTGTATACGTATGTCTACATGTTTGAAATTTTGTGTTCTAAAGTGATAAATATATAAAAGTTACATTTTAGCCCTCGGAATTCACTTGGAATTTTCCGTGGGCTTTCCAAGGGAATTGTAATTCTCGAAAAAATCTCGGAAATTTCTCGGTAATTCGTCATACAAGTTACTTTCTCGAAAATGCCTTGGAAAAGTTTGCGAGGAATTTTCAAGGGCATTTTAGTTCTCGGAAATCTCTTGGAAATATCTCGGAAATCTCTCGCTATGTTATTCGAGGGTTTATTTCCTCGGAAGTCACGGAAATTTTGCGAGGAATTTCCGAGGAGCATCTAGGCCTCGGAAATTTATCGGAAAACTCAAGGTAACTTACTTGAACTCAAATTTGTCATAAATATGTAGGAATTCCCTCGGAAATTTTTCCTAGAGAATTAACGCTATCGGAAATCTCTCGAAATTCTCGCTATTTTCTAGTAGTGGTATTATAGAAGTAAACCTAAAAAAATATAACATCATATACGAAAAAGGAAGCCGACGACTGCTATCAAATAACAAATCTTGAGATATATTAACCTACCCGATTATCATGGTTAACACTCATAAGTAAAATGATAATAATTTCAATGAATCTGCGTTATCGTCTTTATTTGACTAATAATGTGAATTTTAATAACAACACCTGTTAATAAATCACGTGTTTAGTTAAGAAATAGTTACATTAAATTAATATTTAATTATTTTGGAACTTTCTTTACGAGTGGTAGCATTTCTTATCAAAGCAGAACACATATCAACGTATTATTAGATTATATTAGATTTATGTTTGATATACGAGTTGATTTTAAAAAATGATATATAGTAAACATTAATATATAAAAAGATATCAAATAGTTATATAACGTAAAAGAAATAAGAATAAAAAACAATGATAGACGACGTTAACACCCAAACAAGCAATGGAAAAGTTGACGTGATGACATAAAGGGCAAATTGCGCGAAAATACAACAAACTTTGCTAATATTGCCATTGTATGCAATCAACTTTAGTTTGTACCTAAATATACAACCAACTAACAAATTTGCTTCATTGTATGTAATTGGTAACCTGATTATCAGGTTACCAGTTTTTTACTTGAATTTTGAATTTTTTTTAATTATGATATTCATGTTCTTGGTATTCTTCATATGTTCTTTGGTTCTGAATACTACAAACCAAGCAAAATCGAACCCAAAAAATCAAATATACAATGGAAACAAAAAAACGAACCAAGAATCGTTATCACACCAAGGAACAAATTATCGTTAAAAGAATGAATGATTACACAAAATTGAACCCACAAGAACAGATGAATCAACCTATTATGTTGATTTAGAAACCCTAAATCTTTTATCTAAAAGCAAATCCGTACACCCAAAGAAAAGATTCAAGAACAGAAACATCCTTGAGTGATTACAAAAACCCTAAATAAGCTGAAACCTAAATCTCAAACCAGATGAAGGGATGAAATCTCGAACAAGATGAAATGTTTAAATCTCGTACAAACAAAACACTAACCTTTGGTGCTTTGAATTGATTTCCGAAGTCAACGATTGCAAACCCCTGTGACGAAGCTATAACCATCGCAAACTCACGAAGCAAAGATGAAGCCCTAAATTCAGTGAAGAAAATATAAAGATGAAGTGGAGTAGTGAAGCAAAGATGAATCCTAACCCTCAATTTGAAGTCGAGCAAATGAAGATGGGTAGAGGAGAGAAGTCGAGTAGATGAAAATGGGGTGGAGCAGAGAACAAACCTTCATCTGCTTCATCCTTTGTTCCCTTCAAGCTCTAACAAACTATAACTCGAAATACATTTAATCGAAACCCTCATCTGCTTCATTCATCTGATGCCTTCAACCGTACCTTTCATCGAAACCCTATGATTTGAACGTGATCCATGATTTCAACATTTGAAGTCTGAATATGAAATTCTTGCATAAAAACTATTTTTAAAAAATTGAAATTTAATAAAAAATAATTTTAACCGGTTGGTAACCTTTGATTAAAGGTTAACTGCATACAATGACGTAAATTTGTTAGTTGGTTGTATATTTAGGTACAAAATAAAGTTGATTGCATACAATGGCAATATTGGCAAAGTTTGTTGTATTTTCGCGCAATTTGCCATTACATAAATGTCTTATCATGATATAAAACGTAATTGTATTTAATGTAGAAGCCATCCAGCCATCGATCACTATTGTTCGAATTAGCGGCAATTAAGTTAAATATTTATTGGTTATAATGAAAAATGATTTAAAATAACTATAAAATATTTTAAAATGTAGGAATTTAGTTAAATATGATATTTTGAAATGTTATAAAATAGATATGATATTTGAAAATCAGGATGAACAAATACAATATTTTAAGGTTTAAAAGAATAATAACATAAATAATTATGTATAGTCATTGATATATAAAATATTTTATATATTATAAAAATATTTTAAATTTGATTACTTAATACAATATAAGTTTTTAATTATAATATTGATTTAACAATACAATCTATAATATATAATTGATCAAAACCCGTATTATTTAATACTAAAAAATATATAAATTTAATATTAATAAATTTTAAAAAATGTAAGAAGCCGTATATAAAAATTTTGTTTAACATTTTATAACTTATAAAACACAAAAAAACATTAGAATTAAAAATTTAATGAAAAACGGCGTCAACACCTAGATCAACAGTGAAAACATTGATGCAAGGGGAGGACAGACGTGACGACAAAAATGTTGTATCATAATATAAAGAGAAATGGTTGTATTTTTGTACAAGTCATCGTCTGATCGATCATTATTCTTACAATTAAGATTAATAAGGTCAATTGTTTATTAATTAAAATAAATAAGAATTTAAAAGGTTTAGAAAATATTTTAAAAATGATATAACTATAAATCTAGTTAAACATGATATTCTGAAATGTTATGAAAGGTATTTTCCAATATAAGTAAAAGACTAATTAAAAAAAAATTATTAGATCATCTGAACCTTTCATTTAACAAAAAATTTAATGTTGATCATTCATTTGTTTTAAATCAAAAAAACCAATTTTGACTTTATAGAGTCAAAGTATTAAAAATCAATGTGAAAATAGTTATGACTATGACCTTATCCAAATTCAACCACACTTATTAATATCCTTATAATCATATGAGTTTAATAGATTTTAAATAACAATAAATAAACAATCTACAATTTAAACATGTATTTGGATCAATCATTATCATATATTCTTGAATTTACAAATTTAATTATTTGGACTGTCGTTTGCATATTATGTATTAAATTAAAATTACATAAAGGAATAACTATTTTATTAAATAAAATCAACCTTCTACACAATCAAAGTATTTATACTTATACCTATTTATTTACCATATAATTTTTAAATCTTATCCTATTAAATTAATTCATATGGTAATTTAAACGTATACATATTCAAATTCCTTGTCCTTATATATCTTTATTATATATACTATAAATTTTATTGTTATTAAATTATACACCATTCTTAAATTGTCATCGGATTGAAATCTTCTTTCACTCATACGATACAATCATAACTAAACGAACATAAAATAATACTTTCACAAATATAATTTTGGCTATCCGTGTGTTTACACGGGTATCTAAACTAGTTATTTATTATTTTGGCTTATTATGTTTGATCCATGTGCATGATTTATTATTATTATTATTATTATTATTATATCAAGAAATAATAAATAAATGATAAAAGAAATGAGATATCATGACTTTCTCATATATAACTTTTACTAGAAATCGAAGAGGTGAGCGTTTGTTATCGAGAAACATAATAGATAATATAAAATTAATATTAAGATTAAGTTTTTTTTAATATCAATATATTAGTTTGTTATGATTTAAATCTCACGTAAATTCTACTCTTATCTTAACATACTCACTTGTTTTAATGTATTTTCTATTATATTCGTATATAATTTTTGGCTAATTGAATTTTATTTTCATTAGATGCTTTTGTTATGTTTTATTAAATATAAAATTAATTAAGTTAAAAGGTCCTAAAATTTGATATAATAATAATAAATAAATAAATCATATACTAACATGACAATATGATAAAAGATGAGTATAACGAGTCAGATTCTTCACATTGACATATATGCCAAATGGTTAAAGAAATTTTCAAACATTCACTTTTGACAAAAAGTTACAAAAAAGCAATTCGGATACTAGCAACAAACAAATAAACGCGTCACGAAAGCACTTTCCCGATCAAAAATGTCCAAAAAGATCCCAATTTCCTACACCATTTTCCCAATCCTCACCCCAATTATTTACACAAGACCATCCAATAACTATGACTTGCACCTTTATAGTTGGTTTTTAAAATTTACTCAATAAAGTTTCTTTTATTATTTCTTCTTTTAGAATTTGGTCGGCATAATATGCATATCCTGCTATCCACATTGACTTTACGGTTTATTCTATAAGATGCTAATAATTACGGTTTATTCTATAAGCCGTTAAACTTCGGGATAATATGCATGTCATTTTTTCGTCATTTTACACTATTTACTTCCTCAAACGCATATATACAAATAAAAGCTCCAGCTACCCAAACACATCCATTATCAGTTATGTAGAATATTATTAATATGTATGTATATGATTACAATATTTTGTCTTTTCAATTTCCATTTTATAAGTCGAATGTTGTATATATCTTTAATAGACTTTCTACATTCTCTCTTTTTATATCTCGTTGATAAGTACCGGTATTTGTTATATATGAAAATGGTATTTTTGGATAGATATATGCTTTGAAATGGGGGATTTAATAAATTAATTATAAATGCAAAGGTGAAAAGTTTTTCTTTTCTTTTGTGTTTTTCAAATTGAATTATCCATTAATGGCAAGTGGCAACTAGCAGTTTGGAGTTGAATGATATTTTCAACTTGTCCGTCCACTTGAATATGTAATCTACATGTAAACACGCATCATAATTTCTCTTCCATCACCTCCAATAATAAAATTTTACACGTGTTAGGTGTACACAACATTTAAGAGCACGTCTCGTGATTTTCTAGAATTATTAATTATTAATTAATTAGTGATTTATATTAAAATTTTTGTTTATATGGTTGGCTTTTTTATATATTTTCACTGTTCGCACCTTAATTCTAAAGGAAAAAATCACATAATAATTAAGTTTGAAAATTGTTCTATCAAAGTCGTTCATTTTTTTATATCATATTGAGAAATTTTTCATAGATGACCATCGTGTAATTAACAGTTTTCAAATTTGATTACTATTCTATGAAATTTTCTCTAATTTCAAATGCCGAGTGTGTCACCATTAACTAGGTTTATTAAAACCTATCAGATGCCTTTAACGTGAGTTTAGGGCTTTTTACTCGCTCTTCCCCCTCTCCCTTATAGCCTTTTTGACCGATGAGTATTACATCTCTTAGCATTTTCTATTTTCATACTAATTAAGAAACCCTAAATTCAATACTTAAGAGTTTCATTGGATAGAAGCTCAAAAAAGAATGAATAGTACATTGTACATCTATGCGACTATGACATTCAACAAATGTACATATCAATACTTTCATCCAAATGAAAATTGTGGTGTGTGTGTATATTAAAGTTATTCACAAGGGTGGCGTCATAGTGGTAAAGGTTTTCCCCTAAGTGGCTACGAAGGTTCAACCGGCCATGATTACTTTAGGCCATTCGCAAAGCGAATGGTCGTTTTGGGATTAGTCAGTTCACAAAGCGGATTAGAAATTAAGGTTAATAAGAAAGTTATATGATTGCGATTTCGATTGTTAATGTATTTCGATTTATTGCATTTACATACGTTAATAAGAATTTTGTTGAAATAAACATATATGTAATGTCCCCATCCCCCTTGTAAGAGAGGGCCATCCTACCTTATTTATAGCGACGCATGGTGGAGTTAATATGAAGTTCCATGATATGAAGTATTTATTTATATATAAGGGTAAAGAACATTATATATAATTAATTATTTCATAGTAATGAAATTTATTATGGTTGAAAATTTAAACCCAAATCAATATACTTGGGGCGAAATAAGTAAACCTTTTAGGATCACTTTGTTTTGTGTATATTGGAATTTTCAAGGATTAACATTTCTTTTTTTTTTTGGAGATAAAGCATGATATTTGAAATGAACGATTTTCTAAAAAAACCCCATGAAATCCAATGAACATGGTATTTCAAGAAGGTAAGGGGCAGGTATCCCTATTATTTTAAAATCCTTACCTATGGGGTTAGACCCTCCGCATCGGTAGACATACCCGATGTTGGGTTGTCTCGGGTAGGCCGGGAACACCATTGCCCCAAGTGGGGTTCGGATGGGTTCGGCACCCGTCTAGCCGTGAAACCCGTTGCGGGGTAAGTTGGGTTGAATATGGTTGGATGTAGGGGTTTGTGGGGTAAGTTGGGTTGAAGATAAAATATGATGTGGATGCTGATGTGACAGTGAGGTAAGTTGGGTAATATGAGTTGGATGCGGATGATCTTAGTCCATTTGTCGTTATAAAATCGGTTTGGTTATAAGTTTACTTTGACCATATCATATTAATTATTGAGAACTTTTTAATGAAGAATGTGTAAAGCCGAGAAGCCTAATTGTATATTTAGTGATCATCATTACTTAATACAGATATTTTAACAGAGTACAAATTTCATTAAAAACCCATTTAATATGGTCATGTTTTTTTACTCAAAATATGTCTAAATAGGCTATTTTTAAAATCATGAATTATTGCTATGTGTTCAAATGGGCAAGCCTAAAAAACCAACGGGTTAACAAACTTCCCAAAAAAACATCTATCATTGACCATCAGCACACCTCCACCATCTTCACAACCATCGCCCACCACCATCAACCATCAACCGCCGCCGTCACCACCACCACCCATTTCTGTCATCATTTTGACTTCTTTTGAAAAGATATTAATATAATAACCAAAACCATGTTTTAGAAGCGGGAGCTAACATTTCAAACTATTAAAATATTTCTCCAATCGTAAGAGCCATCACAAAAGAAACTCGGCCGATCTACCCATAACCACTCGTGTCCATGCAAAGCAGAGTGCTAAGAGATAGTCTAAGCTTACCTGATTGGCTGATTTTCGACTGGAAACCTAACATACCGGCCTTATAGGCATCTTACGACCATAAGCTACTTTATGGTTGACCCTCATGATCACCTTCAAACCTTACAACAAAATTCATCCTTGGTCACAAACTGAATCTTCGTGGGTGTAAAGTTCATCCTTAACGACTTGAAGCGTTTCCTTTATAGCCGTAAATTCATGCCCAGATTTACTTTGACTCCAAGTTCAGTTTAATCCAAATTCCCATGTGCAAAGGTTTTTGGTACTATATCTTAACTTATTAATCATTTCCCACCGGCATGCAAATTGAAATCTTCACTTTATCTTTGAGAAGAAACTGATTTATTGATCTCTCTCTACTTTGTCTCTCTCTCGGTGTTTAAAAACACACATATACTATGTGTTTTATGTGTGTATAACGAGTTACTTCTAATTGGTATATTACACATCTCTTACCTACTTATAATTTACTGAAAATAGAACATTTGACTTAAAAGCCTAACTTATCTTCTTTTCTTAGATATTGATCTTAAGGGGGCAACTAATTTTAACTTTATGTCATCTTTTAACTTCTTATTTCACGGACTTACAACCCATAAGCTTAGGAGAGAAAGAGTTTATGAAACTTTGGGTATAACATTTGTTGATTTCCATCCTTAATTTCTTTAATTAGGTCGTTAGGATCTTACGACCATTACTAATCATTTTCAACTCCAGAATCTCAAATGAGTCAAAATGATCCAAACTTTAAGATATACAACTCTTTCACTTGCTTATAATTTCAACACGGGCCGTATACCCCTATACGGCCTAACCTATACAGGCTCCGTAATCCTAAACTGGTCGTGTAAAACGAACACAGTCAGTATTGTTCACCCGAACAGATCAACAGACTGCTTCTTTAACCCATTCGGTCTCCATAGACTGATTTTTGACTGATATGAGTTTACCCTACACTCAAACAACTTACTTGGTTGTTTATAAACGTCAACAACACATCAAATACTCAATTACCATCACGAAACTATGTACACGTCCAAATTCAAGTTTTTAAACACATAAAAGGTGCTTAACTATCATACCTTGCTAAGTCTCTATTCAATCCAAGTTGTTTTATTGATTTTAGCTACAAGTACTTGCTTTCTCCTTAAGTCTAAAGATTCGGCCCCTAAATATGTGAAAATATGGCTGTGATTTTCAAAAGGAAGTGGTATGTATATATAACTTTGGCTAAATAACACTTTTAGCCACTGCACTATATATGTATTAAATTTGACAGCTTTAGTCCCTATAATTTTTCACACACATGCTAACATATATATATATATATATATCATGTTTTCATATATACACAAACACTAAATAAGAATGGTATTTCGGACCTCATGACGTTACAATATCAATTTTCGAGTTATCGAAATTTGAAGGAAGAAAACATAAGATAAGTGTTAGCCGATCTAATAAGTTGGTTTACTCTCAGAGGTGGATACCCGCTCGATCCCTTGTCTGACTTGCAACTTATGCTTGCAATCATTTTCGGTAAATATCAGATGCATCTCTAGTCAAGTAATTTTGATCAAATCAGATAGAGATCTTACTATCCTATAGCCAAGATCGGGATCCTACATAAGTTCTACGGTCGCAAAGATCTTACTGAGGACTGGATTGTTTTAGCAAAATGAAATTGTCAGTAAGATTTTAAGATCAAGATCGGAATGTTAACAACTATATGACAATTATTTTGTACCCATAACTTATGAATTTAGAAAAGTAATATATTTGTCATAAGACTTTTTTATGCTTAAATTTTATTTTATTTAATGCAAAGTTACAAACTCACACATGTAGTCCTAATCAACACTTTTGATCTCTTGATAAAATAAATAACATATTGATGATATCTAGATTTAAACCATTATCGGAAAAAAATTTAAATGTTCAGATTCTTGCTGAATGTGGACGCATATACATTAAAAAAATAGATACCATGCACGGCAATATTCAAATGAGTAACACACGTACGACGTACGATAACCAGATTAATAACCATGCATATATAATTAATTAAGGATATACATATATAAGGGATCGTTCAAATGAGAACTGTTTTTCGTACGAGAACTGCAAGAATCAATATTGGCCGTTCATTTTGGATAATAGAATTCATGATTGATGAAGAGCGTGGGGAGATTGAGTGTGGCAGGATGCATGTAAGGAATTCATGGGTGGGCAATCCAATTAAAGTGGGAAATTGGATGACTAAAATTGGTTGTCGGAGTTCTTGTATGAAAAATCGTTTGAACTTTTGCCTATATATATTTTCATATATCATTATCTACATATTGATTTATAGATTTTAATTGGTTTATCAAACAAACACGATATAGATAGATATATAAATAACCTAGCTTGTATAATTAATTTAAAACTGATATATAATTAAGGTCTTCTTAAATACACATACGTCGATCGCCACTCGTTATTTGTGTTTATCTTTAATTAGTTAAAATTCAAATTGTATTTTTCTGTTTTAGATAAGATAAATTGATAAAATGGCGTTACAAAGAAATAAAAAAATAATAAAACAACTGGCATATTTAATTGCTTCCAAATTTGAAACGAAATGCAATTCGCTAGCTAGCTAGCTAGATAAGTTATTTAAATAATAATAAATAAAAGAAAAAAAACTATTGTTAATATAATAAAGCTAGGGTTGACGAAATATAAAAGATTTGGTAGTTGAAACCGGCGGAAAATAATACTCGATCGATCGATCGATCCCTAGCTAGCTAATATTATATATTAGAAAAATTAATTAATTAAAATATAATATTATCACGTAGCTAGCTTATATATCTATCATGCGGAATTTAAATATTGAATCCAACCGGACTCTCCGGCCTGCCTTATAAATAGAGTTGAAGATACCCCTCGATCTTTAACTACCCTTCATCTTTTCCCGGCCCCTTCGAACAGTTAGTTTCTCCATCATAACTCTTTCAAAACACACACATACACACTTTTTAGTGTGTGTTTTTCTTGGTCGATCTTCCATCATTAATCCTGCTAGCTAGCTAGCAGTTTAATAATATTATCATAATGATGAGTGCTTTGAGTAGTAGAATATCGTGGGTATTTGTGTTAGCGGTGTGTTTGTTACCATTATTGAATAATAATATCAATGGAGGTGGAGGAGTTATGGCTTTTCATAAGGTTTATATGAACTATCAGTCTTTGACTGTTAAAAATGTCAGCCAAGTTTACAGAACTGGTTATCACTTTCAACCTCAGAAGAACTGGATCAATGGTACGTACGTACTTTATTCTTCAATTCTTTCTTCTTATTCTCATACGTACACAAACCCTAAATAATGGTGATCCTAAATATATATTTCTTAGTACATATATATATATAGTCACTCATGTCTTATCGATCTTTAAAAGATTATATATATATATATATATAAAGATTATAGATTGTCATGATCCCGGCCTCGATCTTATTTGTAAGCAGAATTATCTAATCCCGTCTGAATTGATATATTACGAAATTTAATAAATCAAAATAAAATTGATACAATAAGATCGAGTATGCGCATTAATTAATTAATTTAGCTACTGATCTCATGATCGATTGATTTTTCACAAAAGTTGATCATATCATTTGTCAAAGGAAGTATTGCACTTGGATATGAATTATATGTTAGACTGGATATATAAATCTTTTATGTCAGCAATTGTCTTTGAAATAGAAACACAGTAAGTCAAAGCTATCTTTTGATAGCTGCAGCTGTTAATGATAGAAACAGCCAGCCATATTTGAATAATATATGAGAATATATCAAGTTATTAAATATTAAGTTTTAGCAGCCAATCATTTTAGACATTTATTAATTATGGGAAATACAAACTAATTTGTTTAATACAGGTAAATATGTATATATATATATATATATAGTACTAGCTAGGATTATTTTTATTTTTTGCTTAGAAAAGATAGATGAATATTGATATTTTTTTCAATAATTGCTAAAAATCCTTGTAATTATATAAATTGTTCAACAAAAAAAATACACAATCTCATAAGAATTAAAAGGCTAGGAAAGGTAACGTGTAGACATTATATACATTTTAACCTTTATTAACATGTGTAAAAGATTTGGACATATATACGGCCTATTAATTTAACAGATCGATTATATAAAGTAATTCAATTCGTTTAGTTAATGTTAACTAATTTTATTTGACAAAGTAGCTGATCAACAATTGATTTTACATTCTCTTGAATATAAATTTTTAAATTTTATGTTACTTAATTCTTAAGAAAATTTGTCTCTGCCCTCTAGCTCTAAATATATATACATGTACGAGTTAATTCCGACATGTTACTGTTATATTTTTTCCATGCCGTAATATAATTAATTAATACCCTTCACATTTTATTCATATTTTAACCTTCTACCTACTTAATGTTTAACATGCGTAAGGAACAAAAATTAGGATGATATATAATTTTTCTTACATATAATATATATTGCTTCTCAATAATATTGAAGATAGCTTGTATATATTATAAGTCTAAATGATCTAATTTGGTTACGGCCATCAATTAAGTTGGGCGATGCTGTCACCTTTCCATAGCAATTAAAGGGTCAAAGTCAATATGCTTGAAATTTATTGCACATACGAAAAGCTCACATTCACACACGTAGATATACGCGTACACACACTGATACGTATATATATATAAAATTGTGTGTATATATATATATATAAAATTGTTGTTTGTTCTGAAATTTCGTACTTTATAGATGTATATATATAGTTGCATGATTCTGTGGATCGATGTGATCAAATAAAATTTCATGCAGATGGAGGTGAGATTTGGGGGGTCCACTACTCCACCATACTATCATGTTTTGGGGTTCTAAAAGCAAATTAGATTTAAAAAAATGACCAAAAAGTTGTATTTTGGATTTCAGAGTTAGAAACCAATAAAAAGAGCTTAGCTTGATAATAAATATATCTATAGAGGGAGTTTTAATTTGTTTTCATTGTATATATAGGTATTAAAAAAACTTATAAAATAAGAGATTTTATTAGATCCATCTATTAATTAAAGAATATATATTGTTTTAGATATCTTTAATATATCAAACACCGGTTTTTAATTAAACACTACAAGAAAAAACCATTTTTTGTCGTAAATGTTAAAACTTTCGTCGTAAATAAGTTTTTTGGCACGAGTTTTTTGCGGCGGTCTATTTGAGACGACAATATGTCGACTCAAAACGTCATTTTTTTTTTGTAGTGAAAGGAGGTTTTTAAGTTTGATGGTATATATATACACACACTAGAGGTGCTGATGTTGAGTTATATATATATATATATTTAATCCAGTTAATTATATATACAGGATGGATGTAGTTAGAAAGGTCAACAAATTGGTCCTCTTGACGTTAATCTCCGGTTTATATATGGCCTAATTAAAGTCCTAAACCTTAATTAGAAGAATACGACATTTTATCTAAATTAATGACACTTTTTTTCTGGAAGATTTTACCTAAATTAATTAAGCGACCAACACCTCCCTCCTCCAACAAGCTATCTATTTATTGAATTGCAAACAACTTAAAATTACCATAATACCCTTGTATCTCGTGATAGATATCATGCACTTTCACGTTATATAATTTCATGTATTATTATTTGACCATTTTTTAAATTTCTTTCACCAAAAAGGAAAAAAATAAAATAATATGTTATTTTTCTGCTTTTATTATTACGATTTTTGTTGTTACTTCTGTATATATATATATTATGTTCGAGCTAGCTAACGGTTTGTGTTTCCTTTTTGTTTTCTGCATGACGTGGCTGAAACAAATTTAACCTAACAGACCCAAATGGTGAGTATTTTTCCTTCATTTTTAGATAGATTTTTATTATAAAAGTAGATAGATTTACTACCTTTTTTGGATTGTTTCTAACTATCATTAATTTGCTCATCAGCTCCAATGTATTACAAAGGATACTATCACTTGTTTTACCAATATAACCCCAAAGGTGCGGTGTGGGGCAACATTGTCTGGGCCCATTCTGTATCCAAAGACATGATCAACTGGATCCCTTTAGAACCAGCAATCGTACCATCAAAACCTTTTGATAAATACGGCTGTTGGTCTGGCTCCGCCACTATCCTCCCCGGAAACAAACCTGTTATTCTATATACGGGAATAGTTGCCAAGAAGCCTGAACCCGGTTTCCAAGTCCAAAACTATGCAATACCTGCAAACTATTCAGATCCGCTTTTAAGGGAATGGATCAAGCCCGATGACAACCCGATTGTGAAACCAACTTCTGAGAATGTGTCGTCTTTCCGTGATCCAACTACCGCCTGGTTCAATAACGGTCACTGGAAAATGATTGTAGGGAGTAAGCATAAGCATCGAGGAATAGTCTACTTGTACAGGAGTCGGGATTTTATCAAGTGGACAAAAGCTAAACACACACTTCATGACAAACCAAATACAGGTATGTGGGAGTGCCCAGACTTTTACCCTGTATCGACCCGCGGAATCAATGGGTTGGAAACCTCGACATTGGAGGGTGGGATCAAACATGTTTTGAAGGTCAGCCTTGATGTGACTAGGTTTGAGTATTATACTATTGGCACATATGACACAGTCAAGGATAAATATTACCCGGACAACACTTCTGTTGATGGTTGGGCCGGTTTAAAATACGATTATGGGAATTTTTATGCATCAAAGACGTTCTTTGACCCCGTTGAAAACCGAAGGATTCTATGGGGGTGGGCTAATGAGTCCAGTACTAAAGAAGAAGATGTCACAAAGGGATGGGCCGGTATTCAGGTAAATCCATGAAACATACTTATGGTAACATGTTTTATCTTACAATATATACATGTTTTATAACATTATATGTTGGAATTGTACTATATTGTGCAGTTGATTCCACGACTCGTGTGGCTGCACCCGAGTGGAAAGCAACTGATGCAGTGGCCAATTCATGAATTGGAAATGTTAAGATGTGAGAAGGTGCACCAAAGCAATGTGAAGCTCAACAAGGGTGACATTGTTGAGGTTACAGGAATTACTACTTCCCAGGTTTGTACCTTAATCATACACTTGAATACAATAAACTCAAATTTAAGATTACCATTTGTAACGATTGATACATTAATTACAGGCGGATGTGGAAGTGACCTTCAAGTTTTCAAGTTTGGATGAAGTAGAGAGTTTTGATCCAGAATGGTCTAAAATACCGTCTGATATTCTTGCAATGGAGATATGTGGGATCAAGGGTACTCAACAAGGGGGTTTAGGGCCTTTTGGGCTTTTAACTCTTGCCTCGAAAAAACTTGAGGAATACACTCCGGTTTTCTTTCGGGTTTTCAAGACTCTCGACAACAAACATAAAGTTCTCATGTGCTCTGATGCTTCATCGTAATCTCTCCCACTATCTCTCTCAAGAAAGTGTTGGATTCTCTGTAGCTAGATTATCATAAATTTAATGATTTTTTTTTTCGTTTTTGATGCAGTTCTTCCTTGAATGAAAAAACATACAAGCCATCATTTGCAGCCTTTGTGGACGTCGATCTAGCGGAGAAGAAGCTTTCGCTCAGGAGCTTGATCGATCACTCGGTTGTGGAAAGTTTTGGGGAGGGTGGAAAGGCGGTTATAACGTCGAGGGTTTATCCGACACTAGCTGTGGGTGAGGATGCACATTTGTATGTATTTAACAATGGCACAGAGAGGATCACTGTAGAGAGATTGGATGCTTGGTCGATGAAGAATCCTCTAGTCATGAATTAATTAAAGTTGATTAGTAAAGAAGTTAACTGATCCGTTCACGTTACCTAGCCTTTATTTATTGTAATCGATCGGGGATTAGATTATTATTCTTGGTATTATTTGAGACGGAATAAACTTGTTTTTAGCTGGTTTTTATTAGTCGGTATTATTTGAGATTGAATAAATTAACTTGTTTCTAGCTGGTTTTTATTAGTCTTGGTATTATTTGAGATTGAATAAATTAACTTGTTTCTAGCTGGTTTTTATTATTCTTGGTATTATTTGGGATTGAATAAATTAACTTGTTTCTAGCTGGTTTTTATTATTCTTGGTATTATTTGAGATTGAATAAATTAACTTGTTTCTAGCTGATTTTTATTATTCTTGGTATTATTTGGGATTGAATAAATTAACTTGTTTCTAGCATTATTCAGGTTTAGTTTAACTTTCGGGAAAAAAATTTCATAAAATGATTAAATGTATACTATGCCAAAAGCCTATTCAGTTTCAAAGCTTTCAATTTAAATTAAATTTTGGAATATGATTTTTCATATATAGGATCGGATCTACTGTTAATTATTTTTATATATTTTCATTATTATTATGATTAATGTTATCTAATTATGTTATTGGGTTTATTTGTGAATCTTTCATTAACAATATTTTGAGTTGGAGTTTTAAAAAGTTACAAAAACCCAAAATTAAAAAATAATCTAATTTTATCTCCTCCCACCTTCACGTCAATATATAATTCGGATTAGAATTTAGATGATTTAGTATCGACTTAAATTACATAGTCATACACATTGACGAATGTAATAACCAATGTGAACCTATAACATTTCTTCAACAGAAAAATAAATTAACGTATATTTTAAAACCGGAAACTTACCTTTATATAAAAAGGTTAAATTACGCAAAGATACAACGAATTTTATCAAAATTGATCATATGGTTACGAAGAACGCATAAACGTGATTACCAAGAAACCAACAGATGAACACAGTGCTATCAAGAACATATTAATTAATACACGATTGATACCAAGAATACACAATCATAGTAATGAACACAAATAACCATTATACTCCCACAAACTTGAATTGTGGATCAATTACAAGACCAGAAACAAGAAACCTGGAATTGTTGATAGATCCGTAAATCGTAGCCAACAAGTTGACGATGAAGATGATTTAAAAAGCCTAAAGCACAGCCAACAGAAACTGTTGAGTATTGTCACACGACGAACTTAAGTGTGATTTTGTAATGTGTTGAATAAGGTTTTTAGTTACTCTATTCATTGTCAATTGATTTTGAATTGTAACCCAACAAACTTACATGGTATGAGAGCCACGTCCAACCGTGATTGGCCAAATGGCTACACAAACTTTAAATAATCCATAAGTATACACGGGTTACACACAAAAAAAGGTCACATGTGAAGGGGCATATTGGGTATTGTCTCATGTCACTTTGTAATATGTTTAATAAGGGTTACAGGTTACTTCACTTTTTGAAAATTGATTTTAAATTAAAATCTCACAAACTTACACAAAAAAAAAACTTAAATCGTTGATTTAATTTAAAAAAAACCCTAAATCATAGCCAACAGAAACAAACGATCACAAAAGCCCTAAATGGAAACTGATTTTGAAGATGAAGATGATGCAAGTCATGCAACCAATTTGAAACCTTAACATGTAGAATGCCTAAATCAACGGCCTCCATGAAGAATTGTTTGACCAAAATCACAAACAAGATGAAACCCTAATCCGTTTTTGGAACAAGTGAAGAATGGTAACATATAAAGTCAATGAAGTTGGGTAGGATATGAAGTTAAAGATTTAATTAATAAGATTTGATAACCCACATAACAGGGAAACGGACGAATATAGGTACCATGAACATACAGAAAAGTCAAATATGAAGTTGAGTACCAAACCAGGAAATTTGGTTGCCAGAAACTAGGAATCATCATCGGAAACTCAAAAACATCGACGGAAACCGGTTCTTAAACAGGTGACCTGGGTAGCAGATTATTTTGCATATAATGAATCAAAATTGAAAGTTTGTTGCATTTGTAGATACAAAATAAAATTAGTTGTATATAACAACAATTTAGTAAAGTCTTCATATTTTTACATGCAAAGATATATGTTCTAGCTTTTTAGCTATTGCAGTAACTTTAAAATAAAATATTTAACTCTTACAATTATATTATATGTTAAAAATTAGAACTTTTATAACGTCGCACCAAATCGCAACCTCACTAGTCAACATTCACCACCCTAGTTACTTAGAGATGTGGAAAATTAATTAATAGGATTAAGCAATGACACGTTAGAGTGGTGGGACTAGTAACACTTCAACACATCAGCTTTTTTCCTCATACCACCGAGTCTATCACTCAGTTTTGAAGTGGTCACGCTCCACCACATCAAAATCTAGTTAATGGAAATTTATAATGGTAATCTGACTACTTACCCCTGATTAAACCATATCTAACTACGTACGTACTCATCATCATCATCATCATCATCATCATCATCATCATCATCATCATCATCGTCATATATATATATATATATATATATATATATATATATATATATTCCTAAACCATAAGAAGTCTTAATTAGAAGAAAACTACTGCAAAATTTGGTCTTAATTAGGCCCAGATTGCCATCACTGACATGCCTCCAGCACCTAAGAAAACTGCACCATACGCAATTGCTTGAAGCTTCATGTCATCTTGAAGTTTTTTCCCCATGAAATCCGATGCCAGCAGATCCACCAGCGCCATGTAATTCAGCAGCCCTGCTGACACCGCGTTTAGCACTCCCACCACCACCAATGCCGTCGGACTATTTTCCTGATACACATTCGATAGCCCTATCCCAAGTGCTATCCCTAATGGAGTCGTCACCGAGAAGAAAAACACCAAGATCGCCTTCATCTTCAGCTCGTAATCCGCCTATATATATTTATATTCATCACGTTAATTAATTCAATCAATGAATGCAAAATTATTACGTTATAATTCGATCGAAAAGCTGGAATCGAGTAAACGATAAACTTAACCCACCTGAAGAATGCAACCACCAAGACCCATTCCTTCAAAGAATTGATGGAAGCATAGAGCAGCCACAAGAGGTCTTATGGTGCATAGATTATCCGATGCACCCATCGATAATCCGATCACAACTGAATGTACCACAATTCCCAACTCTAACACCTGCATTGATCGTAGAATAATCAAGAAATTAAGCACAATATTTATTAATTTGTGAAGAATTAGGAGTGGATTATAAGATTTATAGCAAGTTTAAGGCGGTGGTGACTTATTTTTTCGGCTTATTTTCTTACTTACGATAACCAAGTTAATTTTATGAAAAATAATCGCTAATAAAAAACTTAAACAACACCGTAAGTACCTGAGCAACCACCCTGTAACGTCTCAACTGCGATTTCCGATCATCAAGCACTGATGAACCATGGGCATGGCAATGACCCGGCATTTTCAATTCCGGATTCGGGTTTTTTCTAACTTTTTCATCGGTCGGACCATATTTCTTGTACCAACTCATGGCGTATGAATCAACCATTAATGTGGCTACAGCTGACATCATGGCTATAAACGTTGTGAACGGGAATTTGCTCCATGGGTTTTCGGGTAAGCATTTGGAAGTCAAGCAATCAAACGAATCAGGTAAAACATGCATATACCCGGTTGCAAGAATCACACCCGAAGCAAATGCTTTAACCAACACAAACAACTTTCCGTCAGGTTGTAAAGCGGGTACGGCCCGTGAAAGTATGGGTAGAGTGACACCCATCATACTAGTGACTAGAATTGCGGCAATAGCGACAAGTTTAAGCTTTAATGATCGGGTTTTACTAAAGCATGGACCTCCGGCGGACTTCTGGCATTCTTCGGGGATGGTGTTGGGTGGTTGTCCGGCAGGGTCGGTGGCGTGAGACGGTGGTACGACGGCGGAGAGAAGGAGGAGAGAGAAGATGAGGAGGAGGTGGAGTTTTGCCATGGCTGGGATTTCGTTGATATCTTGAATCGGAAGGGAATGGGAGTGAGATTCTATATTTATATAATTAATTAATATTAGTAAGGGTGAGTGAGCTCTCTCAATTCAATTGTTTGTATCCCTTAGATTAGAATAACTTCCGTATAAAATCATCCGTCGAAATAGGAAAGTTTGTTATCACTTGATGTGAAAAAAAACAAGGTCAAACTGCTCTATGCATTTCGCCCAACAAGTTTTTAAATTAAATTAAATTACATATATAAATATAATTATTATAATATATACAAACAGATTGAAGAAAGAGAATACTATAAATCTATAATCAACTACTTATTTAGAGTTTTAATCTTATGGATTCATTTTATGGTTTTTTACCTTTTATCAAACCAAACGTACAGTTTTATCAAAGTATGTTGCACACTTATACCTGTTCATACAAATTTTAAAAATAGCAAAGTCTATCACTGTATGTATAACAATTTGTCTCAGCATAAAACACAGACGGCTCATACTGTATATAGAGCAAGACTAAGAAAGTACATCTCAAAACCAATTGGAAGTACTATTTTCTGACTCTCGGTCACTTGCTCTTGAATATCTGCCACAGAGAAATAAAAAAGTGTAGTCGAGCCGTACACAAATATATAACATAATAAACAATATCGTAACAAACACGAAAGTTTCAAAATACTTTCATAATCATAATTTATTTAGTAATAAGTTTCCAGAACCAAATACCAACTTAGACATATCCATACATATAATATCAACAATTCATATCGTATACATACATTGATATGAATTGGTTTAATAAGATTCTTTGTGGGCTTTTGTTTTGTGATGGCATGCTTAATCTTGTTTCTTTTTCTTGTTGGCTTTGTGTTTCTGCTTCAAAGGTTAAGTAGCTAGTTTCCTCCTCCGTTGTTTATATCTTACAAATTAAGGAGGCCTGTGTTTGTCTGTGTGTTATTTTTATCTTTGAATTGGTTTAATAAGTTTCTTTATGGAGTCCTTTAATCATTTGTATAAATTGGATATTATGTTAATTGTATGCAAGTATTACTTACTCCGAAAATAAGATAATAAAAATTGTTGTTTTATCTATCCTAAACCATACATAAAACGAACAACATTATTGCTTATCTAGGTATTCCACACAAATGGCATACGTGCATACCCGAAACCACACCTAAAACAAACACAGGCCTAAACCACACTGAAAGCTCTAAATTTTCACATCACATGTAATAAACCATGACCCACTACGCAATTTCAAACCAATTGTGCTTTTTCAATTAGACAAACAATTCTTCAAGTTTACTTTCATTGGTACTTAACAACAAAATTGATTAAGAAAGACGCACATGTTCTAAAATTAACCGGATGAGTTCCATCAACGAGCACAAAGTACTCTGAAGTCTTCACTTGATCTTCTTCTTTGGCCTCAGCTGCAACCACAAAAAGTAAAATGATAAGATCGATAAAGGAATCGTAAAATATGCACAGAGACGACGACTGAAATGAAAGTTAAGGAAATAAATACTTGGTTGCTGTGGCCACACTTCTTCTTCCTGCAGTTAACAGCCCTTGGGTGCAAGCGAGCATAACACCTATTGATAAAAATCCACAACATATAAGACAATGACTTCCGCAGAATAAATAAATACAAGATTCGACGGAGTAGAGTTGTCGTCACTTCTGATGACAAAACCATAATCCTTTAAAGTTCAGATAGATATTAAAATCTAGTACAGCAACAGAGGCCTAGAATCTTATTGTTCTAAGAAATAAGTATTTTGAGTGACGATTACCGCTTTTCTGTGCCCAAAATATCAAAAACGGACGCAAGTTATTCACAAAAAACTAGAGTTGTTTTTCTCTTTTTGATTCTCTAGAGTTGGTATCTGAAAAAAGGCGTGTGCCACAACAGAAACTGAAAACAAACTGGTAATATAGATAGATACCAGCTTCCAGTGTCAAATAAAAAGCATGAAAATCAACATTTTAGCCATGACACCAACTATAGACGATAAAAAATGAGAAAAACAGAAACCTTGAAGTAATATTGGCAGAATGGTAAACAAAAAAACAATTTCTTTGGGATCAAAACTAAATAATTAGACAAGACTGAGCCCACTGAAATCAGATGCTAATCTACTCTGTGATTCTGCTACAAGCCATGATCAAATTTATTTTTGTTGAAAAATGCAATTTTTTTATCAAAATATATGCAAAAATAATATGAATATATAACGAAAACAACACTTGCATATAAAAACCCTGCTTACAACAAATGATAAGAACAACTCACTTGCGGCAAATAGTCTTATCTTGATTGTACTTCCTAGCCAATGCCATCAAAGAGGGTTCAATGATCCCTCCCCTTAACCTCAAGACCAAATGAAGAGTGGATTCTGAACAAAAAAAGGAGCTCAGAAAATAAGCATTACAATAAACCCAACATTCTGATCCCACTTCCTTATCCAAGATCAATAATGACAAAAACTACAACTTTGTAATTAAACAAGCACAATAAGAACTGAATTGTGGTACGTTACTAGTACTAATATTATTCCATGGTGAAGATATTCAAAAAGGTATGCAAACAACAATTGCAAGAAAAAATCAGTAGGGAGCTACAAATGAACTAAAACAGTAGCGGAAAGATAGCCTATAGTACTCATACAACAGCCAAAATTCATATCACCATAGAGACGTACTTCAAAAACCTAAAAGTTCTGAAAAGTAAAATCAACCAATTGATTCTAAATCGATTGCTTAATTCTCGATGATAATAAAGAGCAATCCAAATGCATGGCATATTTCCAAAAAATACAATTATAATAGGACGCTAATCTAGCGACGATTCGCCTAATTTAAACATTTTAGCGATTATTTCTGCTATAAAACAGGTTACGCGTGATTTGTAAATTGAAAGAACAATACCTTTCTGGATGTTGTAATCAGCAAGAGTCCGGCCATCTTCAAGCTGCTTTCCAGCGAAGATCAACCGCTGCTGATCCGGTGGAATACCTACATCGTACAAAATGATTATAGATGCGGCTACATATAGATAATCATAAATTATTTATTATTTTTAATATAACAATAGTTATCATACCCTCCTTGTCCTGAATCTTGGCCTTGACATTGTCGATGGTGTCGCTGCTCTCAACCTCGAGGGTGATGGTCTTGCCGGTTAGGGTTTTCACGAAGATCTGCATCTTTGTCTCTCTCGCTCGAACTGAGGCCGATGAGACTTGAAGAGAAACTTTATAGTCTGGTACTCTGGTTTTACGATTAGGGTTCAGAGTTAAGCCCATTATAGTTTTAAGGCCCAACTCTATTTTAATTAGTATTTGTCCTTTTTATAAATTTAATAATGAATTTTTATAAATTTGATAGTGAATATTAAAATAAGAAGCGATTTATCAATTTTATCTTTATAGATATATAAAACTGATGTGGTTTTGTAAATATTGTTTTACAATATATTGATAATTGATATAATACTATTTTTTCACTGTTAATACAAAATACAAACTACAAACATATGTTTCTGCAAATTCAAAAGTCCAGTCATATATCATTTGTTATATATATATATATATATAACGAGAACCGTGAGAATCAATCTTAGCCGTTCATTTTGGATAATGGAATTCATGGATGAAGAGCGTGGGGGGATTGAGTGTGGCAGGGTGCATGTAAGGAATTCATGGGTGGGCAATCCAATTGAAGGAGGGGGAATTGGACAGCTAATATTGGTTCTCGCAATAAAAACGGTTCTCAAATGAACTTTTCACTATATATATATATATATATATATATATATATATATATATATATATATCAATGATACTCAAAAAACACGTGATTACTATCAAGCCATCTTAATAGATACAGGATCTATCAAAGTTATTCATAATCGTAGCCCGTCAAACCCCTTTCAAATAGACTTTAGCAAAGCTCAAATATTTCATATTATGTCTATTCAAGAATGGAAGACTCGACCACATACCAATAAAACCCTTTCAAACTTTCCCCAACATCCTTCTTATAACTATTATGACTATCAAGATGTCTGGTTCAATTTCCTTTATCTAAGAAGCTATTCCCATTCATGGTTCATCTTCTTTGATAAAAATTTTGACTACAATTATCCAAGATGGTTTATCAAATGGTTCAAGTTTTTAGGAAATATTGTTGACACTTTCCCAGATCGTGTTAAGGAAGGATTTATCAAATTTAAAGAAATATTTGTTCAAGATATTCCCGACTTTGAATACCTACTACAGTTTACCATTTTATTCAAAATCCCATGGATTATTTCATGGACTTTCATGATTGTTCCTGGTAATGGAACATCCCCACCGTTACTACAAATGACAGTAAGAGTAAAATGGTGAGATAAACTTCTCACCGAACAGCTTGAAAAAATGACTATTCAAGGAGTATCAAACTATTATTCAATTAATTTTGGAGCATCAGCTTCTATTGCTCCACCTCTAAGTCCAGAAGATGAAGAAAAACAAAGCAAACAATTTATGACTGCAGATTCAAAAGAAGAAATTCGAAGACTGATTAAGAAAATAAAGTAAAGTTCTCCCACAAGTTCTACTCAAGATATGCCCCAAGAATCTTCTATTCAAGAGACTCAAGATCCATATGCAGAATTTAGTCTTTATGATTAATACTTCATGATGTATTCAAAATAAACATTTTTCAATGTAATTGTGTTGTGTGAGTTTAGTGATTTGTCTTTGTAGACAGATTCTTTTAATTATTCAAAATTATATTATTCAGATATTTGAAATACATTTTTGGTATTTCAAAAGAATTTATTATTCAAATGAAAAGTTTATCAAATAGGTTCATGAAGACATGAAGAATAAAGACGGAGTAAAGATGCTAAAACATGACAAGACAAAAAGCATGTTATGCCAAGACAAAAGCATGTTCAATCAAGAAGCTTTTTAAAAGAAAAGATGTTCCATTATCAAGTCATGACAAACAACTTTTCAAAAGATGCTTACTATTCAATAATAAGAAGAAGACAAAAGGAATTAAGCAAAATGAAGAATGAGTTTGAAGTCCATAACCGGATATCTTCAAGCTACAATTATCCTAGATGTCTATAAAAGGAGATTCAAGATTTAGTAAAACACACCACTTCTCACTCTACTCTAAAACATGATATGCCACACTCAAAATCCTCAAAACCCTCTCTCAAATTCTCTACTACCAGATGTTCCAAGTCTTTAGATTTTCAATTATTCATATTTCCATATGTATGTCAAGATTGTCGTAAAGACAAGTGTAATCAAGTTTGTTTAATCAAATAAGGTACTTTATCATAAATCTATTTCTTGTTAATATTGCTTGCCATTATTATCACTTATCACTATCACTCTGATTCAGTATTAGATAATTATAAATGATCCACTTACCAACTTGGTATCAGAGCCATGAGCTCTTAGTTATTCTTCAAAAACAAATTTGTTGTTATTATGTTATTTAGAATAATAACAATCAGATCTGTCTCTAAAAGATCTAGTTTTAAAGGTACCTATGATTTCTAAGAATATTAAATCTCTTAATGTCTTTAGTATAATAACGTTAGAAGATCTATTATTGTCAGTGATAATCTTTATTGTTGGTTGGATTAGCATAAATGGCGCAACTTATGCTTGTAAGACGCCCAGCCAGACCACAACAATAAAACACTATAGGTGTTCTTCGTTATATATTTAACCATTAAAAGATATTAATCTCTTTCAAATCATTAGATCTCTAAAACTAAGATTTAAAGATTACAGATAAGATGATGAATTTATTCTCTAAAAAACATAACTTAGACAAAGATGTTAATGAAGAAACTGATTTACATATGAACTCTGTTGAAGTTCATATATCGGATATAGCACAAAGTTTGTCCAATTGGACTATTCCAAAGCAAAGTTTTAATACAATATATAAAATTGGAACTTTTGACTTTCTACAAGGGTATTCAATCAAAGCATCTGAACAAACAGTATCAATTAATAAAGAATACGATAATCTACATCTATTATCCAAATCTGCTATTCTTCAACACAGAAAGAAATATAAATATTTACATGTTGGCTTAGTACAAGTAGCAGTTAAACCACTATTCAGATTAGGAATAGATGCTCCAGTCCTTTTAATATCAAGAGATGCAAGACATACTAATTTTCAAAATTCAATATTAGCTATGGCAGAAACTAATATTTCAAATGGTCCCATATATTTTAATTGTTACCCAAACTTTTCAGTAAGACTATTTGATCCAAACATTCTTGATACTCTAATTTTAACAATTAAAACAAAAAATTTAGAATTCAAAGAAGAAACAAAAGCTATTGCAATCATATACATAATTTGTTACAAAACTATGACTTCAACAATAGAACCTAGGACTAAGATAGCCAGTCCAAAAATGAAACTGTAATTTTCGAATCAAACCCACAACATACAAAAATTCAAACTCCAAAACGGCTCAAGTGGAATGAAATAACTCAATCTTATAACTGGAATCTACAAGATATTAATCTACCCAAACCAATTGGAGAGTCTAGTAGAACATCTAGTGTTATAGAACATGAAGATGGATATGTAGATGTTAGTTTTGAAAATAGTCAAACCATCCCCTTAAGATTATCCACAGGATCTATTAATAGTACAACTAATTCTAAAAATCCTCTTATCAGAAAATCAAAATCATTAAGATATGTAGACTTTAATAAAAATATTCCACAACCTATTTATCATGGGGATAAACAAAGTGAATCTGAAGGATATAGTCCAACTCAATCAGATATATTATTAGAAATTAATAATTTTAAAAATCAGACATGAGTAATAAGACTCAAGCTTTATGTAATAATAATATTCAAAAAATACTTGCAATTAAAAAGTATTGGGAAATTATTAACATCGATAATATTGAACTTTTAAAAATTAAAAATGAAGAAAATCGGATAATAAAAAGCTCTAAAGAACCAATGAATATTCAATGGGATCAACCCAAAGACTTAACAAATATTCAATGGGTACAATTAGCAAATCTTAAGATAAGAAGTAATCAAATACAGCAAAGAACAAAATTAATATTTACGTGGATCAAACAAACAAAATCAGAATTAGTTATTTGCTAATGAGTCCATTTTTAGAAAATCTTAAAAAAGAAATAAAATATACTACATCCCGAATTAATCAATTAGATAGAGACATAAAAATACTAGCAGATGAATTAAGAACGGGTGAAAACATATATAATAAAGTAGCACATTTTAGAACACTAAATATGCTTAAAAACATTGGTGTAACACTAATTATAAAACTCGAACAACTAAAAAATCAAGTTTATTAATAGTTTGTTAAAATGACCAACACAGTTAATATGGAATATCTCAAAAATGAATTCTATGCAGATCATAACAGAGAAAAAAGAACGCATTAATATAACATTGTTAATAATAACAAACAAGAATTAATACATCAACTCTCCTGGAGAAATTTCATTAATCAAAACAACATTCATATAACATTTTTTGAATGGTATGAAATATATTGCAAACAAAATAATATTTCGAATCCCTTTTTAAATATATATGAATCCCCAAAAATAACTCAAGAATACCTAGATATAACTAAAGACGAAAAAATAATAGCTATACATCCTCCAAAAACTCGTATATTAATCCAAAACAACATATTAGCTACACCGTTCACCACAGTTAATGAAACGATAACCAAAGAAGAATTAACTAAACAAATTGTATATCAAAATAATTATACTAATGAAATACTAAATACCATGAGTCAACAATTAAACAGAATCGAAAATAACGAAAACAATATCAACATTAAAGGTAATAATAATACAATAAAATATGAAGATAAACCAATCTTTACACCCCAACAAATAGATTCAACAATAAATTTAGGGTATAATAAAAAATTGGTTAATGAATTATAACAAAAACTTAGTGAAATAAAAATTAATGTAATAAATCAAGCTACAGACTCTGAAGACGAATACACATATAATAATAATGAGAATAAAATATCCCAACTTCAAGAACAATTCTCAAACAATATCAACAAACTTAGAAATACAAATACAAAAACATATAACAGGCCAACCACTTTAAACTTTTACCCAAGACCAACTTTTCCAGATATTCAATTTGAAGATAGAAAATTCGCAGGATTAAGAAGTGCATATGATGGTTCTTCTGTCTATGAATGGAATATAGATGGATTAACAGAACATCAAATTTTAAACATGCTTCAAGAAATGAATATGGCTGTCAATGCCTATTCAATAAGAGGAAATAATCAAAGAAAAATAGCTGATCTACTAACTTCTGGGTTTATTGGTAATATAAAAGGATGGTGGGATTCATACCTAACTAGTGAGGAAAGAGAGTTTATTCTTACTGCAAAAAAATCAATCATAAAGCAAGAGAATAATGAAACTACAACTACTCAAGAAGATGATATTATAAACACACTTATATTTGTAATAGTAAAACATTTTATAGGAGATCCAACTATATTTCAAGAAAAAAGTGCAGAGATATTACTTAATCTTACTTGTAGAAAACTTCAAGATTTTAGATGGTATAAAGATATGTTCCTAACCAAAGTAATGTTAAGGTCAGATTGTAAAGAAGCCTATTGGAAAGAAAGATTTATTGCAGGACTACCAAACTTGTTTGCTGAAAAAATTAGAAATAATTTAAGGGAAAAATATAATAATCAAATACCCTATAAGAAACTTACCTATGGAGAAATAATTAGTCATGTTAATAAAAAAGGATTATCCATATGCTCAGATTTAAAGTTTAAAGCTAAACTTAAAAAAGATAAGATTACAAGTAAATCTGAATTAGGAGATTTATGTCAACAATATGGTTTTCAACCTATTTCCAAATCTTCTTCTTCTTCCAAACCTAAAAAACAATTTCATAAAAGACGCTTTTTTAGCAAAAGATATACACCAAAGACAAATAATACAAAAAAACATAACGATAACAGAAAAAATTATAAAAGGTTTAAAAAACCAAGCTCGAAGGGTAATCAAAGAGACATTATTATCTGTTATAAGTGTGAAAAGGCTGGTCATATGGCAAAAAAATGTTATGTCAAGAAAACTATAAATGAGCTAGATATCTCTGATCAATTAAAAGTACAGATAAGTTAGCTATTTCTTAATGAAAATGACGATTCGGAATCAAGTATATCATACTATGGTAATAATGATCTAAATGTTTTACAAAGTTATTCATCAGATGAAACTGATTATGAATCAAATTGCGAATGTTTAGGAAATTGTATTTGTAATAAAACAATAAATGTTATCACAGATAAAGATAGAGACTTTTTAGAACTAATAGACAAAATTCCAGATAAAATCATAAAAACCCAACTCACAGATAAATTTCTTAATTATAACAAAAATACTGAATCGATTACAGAAACATCACATAATAATCATCCCTTTAATATGCAAGAAATATATGCAAGATTTTCTAAACCAAAAACTACAATAACAGTTCAAGACCTACAAGAAGAATTAAAAACTGTAAAAACAGAAATAAGATCAATCAAAGAAAGATTATCAAAAGTAGAAAAGGGTAAAGATATTATTACTGAAAACGAAAATAATGTAAACAAAATCATCAATACAAGTTCAGATCAAATAAAAATTCCAAAAAATATATCCTATCAAAGATGGAATACTTATATACATCTTTGTGTAGCAAATGAATTTAAGATAACACTTTTAGCATTAATAGATAGTGGGGCAGATATGAATTGCATTCAAGAAGGAATCATTCCAACAAAATATTATGAAAAAATTGCTAGTCGTTTGTCAACAGCTAGCGGATCTTCTCTAAATGTTAAATACAAAGTTACAAATGTTCATATATATAATAATGATTATTGTTATAAGACTTCTCTAATTCTTGCAAAAAACTTAACTTCCACTCTAATATTATGAACGCCATTCATTTCACAATTATATCCCTTTACTATTAATGAAACAGGAATAACTACTAAAGTTTTAAATAAAGAAATAACATTTGAATTCACTAATCCAATTGCCTTTTCAGAATTAAATAATTTAAATAATAAAGTTAACCAAGCAAAATATTTAATAAGTGAAATAAGTAGTTTAAAGATTCCTGATCAATTACAAGAAAGAATAACTCAAAGTAAAATTAAACAAATCAAAGAAAAATTCGAAAAATACGTATGTTCTAACATTCCTAATGCTTTTTGGAACAGAAAACAACATATAGTCAAATTACCATACATAAAAAACTTTGATGAAAAAGATATACCTTCGAAATCAAGAGCTATTCATATGTTCTCTGAATTACAAGAACATTGCAAACAAGAAATTCAAGAATTACTAAGTAAGAAACTTATAAGATCATCTAAGTCTCCTTGGTCCTGTTTAGCCTTTTACGTTATGAATGCAGCTGAACTTGAAAGAGGATCTCCTAGACTTGTAATCAACTATAAACCCTTAAACAAAGTTTTAGAATGGATAAGATATCCAATTCCTAATAAAAGAGATTTATTAAAAAGATTATATGATTCAAATATCTTTTCAAAATTTGATATGAAATCTGGATTTTGGCAAATACAGATTCATGAACAAGATAAATACAAAACTGGATTTAATGTACCCTTCGGCCATTACGAATGGAATGTTATGCCCTTTGGATTAAAAAATGCTCCTTCAGAATTTCAAAATATTATGAATGATATCATAGTTCCTATAAGTGATTTTGCAATTGTTTATATAGATGATGTACTAATCTTTTCAAAATCTATTGACCAACATTTTAAACATTTAAACATTTTTTATGAATTAATCTATAAAAATGGATTAGTTGTCTCTGCTTCAAAAATGAGTCTTTTTCAAACACACATTAGATTCTTAGGTCATGAGATCATCAAAGGAACCATTAAACCTATTCAAAGAAGCCTAGAATTTGCTAATAAATTTCCTGATGAGATTAAAGACAAAACTCAACTCCAAAGATTTCTAGGATGTTTAAACTATGTTCATGATTTTTTCCAAGATCTAGGAACAATATGTAAACCTTTATACAGAAGACTTAAGAAAAACCCTGAGCCATGGACTCAGGAACATACTAATGTAGTCAAAGAAATTAAACAAAAAATCAAATACCTACCATGTCTTAATATTCCCCAACCAAATGCAAAAATAATTGTTGAAACAGATGCTAGTGACCTAGGATTTGGAGGAATACTTAAGCAAAAGACTAATGATCAAACAAAAGAAGAACTAGTAAGATATTACTCTGGTGCTTGGAATGAAACTCAAAAAAAATTATTCAACTGTCAAAAAAGAAGTTTTAAGCATTGTTTTGTGTATCAATAAATTCGAAGATGATTTATATATGAAACCCTTTTTACTAAGAGTTGATTGTCAATCAGCTAAACCATTTTTAGAAAATGATATAAAAAATATAATACCTAAACAAATTTTTGCAAGATGGCAAGCCTTGCTAAGTAATTTTGATTTTCAAATAGAATTTATCAAAGGTAAAGATAACTCTTTACGAGATTTCTTATCAAGAGAATTTTTACAGGGCAAATGACTTCTCAAAATCCTACTCAAACATCTGATCAAAAGAAAAAATTAGTTCTCTCCCCATTTACAGGTGGAAGTTCTTCCATCATTCCTACTCAAAATAGATTTGCTCCAATTACTCCTCAAAAAAGATACTCATCATACTCATCTTTAGTCAACACACCTGTTACCATTCTACCAAGTTCATCAAACATTCCCCCACATTCTTCAATATCTTCTCCAATTACTCCTCAAAAAGCCGTTTCTACTATCTCTCCTTTCTCAAAGCCAGTTATACCTTCTCCATCATCAAAACCAAAAAACAGCTCTTATATTCTCAACCCAAATTTTCAAATAGTTAAGATACTAGAAGATTATGAGTTAGAACTACAAGCTAAAGGCTTTCATATTATTTATATATATATATATATATATATATATATAATTTTCAAAATAAAACAAATTTTAATATTTCATCTTAATTTCACGTTTCGGTTTAAATATTTTTTACAAAAGAAATCATGTATATAAATGATCAAGGATCAAATTTACAACAGATACTAACATAAAACCAATACTCAAGCCTGTTTTAATAAAAAATTTCACAAGTTGACTAGTGAGGGACACGAGAACGGGGTTCACTTAAGTTAAAAACCAAGGTTGGAAACGGGGATACATGTAAGTCCTTTTGGACGAAATCTGCCAAAGCCATTGCAAAGTGAAGCCAAATAAATAGAGATTTGAGCTTCGTGCAAAAAAAATCTAAAGGAAATAGCCTCATGGTAGTGAAGTTAGATTGAGATAAACGCAAAATTTCTCTAATCAGACTGCTTAAAAAACAATATATGGTTGTATTGAGATGTAAAGAGATCTGAAAATCATATAAAGATATATAGTCATTTACGAGTTACATTGTTGTGGATAATGTATATATGATTTAAAAGTATTGTTCCCAGATCCCTTAATTCTAAAATCTAGATGGAAATTGGTACTTTAACTAGTTGTGATCGATGTGAGATTATTGGATTACAACCATAAATAAAGATATTACCCCTTTTGTTTTATATCTGCTATATGTTTCTTCATAATTCTATAAATTATTGGACTACAATCATAAAAGATAACTTTCACCAACTACCAACCAACACAGTAAAAACCCTTAGGAGCCAAATCAAAACTTGATAGTTGATACAAATGGACTTTCAAAAACAAGGATCTAGTATTTCTATGAAAACTCCCAAACACTTTCTAATCTTAATGCATCCTTCCTTTCAAGTCACATTCAGCAAACTGTACTGCTTTGTATCAAATATGTGAAGAAATTTTAGTTCATCCAGTGATCACATGCTTTTACATTCTAATCTAACTGAACCCGGCGGATTAAAAGAAGCTAAAAGCACCTCTTAAACGCATTTGGGATCTTATAGTATTGGAATCCAAAGCGGAATTGTCCTCAGCAGAAATCATGTGTTTCGCACAAATTTATCACTCGATGAAAGTTACATTTCTCTTTAAAAAGATTTCAAGAACGGACTGTTTTTGTTATTCAATCATCACGTGTAGTAACAGATGCTTTTGCTCAACATATGAGTTTAAATTCCAAAACTGAATACCCTTCACCAACAGATATAGTATAAGTTTTTTTCACTACTTTGGACTCACATTGACCTCTAACCGCGTCATCGTAACTCATAGTTTGGTTTGTAACTGATGAGCTTTTCGTGAAGTAACAATTGAACGACAAACAGATCTATTTAGGGTAAGAAAAACAATTTGCGTTATAGGTTGGAGATTAACAAGTAAATAACCAACACCAATCGTAAGTCGGAGAATGGTTTGAGTTTGAAAACTCATCCATCAAATTTTACTTACTCGTCCTCTTAAAAAACCATATGCATTAGTTTTAATCTAAGTAAATCAGATAACAAACATGCAATTGAAAAGAATGGTGATTTTATTCGATAATGAAACACAACCTTGAATCTTTGATAAATAAACCAAAAACAGAATATCAAATCGTGAGCAAGTTTGTCTGTGATTGTTAATCGTTCATAAATAGAACCCATTTGGGTTTTAGGTTAGGGAAGCCATTTTGGGTGCCACGATCTCCAGAAGTCCCTTTGGGTTGTCCACATGAACCCAATGCCCAGATTTGGGTAAAACCACAACCGAAAACTTACCTTCTGATTCACTGGTTTTCTGATTTTCGAGGCTTTCAAGCTTCTGAATTATATGCGGGTCCCACCGGTCACTGTTTTCCGCACGCACAATCACTATCTCCATCCCTTTAGGTGGGTGTTCTAGGAGCGGCCAATAATCCATCTCCCTGGAACACGTATTAATGACTATTTTAATCAAATGTCAACTTTTGTTAAAATGATTTATAGAGCAAAATGACCATTTCAAGTTTTAACCTTGAATACATCATTGGTGATATACTGATATGAAATCACAGAAGCTAACCTGTAGGAATCAAACATCTGAATTATTCCCTCAAGATTAAATGCCCATGTCTCATGTTCTCCTGATTTTTTGAGATTGGTACCAATCCATTCAGACAATGATCTTGAAAACCCTAGATTTATGAGGTGATTCACCAGCCACCTGTAGTCAACAACATGGTATTTCGAATTTATTACAAATCAAATGATCGGCTCCTGTTGTCAATGACCCAATGTGTGTATCCTTCCTGACCAGAATAACTGAAAGTCTAATTGCACACAAAAAAAGCCAACATTGGATTGATCTCTATTTTGGGCAACAGACTGAGTACTTTTGCACCCACAAAAGGATTCAAACATTCAAAATTTTGATTTAATATCTCAGTTACTAAACAGATTAACCAAAAATGAAAACCTTTTGAAACTTCCGGAACTTTTATGAGTGATGTCCAAAATATAAATCATCAAATCACCCCCAAATTATCTCTTTATGCAGTTCGCCCTAAGAGAAATGAAAGTTCTTCAAATATCATTCCTTGAATCAAGTAGGTGCTTGTAGATAATTAGTTCTTAAGCATCCTACAGAAACTCGCATCATAATTACCAAGAAAACTTTATGCATAAAAAAAGATACTAAAACGACTGTAAATTTCGATCAACTCAAGTAAAACACTAAATAATCATATAATATTTTAAAACACGCACACATTAACCGATTAACGCAAAGTAACAATTTATATGATGTTAACATAAGTAGTATGATGAGAAGAAAAAAACATACTTCCGTGATGGGATTGCTTTTGGTATAGTCTGCAAGGTTTCCAGAACTTTCTCTACCTCCCCACTAGATTCTTGAGGGTCCACTATCCCAGGCACAGAATCCAGTACCCACAGCTGTTCTGCATCATGTGTTTGTCTTCGTGAGTTATTGTCAGATAATATGAAAGTAATGACTGTCAACTTATTATGGGGGTAGTAAAAAGTGAAAAAGAATTAACCATCAACAAAAACTCATCGTGTTGTCACCATCGTTTTTCGAGTTTTAACAATTGCGTCATTATGTTTCTACGTCAATGATTGAATCTATATTGTTTAGTGTCCTAAACAGCATTATAATTGACATTGATGTCTGACAAAAAGCTGACTGTATTGTTGACTAGGCAGCTATGTAGAAGCAAGTGTAGTGATATTGTTTTTGACACAAAATTCAAATGAATAACATAGTATGGCGATGATAAATTGTTAGAGAAACTAATCGCAATGACTAATTAATCAAAATAAAATGTCGGCGAGACGGTGACTTGATTGTTAAAAATAAAAGCAACAAAGACCACATCAGGGTGTTCTTAACCATATTTCTAAGGGAGATGATTTGTACAAAACAAGAATAGCCATACACAACAAAAGTAATTTTTTGGGCAGTAATACCCTTAAACATGTAGATGAGAAAAGTAGTTTGTAAAGACAAAATAGTCATGATTATTGTACATGGCAAATTCTTATTGTGCACAAATCATCTCCCTGTTTTCTAATGATGCTCTCAAATGTTTACATAAATATGACATTTGTGGTCTCCAAGTAAGTTTCTATTCTGAATTGACATTCTTCTTGTCGAAAACTTGTGCATAGAGCAAGAGATGTGATCCATATGTTATCACATACACATACATCCACGAAAAAAAAGACTACAAAAGGCCACAGGGAAAGGGGAAATAATATAATGTTAAACGATCGAGATAATATCAACATTGATAAATTACATATGAAGATAAGCCTTAAATGATATATTATTGTCGCTACAGTTAGTTGATACCGAGCATTATAACATTATGAGCACCAACATTCTGTCATTCTAGGAAATTAGGAATATCGAATTATGTGTGTAGAGCTCGTCTAAATTGTTGGCTACATAAAAATATACTGTTATTTCTCAAATGAGGTCCAAAGGTGGGGACAAAAAAGAAAGAGCAAAAAATTATAAAGGAGTGTCATTTTGTTGCTTAGACAAAAGGGCAAAGGGATTAGGCATCTTTGATCTACGTAAAGAGAAATAAGAAGAAAAAATCAATTGAAACGTGTGTTTGAACAACTTCGAACAGTGTTGGATCAAGAATGCAAAAGATATATTTTTCACTATTGTCTTACAAAAGGGAGAACTGAGTAGACATACAAATCCTCTCAGTGAGTTATTTATGTTAATCTCACCAGTCAGCTGAGTCAGCTGAAATTTATGTCTCGCAACTTATTGAAAGTGTGTTGAACAAAGCTTCTGACCCCTCAGGAGATTCGTGTTTGGGTTGAGGATTCATCGGGCAAGGTCATCTATTTAGATTAGAAGTCTTTAAGTGAAATGAAGAAGAGAGTTCACTCTCATAGCTTAAATGCACCAAAATTTCCTCATTTTGGAATTTGGTTTACATCACAAACCACAAGGTCAGTTCCTAATATTCTCTTCTTCGGTCTTTACATTTTCCTGGATTTAGACTCTAGCTGATTTAAAGCAGTGACAAAAGATACGAAGCTCGTATTCAACAAGTACCAAAAAATTTCAGACAAGCAAGATGAAAGCATCACTTTTATAAAACCATATTCTGATACAAAATATACGTGTAGTTTCTACATTAGGAAAGAAAGATCTAAACTAGAAAGACAACCATGATTGTATAAAAGAAACAGCAAGTTGCATAATTTTGGTCTCCAGACTTGATGTATATGTGGGTAGTTCTAAGCTATTGACTAATTGATTTAGATTTTTATATGGAAATACCTGTTTGGGCAACTTGGCTGAATTGCCATAATCACCACGGGCACAGCTCATTGCATATTGTAAGGCCACCTTGCCACCCATGGAGTGCCCCAAAACAACATCAGGCCAACTCCAATTTTGAGATTTCACCAGATTAGCAACATCATTGGCAGCATTGACGATGTCATGAGGTGGGTGTAAACCAGATACACCAGCTGATTGTCCATGATTCCTCAAATCCAAAAGAACCATCTTCCAATCTACACATAGTAAGTATAACACAAAATTTTCACGATGGTCAGAATCAACTAAATTAGAAATATAACAACACGAAATTTGACATAATCTGTAAGTTTTTTCTTGAAAATCTGAAATTTCAAATAAAATTAGAACTTCAACATCCGCATGGATGGTATCGAAGTCAAAGTTTGGGGTTTCTTATTTGGGACGGATGAATAACAGGGAAATTACCTGAAGGTGGAGAGAAGGTAGAGAGGGAAGAGGCCAGATTGCGAGAAAAAGACCTCCAATTTCTGGCAGATCCCATTAAGCCATGAAGAACAAACGCAGAATGATCGGGCACTGGCTTGTGGGATGGAGCACGGACCTCTTCGAAAGCTAGGGTCTCGATCGACCTCGTAGACGAAAATGGGAAAATAATCGATCTCGGCGAGTACAAAAAACCGGTACAAAATCTCAATCTGGGTTTGACGATTCTCGCCATTGTTGCCCGTGTGGAGAAGTCGTAATGTAACCAGGGTGTGCGCAAGTATAAGATAATTAAGGCGCGTTTGGGTTTCTCCGGTGTTCATTTTCTTCTATTACCTATTTACCTGTTAGATAATTTATACTTACTTTATAAAAAAAATGATATATCCTCCTACTATTTTTTTCTACTTCATACTCCTACTCATCATAAGATGATATATGTACTTCACTAATTCTCTTTTCTCACCTCATTCCTTGATTTTGACACTTATCTTGATCAAGTAAATAGGAGGATACGTAGAAACAAAAAGTAGGAGGATATATCATTTCTTCTTTATAAATTATATAAACATTTTTTTAATTTTTAATTTTCAATCAATATTTTATTTTAATCATCAATCTTAATTAATCACATTCGTCCATCTATTAATCTTTCAAAATAGATTAAAATTTTCTAAAAATTAAAAATAACTTTCTATTTAGTATCCACATCCTTCGAAAAATAAATTAAAATTTATTTTACATTTGTTACACACATTTAATGGTATCAATCGCTGCCGCATTACATAAATACCCCACTAATTTTTATGAACTTTTTTCATAAGCTTGACTTAATTTCTTAGTTCAAGTTATAATAAATTTTGAAGTTAATAATAAGCTAAGCAAAACACCCACCTAGTTTATTAAAAATAAGTTTATTATGTCTTATGCCATAATATAAGTAGTAATATAGACCGAGTTGAAAAGGATAATTTTAACTATTTGATTGTAAATGACTATTTTACATCTATTTACCAAACATGTAGTCCCGTTTAAATTATTATAAAAAATATAATTTTTACTAGTTAAAGAAAAACGATTATCATCAATTATTATAAAAGACAACGAGCCTTAGACCATCGGTTCCAATCTCCAATTACCCTCTAACCTGACACATCATCATCCATATCATCTCCCACTTCTAACTCTCTCTAACATACAAACCCCCACATCCAACCGTCTTCAATCCACATCAAATATTAATAAAAATATATATTAATTAAGAGAGAAAATATAAAAAAGGAAAAAAAGGGACCCCAAGCTGGCTGGAGGGCTAGCCAGGGTTGGAACCCGGCCCAACCAACCCCTTGGCGATGGTGTGCTTGGCGGGTAGGGGAACCAGCCAGCGCTGGTCTCCCTACCGATGTGGATGGTCTTAAATTATTTTATTTAATATACACTAACAAGTACATTTCAGTTATTATTATAACAATATTGACGATTTATGAAAGAAAAAACAATTTCATACACCTCCTTAGAATTAGTAAATTTTGACAAACTTGTTTCATACTTTGGAACTAAAATAGTTTGCCAATTTGATTAGTAGGTTCCTAAAACTTATTTGAATGTCTCTAAAACCCAAGGCATCTATTTGTTTTCAAAATCAAACCAGATCGATTGTTTTTTCTTTTTTTTGAAAAAGCAAACAAAACGCACAAGGTAAAGAGCTAATGACTAGATCGATCGTTAGACGATTCAAATCAGAAACCAAATGAACCAAAATGAATTGTCAAATTGGCTTACTAAAAGCCGGACGGTTTATGGTAACCGGTGAACCACACCGAAACGGTTGGGACGATCAAATCGGATGCTCTTTTTATATATTAAATAAACAAATAACATTTAAGCATGTCAGCTTCAACTTAGTTTATATGCTTGTCTAAAAAATTGAGCATACCAACACTCAATTCAAAGCTGAAAATATTATACTTGACATGTAATATCAAAAATAGTTATTCATATGTTTAGATGGCTTCACCTCAAATTATTCATTTGTTACATTAAAAAACAAGCAAAATAGTATATATAAAATATAAATACAAAATTGTAACATCATCAGGTTTTTAAGAATGGTTGAACCGGTAAACTTATAAATCGACCGGTTAACAACCATACTGAAAACGGTCCAAATATTATCGGATATTTAAACATATCCTTTTTATTTAATTTTAAAAAATCTGTGTCTCAAATCAAAATCATGTGCTAAACAAGTAAATAAAGCTGGGTCAATGCAAATTCAACGAGAATTTGAGCAAAATATTATAAGAAAAAGTTGTTTATGTTTGTATATTAATAGAATCAGAGCAGCGCCAATGTGTTGCAACGCAAGGGTGATTTATCATCTTCAACCGAGCTTCCACATCAGCATCAAATCGCGTTCCTCTTTCCTTCCTCTCCCAATCCAAAAATTAATATAGATTAACGATCTTACCATATTTTTTTATTATATATATATATAGAGAGAGAGAGAGAAAATGTGAGGTGAGGTAGGGTTGGTGTAAACGTCGGGTTCCCCAACCTAAATAGCCAAGCCAATCAGCTTCACAAGGGGAGCCTATGGGTGTTACCATGCTACCCGATCAACCCAACCAACTACCCAATCACTTCCGGTAATGACATGATACACTTGGTCTTATAAACAAAGTTAAAACTCTTCTCTTTTCTTAGTTCATCTGCTTCGTTAAAAAGGTTAACAACTACGATTTCAATGATCTTAATTTGACCACTACCTGCCATACAAAAAAAATTGTGACCACAACCATGCGAATTGGAATCGGAAAAGACAAATAAAGACCGATAATATATTTGGACTTGAGAAAAACAATCATTTCTTGGGGAAATGATAAGTAGTACCGTTAAGAACACCAAACTTAATATCTATCACTAAGGGGAGGGTTCAAACGAGAACTATTTTTTGTACGAGAACTGCGAAAACCAATCTTGGCCGTTCATTTTGGATAATGGAATTCATGGACGTAGAGTGCGGGGGAATTGAGTGTGGCAGGGTGCATGTAAGGAATTCATGGTGGGCAATCCAATTGAAGGAGGGAGAATTTGACGACTAAGATTGGTTCTCACGGTTCTCGTACGAAAAACAGTTCTCGTTTGAACTTTTGCCCTATCACTAAAATGACTTAGATATCCCTCATTTCCTCTTATTTGTTACAAGCCAAAAGTGGATTCCACTCTTAGACAGAAACAAACAAATACTCCTCAAAACAGAAAGCTGTACAAGCTACAGATTTGGTTGAACCACAGCAGCAATTCTTGGGGTCAATATCTCTAACACTGTCTGTGGTTCATCCTTGTACATCCAGTGTCCTGAACGGGGAACAACATGAACTGAGACTTTGCCTCTGGATTCAACGCTTTCCCGGTCAGTAAGACTCTCAAGCCTCTCGACCACATCCGGCTCCCATGTGAGTGGGCTTTCAGTACGCACAATAGCTATCTCAATTCCCTTTGGAGGGTGCTCTAGCAGTGACCAATAATCCATATCCCTAAATTTTACAACAATGAGAACTATTATGGGCTGATTTGGGCTACCGTTTATATCTAACGGGGTAAAATAGGTTAACCTAGAAAATTTAGCTAAAAGGGAATATATGGGATGTTTATAGCTGAAAATTAGTAAGTTTACCGAGCAGATTCAAACATCTGTATAACACCATCAATATTGAACGAAAATGTCTCATGTTCTCCCGACTTCTTAAGATTGCTACTAATCCATTCTGATAAGAACTTTGAGAACCCAAGATTGATCATATGATCTACCAGCCACCTGAAATGACAAAACCGGCAAAAACAACCTCAAATTGTGATCTTTAAGATAAAAACGCTACCTTTCATTTACAAGGCACCAAGGAAACAAGATTTTCACTCCTGTGATGGGATTGGAGAAAGAAGAGTCTGCAGCGTATGCAACGCTTTATCGATTTCTTCAAAACGTTTCTTGTTTTCAACTTTTCCCGGCACAGAATCCAATACCCACAGCTGTTTCAAATCAATTTTAACAAAGCAGTCAATGAACTCCGTTATACATCATAAGAAAATACTGAACTTGATGCACTCTTTTATTTATAAAAGGGGAAAAAATAACGCCTACTAACCTGTTTAGGCAAGTGTGCTGAATCACCATAATCACCTCGAGCACAACTTAAAGCATATTGCAAGGCCACCTTACCCCCCAAAGAATGACCAATAACAACGTCGGGCCAAGACCAGTCAAGAGATGTAACAAGATTTGCAAGATCAGCGGCAGCATTTACCGTGTCATGAGGTGGCAATAGGCCCTCTTTATCAGCAGAGTTTCCATGGTTTCTCAAATCCACCAGAACTATCCTCCAATCTGCTTGGAAATTAAAAAATAAATTTGCAGCAAATCTCTATGTAGTTAAGGTGATTGCTTGGAATAATGGATCTGCTAGACTGCTACATACATTCAGTTAATTGGAACTAGAAAAAACGCGCAATTTCTTATGTATTGCCTATGTGACCTGTAATACGTATTAGATATTTAGGTGTACACATATAGGCACGTTCTATTACCATGCACCAGTCCCAGATTACAAGAAACTGATTGCAAGATTATCCATTCTGGACTACCTAAAAAAAGGTAATATGCACCCTTTTAATGGATAAAAAAAATAGCATAGGATGGTTGAACTATGTCTAGAATAAAACAATCAGATCTGGAGATAGAAGTATAGAACTACATTTCTCTTTCTTATTCACACAAATGGAAGAGATGGAGTAATGCAGCTACGTTTATCCTATTTGATTGGTTTGTTGTTCACTCGCATCATATAATAATGAAATTTCATTACACTCAAAAGCTACTATTATATCAATGTATATGAACTGCAAATATTGGCTAGAAACAACAAGAATGTTAAACCAAACATGGCTTCATGTCCCTATTTCATTGGATTCTTTTATCAAATTTCAAATGGGCTTAGGGTATACGGAATGGTAGTGTGGTAAAGACCACCACTGCGTGGTGAATACAAATGCCACTCTATAACAGAGTGGTCGCAACTTGGGAGTGGAAGTGAACATCTGGAGGCAGGGCGTGGCGACTGAGGGATGGGGCCAAAAGGGTTTTTTTTTCTTTTTTGATTTTTGATCGGTAGTTGATAGCAGGTAGGCTCTGCAATCAATAGTGGTGGGATAACAGTTAGCAGACCTAGGTAAAATAGCGGTGGGAAATAGCGGAAGCGCTAATAGCGCCGCTATTTCTGCTCCTTTAGCGCTATTTTAATAGCGGTTTAACAGAAATCAACCGCTATTTGCGTTTGGTCAGTTTTTTTTTGTTTGTTTGTTTTAGTTTTGTTTTGACAGATTATACATGTTTTGGGCAGCCCTTTTAGCCCATCTGTTATGTCCAAGACTCCAGCCCAATATAATATTAAACCAAATTGCTCGTTCTTTCCCTTCTTCTTTGACGCAACTGTGCTCAACAGCTCCAGCGTCCAGCCTTCATCTTCCTTCAACGTCAACAGCTCCAGCTCACCTTTGTCTTCCTTCAACGCGCCACCCAACAACTCCAGTGCGCCTTCGTCTTCCTTCAACAGCTCACACTCCACAGTCGACTGCCTTCAACGAAAAACAGAGAAAGATTTCGATTTTTGGTAAGGCTTCATGTATTCTTTTAATTCTAAATTTCTGATATGATTTTCTCTCCATCGATTAAACTCTCTAATAATTGGACTTTATAGTTCTCCCCTTTCCATTAAACTCTCTAATTTTGTGTTCATGGATAAGGATGTAAATGAGCTGAGCTACTCGCGAGCTATTCGAGCTCGGATCGTTAAAAGCTCGAAAAGAGCCGAGCCTTAACAAGCTCGAGCTTGAGCCTAGATTAAAGCTCATTTAATAAACGAGCCAAGCTCGAGCTCCAAAAAGTGGGCTTGCGAGCTTAAACGAGCTCCATATATAATATAATTTATATTTTATATGTTTAAATTTTAGTAATTATATATATCATTTTAATAAAAATATCAAAATAATACCCGAGCCTAAACGAGCCTAAACAAGCCGAGCCCGAGCTTCATAAATATTAAATGAGCTAAGCTCGAGCTCAACATCATAAGCTCTAAACGAGCCGAGCTCGAGCTCGAACTTAAAAAGGCCTAAACGAGCCCGGCTCGATAAGTGTCTGGCTCGGCTCGGCTCGTTTACATCCCTATTCATGAAGTACCTCAGTTTGGTTTTATATATTATGTTTTCTATTCTGTATGTTTTACTATATTAGTGTACTAAATAAGTTTTATACTATGCTTTTAATTAATGTTTTATGATTTCAATTATATATATATATATATATAGGGAGAAGTTCATTTAAGAACCATTTTTATTGCGAGAACTGCGAGAACCAATCTTAGCCGTTCAATTCCCCCTCCTTCAATTCCATCACCCACCCATGAATTCATCCCATGCACCTTGCCACACTCTATCCCCACGCTTGCCATCCATGAATTCCACTTACCAAATGAATGGCTAAGATTGGTTCTCGTGGTTCTCGCAATAATAATGGTTCTCAAATGAACCCACTCCTATATTTATATCTATATATATATATACTAGCATCATACCCGCGCAATGCTGCGGCGGCAAATAGTTTTTGGTTTATAATATGTCGCTTTCAAGAATGTAATGATATGTTATTCGCGCGATTCAATGTCACGAAAAAGTTTTCTACAGCAACATGTCCGTATTATTTTTCAAATTTTCTTTTATTTACATTTAACTATTTTATTAATTTTAAAAATAAATTATAAAAGACAATAAAATAAGAAAAAAGATTTATATTGATGAAATAAAAAGAAGAGTTAATAAGATTTTAAAAATTATGTTGATGTGGGTGGATAATTGTGTTAGTATGAAAGAATATATTTTGAATAAAAAGTTAAAGTAAATTAGGAGAGAATAAAAAAAGTTAAAGATTGAGTGGATGTGATTAATTTAGATTAAATGAAGGGTCAAGATTTTATATTGATTGAATTTTAAGAAGTATTAAAATTTAAGAGGAGAGAGAATGTTAAATGGTCTATATAGTAGTATAGATATGTATGTGTATATATATATATATTCTACATAATATTAAAAACCGCTATCCCAGATCAGAGACTTTGACCGCTATTTGACTTCCCACCACGATAACTGCATAGCAGGTAGGTCCTATAATTTGATGTGGTGGAAAGTGATCACTATGTTGCTAAGATTGATCTGGTGGAAAGCCATCCATGAATTCCACTTACCAAATGAATGGATAAGATTGGTTCTCGTGGTTCTCGCAATAATAATGGTTCTCAAATGAACCATCCCATATATCTATATCTATATATGTATATATATTCTACATAATAATAAAAACCGCTATCCCAGATCAGAGACTTTGACCACTATTTGACTTCCCACCACGATAACTTCATAGCGGGCAGGTCCTATAATTTGATCCTATAATGTGATGTGGTGGGAAGTGATCACTATGTTGCTAAGTGTTTGTTGAGTGGTAGAAGTAAAAGGCTAAAGTTGTTGTCTGGTGGGAGGTAGTGGAGATTTCTTCCAATCAAATATACACTAGCAGCCTTTATTAAAGAGAAACAAGGATGACGTAACAGCCATGTTGGTATAGTGGAAGCTAAGCCATTTCAAATAGTAATAGAGATGCATACAAATCTTGTTTGTTAAATTGTCTAGGTTCTTTATAAGTTGGGTTATTGTATTTTTATAATAGATTAATAGACAAATTACGATAAATAATTAAATATTTATTTAAAGGGTTTTCCCGCTTTAGCAAGTTCACCGCAGAATCAAGTTATGTTCGCATGTACGCGGCCTGACCATTTCTATGGTTGTTTCCAATACTTGCCCCGGCCATCCAAAATGTTGGCACCCAGCTAGAATTGAACTCAAGCCTCTTTTATCAGGCATTCTACCAGATGATAAAAAATATCAATAATAAGTTTGGATTAAACTATAATTATCAACTAAACATGTTCTAATTTAGGAATATGATAAATAAAATCAGCATGTTTGAAGAAAACTTACTTTAGCCCATAGTATCTACAAGAACATACAAACTCACATGACTAAACCGGTGGTGCAAACGAGTCGAGCTTGGCTGGAGTACTTTAGGCTATGCTTGATAGCTCAACGAGCTTTCAAGATGTAGGCTCCGGCTCGAAGAGGATTTAGGACCGGCTCGAGCTCAAGTCGAAAAGCTCAATATTTATTCTAATTATTCTTAAATAACCAAACTTATCCCAGATCTATGAAAAATATATTAAATAACAAAATATTTTAAACGTGTATAAACATTATAACAAAAACTGAGCATAAGTTAAATTTTGATTTTACATTGGTATAACCCTAATAAATTTAATCAATAACACTTTTAACTATTATTTAGCATATATTTATATACACATTTATATATTATGTAAAGCTCGATAAGAGCTCGAGCTGAGCCCTTATAAGCTCGACTTTGGCTCGTTATATATTTCGAGCTCATTTTTTTGCTCGAAGTCAAAAGGAGCTCGAATAGAACGTGTTGGAGGTTGAGCCGGGCTCGAATAATTCAATAAAAGCTCGACTCATTTTAAGGCCTAGACTAAACTAAATTAGGAAATGGATCTTGATTTTAACCTTTAAATGTAGTCATTAAGATGGTCCCTCGAGTTGCAAAACCTAAATCGATTCTCAATTTATTTAACCCAACAATCAAAATGCAGGAATGGACAATTAGATTTAAGAGTAATTCAAATGATTTTAGTTGTGCTTGCAGAGAGAAGAATTTAAGGCTGCAAACGAGTCGAGTTTTTATCAAATTATTCGAGCTTAGCTCAAGCTCGAACACGTTCGACTTGAGCTTTTGTCAAGTTCGAGCTTGAACTCGAGCCTAAAAATGAGCTCGAAATAATGGGCCGAGCTCGAGCTTATAGGGGCTCGGCTTGAGCTTTTTGAGTTTTATATTAATATATAAATGTGTATATAAATATACATAAAATAATAGTTATAAGTGTTATTATTGATTAAATTTATTGGGTTATACCGATGTAAAATCGAAATTTAACTTATGCTCAGGTTTTGTTATAATGTTTATGCACGTTTACAATTATTTTTGTTATTTAATATAATTTTTCATAGATTTGGTCCATTTGGATTTTGGAATAAGTTTGCTTATTTAAAATTTGTTTTAGATTAAATATTCGAGCTTTTCGAGCCGAGATCGAGCCAATCCTAAATCCTCTTCGAGCTGAGCTCGAGCCTGCATCATGAAGGTTTGTCAAGCTATCAAGCTGAGCTTAGAGAAGATACAACTATTTGTAGCAGTTACTTAATTTCATTATCAGGTGACCTATAAATGGAATACACAAACACGAATTTAAATGCTATTTGTGACTACGCATAGTTCAAAGTCGAGGCAGTAACTTCCAAATCAACTTAAAAGCATAGTGGAAGGTATTGGTAGCACATAACTTTGAACATATAAGGGGCTTAAACTTCGATTCATCTAACATTGTGGGATGGGTTTTTATAAATCCCCCACCTAGATTCCTTTCATGTTACATTATTTCGTTTAAAAAATTGCTCCCTCCCTCTCCCCCCCCCCCCCCCCCCCTCTCTCTCTCTCTCTCTGTGTGTGTGTAAATTGACCAAGTATTAGATTAACTGATTCTTGTTACCTTGTTGCCAAACCTATTTATTTCAACAATGGACGGGGGAATTTCTTTCATTGATTAGTCAGATATGAACTATCTAGTCGTACAAAAAGAGTTCTCAACCCTAAAGTGGTCCATTAAGCATAGAAATCACTATCAGAATAATTGACCTAGAAACACAACTGACAGTGGAGACCACAATTATGCCTAATTTTGCACATGGGATATCGATTATCATCCCACGCGAGGAAAGACAAGCCGAGTATCATCAATCATGTTCGATTCCAAATACAGTTAATCAAGCTAACAATTTACGATAAATAATATGTCCACGTTTGAGTTTAGATGTACTGAAACTATGGAGAGAGAGAGAGAGAGAGAGAGAGTAGAACCAGAACCGCTGGAACTAGATAGAGACGATGCGAGGGAGTGAGAGAAATCGGCAAGGTCATCTCCACCACACAATAAGCCATGAATTAGAAGAATCGTGTAACTGTAGGGTATTTCACTCTGTTTGGATGATGATGAACTGAAAACCTCACGGAATGCAATCACCGACATCTCGAATGAGAAAATGTGGTATCGGATAACACTAAACTCGGTGTATCGCTAGTCATTCTTGTTTTTCGGCCTCTTATCCAGAACAGATGAAAAGAAAGGTATAACGGGGTGTTTGTCTAAGCTTATTATTTTGGCTTAGCTTATAAGCTTATATTTTAAGCTTATCATGTTTTAGGTGTTTGATTAAGCTTATTGGCTTATTTTTAACAAAATAAGTCATGTTTCATAAGTCATCTTGAACTTAATGATGAAAAACAACCCGAACCCGACAGGGAAAACCGAACCCGACAAGCTTCGGGTCGGGTCGAGGATAATAATTTCGGGTTAGGTTCGGGGCCAGGGCACACTATCCCCGCCCCGATATATGTTTATATATTTTTTATATATTTATATACATATATGTTTTATATATTTATGTATATAATAACGTGTATGAATATACAAAGCGAACGATTGTATATATTTATTAATGGAGAAGTTTCTAAAATGATGAAGTTTTTTGTTAAATTTTGAATTTTGATCCCCTAACTTCTTTTAAGTTCTACTTTAGTTAAGTTTTTTATTTAAGTTAATGATGATACTTACGTTCTTATTTATAAAATGATCATCTCACGTTCTTATTAAGTTTTTTGTGTAGTTTCGTACTTCACTAACATGTTTTTTAGTCTAGTCGGGTCGGGTTTTATGATCGGGTTCGGATCGGGATCTGGTTTGGCAGACGCCCGACGGGGCGCCCCAAAATAATCCCCGACGGGGACGGGTTTTCATTTCGGGTTCGGGAACGGGGCGACCAAAACCCGCCCCGTTGTAATTCCTATCTTGAACTAGTTTATTTTCTTTCATGTGAGCTTATTTTTATAATTTTACCTTTATACCCTCTTTTTGGCTATTATATATTAATAAGTTAATGTAAGAGAGCCCTTTTTGGTCATTTTCTATTTTTTAAAAAGAACTTTATTAACTCATAAGTTATAAGCTAATCCGAACATTTTTTTTTCTCAAAAGCTCTTAAGCTCGTAAGCTTAAACCCAAAAAAAAAAACTTAAACAAACACCCCCTAAGTGAACCAAACACCGACTGCCTTTTCTAGAGTTATTTTTTGGAAGGAAGGTGAAACAATTAGACCACCCTTATTCGATCAAACACATTGTTATGTCAGAATAAACATCATCTTTTATCTTTAACTCAATTTATCTCACAAATCCTCAAATTCAATCCTCTTCAACTCTATATCTTTTTAATTTTTATTTTCTATTTTTTTGTTTTAATTTAAATAATTTAATTATTTCAAAGACAAAAAAATATTAAATAATTAATAATATTTCATAAATTTTATTACATAATTTGATACTCATGAGGTTTTGAAATCTTGCTTTTGCTTTCCCTTGTCCATTTTTTATAAACAAATGAAAATTTGAAGAATGAAAGATAGTATATAAAATATAGTAGAGATGAGAAAATGTTGTGTAAAATATGTGTAGATGTGAATGATATCTATAGGAGATAAAAAAGAAGATATATATATATATATATATATATGTATTCGACCGTTTAAAACGGTAAAAAGGAAAAAAAAAACTAAATACCCGCAACGGGTTCGGCTACTCGAAGGGCTCGGGAACCCGCCATCACCCGATGGGGGTGATGGTGTTCCCACCTTACCCGACACGACCACCATCAGGTATAGAAACCGATGCGGGTGGTCTTAGTGGGTGTGTATTTTAAGTTTTTTTAAGGATGGAAGGGGGTGAAAAGAAGGGACTATTTGGTTAAAAATGTATCCTCCTAAATATGGGATAATTTGAAAGAAAATGGTTTCCCCTTTCTTTCTAACTCAAGAGCATAACCTAGTCATTTCTTTTCTTCCCTTTCTTTCCCTTCACTTTCATTTCCTCCCCTCTCCAATAAAAAAACTCGAAAACATGGCGCAAGGGAAAAGAAAGGTCTAAAGTTTGGTTCATGGTCTTGAAATCCTAATGACTCTAAATTTCATAGGATTTCAAATCCAATTCAATCTCTTGTTTGGTTCATGTAAAAGACAATGGGATTTCTAGAGCAAAGACGGTGAAGGAGTCGACTCAACTTCATTAGCTTGGAGACGGGGAAGGCAGAGACGGTGAAGGGAAACGATGGCGGAAGCTGATTACGGTAGCAGCGGAGGTGAAGGACGATGACGGCAGAGGCGGAGTCGGTGAAGGGCAATGGCAGCGGAGGCGGAGACAGAGACGGGAAAGGGCGACGGTGTAGACGAGAAAAGGCGGAGACGGGAAAGGGCGACGGCGGAGAGGGGAAGGGCAACGGTGTAGACAGGAAAAGGCGGAGAAGGAGACGGGAAATGTTACGGCGATGGCCGGTTAGGGTAGTGACAAAGACTATGGACAAAGAGATATGACGACGAATGCAGAGACGGTGAAGGGAAAAGGTTATGGCAGTGTTGTGGCCGACAATGGTTATGCCGGTGACTGATTATACGGTATCGACGACGAGAGTAAAGCGTCGGTTGATGTGGTGAAGGCAAACGATGAATTGTTAGTTAGGCAGGTCTTGATTTTAAAATCTCATATGTATGGGATTTAAAAAAATCACCCCTTCCATAAGGATTTTAAAATCCCACGCCTATAGGATTTGAAATCTCAATCTCTTCTTTCTTATTTTCAATTAAACATGAGATTTCAAAAGATTTGAAATGCAAATGCTACTAAATCCCTTGAACCAAACAAACCCAGTTTTTATATAAAATAAGTCTAAACTTCTTTAAATTTCTAATTTTTCTTTTACTAAATGAAAATTGAAAACATAATTTTTTTATTTTTCTTTCAAATCTTTTTCACTCATTTACTAAAAGAAACTCGATACCAAGACGTTTGTGATCATCCGCTCCACCGCACAAACTGAGAAAGAGCGAAATACATGTGTTGCTATGGGGACATCATTACCTTACATTGTTACAATTTGAAAATGTATATTCATCTAAATGTTTTAAATTAAATTCAAATTGCTTAGGGCGTATGTAATTACTTATCATTAAATCTCCCAATAATAGTTTTCCATTACTACTATTTTTGGACCTATTCTTTTTTATTCAATATTGCAAACGTTAGAAAAATACACATTATGTTAATGAGGAACACACACTAAATGAAACTTTAACTATAACACAAAACAAACCCCTTAGCTAACAATAACTAACTTATTATTCCTAAACTTTTAATTATTTAACAAACCTATTAATTAATCAACTACTAAATATTTAATTAGGTTTACTTGTAAATAATAAATAACCATTTATTGTTTATTCTATCTATAATTAACTAACTAATTAATTATTGTTATTATTTTAAATGCACCTAAAAATATACATGTGATTTGACGAAGATACAAATGCTTCCAATATGAAAATAATAATGGATCTAGTAGAAGTAGAAACAAATGAAAACGATAATCAAAATACAATGTCACCAACATATGCATGTTAACTAATCCAAATGTATTTTAAAAATTAAAAAGCCTATATAATACAAAAAAACTCAAGTAATACAAGTATTTTCTCGTCATAAAGATCTTGTCCACGACTGCATTATAAAACCAATATCCTATGACTTTTTTAAATTACATAGCAAAATGCAAACGATGGCAATTCAACTTGGTTGGAGCTAAAATGTTATTCACCAAAAACTAAAATTCAAACATTTTGAACCAACACCCAATACTAATACAAAGAAGTTTAAAAATACATATCCTTCATAGCCGAAAATTATAAAACCCATAAATCAAAACCCCTATCTGAAGGAGAAAAACACATAGGAACAAAACTTGAGATTTACAAGAACAAAAACTGAAATTTTCAACAACAAAAACAACAATTTTTTTGTGAAGAAAATATTAGAACTAAACGGAGTGACTTTGGATCATCAACTTACTAACAAAATATAAGAGCAAAAACATGAAATCGACATCTATGAACAACGCTGAATAGATGTTTGCACAGCTTCAACATTGAGGAGATGGCCAACGGAGGTTGTCGTCTTCAAGTCGTTGACGAAAACTAATTAGATGGCTGTCGGAGACTATTGTTGTCAAGTCTCTGGAACGATAAGAAGATGGCCAACGGAGACTTGCGTCTTCAAGTCGTTGGCAATGCTAAGAGATGACGGCTAAGGTTGTCAACGTCAAGACGCACACAAGGGAGAGAAAGGAGATAGATTGGAGGAGATGAAAGATGTGGGTTTAGGGGGTTCGAGGTCTAATAATGTAGGTTGAGAGGGCATACATCAATTCCTATTATACCCTTACATATATAATTTAGTCTTGTAATTACTTTGTAAATTACGAAAGTGCTATCACTAAATCTCATCCATTATTTTAGTTGATCTAATGGTCAAATATTGGACTTTATGTTCTATGTATAAATCATGGTTCTACATTGATCTTGTATATATACATATACACACATACATACATACATACTAAATATACTATAACGCCTTAATTTTCAACAAATGTTACACTTTTTACAGAACTACGGTCAAGTTAAAAGATAACCAAAGGACTAATCTGGTGTATGAGGAGTCCAAAAATGTTGTGGGTTCAAACTCGTGGTAGAACAAAGGTGTAGATTTAGGAATACGCTTAGGAAGTCTGCGTGTGTGTTCTATCGTCCAAAAAAAGTTATAAAATATGACCTACACCATGCAAAATCACTTAAAATCAGTTACAACCAAAGGGTCAAAGATTTTTCCAAACAAATATTGACCTGCAAACAAAGATAAAAGGTTTGCTAACCCATGGCATGTATACGAACACAAACAGTGTTACATTGTTATTTCATCATGACCATTAACATACACAAAAGACGTGTTCCAAACCTTTACCAAATCAAGTAAAAGTCCACGAGTCAACTTCAGTCTATTTATCAAAGATATATATCTATCCACCACACGCGCACACATAATTTCAAAATAATTTGGGTTAGCGTACAATAAGTCAATGAGTACACGGTGTGTTTCAACAATAAAATACATAAACCAACATTTGAAGAGTTAGTGTAACACCCCAAAGTTCAAAAGTTGTTATGACTAAGTGTTATTAAAGATTAGAGGTATTTATAAAACTAGATGGGCTAAAACTGTCAGTTTGAAACATGATAAGTACATGGACTGTTTGATCATTATTGGAAGGTACTTTTATATATATGTGTGTGTGTTGTAGTTTGACTTGGAAAAGTCAAACCTTCAAGTAGCACCAGTCACTCTCATAGCAGCCACCTTCCAAGCAATTTTTGGATCAAATCAGCAAGGTTAAAGAGCTATAACAACATCCAAGTAATCCATAGTAGATCAAGGTATGTCTAGTTAGTAGTTTTGTGTTCTTATGTGTTAAATAAGGATCTAAAGGGTGAAACATTTATCTTGATGGTTATTTATGTGTTTTTTATGTTAGTAGCTGTAAGGGGTGTAGGAAAACACCCCTGTGATGTTAGAAATCAGTCAGAAATGGGTTTCGTTGAGTTTTGATCAGAAAAACAGTGTTTTGGCCGGCTTTCTGGTGTAGACCAGGGGAGGCACGGGCGTGCCTATGGTGGGTATGGAAGTGCCTAATGCCCCATGGCAAAACCTAGTTCATAAGGTACTTCCCGTGCTTTTTTGATAAGGCACGGACGTGCCTGAGAAAGGCATGGGCGTATCTAAGGAAAAGGCACAACCATGTCTAGGGTGTGCCCAACCTGCAATATTTATAATTTGTATAATTTATATATATTGTGTAGGTACTATTTGTCGACGTATGCGGTGACTTTATAATCGGTATTTGTATCGCCGCCTAAATTTGATGAGTCTTTTTTTTTAATAAACAGCGGAAGCTTTATTTTTAATTTAACAATTTACAACTTATATATATATATAAGTTGTATCACAAAAGTACCACCAAGGCGTTACCGATACGGCCAACCATTACTAGATACAAACAAAAGCATTAAAAAGCATGTTCCCCAAAACATATCATGACATCCCCAGCAGGTACCCGTTCTCACCCGTCACTTTATTTACCTGCGCATGGAATGTACACGAGAGGGTTAGCTATAAATAGCTAGTGAGTAACAGCTAAGCGGAAGCATCATAGCAACAATATCATATACATCGCATTTCAACAAACATGTCTATCCTAGCACATTGTGAAGCACCGGTTAGTCAGCAGGCATTATGTCTTGCGAGGTAGCTAACCCGGCTCAATGATCCTGACTGTGGAAACCGATACTTCCTCCGCGCCGGTGGAGAAGCGGGGTAGCGGTCCACCATTGCGTTATCGGGGAACTTACCCCTAACGAGGTTTGTGGAACATGAGGTTCCATCCAAAGTTGAGGGGCGGAGGTTTTGCAAGAACCAAGATTCGTGATCATCGAATCGCCGCACATCATAGCTGACAACACTAGGCTACAACTAGACCTAGACAAGCTGGCCCCAAACATCCAACAAAGTACCGGTACAACACACATTGGCCTACATAAGCCATAGCATAAACACAGTTGGCCTACAAAAGCCATAGCATAACATGATTGGCCTACAAAATCCATAGCATAGCAAATTGGCCTACAAAAGTCATAACATATCAACATTGGCCTACAAAAACCATAGCATAGCAAATTGGCCTACAAAAGCCATAACATATCAACATTGGCCTACAAAAGCCTTTAACATAACAACATTAGCCTACAAAAGCCCTTAACATACCTATATATCATATCATAACTCAATTGTCCTACAAACAACCATTAACTTGCATACATAACAAATTACAACTCAACTGGCCTACAAAAAGCCTCTAACATGCATAATCATCAAGTATTCGATTTCTAGAGGGGAAACAACTAAATATAATATCCTTGATATCATGCTTAGGTTAACCGGTACTCACCTGACAAGCTATAAGTGTAAAAGTCAAGGTACTGATGTTTCTAGATCAACTGGTTCACCTAAACAGAGTTTCTATGCATCAGTAACACTTAAACAGAAACTGCCAAAAGGCAGTGTACGGCTGTGCCTGGATAAGGCATGCCCGTACCTTAGCAAAGCTCGCCCGTGCCCTATATCCAGGTACCCCCGTGACTGCAGGCACACCCCTCGGACCTTCTAGGGTTAGGCACGCCCGTACCTTTTCAAGGTATGCCCGTGCCTACCCGGGTACGCCCATAGGCACAGTTGGATCTTGAGAGGCACACCCGTGCCTTTCAACTTTCAGCAACAGGTTCGAACAAAACCTAATGTTTTCCAGCCAAATCCATACCAAAAACATTTCCAGTCGATTTCTTTCATTCATATGTGAAATAACACTATATAACTAAGCTAGAAACATCATTTTTATACACTTTAACCAACAAATCCAAATTTGGCATCCAATTCAACACTTTGACCCATTTACTCAATTTCTCCAAATATCAATCTAAATCATCACTTTAATTCAAGATTATGACTTATGTGAGCTTAATATCAAAGTAAAAACTAATTAGAAACATCAAACTTAATTATTGGTGTCAATTCAAGCTTTGACCCAGTACACCTAAACTTGGAGAAATGAAGAATTGAAGCAAATACTTACTTGAAAGATGGAGATGATGAATATGAATCACAATAGCAGATTACAACTTGGATTTGCAGCAAGAATTGGGACTTGAATGATCTTCTTCAAGCCTCCTTCTCCAAAGTTTTGTAAGAACACAAAGGAAAATGAGTTGTTTGTGTATACATGTGTGTATACGTATGTGGGTTGAGATAAGAACCTACTTGTGGGTTAATATTATCCACAAGCGGGTATCTTGTTTCCCTTTTTAACATACAACTCAATATTCTTTCACTCGTTTTAACTAACGGGGACATATTTGGAATCCTTATCTAAAACTATTTAATAAATAACAACTATTCTTTATTTCTTACCAACTTTCATTTAACATCATATTATACCTTCATTCCTTAATTACTATTTCTTATTTAATTCACAAGCTTACAACCTTGTGAACACATAGTACAGCTAGGCCCATTTTGGGATGTTATAGTATTTGAGTTGTTGTTTGAATCATCCTCGTTACTGAGGTGATTATACTATTCCTTTAGCATGTTTAGCATTTGAGTATGCATTAGATGAACGAAATGATATATGTGTTATAAGATATGAATGTTATATATATTCAATGAAAAAAGCAGGGTACAAAGTACGCGCGAGGTGTAACTTTGTACTAAGAACAATGTTATGGTATACATCCACGCGGGTGGTGTAGCTGTGTACCAAAGTAGTTGACGTATCTGTGAGTTAGTATATGTATACGTGCACAAGGTGGTATGATAGGATATGATATATGATATGAATATGTGATGCAAGTACAGGTGTATAGCCATGCCATGAGCATATTTGTGCATAAGAGCAGTGACAGGGTATTCAACGAGATGTGCACCAATAGCAGCTGGGATAGGCTACACCTTCGAGGTGTAGACAAGCCCGTCACACAGGATACCTAGTACGTGCAAGCGTAGCTTTGTATCCAGAAAAGTGAAAGGAGTATATTGAGCTCTTTATACCCAAGGAAAGCTTATAAGCCCGACATAGAGGATACCTAGTACGTGCAAGTGTAGTTTTGTATCCGTTAAAGTGGAAAGGGTATATTGAGCTCTTTATACCTAGGAAAAGCTCCGAGGATATTCTACATCGAGGTGTAGATAAACCCTAGCATAGTAACAGTTATGCAGGTTTGCAAGTGATACAACTTGGATGTGAGATATTCTGGGGAGATTTTACTCCTGTTTTATGTTGTTTATGTCCAGTTAGTATGCTCACTAAGCGTTAGCTTATGTTTTAGTATTGCATGTTGTAGGTGGCACAAGTTCCAGTAAGGATAAGGCCCCAATGGAGTGATCAGTTGGATAGCTCATAGTTTTCGAGAAATAAACTTTTGACACTACTTTTGTAAATGTTAGCACGTGTATGTTTAGAAACTGTATTTTTGTGAAACTCTGATATCTTTTGGGTGCTAACTCGTAAGATAATGTTTTTAAATTAAAACTGAAAAAGTGGTGTTACATCTTTTCATGTACTTTCTCTTCCCCAAACTGTAACCGTGACTTCCTCATAATGTAAGGATGTCCTTTTAGTCATTTTACAATAATAAGCTAAGCCAAACACTAAAAAAAACTTATTAGCTTATAAGTTATAAGCTAATCCAAACACTTTTTTCCCTCATAAGCTAATAAGCTCATAAGCTAAAAAGTTTAAGTAAAAAAAATATAAGCTTACCCAAACACCCCCTTAATTTATAACTTCACAGTGAAGGTTGCATGTCTTTAAATATTGATGGTTAAAACGGAAAAGTTGTAAAACCGAAAACCGAACTAAAAACCGACTTCAAACCGAAAACCGATCCACTCAAAAATAGAATGGTTTTGATTTTCCAAAAACCAATTTTTTTAATTTGGTTTAGGTTTTTTGTCAAAACCGAACCATACTCACCCCTAGTTGTAAAAGGCAGAAAAAAGTTATAAGGGTTGAATGTTTCATCTAAAAATAATTAAGGGACTGTTTTTGAAGTTTATTACGAGGAAATAATTATATTATTGTTTTTGATTATTTATTATTCGGGCCAGGGTTGCAGCGGAACGCGGGCAAAATCATAGACGAACAGGGTTAACATTTGACTACAAACGATTGCTGTTTCCTCTTTCTGTTACCACTGCTTGATTGCCAAACATCACCGCCGCGGTGGCGCTCCGTTGTACGCAGCAGTCATCTACCACCGTGTAGGTGACAGCGGCGGGAAGGAACTCTTCATCATCTTCATCGTCTTTGTACCGCCACACACAAAAAACCCTTCTTAAGCTTCTCAAATATCTGTGTATTATCTCGGCCAGAGCCAATACAAACAAGCATCGGAAATGCTATTTCACTCCGAACCTCCTCTTTGAATGCGTATTTAGGTAATCGAGTTTTGCATTTTAGTTGCTCTTATAATTATTAGATTGTGCATATGAACACGAATCATGTTGTTTTAGGTCTTCTTCATTTGATGATTTATTTTGCATTACTGGAAGCAAAGATAAACCTTGATCCCTATTGTGGAAGGCCAGGTTTTTGAGGTTTATGCGTGATTGTTAGTTTGATGTATCTGTCAGGTGTTTGTGTTAGGGTTTTTGAGGCGGATCAGCGACGTTTATATGCGAGTAGTTCGGTGGACGTAGCAGGATACTGGAATAATTTACTAACAGGAGAGAAGACGATACATAGGTAGATTATTGAAGAACTAATCTTTCATTATACTCACTATGCTAGAAAGTCACGTGTCAGATGATTCAAAGGAATCCTCATATTGCATATGCCCGGTTTCGTCCAGAACGATTGAGAGATACCCATTTGGAACCAAACCAGCAAGTTATAGATTCTGAGATTATGTTGGTTATGAACCTTTTTTTATTTCTTTTTTCTGCAAAAAAGCTGACAAACACATTAATGTTCATATTAGGTACTTTAAATGGTAAATGGTGGTTGTGGGTGATACGATCCATTATTAATAACTAAGCTCGCTGTTAATAACGGGAATGAGTTCTACTATATCCACTTAAGTGATTGCTAGATTAATTATCAAATGTGTTCTAGAACTTGTTGGCCTGGGGGGGTGGGTGGGTAGTGGAGAGGAATCACACACAAAGAAAGTTTGTGGGATAGTTAAATGACTAAATCTGTACGAGTCTTTGTAGCAAATGAGGGCTAGACGTCTACTTAGTTTTTGAACCAACAATTTTTCTATTTGTTGCAATTGGTTCAGGAATCTGAGATTGTAGACGTAACAAAATGGCATTGACAGAGAAGGAGGTTGGTGATGGAAAAGAGACAGGTGGGATTGAAGATAATGGTTTTCTGAAAGCAGTGGAACCATCCTTAGGTGTCAGCAATTCTACAACAAGTGTTAGTCCAATAGGAAAGAGTTATGAGGGGAAAGATGCTCTTGGTTATGCCAATGTTCTTCGCTCAAGAAATAAATTTGTTGAAGCTCTCAATATATATGAAAGTGTACTAGAGAAAGATAATGAAAATGTTGAGGCTCATATTGGCAAAGGAATTTGCTTGCAGATGCAAAATATGGGAAGACAGTCTTTTGAGAGCTTTTCTGAAGCTGTCAAGTTAGATCCACAAAATGCATGCGCACTCACCCATTGTGGTATCTTGTATAAAGATGAAGGTCGATTGGTGGAGGCAGCCGAGGTATGGTTGTCTTGACCTTATGATATTATGTTAAGGGAGAAGCCACTCAATTCTAGTGATTTCTTTATTTTTTTTCTCTATAAAATCTTGATTGTATTATTTGATGTTTTTTGATGATGTATCTTTCTTCTGAGAGTGACGGACTTGTCTCACATTATTGTCTGGGAGACCAATTAAACACCTGATTTCAACATTTATATACGTTTTACTTGCCAATCATATTTATTCGCAGCCATCTAGAGCTTGCTCCCGCATTGTTTCTTTCAGTTGTCTTTGTGCAGCTAAATAAATAATACCTTTCTTTCGTACCTATTTACTCTTGCTCAAGTTGACTAATCTATGGCATTTATAGAATGCAGCATTAATTTAGTATGTCCATCTAGTCAAACTAAACTTCTGGTGACATGGTCGGGTGATGGCACACCCGATTTTAGTTTTTACCTATTCCTCTGAAAGTGATCTTCAAATGTGTCATGACCTTCCATCATGACACATACAGGAATATAAACTTATTTTAGTGATCATTGGGAGCTTTACCTGAAATGTATTTTGTTATCCTTTTAAGCTATTATGGTTTGAGTAGGTAACTGCAGTCAAGGTAGTTTGTTTTCGGTTGACATTTGAACCTTACCATTCCATAATATATCCTTAAAAAGTTATTATGTCAAGCATCGTGTTTTCTCATCAGAGTGAGAGCTTCACTCATTAAGGTATTTTGTGTTGACAATTTCTTCTTATTTCATAGGTTTATTAATAGTGAAATATTATATGATAGCAGTCACTTTCATAATGAAACTAGGTTGTTTTAGTGACACCACCCATCTATAAACATATATTACAACACCATCTTTCAGTGAGATTGTCCCGTTCATGTAGTGATTTTTAGGCAATAGCTTCGCTTAAGCTGTTATTCTTTCAGGCACAATGTCTTTTGATGTGCAAATGTATGTTTTTATATCTTGAAAGAGTTTCTTCAGCTAAATAAAGCTTGCTTTAGACTGCATTTGTCTTTTCTCTGGGTATGATACATTATATATTCAAACCATCATGCACTTGGTCAAGCTACTCTTTGTATCAGCTGCATTATGTGGTAGGAAACAATTTATGTGAATCATACTCATAACTAGTAACTTTGACTTGTTTACGTAGACCCATTTACGGGTTGTGGGTTAAGCTAAACGGGAAACAGATCAATGGGTCGATGGGTTGAAAGTCGTCCAAAGTGTATTTTTAAGAGCTTAAAAGCCTCCTAAGTCTCTTTATATAAAAATCTGGATTATTCTGTTGTGATAATGTAGTTTGCGTAATGATATGTAGCATATTAATTATCCGTGAATAAAAATACACTAATACAGAGAAAAAGTTTTTGTGGGCTGGTATTTTTTTGTTGTGTACTGAAATGAACTGTTTCAGTCCGAACCATTTTTAATGAGTTACCCAACCTGCCCATTTACCACCCTACTCTTAATATATCATTAGCTCACTGCTTTTAATACCAGCCCGTATCTGTTAAATTGCTATTGGTTTGTGCAGTCATACCGCAAGGCTCTGGAGGCAGATTCATCATACAAACCAGCAGCAGAATGCTTATCCGTTGTACTAACAGATATTGGAACCAGTTTAAAGCTTGCTGGCAACACCCAGGAAGGAATTCAGAAGTATTATGATGCTATAAAGATTGATCCTCACTATGCTGTAATCTCATGTTCTTTACAAATCTTAAAAAGGTTTTATATTATTTTAATGCATTCTTGATGCTGATGTTGCTAGCTTATTCTTGGCAGCCTGCATATTACAACCTTGGAGTTGTATATTCTGAAATGATGCAATATGATACAGCACTTAATTGCTATGAGAAGGCTGCTTTGGAAAGACCGATGTATGCTGAAGCATATTGTAACATGGGTGTGATTTATAAAAACCGTGGAGATCTGGAGTCAGCTATTGCTTGTTATGAGAGGTTATGAATGTTTATTTATCGTTGTGGCGTGGGGTAACTATTATCCTGCTTTGCTAATTTTACCTGTATGGTTTTATTGTTGTGTTTTTTCAGGTGTTTGGCTGTGTCACCAAACTTTGAGATTGCGAAGAATAACATGGCAATTGCTTTAACGGATTTGGGCACAAAGGTAATATTTTAAATCCTCCCTTTCGTTTTCAAGGGGAGGGGAGGTTTGGTATATAATAAGGCCTAGCTAGGTTGCATCTCATGCTTGGATTGATTTTTTTAAGTTATCCTTTATACTCATAGTATCCTTTTAGGTAAAATTGGAGGGAGATATAAACCAAGGTGTGGCATATTACAAAAGAGCTTTATACTATAACTGGCATTATGCGGATGCCATGTACAATCTTGGGGTTGCTTATGGGGAAATGCTGAAGTTTGAAATGGTAACGCTGATTTTTATCGCCATAATATTATCTTTTGTTATGTATATAAAAGAAATACGGTTCAGCCATCTGTAAGTGCCTGTGTGTTATTTTTATTCCTGTTTGCAGGCAATTGTATTCTATGAACTTGCTTTCCACTTTAATCCCCATTGCGCAGAGGCGTGCAATAATCTTGGAGTTATATATAAAGACCGAGACAACCTTGATAAAGCAGTGGAATGTTATCAGGTAATGCTACTTGCAGTAGCAAGTATACTTGTCACATTTCCAATACCTGATTGATAGCAATGACAGAATGGGTGTGTCGGGCGGTTTTGGGCAATCGGTCAAAACGAATACCTTTTTATGGAAACAGATCGGACTGAGTTTACCTGAAACATTTTTCCCTCAAATTTTAAAAATATTTAGGGGCTGTTTGATAAAAACAAAATGATTAACGGGGTGTTTGGCTCGCGGAGTTTTTTTTCATGCAGTTTGCATTTTCCAGGATTTGCATTTTGTAGGATTCTAGGGTTTTAAAAAAGAAAAGTGGTTGTGGGTGTGGGGAACAATTATGTAAATGAGAGAAATACTTCGAACAAGGTATTTAAAATCCTCACAATTCTCTTTGCATCTTAAAATCCCTCCAACATATAATTTTTTAAAAATCCTTGTATTTTAAATCTTTTTTGTATTTGCGATCCAAACACAGGATATCGTGGGATTTAAAATGCAAATCCTGCAGAATCCCACGAAATCCACGAGACAAACGCCCCTTAAGTGTTGAATGATTCAGTAGCATGAATAATTCAAAGGCTCTATATGCAATCGACTCTGAATGTGATAGACTGTTTGATAAGGATTCTAAATGAAAAATCTGAATGATGAAAACTGTTATACGAACCTTCACAACGATTTATTACAGAATATGATATCGTTGCTTAACAAGGCAAGGTGTGAAATAAGGGATATTGGGAAAAAATACAGAGTGCTTTGTGTTTTAAGGTGGAATGATCCAACTTTTATTCAGCATTGTCTTCATTCAGATTTGAGAATTAAACGCGCTGAATGCTGAATGATTCCATTTAGCTGCAATCAAACAGCCCGTGATAAAAATTAGGGAGAATTTCATATATATCCTTACAAACTCCTCTAATTACGTATATATCCTTACAAAATTTAATATTACATCAATATCCTCCTAAACTCTTTAAACACTCAAATATGTCATTTCTGTAAATCATTTAAAATTTAAAAAACATTATCCCTAATTTAATTTACAAGTAAAATTACCTTAATACTCTTCTATTTTTACCTCATTCCTTCTTCACTTAATACTTTTATGTCTGAAGATGCATTTTCATGGCCATGTTTGATTCTTGTATTACACATTTTCATGCCTTTAATTATAGCCTTACATTCAACTTTTCGATCTGTTTCAGTTAATTTTTGAATTCAATTATTTGGTTGCATACCTGTCCATTTTAAAACTAGTTAGACTCGGGCGGCACTATGTCAAGTAGCTTTGTTTTTAATTTCCCAGTTAAAAAGGTTTCATCAAATATGCAAATAAGCTTTGGATTTGAGAGGAGAATGAATCGTCGCTCTAAATGTGTATTACATGAATACGTGGAGAAGAAAGAGGAAAAAATGGAAGAAGGGTATTTAAGAGATTTTACTTGTAAATTAAATTAGGGTTAATGTTTCATAAATTTTAAATGATTTAATTAGTATTAAACTAAGAATAAGGACATATTTGAAAGTTTAAAGAGTTTAGAAGGATATTGACGTAATATTAATTTTTGTAAGGATATATATGTAATTAAGAAAGTTTGTAATGATATATATGCAATTCTCCGTAAAAATTATTGCAAAGCTAGGTTATTAGGATAATAACCTATCTTTTCTAAATAAATTTATGTAGAAGGTTGTATGTCTTACAAAGACAATGTGGGTGACTTTGTCCTTTTTTTAGCTGAGTTTTTTGTTCTAAACCACTTGAGATAAAACATAACCTAAATTGACCATTTTTAATTAAATAGGTTGAATTTCCACTCCTACTCGTTGATTTAATTCTGATAGAGGCTTTGTTTCTTTTTTCTTTTTTTGGGGTTGTTATTCTCTTGAAGCTGGCTTTGTCAATTAAACCCAACTTCTCTCAATCATTGAACAACCTTGGAGTAGTCTACACAGTGCAGGTACGGTTTAATCTATTGACAGTTTAAAAGACCATATGATTCAGTTATAATTTGATTGCATTTTTATTAATATACAGGGTAAAATGGATGCTGCTGCAAGCATGATCGAGAAAGCAATTGTCGCGAATCCCACTTATGCAGAAGCCTATAATAATTTAGGTCTTTTTCTCTCCTTCCCTCTTCGCCCTTACAATAGGCAACTGTGAATGAGTTTGATCATATAGTTACTTTATACTTCAGTACTTAGGTTTGTTTTCTACATAATTATGCATTGAAACCATTAACTTTCTTTCAACAGATTGTAGTTTTTGTATAGAACTTTGGTGGAATTATTTTTCACATTGAGATCACCCCTTTTCTTAAAATACGTGGTTGAATGTTTTGTTAAGAAAGTGGCAGTAGAAAGTTAAACGATCTTTTTGCTAGGGAATTGTAATTACTGACAATGATAATTGATCAACAATGATACCGTAGGAAAATTTGACTCTTTAATATACGCGGAAGTTTGTTAGGGAGTGCAGTGCAGACCAGTTGTGTGAAAGTACACTTCTGTATTATACCAAACCACTTTATATCTGAATACCGTCAATTCTTTAGAGTTTTTGGACAAGTCTAATTCTTGTTGTAGCATGTTATCCTTATGCCACCTTGATTGTGTTCATACAAGTTTCAACTCAAAAATAAAATCTTACTAGCAGCAATTTTACAGTTTTTTTACACTTTGTGTATATATCTATTATCTTTTCACTTATTATTTATAAATTATTACTTGTAGGGGTTCTTTACAGAGATGCTGGGAGTATATCATTGGCCATTGAAGCATATGAGCAGTGTCTTAAGATAGATCCAGATTCTCGCAATGCAGGCCAGGTAATAATATGCATGTGGATTTTTGTGATTTTCACCATTTATTATATTGAATAATCCTCTGGATTGCCATAGAAAATGATTATACATGGTATTCTAATGGGGATGATCTCTCAAACTTTCGTAAGTGGAAACATGATGTGAAGTCACGATTCTTTATTGTACCAAGTTGTAATGGGGATTTTCTTTCCAACTTTCTAAAATGGCAGTTCATTTTTTTCTCTACAAAAATAAGTTACCGACTGGATTTGTGGAATTTAAAAGGAGAATTTCCATTATTAAAAAATCTTTGATATCAACCAAACAACGCTTGAAATGAAAAGATGTAAAGATTGGGATACGAGTGAAAGGAGGCAAGAAATGCCGTCAGAAATTGAATTGTATTAGATATTGCTACATTGTTGAGAAATCAGATAAAGTTGCATACTTGGTAACTATGAAACTGCAGGAAGTAAGCTTATTATGGTAATTGAATTGGACATATGGGCCTCTGAATTGTATTATTATAATCAGTACTTACTATTATAGGGTAGGTTACTGGGTACCAACCGTATGTGACACAATAAAGAATGAAAATGTGCTAAATGATGAAAGCTCCTAATAGAACCTGTGCTGAATGAAGAATACTGTTTACTTGGTATTCTTTTTAATTTTTTTTTATAGTAGATTATATTTAGACAGTGTTGTTTGAAATGATAAACATTAAATATGATTATTCTATCATAAATTAATAATAAAAGAAGGGTGCTAGTTCACTTCATCATGATGATAAATTTAATTTCAATTGTTTATAAAAGGGATTATTTCATCAAAAAACGAAA